>NC_069442.1:32432193-32468453 GCF_026875155.1 Cherax quadricarinatus
GTGGTAGTTGTGTGGTATTTTGAAAGTGGTGGAAAGTATTTTGTGGTAGTTGTAGTAGTAGATTTTTGGTAGTTTTTAGTGGTTTAAAAATTTTTTGGGTTAGTTTGGGTAGTGTTGTGGTATTTTGTAGTATAGTTGGGGAAATTGTGGGTGTAGTTGTGGTTTGGGGGGTTTTTTTTTATTGTATGGTGGTAGTTGGGGTGGTATATATTTGTGGAGTTGTAGTAGTAGTTTTTGGTAGTTGTATTTTTATTTTGGGGTAGTTGTATTGGTATTTTAGTGGGTTGTAGTAGTTTTGTGGTGGTAGTATTTTTTGGGGTAGTTGTAGGGTGGTTGTATTTAGTTGTAGTGGATGTAGTAGTTGTGGTAGTTGTATAGTAGTTGTGGTATTTGTAGTATTAGTTGGGTTTTTAGCATAGACTGGTAGAGTTGTTGTGGGGTTGTATTTGTAGTTGTAGTTGTTAGTATTTGGGTATTTTGTAGTGGAGTATAGTTGTGGAATTTTGAAATTTAAAAAAATTTTTGTGGTAGTTTTTGTCGAAAGTATAGTTGTGGTGGTTGTGTGTAGTTGGGGTATTGTAGGGGTTTTTTGGGTATTGATATTATAGTATTGGGTGGTATTTGTAGAAGTTTTTGGGGGGTTAGTTGAAAGTGGTAGTTATGGTAGTTGTAGTTGTAGTAGTATTGGGAGGTATTGTAGTGTAGTATTGTTGGGGTTATTTTTAGTAGTAGTTGTGGTAGTTGAAGGGGTAGTAGTATTGTGGTTTTGGATAGTATTTGGGGAGTTGTAGTTTTTATTTGGGGGTATTGAAAGGGGTATTTTATGGTTAGTTTTTAGGGGTTAGTATAGTTGGGGTTATTTGTAGGTAAAAGTAGTTGTGGTAGTTGTAGTAAATTTTTTGTATTTTTGTAGTACTAGTGGTGGAAAGGTAGGGGTAGTATTGTGGTATTTTTTAGTTTATTTGGGGTAATTGTGTGGTATTGGGAGTTTTTTTGGGTATATAGTTTTGGGTAGTTGTAGGGGTTTTAGAAGTAGTTGGGGTAGTTGTAGTAGTATTTTGTGGTAGTTGTACAGTAGTGGTGGTAGTTGTAGGGGTAGTAGTAGTTGGGGTAGTTGTAGTTTTTTTGTTGGGTTTGTTTTTGGGGGTTTTTTTGGAAATTTGTAGTGGTAGTACTAGTTAAAAGTGGTGTCTAGTTGGGGTTAGTTGTAGTGGTAGTTGGGGTGTTGTATTGGTATTAAGTAGTTGGGGTATTTGTAGTTTTTGTGGGAAATATTGTAGTGGTAGTTGTGGTATTTGTAGTGGTAGTAGCATTTTGTGGTTTTGGTAGGGGGTAGTAAAATTTGGGGAAGTTTTTGTAGTATTGTGGGTAGTTTTTTGTAGTATTTGGCTTTTTGTAGTGGTATAGTAGTTGGGGGTATTGTAGTGGTAGTAGTAGTTGGGGTTTAAGTTTTTGTGGTAGTTACTTGTGGTAGTTTGTAGTATATTTGGTTTGTAGTAGTATTTTTTGGGATTTTGAAATGGTGCATTTGTTGGGTGGGTTTTTTTTTGTATTTGTGGATTGAAGGTTAGTTGGGGTATTTTTGAAGGGGTTTGTGGGTTTTTTTATTGTGGGGGTAGTGGGTAGTTGGGGGTTTGTTGTAGGTAGTTGTGGTAGTTGTAGTGGTAGTAGTATTTTGCGGTAGTTGTATAGTTTGTGGGTTTTGTAGTGGTATTTAGGGGTTTGGTGGTTTGTTAGTAGTTTTTGTGGTATTTAAAGGGGGTATATATTTTTGTGTTGTGGGTGTAGTTGGGGAAGTTGTTTTGGTAGTGAAATTTTTGTGGTATTTTTAGTAGTATTTTTTGGTAGTTGTTTTGGTATTTGCTTTTTGGGGGGGTTTGTATTGTATTATGATGTTGTAGTGGTAGTTTGGTATTGTAGGGGTAGAAAGTATTTTGGGGTAGTTGTAGCAGTTTTTTGTGGTAGTTTTTGTGGTATTATGGATTGTGGGTTGTGGGTAGTGGGTTGTGGATTTGGGAGGGGTTTGTTATGGTGTTGTATTTGGGAAGTAGTTGTTGGGGTAGTTTAGGGGTTTGTATAGTTGAGGTAGTTTAGAAGTAGTTGTGGTATTTGAAATTGGTATTATTTATTTGTGGGGGTTGTAGTATAGTTTTGGTAGTTTTAGTGGTACAAAATTTGCAGTAGTTGTGGGTAGGGGTTTGGGGTATTTTGTAGTGGTAGTTAGGGTATTTTTCTGTGGTAGAAACATTTTGGGGTTTGTTGAGTGGTATGGTAGTTGGGGTATTTAGTAGCATTGTGGTATTTGGTGGGTAGTATTGGGGTTTGCGGGTTGTAATAGTATTTGTGGTGTTTTTGTAGTATTTGGGGTAGTTGTATGGTAGTTGGGGTTTTTTTGTAGGGGTTTAGAATATTTTTGGGGTATTGTATTTATTTGGAATTTGTAGGGGTATTTGGGGTAGTTATAGGGGTTTAAGTAGTAGTTGTATAGTTGTTTGGGTATAGTATTTGGGTGGAAGTTTTTGGGGTAGTTTGGTAGTTGTAGTGGTATTTGGGTGGTATTTAAGTATAGAGTATTTGTAGGGGTTACTAAAATTTGGGGGAAAGTTGTAGGGGGAAGTTGGGGTAGTTGTAGGGGTAGTATTTTTTTGGGGGAAGTTGTTTAGTATTGTGGAATTGTAGGGGTTTTGTACCCCCATTGGGGGAGATGTAGTAGTAGTGGGGGTAGTTGTAGTGGTAGTATAGTTGGGGTTGGTTTTAGTACGTTTGGTTGCTGTTTTGGTAGTTTTTGGTAGTTGTAGTGGAAAGTAGAGTTAGGTATTTTATGGTGGGAGTACTTTTTGGAAAGTTGTAGAGTAGTTGTGGTAGTATATGGTTTTTGAAAGGGATAGTATTGTGGTATTGTAGGGGTAGTTTTTGGTAGTTGTAGTGGTAGTATATTTGGTATTTAGGTAGTAGTAGGGTGGTAGTTGAGGGTTTTTTGGGGGTATTTGTAGTGGTAGAGTAGTTGGGGAGTTGTATTTAGTTGTGGTAGTTGTAGTGGTATAGTGGTGGGTAGTTGTAGTGGTAGTTGTGGTAGTTGAAGTGGTAGTGGTGTTTTTGAGTTGTAGTGGTAGTAGTAGTTTTTTGGTAGTTGGGGTTTTATTTGGGGTTAGTTTTGTGGTAGTAGTAGGGGGGTTAGTTTTTGTATTTAATTTTTGGTGTTGAAAGTGGAATAGTGGGTGTGGTAGTTTTAGTAGTTTTTGGTGTTGAAGGGGTATAGTGTTTTTGTAGTTTGTAGGGGTAGTTGCGGGTTGTGGTGTAGAGTGGGTTGTGGTGTTGTAGTAGAGATTTTGGGGAATTGTAGTGGTGAAACAGTTGTGGGGGTTTTGTTTATAGTTATATGGGTTTAGGGGTATTTTGGGTAGTTTATTTGGTAGTAGTATTTTTGGGGGAGTTGTACAGAAATTTTTGGGGGTTTGTTGTAGTGGAAGTTATGGTAGTGTAGTTGTATTTGTATTGTGGGTATTTTAGTTGTGGGTTTATGGTATTTGTAGTTGAAAGTATTTTTGGGTGGTAGTTTTGTGGTATAGTAGTTAGGTAGTTGTAAAAGTAGTTGTGGTATTTGTTTTGGGTAGAAGTAGTTGTGGTGGTTTAAAAGTGTTGGGGTGTGTAGTGGTAGCAGTATTTGCGGTAGTTTTGAGTAGGTGGGGTAGTTGTAGGGTAGTTATGGTATTTTCTGTGGTAGTAGTTTTGGGGGTAGTTGTAGTGGTAGTGGTGTTGTGGTATTGTTACATTTTGTGGTAGTTGTGGGTAGTATGGGGGAAAAGTTGCAGTTGAAATTAGTAGTTGGGGGTGGGTTTAGTAGTTTTTGTGGTATTTTTATGGTTTGTGGTAGTATTGTAGTGGTAGTAGTAGTTGTGGTGTTGTAGTGTTTTGGGGAAATTTTGAAAGGGGGTATTTTTGTGGTTAGTTATAGGGGTAGTAGTTTTGGGTAGTAGTTTAGGGGGTACTAGTGGGTTTAGTTGTAGTGGTATTGTGGTATTTTGTAGTGGTGTTTGGTAGTTATAGTGGTATTTGTGGGTTGTAGTATTGTAGTGGTACTAGTGGGTTTGGGAAGTTTTTGGGGTTTAGTTGGGGTTTTGTTGTAGTGGTAGTAGTGTTGGGGAATTGTAGTAGTAGTTTGTGGTAGTTTTGTGGTATAGCAGTTGTGAGAGATTATAGAAAGCTGGGGTTTAGTTGAGTGGTATAGTATTGGGGTGGGTTGTATTTAGCAGTTTTTGGTTTGCTGTTTTGGTATTTTTGGGTATTGGGTAGGGGTAGTGGGATTTAGGGTTTGTTTTATTTGGTGTATTACTTTTTGGTAGTTTTTGTGGGATTGTGGTAGTTTTAGTAGTAGTAGTGGTAGTTGTAAAGGTAGTAGTTTTTGTGGTATTTTTAGTGTAGTTGTGGTAGTTTAGTGGTAGTTGGGGTAGTTGTAGTGGAAGTATTTGTTGTAGTAGTTTTTGTGGTATAGTAGTTTTTTTGGAGTTGTAGGGGTAGTTGTGGTAGTTGTATGGTAGGTATTGTGGAGTGTATAGTTTTTTTGGGGGGGAAATGTAGTGGAATTTTAAAAGTTTGGTAGTTGTAGTAGTATTTGGGGTTTTGGTTTGTAGGGGTAGTTGTTGGGAAGTTTTTAGTAATAGTTTTTTTGGAGTTGTAGTGGTATTTTGTTTTTAATGTGGGGTAGTAGTAGTTGTGGAGTTTTTGTATTTAGTTGTGGTAGTTTTTGGTGGTATTGTGGTGGAAATTTTGGGGTATTTTGTGGGTGGTATTTAATATTTGGTATTGTATGGTGAAAGTTTTTGGGGTTTAGTTTTTAGAAAGTAGTTGGGGTTAGTTGTAGTAGTATGGGGGTATTTGGTATTATAGTATTATAGTTTGTGGTTTTGTAGTAGTGGGTTGTGGAAATTTGTGGGGTAGTTGGGGTTGGTTTTTGGGGTTAGTAGTATTTGGGTAGAAATTGTAGGGGTTTAGTATAGGTGTGGTTTTTTTGTGGTAGTTGGGGTTTATTTAGGGGTAGTTGTAGTTGGGGTTTTTGGGTAGTAGTATTTGGGGAAAAGTTGTAGTGGTTTTAGTATTTTGTGGTAGTTGTAGTAGTAGTTGTTGTAGTTGTTTTGGAGTATTTGGTTGTGGTAGTTGTAATTTGTTGAGTTGTAGGGGTAGTTGGTAGTTTAGTGGTAGTGTATTTTGGTTTTGAAAGTAGAAGTATTGGGTATTTGGAGGGGGAAGTAGTAGTTGGGTAGTTTTGGGGTTTTTTGGGGTAGTTGTTTGGGTAGTAGTAGTTGTGTTATTTAGTTTTAGTAGTAGTTTGGTAGTCTAGTGGTTGTAGTAGTTGTGGGGTTTAGTGGAATTTTTGGTTGTTGTAGTGGTATTTTGTTGTTTTATTTGTAGTAGTATTGTGGTAGTTTGTTTGGAGTTTTGTGGTAGTTGCAGAAATTTAGTTGTTGTGGGTTGAGTGGTGGGTTGTTTTAGTATTTTTGTAGTTGTAGTGGTGGGTTGGGTATTTTTTTAGTGGTAGTATTTGTTGGGGTTTTTTAATATTTGGGTTTTGGGAAATTTTTTGTTTAGTTGGGGGTTATTTTGTAGTGGTAGAGGTAGTTGGGGGTATTGTGTTAGTTGGGGTGTTGTAGTGGTAGTAGAAAGTTGTGTTATTTGGGTTGAGTAGTATTTGTGGTATTATTGGGGTAGTAGTTGGGTTTTTTTGTATGGAAGTTGGGGGTTATTTTAGGGGTAGTATATTGGGTGTTAGTTGTAGTAGTGTTTTTGGTATTGTAGGGGTAGAAAGTAGTTGTTTTTGTTGCAGTAGTTTTGTTGTATTGTAGTGGTAGTTGTTTTTTGGTATTTTTTGGTAGTTGTGGGGTAGTTTGGTATTTTTATGGTATTTGTAGTTGTGGTAGTTGTATTTAGTAGTTGGGGAAAGGGTTTAGGGTATTTGTGGTAGTTGTAGTATTAGTATTTAGTGGTAGTTGTATTTTTGAAAGTTTGGGGTAGTTTTTGTTTAGTAGGGGGTAGTTTTGTATTTTATTTGGTAGTGTTGTATGGTAGTAGTATTTTTTTGGAGTTGTATTATATTTTGGGGTGTTGTAGTTGTAGTTTTTGGTATTTTATGGCAGTAGTATTGTGGTATTTGGGTTGGGTGGTATTTGAAGTTGGGGTTATTTTAGTGTATTTGGGGGTAGTTGTATTTTAAATGGGGGTTTTGTGGGGTATTTGTTTGTGGAGTTTTTAGTGGCAGTGGGGGTTGGGTTTTTTGGTAGTAGAAAGTTTTTGGTAGTTGTAGGGTAGTTTTTGGTAGTTGTAGTGGTAGTAGTATTTTGGGGAAATTTGTAAAAGTAGTTGGGGTAGTTGTAGGGGTGAAAGAGTTGTGGTATTTTGTAAAAAGTAGTTGTAATTTTTTGTGGGTAGTTTTGGAAAGTTTGTAGTAGGGTTTTGGTAGTTAAATTTTGGTATATTAGTTGTGGTAGTTTTGTACAGTTGGGGTTTGTTGTAGTGGTAGAAAGTAGTTGTAGTATTTAGGGGTAGAAATTGTGGTAGTTGGGGGTTTGGGGTTGTGGTAGTTGTAGTGGATGTAGAAAGTTGGGGTTATTTGTAGTAGTAGTTGTGGTAGTTTAGAAAGTATTTTTGGGGGTGGGTTGGGGTAGAGTAGTATTTTGTGGTGTTGTCCCAAAATTGTGGTATTTGTTGTTGGGGTAGTTGTAGTGTAGTTTTGTAGTTGTAGGGGGTTTGGGGTTTTTAAGTTGTAGGGGTGTAGTAGTTGTGGAAGTTGAAATAGTAGTTGGGGTATTTGTGGGTCGTAGTATAGTTTTTTGGTGGTTGTAGTATATTTGGGGTATTGTAGGGTATTTGGGGTAGTTGAGAAGTATTTGTAGTTGTGTATTTTGTAGTGGTATAGAGTTGGGTTTTTATAGTAGTTGTGGTTTTGTATGGTAGTATTATTTTTTGGGGGGTTTTAGTAGTAGTTGGGGTAGTTTTTTTTAGGGGTCGTTGGGGGTAGTTGTAGTTTTTGTATTATTTGGGGTAGTTTTAGTAGTATTGTGGTATTTGGGAGGGGTTTTTTTGGTAGTTGTAGGGGATAGTTGTGGTAGTTGTAGTGGAAAGTAGTAGTTGGGTATTGTAGTAGAAATTTTTGGTAGTTGAAAGTGGGAAAGGGGTGGTATTTTTGTGTGGTATTATTTGTTAGTTTTTGTGGTAGTTTTTGTTGTGGTTCTGTAGTATTTGTTGGGGGAGTTGTAGGGGGTTTTCGTTGTGGTATTTGTAGTGTTAGTTTATTTTTTGGTAGTTTAGTATAGTTGGGGTTTAGTTGAGGGGAAAGTTATGGTAGTTGTAGTGGTAGTAGTATTGTGGAAAGTTTGTAGGGGAAAAGGTAGGTGTTGTGGATTTGTAGTAGTATTTTTTTGGTTTGTAGTAGTGTGGTAGTAGTTGTAGGGGTTTAGTAGTAGTTGTGGTAGTTGTGGTATTTTGTAGTATAGTTTTTGAATTGTAGTGGTAGTTGGGGTAGTTTTTGTGGTAGTAGTATTGGGGTATTTGGTGTGGTATAGTAGTTGGGGTGTTGTAGAGTAGTTTGGAGTTGGAGCAGTATGGGGGGTTTTTTTATGGAAAGTAGTTTGTGGAAAGTTGTATTTTTAAAGTTGGGGTAGTTGTTTGTATTTTTTGGTGAGTTGAGGGGTTTGTAGTTTTTTAGGGGTTTAGTAGGGTTGTGGTAGTTGTAGTTGGTAGTTGCGGAAGTTGTAGTGGTAGTAGTACTTGTGGTTTTTGTAGTAGTATTTGGGGTATTTGTAGTGGGTAGGGGTGGTATTGTAGTGGTAGTGGGAAGTTGGGGGTATTGGGGTAGTATTTGGGGTTTATATTGAAGTGGTATTGGGTTAGTTGTAGGGGTTTGTAGCAGTTTTGGGGGTGTAGGGTAGTTGGGGTTTGTTGAGGGGGTACTAGTATTTAAAGGTATTGTTTGATTTGGGGTGTTGTAGGGGTTAGTATTGGGTATTTGTAGTAGTACGGGGTGTTGAAGTGGTAGTAGTATTTTTTTGAAATTGTAGTATAGTTGGGGTAGTTTAGGGGTATTTTTTTGGGATTGTATTGGTAGATTAGTTGGGGTTAGTTGTATTTAGTTGGGTTATTGTAGTCAAATTTGTTGTAGTTGTAGGGGTATTATAGTTGGGGTATTTGAAAGTGGACTATTAGTTGTGGAAATTTGGGCAGTATTTTTGTATTGTAGTAGTTGGGGTAGTTTTTTAATTTGGGTAGAATAGTAGTGGTTGAAAAAAATGGGTTGGGGTTTAGTTTGTATTTGTAGTTGGGGTTAGTTGTAGGGGGTAGTAGTATTGTATGAAGTATTTGTTGGGGAAAGTTGTAGGGGGTAGTTGGGGTAGTTGTAGTGGTAGTATTAGTTGGGGTATTGTAGTAGTTTTTTGGGGGAGTTGTAGGGGTAATGTGTAGTTTTTAAATTTGTGGTAGTTTTTTGGGGTATTGTAGGGAAGTATTTTTTGGGTTTAGTTTGAAGTAAGTTGTTGTGGGTTGTAGTGGTAGTTGTGGAGTTGTTTTTGGTGGGATAGTTGTGGTTTTTAGTATTGTGGTATTTGTAGTTTTTAGTAGTAGTTGTGGAAAGTTGCATGGTAGTTGTTGTAGTTAAAGTGGTGGGTTGTTGGGAAAGTTGTACTGGTAGTAGAAAGTTGTGGTATTTGGTGGTAGTACTAGTTTTGGTGTTGTAGTGGTAGTTTGGTATTGTTTTGGTAGTAGTTGTTGGGGGTTGTTGTAGTAGTAAGTTGTGGGTGTTGTGCGGTATTAGTATTTTTGGGGGTAGGGGTGGTAGTTTGTAGTAGTAGTGTTGTGGTAGTTTTTAGTGGTAGTATTGTTTGTATTTTAAATTAGTATTTTTTGGTTTAGTTTTTGTTTTAGTTTTGGTATTGTAGTGGTATTTTTTGTGGTTGTTGTAGGGGTAGTAGTAGTTTTTTAAGGGTGGGGTTTTGTATATTTGTGGTATTTTGTGTGTAGTTGGGGTAGTTTAGTATATTGGTGGTTTTGGGTTGGGTATTTAGTAGTTGGGGAAAGTTGAAAAGTATTTAGTTGTGGTGGGTTGAAAGGGGTTTAGTTGTGGTAGTTTTTAGGGGTAGAAATTAGTTGTGGTTTGAAATGGGTAGTGGGAAGTTGTGGAAAATTGTAGCGGGATTTTGGTAGTTGTAAAAGGGGGGGGTTAGTTGTAGTGGTAGAAAGTAGTTGTGGTGGGTTTTTAAAAATTAGTTGTTAAAAAATTTTTTTTAAACAGCTAATTTTTTAAAACCTTTGAAAACTTAATTTAAAAAGAAAACCATGCCGCACACCCGCCCCTGAAAGACGAGGTCTAAAAAGCTGTCAAACTACTCTCAAGGGGCTTTTAAAAAATTTAATGTTTTTGTAAGTTTTATTTTTTTACCCTAGGGGGTTTATGTCGGGCATATTTCTTTCTGAGGGCTGACAAAACTTACTTGTTTGGACTAAAAAGTCCGCACCTTACGGGGGGGACTATAGTTGATTGCAAACCCCTTGAAAGGAAAAAAAACTGCACAGCCCCCCGGACTACAAAAATTTCGAAACCCTACCTTGCTCTTGTAGCGTGAGCTATTGTGTTTTTTACACCTTCGCGGGTATCGGGGGACTTGATAAAAGCTGAATTGCCCTTTGGATGTCCACGTCTTCCTTGTCTAACAAACGCAAACTGGTACAATATTTTCCACAAATTTGTCTTTATTTTCAAAATGTTATCACTGAAAAAGGGGATCACATTCTTTTGGTGTTTTTTATTTTTAATGAGATATTTTTGTTACACTAACGCACAGATCAGTGTTCTTTGTTGGTTACCCCTGGCTCAGGGGTCATCTCAGGAGTCAAAAGAAATTTCTGAAGTGCCACAGCCCCCCTTTGGCCGTCACTCCCCTATCAAAAAAAAAAAAAAAGTGCCCTGGGATTTTTTGTTTCCCTTTGCCATTTCCCTGATGAAGCAAAGCAGAATTTTTATTTTTTGCTGTTTTAAGCATAGAAAACCCAATGCCCACTATCTTTACTATGGTAAAAAAGTTGTAGCAGGTTTTTCCCTTTTTTTTCCCTGCTAAAGTAAAATTTTGCCACGTCTCTTATTAAAATACATCTGCCCCACTGCAAGGGGGCAGCTTTTCCACTTGCCCACTTCGCATACTCTTTACGGCATCTGTGAAAAATTTAAAAAATTTAAACCTGTAGCAGAAAAACAAGACTTTTTCCCCCTTCTAAAGTGGGGGGCCCCCCAAAGGGCCCTAAAAGGGGGTTAAAGGGGGCCCTAAAGGGGCAAAAAGGGGGCTGATACCCCCTCCGGGAGAAAATTTCCCACACTGGGGGGCCCGGCGGAGGTTCGTTTGCAGGTAATATTCATCATTAAAAACTTTTAATTTAAATTTTTTCCCCCTCCCCAAACCACTGCTGTTGTCTTTTCTGAACAGCTTTGTCTGTGTGGTTTCTGGAGAATCCTAATTTTGTTTTCAAAAACTGTGTAATTCTAACGGGGAAAATTTATTTTTTGTCCGCTTATTCACTACACCTTTTTCAAAACATCAACTTCCCGATATTCCCCTTTTCACAGGGTATATGTCCCCAATTTTTCCCAAATGGCCCTTGGGACCTCGGGAAAACAGTCAAAAATCACTATGTCACCGGTCTTAAAGGGCTTATGATTTTCAGGAACACCCCGCTTTCCCTAGAAGTTTCCCCTCAATGATGAGATAGCTTCTCGCCAAATTTTTTTCCCAAAGTTCAACACTTTTTTAAGGGGTTTGAATTTTCGTTTTGAGTTTTCTTGGTTCGGGAATTTAAATTGGAAACCTCTATGATTTCTTTAATTCAAGGGAGGGAAAAGGTTCGAGCCTTTTTGCCATGGAGTAAATGAGATGGACTTAACACTTCTAAATTGTCCAGATCATCGGGACATAAATTAGAGGTCGGGTTTTTGACTCTATTTTCTATTTCATCACAACTGTCGGAAAATTCCCTTTTAAGGCTTTTTCCTGTCGATGAGGGGTTTCCTTAAACAACGTTTTACAATGCGATCATTCTTTCATAAAAAACCCCCGTGCCATGGAGATTTAGGAGGAATGTTCTCCACACAAATGCGTTGGATTCGCACTTTTAAAATTCTGGTTGATCAAAGATCTTGGTTTTTATAAACAGCACCCGCAACAAAGTTTTGTTTCATTATTTAAATCAACAGTCTGGGGCATGCCCTTTGGCCCGCCAAAAAATTCTGAATAAAATAAAGGTTTTTAGCAGACATGTCAGTGGTACTTCTTTGATGTACGGGTCTATTTTACAAAAAGTGAAAAAAAAAGTGTACACCCCCTTTTATTTGGAAATTTGTCAATTGTTTTGGTTTAAAAATTTTTTGGTCCCTGTAATCTACACCCGTCACCCAAAATGGGGGTGATTTTGGGCAACCCTTTTTAGAGGGATAAAGGAGGGGGCCTGGATACTGACGTACTCGCATATAATTTGGGGAGACAAATTAAAATCCTTTATTTTTTTTTCAAAACTTGTCGACCTTGGGTATCCAGTAGGATTGTCGTATATACAAAGTGTGTCAGCCCACGTTACTGGGGCGGGTTTTTCCCAAACATTTTTTTTAGCCAATGTTTCCCTTGGGGGTCAATATTGGGTGATGGCTTCTTTAGGTATGAAAAAATTATAATTCTTCCTCGAATTTTTATAATCTTTTTTTGATCGAGATAAATTTTTAAAGAATTTTTCATGACAGGTTTTTTTCGGGATTTTCTTGTGTTTCTAGAAATTTATATTTTTGTAAAAAAAAAATCTTTCGTATTTGTTTTCACCCATTTTTTAATGGGTTTTAAGATTTTCATAATAGGGTTTTTTTCCCTTTTTGAATTTTGGACAAAGCCCGTAATCTTAAGGGTTTACCCCAAAAATGATATTTAGAAACCCTCAATACTCTTTCTGTTGTGCTACATAAATTTTCACAAATTATTTCTGCTTTTGTTTTAAGCAGACTGTTTCTTTGGATAATGTGGCTTTTTGCTGAGGCCAGGTTTTTTTTCATTAGAGAGCCAGTTCGGTCCGTGGGGCCAAAATTTAAATTTTCCCCAAATTTTCTTGATGGGACACCACGTGACAAAAATGTCAGCTGGATTCTCTTGGGTTTGGACGTGGAGGGAAAAAGTAAACTCTTGCATCTTTTTATTTCCGCTACTCTTTTTGTACTTTGACCCCTTACTCTTATATTTTTTAACCACGGGGAACTTTTTTCTTATCACTCCCTATCACGTTTTTCAATAGTGAGATTCAAGTACTTTGGTGAGATGAAGTTAAATTTTTTACCTACGTAGATGCTGTCAGTTCCAAAAAATTTTTGGGATGTTCTGACCTTCAAAGGGGGTACCCCGGGCCCTTTTAAGTAATTGTTTACTTCCCTTAGCATTACCCTGTAAGCTACGCGGCCCCTAAAACCCCTGGTTGACGCATCACAGAACACTGTAATTTTGTATTTTTCCCCCTTTTACCTATTTGTTGGAAAATTTTATTTGGAAGTTTCTTAAAAATCCCCGGATATTTCTCCCTTTTTGACTCATTTCTAGGGCAAAAATTTTATCCCTCCAATTTTGAGTTTCCATGCATCTTTTCATTTGGGATTTTTCCCTTTTTTGGTAAATTTGGGGGACGAGTCCCCAGAGGTCAAAAAAATTTTATACCCCTGACGTAAATTCGGGTTTTGTGAGTGTACGGGAAAGATTTATTGTTTATCTTTTTTAGCTCAAATATCTTCCTGTGGGTTCCAATTAAAATCCCAGCAAAATTGTTGCAATTTTGATTTCAGTTTCAGGGAATCTTTTTTGAAAGTTCCCCTTTAAATTTCTTTGAATTAGTATTCCACATTTCCTTTGAGGCAAATTTCTTCTTTCATCTCCTTTTTCGCTTTTTTTTATAAAGGGTTTCCCAAAACCTCCTCTTTTTTCCGTACCCCTTTAAAAATTTTCCCATAAAACCCTTTTTTTAAGATTTTTTGAGGGACTTTCAATTTCTTAAAGTGTTTCAGAGTAGCTTTTAGTAGGGAAAGGGGAGGATTTGCACCCAAAAAATACTGATTTGAAAAAGAAAAAATTTTTTACAGGATTTGAGATCATGTGGGTTTTCAGGCCACAAGAATCGAGTAAAAATCTCTTCTATTTCTTGTAGGGCCCCCTTAAGAAAAGCTTTGGGGAAAAAATCACTGTGTAGGCCCTATGGGTTTGTGCGAAATTTTTATAAGCCTCTCCAAGCTTCTCAGTAGGGGGTTTTCCGGGCACAGACATCTTAAAAACTTGCTACTTTTTTATTTGCAGTGCGCTGCAAAATTAAATTTTTACAACACGATGGGTGGGGTTTTAAATCTTTTTGACTTTCCTTGGGGCGGGGGATAATGGGCTTTGTCTTAATTTTCTTCGCAAATTTTCCTTTAATGAATTTATTGTCCCAAATGTTCTTGTATGTATTTTCATAGCAACATTTGCTCTGGATTCCTTTTCCCGGGGCTCAGGAATTTTTTGCCTTTATTTTATCCCAAAGCCATGCGAAAATTGCTAGGCAGATGTGGTGGATTTTTTTCCATGGTAACCCAACCCAAAATTTTCCATCTTTTTATTTTGACAGTGTCCAAAAAAATTTGGTTATAAGTCTGAGACTCCCTTTGGGCTTGGTTTTTTTTAACCCCAAAACCTATCGCACCTTAAAACCCCAAAATTATAACTGGGTTTATTCATTTCTTTCCCGTAATTTATAATTTTTTCTGGTGGTACATGATTTTAGCGGTTATTTTTGTAAAATTTGTACATTTTCCCCTGAATTTAATATAGCTTCTTTCCCCTTTGAGAGGGAAAGGGGAAAATACAGTGGGTTTCCCGCTGTTTTTTAGCAAAATGAACATCAAAGTTTTTCTTACTAATTTTGCACAAAACCCGTGATAAAATCACTTCCCAAAGAATTTAAAACAATTTTTACTAATTTTGTCCCCCTGTATTTTCAGGACAGGTAACTTTTTACCTTAGCTGCTTTTAGTGCTGCAATTTTTCTTTTAAACCCGGGGTCTGCACAGACTTAGGCAAATCTTACTACCACACTTTTAAAATTCTTTTTCCTGTTTCCTAGACCAAAAGGATTTTGGCTAGGGCAATGTCGGTTTACCAAAAATTGTGGAAAAAAAACCCGCTAATTTTAACTGTTTTTGGGGTAGGGTTGGGTTTTTTCATTTCTCAACACGGTCTTTTTATGAAAGGGCCTTTGTGAGCCTTGGGTAATTTTGTTAGCAAATTGGTTTTTGTGTAATTTTTTGATAACTCAATTCGACTATCGAAAAGAGCAGGTTTTTAAAAAAACTCTAAAAATTTAATGCGTTGCTTGTTGACTCCTTATTCTGTCGAAGTTTTTTTGCTGTTGGGCCAAAAATATTTGGGGGATAGTGCTGTAAAGATGATACCCTTGGGAAAAAAAAAAAAAAATTTTTTAAAAATTCTTCATAGCATTTTCCTCCCCTTTTTTTCACCTAAACCCCTTGATGCACCTTTTATTTATAACACGTTTTTTTTACGTGCCCCCATTGGGTGTGTATTGAATACAATACTGTGCCCCAAGTTTTTTCCATACAAAGTACACATTTTGGGGTAGGTTTTATGTAATGACATCGTTTATGTCTGTTGTATTCACAGCTTGATAAATTTCCTATATGGGATTTCCCTTTCTGTGTTTTAGTGGGGGTAGGTATACTCTTTTTTTACTAGTTTAAGGTTTGGTTTTCCCCCTGGGGGTTTGTGGATTCTTTTAACTTGTCTCGTTTTCTTGCATGCTGAAAAATTTTCTGTAAACCCTTTTAATTTCCCCACAAGTGAAAAGCGTTTATTGAACATAATATTTTTTAAACCCTTCATATTTTTTTTGGACAAAATTATCTTGTACAAACCCCTGATAAACCAATCCCCATTGCCTTAGGTAAAATTTGGGACAGAGATCCCAAACTTTTTTTAATTTGATTTTTAAATGCCTGTAAGTTTTGAAAAACAATGTTTGGGTGGCTTAAGCCCTTGGGGTATTAAGATTTTCATGTTCCCAACTCTAGCCCCTTTCAGCATCGAAGTAAATTTTCCCGCTAGACACAAAAACTATTTGATAATTGCCCCTTTTACCCCCGGAAATGACTTAATCAGTTTATAGGGGTTTTCCCCCTTTCCCAAAAATTTTAAAATAAATTAAAATTTGCATTTCATCTATTTCAGTTTGTTGTTTTACTATGGATTGAAAAACCCCTAATTTAATTTCTTCATAAAATTTTGACCTTGGAAAATAGGTAATGGGCAATGTAGGTAAGCTTGGTAATGGGGGCACTTTTTTGTTGTTTTCAGGTTTTAAAATTTCTTTACCACTGTTTTCAGTAGGTCTCTGTGAAGAGTTTTGCGGGGGAGATAGTCTTTTAATCCGCCACCTTAATTGTTGATTTAAAAAATTTCCAAAAAAATTTTTAAATTTTTCCTCAGATGGTCGATTCAAGAAATTTTTTTTTCAAATGTGTATTTGTTTAAATTAAAAAATTTCCCGACGTTGTGTAAATAATTCGAATTTTACCCCAAAAATCATCAAAATTGTTTGTATCTTTGGGTTTAAACCTATACAAAACTGAAATTTGATTTTCTAATTGTGTTAAACTTTGTCTGTAAGGGTGAAAAATTTAGTTTTCAAACAGCCCTTTTAATGGTATACGAAAATTCTAGCAAACCACATTAGGTGTTTAAAAAAAAACTGTAATGCTTAAACAGCTGGTTTTTTTGCTTAAGGTTTGCAATAATTTGTCAGACACTACTGACCCACTAAGTTAACCTCGGGTCAATGACCCTAAGGTTAAAAAATTCTTGGGTGGTGTTTATGGTTGAGTTTACTGTTTTCAGCCCAACCAGATGATTAATCGTTTAAAAAACCCTTATACACTTTATTCACTATTCACTATAAATGTCACGGGATTTCTGAAAAACCAGGGGAAAATTACTTTCACATATATAAAAATTCCTTTAATATAACAGGTATAAACTTTAAGAAACAAACCCTTTAAAAACAATCTTGTCTCTTAAATTTTGGCTATAAAAAATTATAAAAACTATGTGTATAACAACTCAGACAAAATGGAAAAAACAGTTGGGTTGTTGTTGTTTTTGCAGCAATTTTCGAGATTTTAGCAGTGGGTTTTCAGGGGGCCATCCCCCCTTTTTTGTTTTGGGGTTTAGTCACCCCCCTCCCGTTTTTTTGGGTGAACCCCTGGGGAAGGGGGTTTCTTTTGGCTGCCCATTTTGTGCGATTGAGTTGGAGGGGCCAAAATTACTGATTTAATTGTAAAACACTAGTTTTACAGTTTTTTTTAAGGTCCCCTTTGGCTCAAGGTTTTTTTGTACACTGTAGTACAAGTAAATTTTGGGCCCCCATTGGCCTTTTATCCGGGTTTGAGCACCCAAACCATTTGTTTAAAAAAGGGGTTAAACAGCTAAGTTTAAAAAAAGTGAAAAATTAACTTTAAAGACAATCATCGCCCGCACAGCCGCCCCTGCAGACGAGGTCTAGAAGCTGTCGATTCATCTCTCAACAGGCTGTAAAAAAGTTATAATTTTTAAGATTATAAATTACCCCTAGGGGGGGGGTTTGTCGCATATTTCATTCATTGATGGTGAAGACTTCCTGGTTTTTGGGCTCAAAAGTCCCCACCTTTTTTTTCCGACTATAGGTTGATTTACAAAAATCCTTCGAAAAAAAAAACTGCGCAGTCCCCCCCACTCAAGAAATTCGGAACCTACCTTTTCTCTTGTAGCGTGAAACTATTTGTTTTTCACATCCTTCACAGGTTTCGGTGACTTTATGAAGTGAAGTTCCTTGGATGTCCCCATTTCCATTGTCTAGGAAACACAAGGGACACTAAGTTCCAAAAAGGGTTTTTTCTTTATTGTTACAATCTTTTCACTAAAAAGCTGATCACACTTTCTTTAATGTTTATTGTGTTTTATGAAATACTTTGTTCACACTAACGCACGATCATGTTCTTTGTTGGTTTTTCCGTTGTTCTTTGTTGGTATCCCTGGCGTCAGTGCACTCTCAGTAAGAGTCAAAAGTAATCTGAAGAGCCACAGCGCCCCATGCCGTCACTGCCCCTTGCCACAAAAAAAAAAGCTGACCTAGTAACCTTTTGCTTCCTTGCACTTCCTTTCCCTGCGATGAAGCAAAGCAGAAGGTTTGATTCTTGCTGTCTTAAGCATAGACAACAATGTCCACTATCTTTTACTATGGTAACGAAGTGGGAGCAGGATTTTCCTAATTGTCCTGCTAAAGTAAGAGATGTACTGTCTCTTATTAAAATACACTCTGCAACACTGGACTGCAAGGAGCAATGGTCGGTTGACCACAGGTCGCATACTCTACGGCATCTGTGATCAATTACTCACTGTAGCAGTAAACAAAACGCTTGCCCCTTCTGAGAGGTCTGGGCCCCTCAGGGCTGAAAGGGGCTGAAGGGGCTGAAGGGGGCTGATACCCCCCTCCTGGAGAAAATTTCTCCACACCACATTTATCATTTCTCATCTATGTTACATATCACATTTCTCACCCTCATCATCCCTAAAACATCCTTTCTTATTCATCCGTATATCACCAAGAGATGTTTTAACCCAAACGACCCTCACGACGTAGGAGCCAGAGCAACCATCACCACTCCAACACCACCTACTACACTCTGGCACCTAGTGTCGAGATGGGTCGTCGGGGTTAAAACATCTCTTGGTGATATACGGATGAATAAGAAAGGATGTTTTAGGGATGATGAAGGTGAGAAATGTGATATGTAACATAGATGAGAAATGATAAATGTGGTATGAATATTCAGTTTGAGGAAAAAAATGTGTAAAACAATTTTATGTTTTGATGATTATAACATAAATTTGGTTGGTAAATTGTATTAATATTTTTTGTTGAATAGTTAACATGAACTTAGTAAAGTGATTGTGTATTAGTTGGAGGTGTGTGACTTAGTTCTGGTAATGTCTCATGACATGGTAAATTTTTTTGTGCTTATGTCAATTATAGGTTTTGGTGTATGTCTTAGTTATGATGTGTATGTCTTAGTTGGAGGTGAATGTCTAGATTTGGTGTGGTATGTCACTGACATCTTAATCATTTGCGATTGAAATGTATAATTGTGGGTACTGTGTATTATTTTTAATTTTTGGTGGTGGAAGATATGTTTATAGTGCTCAAGTTAATGTTATAGATGTTGGTGAATGTCGTGGTATTTTTGTTGATGGTCTATTTTTGTGGGAATGTTTAATAACAATAAGTGTTTTCAGTGATCATATAGTTTTGGAGATAATGATCTTAGATTTTGGTGATCTTGGTGAAGTGAGTGTTGATAATGATGGTAAACTGAATAATGGAAATGGTGATCGTGATTTTTGTTATACCCTGGAGTTTAACCTGGAGTGAGTTCCGGGGGTCAACGCCTCCCGCGGCCCAGTCTGTGACCAGCCTCCTTTAGGTCAGTGTCCCAGGATGGCGACCCACCAGTCGATCTAACACCCAGGTACCCATTTACTGATGGTGAACATAGACACAGGTGGAAAGAAACACATCCAATGTTATTTTATTTTTGTTCTAACTCGGCTGGAATCGAACCCAGGCCCTCCCCGTGTAAGCGAGGAGCGTTAACCACCAAATGATGTGATTTCTGTGACTTAGTGGTGGGGTCATAAAATCTGGTAATCGCTGGTTATAGTGTTCTTAGAAATTGTGGTTACAACAGGTTGAAAAAGGTGGGTTGGGTGTGATGTGACCACCAGTAAACACAGATGGGATGTGACGTCACTTGAGGTGACCTCGCCGGTCCCTGTGGGTGTGACATCGTGTGTTAGGTGGTAGTGAGGTGAAGTGCGCTTATGATATTGTCAAATATGAATTTTTGTGTGAATATTTATAAAAATGGGGGGGGTGGTGGTCTGGGGGGGGATTAGTGGTTTTGAGGTAAGGAATATGAGCGGTTTGTTTTGATGGTGGTTGTCTTAGATTTATGTGTGTAACAAGATATGTTTTCCATTGATGGTGATCAGTAACTAGGTGTTTTGTGTATTAGGTTTGTGTTATGATTTTTTTTTTTTTATGCGCCCATGGGGAGGGAGTTCTTGGTTTTAGTGATTTGAAGGGGATATCTATAAAAAGGGTGTTTAGATGGGTGGATGTTAAACTATTTCTGGTGATTTTGACGGTGTTTTGGTAGTATTCATGTGATTAGTATATCAGTATGTTTTGGGAGTATTCGGAGGTGTTTGATGGTGTTTTTGGAAGGTGTTCAAATGATGTGCAGAGTATTTTTTGGAAGATGGATCAGTGGTGTTTCTTGGTGGATGTTTAGATTGGTTCAAAGTAGTCAGTGAACATAAGAACGAATGGCACACTGCAGAAGGCCTACGGCCCATGCGAGGCAGGTCCAATCGTCCTACCGGCCCCTTAAACATGCAACCCACTAGTCAGGGGGTCAGGTCACATATTGAACTTAAGAGGAACACGGCAACCGACCTGTAGCACAAGCTATCAGGTCCAACTCACACCCACCCAACATCCACTCATTATTTATCCCAACCTATATTTTAAACTACACAAGGTCTGTCTGGCCTCTATAACTGAACTTGGGAGTTTGTTCCACTCATCCACAACTCTATTACCAACCAGTACTGTTTTCCTATATCGCCTGTTCCTGAATCTGAATTTTTTCCAACTTAAAACCATTGCTGGAGTCCTGTCTAGGCTAGATATTTTCAGCACACTATTTACATCCCCTTTATTTATATTCCTGTCTCCATTTATAACACCTCATCATATCCCCCCTAATTCTACGTCTTTTCTAAGAGTGCAGATCACGGCCCCATTAGTCTATCCTCATAGGGGGGAAAAAAGTTCTGATACATGGGATCAACTTTGTCATCCTCCTTTGTAACATTTTCCAGAGGAATTTATATCCATTCTGTGATTACGGTGATCAGAAACTGTGCAGCATAATCTAAATGAGGCTAACCAAGGATGTATAGATTGAAGAACAACCCTGAAGGACCCCTATTATTTTATGCTTCTTGAATGAAGCCAAGATTCTATAGCCTTTATTGTGAACACTTATGCACTGTTGACTTGGTTTCAGATACTGTTACCAGAACACCTAAATCATTATCGCAATCCCGTAATATTAAGTTCTACATTTCTTAGTTTTATATGTGGCAGTTTATTGTCCTGTCCAACATTTAGAACTTTGCATTTTTGTCCTATATTAAACGCATCTGCCACTTCTTTCCTCCGACCACTGCATAAGTCTATTCAAATCTTCCTAGGTGCTCGAATGTCCTCGTCAGAATGACTTCAACGGCCTATTTGGTGTCATAATTTCGGGCAAACTTGCCGATGTCGCTCTTTATGCCCTCATCTATGTCTTAATAGATTGGGAAAACAGCAGGGGGCCCAACACTGGACCCCTGTGGAACCCGTCTCGTGACGCATCCCCACTCTGATTTCTCCCCATTAATGCAAACTCCTGCAGCCTATTTGTCAACGCATGCCTCTACCGGAAAAATTCTCCTCCTATTCCATGTGCCTTATTTTCTCAATAGTCTCTGATGTGGACCCTGTCAAAAGCCTTTACTGAAGTCCATATACACACAATACATATACATTACCATGATCTACTCCTCAAATACTTAGTGAAAAAAGTTAATAAATTCGTAAGGCGGAACGCCCCTTTGTAAAACCATGGCTGAGATTCGTTGATTAATTTATGCTTTTTCAGGTGGCACGAACTCCTCGGCAATTATTGATTCCATAAATTTTCCACACTATGGAGGTTAGGCTTATTGGTCTATATGTTTCGAAGCTAAGACCCTGTCACGCTGCTTTGTAAATAGGACACATTGCCATTTGCCACATTATCTGGCACCATTCCAGTTTTGTATATATGTTGATAAGATTAGCCCAAAGTGTGCTAAGCTCCTCTTTTAACATTCTTTAGAACCCTTGCATACAGTTCATCCAGCCTGGGAATTTGGTTAGGTTTAATTTATCTATTGCATAAGGACCATGTCACTTGTGAACCAATAGTGCAACAGTTTATTATCGTCCTGTTCACATAATTTATCATTACTGGAAATATCGCTGGTATCCTCCTGTTGTAAAACTGTGAGGAAGTATGTGTTAAAAATTCTAACATTCCTTATCACACTGTCAGTGTGCTGACCCGAGGAACTTTGAGTGGGCCTATCTTGTCCTGATCTTACTTCTGTATACCTGAAAGAATCTTTTGGGCTAGTCTCGAATTCTCTTGCAACTTTAACCTCATAATCTCTTTTTGCTTTTCTATACTCCCTTTTTTATTTCTCACTTAACATGAAATATATCGATTTCTTAATTGCCCGCTCTCCTCTTTTTGATTTGGCCTATAATGCCTCTCTTTGGAACCAATCAGATATTTTAATCAATTGTTCATCCATTTAGGATCATTTTTTGTTGATCTGATTCCTTTCCCTATTTTGAACATAATTTGACTGAGCAGCTAGAACTATGCCCTGGAAAGCATCATATCGGCAACATCCAAAACTTTGATCCGATGAATGGAGATCAAAAAAAAATGAAATTAAAAAAAAATTGAAAAAAAATCGAACAAAAATTCGGGGCGCGGGCGATCCGGACGACGCTGCATAAGGCGCGGGCGGTGGCGCGACGAACCGGGCGCGACGGAGGGCGCGAGGGGCGGCGGTCGGGGCGCGAGGGCGCGCAGGCGGGCGCGCGAGGGCGCGGCAGGCGAGGCGATGCGGGCGCGGTTGGGGGTTGAGGGCGAGGTTGGTCGAGGTGGGGTCCGTGTGGGGGTAATGGTGGGTGGGGGGTCGTGGGTAGGGGGTCGTGGGGGGTCTGGGTGGGGTCAAAGGTCATTAGCATAAAGGTGTGAAAAGGAGACCCCGCTCAAGGAGAGAGAGACTCAGCAATCAATAATTTGCACCAATAACTCACCTACAGTTGTGACCCGGCGTGTGGAAGTGTGAATTGCTCATTACTCTAAAATTTGGATCATGATTGCAGCCGATGTATAAACGTAATTAACCATTCATACAGTAATCATTACTTGTAACTTGTGAGTTCATTACCTTTTTAACATTTGTATTCATTACCTTTACCTATTCAGCATCAAAACTTTGGAGCCCGTCCCTGGACCCATTGTGTACCTCTGTAATCTGTAAATACCTTTGTAACTTGTCATGATTGTGACTAAACCTACCTGGAGTTCATTACCTTTGTAAATTGGTGGAATTCATTTTAACCTCTGTAACTTGCTCACCTATCAAAACTTTGAGGCCCAGTCCCTGGACCCATTATGTACCTCTGTAATCTTTTGACTACCGCCCACAGGATGGGTATGGGGTGCATAATAAACATATTAAACTAACTCAGAGGAGACCGTACCGTGGGAGACCGCTCTGTAGAAGGCCTTTCGGGAGGAGACCGCTCTGTAGAAATCAGTAATACTCATGTTGCCCTGGGTTGTGCAATTTTTGGGAGTCTAGGTGGTTTGCTATCCTGCTTCTTAGAACTCTTTCAAAGATTTTTATGATGTGGGACGTTAAAGGTATTGGTCTATAGTTCTTTGCTACTGCTTTGCTGCCACCTTTATGGATTGGGGCTATATCTGTGTGTTTTTAGTGACTGTGGAAACTCCACCTGTGTCTAGGGTGTCCCCTTCTCCAAGCATACTTGGGGCCCGTGAGAGGGTTTCTTGCAGTTTTTAATGAACACCGAGTTCCACGACTCTGGGCCTGGGGCTGAGTGCATGAGCATGTCGTCGATGCTTTCTCCAAAGTCTAGTGGAGTTAGAATTTGTCATAAATCTGTGACGTACATCCCACTCCCTATAACAAACATCCACCCGACAACAACATCCACCCCTACAACCATCCACAACTTTACAACAACAATGCTACCCTACAACACATCCACCTTACAACAACATCACCCTACAAACAACATCCACCCCTACAACAACATCCAGCCCCTACAACAACATCCACCCCTACAATAACATCCACCCTTACAACAACATCCACCCTTACTACACCATCCACCCCTACAACAACATCACGCCCACACAGCAACATCCAACCCCTACAACAACATGTTACCCTTACAACAACATCCACCCCTAACAACAACAACATCCACCCCTACAACAACATGCACCCCTACAACAACATGCACCCCCTACAACAACATGGAACCCTACTACAACATGCCCCCTACAACAACATGGACCCCTACAACAACATCCAACCTTACAACAAACATGCACCCCTAACAACAACATCCACCCCAACAACAACAA
This sequence comes from Cherax quadricarinatus, assembly GCF_026875155.1. Taxonomy (NCBI): domain Eukaryota; kingdom Metazoa; phylum Arthropoda; class Malacostraca; order Decapoda; family Parastacidae; genus Cherax; species Cherax quadricarinatus. The sequence continues at coordinate 32,455,619 of NC_069442.1, forward strand.
CATCCACCCCTACAACCACATCCACACCCTACAACAACATCCACCCCTACAACAACATCCACCCTAAACAACAACATGCACCCCTACAACAACATGCACCGCCTACAAACCACATCCACCCCTACAACAACATCCACCCATACAACACACTTCCACCCCTACAACATCCACCCCTACAACAACATCCACCCTTATAACAACATACACCCCTACAACAAACATCCACCCCTACACAACATCCACCCCTACAACACCATCCACCCTACAATAACATCCACCCCTACAATCAACCTCCTCCCTTACAACACATGCAACCCCTACAACAACAATGCACCCCTACAACAACATCCACCCCCTAACCAAAACCAAACCCAATATTTCCACCCCTACAACCACATTCGCACCCCTACAACAACATCCACCCCTACAACCACATTCCACCCCTACAACAACATCCACCCTACAACCACATCCACCCCCTTCAACAACATCCACCCATACAACAACACCACCCTTACAACATCCACCCTTACAACCACAATCCACCCCTACACACCATCCCACCCCTCAACATCCACCCTACAACAACATCCACCCTTACAACATGCACCCCTACAACAACCATGCACCCCTACAACAACATCCTACCGCCTAAACATCCATCCCCCACCCCTACAATAACATCCACGCCCTAACAACATCCACCCTTATCAACAACATGCACCCCTACAACAACATTGCAACCCCTACAACAACATGTACCCCTACAACATCCACCCCTACAACAACATCCACCCCTACAACAACATCCCACCCTTACAACAACATGCCATCATGGCCACCCCTACAACAACATGCACCCCTACACCACATCCGGGCGGGGGGGGGGGCCCTCAACAACAATCCACGCCTACACAACCCATCCACCCCTACAACAATCACCCCTACAACACCAACCACCCTTAACCCCCACCAAGCATAACCCCGCAACACCAACCTCCACCCCAAGAAGAAAATATAGAAACATAAGCCAAACACCTCACCCCTTTTAATAATAGTAGAAACAAACACCAATCCACCCCTACAATAACATCCACCCTTTTACAACAACACTCCACCCTTAACAACAACATGGCACCCTACAACATCAACATGCACCCCTACAACAACATCCACCCCTACAACACCACCACCCTACAACCACATCCACCCATACAACAACTCCACCCCTACAACCACAGCCACCCTACAACAACAACCACCCCTACAACCACATCCACCCCTACAACAACATCCACCCCTACAATCAACATCCACCCTTACAACATCCACCCCTACAACCACATCCACCCCTACAACACCTCCACCCCTAACATACATCCACCCCTACAACAAACATCCACCCTTACAACATGCACACCCCTACAACAACATGCAACCCCTACAACAACATGCACCCTACAACAACATCTACCCCCTACAACACCATCCACCCCTACAACAACATCCACCCCTACAACTCCACCCTTACAACAACAGGCACCCCTACAACAACATTGCAACCCCTACAACTCAACCCCCCCAAAATGTTACCCTACAACATCCACCCCATCAACAACATCCACCCTTACAACAACAGCACCCCTACAACAACATGCACCCCTACAACCCATCCACCCCTACACCAACATCCACACCATACAACACCATCCACCCCTACAACATCCACCAACTACAACTCAACATCCACCCTTACAACAACATGCACCCCTACAACAACATCCACCCATATACAACAACATCCACCCCTAACAACACCATCCAACCCCTACAATACATCCACCCCTACAACAACATCCTCCTCCCTTACAACAACATGCCACCCCTACAACAACATGCACCCCTACACAACATCCACCCCTACAACACCATCCACCCCTACAACCACATCCACCCCTACAACAACATCCACCCCTACAACCACATCCACCCCTACAACAACATCACCCCTACAACCCATCCACCCCTACAACAACATCCACCCCTACAACAACATCCACCCTTACAAACATCCACCCCTACAACCACATCCACCCCTACAACACCATCCACCCCTACAACAACATCCACACCCTTACAACATGCACCCCAACAACAACATGCACCCCTACAACAACATGCACGCCCAACAAAACAAGTAACCCTACAACATCCACCCACTGGAGGTTACCTGGAGGTTATTCCGGGATCAACGCCCCCTCGCCGGTCCATGACCAGGCCTCCGATGGATCAGGCTGATCAACTGGTGTTACTGCAGGCCGCAACGCAGTCCCGACGTACGGAGCCACATCCCGGCTGATCGGCACTGACTTTAAGGTATCTGTCCACCTCTCTCTGAAGTCAGCCAGGGGTTATAGCAATTCCCCTAATGCTTGATGGAGGTGGCTGTTGAACCGTTTTTGGGCCCCGGACACATATGTGTGTTTTCTCTAGTGTACCAATGCGCCCCTACTTTTTATTGGCGGCATTTTGCATCGTCGCCTGCCCAGTCTTTTACTTTCGTAGGGAGGATTTCTGTGGTGCAGATTTGGAACCTTTCCTTCCAAGATTTTCCAAGTGTAGATTTGATATATCTCTCCCTCACTGCGTTCCAACGAGTAACAAGTCACGTGCTCCAACGTTCCCAGTAGTTAAGTGCTTGACAGAACTTATACCAGTAAAGGTCTCTGTACACTCTCTAGATCTGCGATTTTCGGATCCTGCCTTTGTATGGAGATGTAAATGTAACAGGCAGTATTCAGCCTAGAGAGAACACGTGATTTGAAAAGGATCATCAATGGGCTTGGCAACTCTCTCACGTTTTGAAAGTTCTCATTATCCATCCTAACATTTTTCTTTGCACGTGCGAATCGTGGCAACTGTTTGTGATCTTGAAAGTGAGATCCTCAGACATTACTACTCCCAGGTCCCTTCCATATTTTTTCCCGCTCTATTTATGGCCGGAGTCAGTAGTATAATCTGTTTCTAGTTATTATCTCCTCCAGTTTTTTCCATAACGGAGTAGTTGGAATTTGTCCTCATTGAACATAATATTGTTTACCGTTGCCCACTGGAAAACTTTGTTTATATCTTCTTGGAGGTTAACCGCGCCTCAGCAGATGACAGCCTCATGCAGATCCTAGTATCATCCGCAAAGGATGATACGGTGCTGTGGTGTATATCTCTGTTTATGTCTGATATGAGGATAAGGAATAAGATGGGGGCGAGTACTGTGCCTTGGGGAACAGAGCTCTCACTATGGCAGCCTCCGATTTAACTCTGTTGACCACTACTTTTTGTGTTCGATTTGTTAGGAAGTTGAAGATCCATCTCCCCACTTTCCCAGTTATTCCTTTAGACTATTTTATGGGCTATTACGCCTTTGATCACATTTGTCAAATGCTTTTGCAAAGTCTGTGTATATTACATCTGCATTCTGATTTTCTTCCAGTGCATCCAAGGCCATGTCATAGTGATCCAGTAGTTGTAAAGAGGCAGGAGCGACCTGCCCTGAACCCATGTTGCCCTGGATTGTGCAGATTTTGGGGAATCCAGGTGATTTGCAATCCTGCTTCTTAGCACTCTTTCAAAGATTTTTATAAATGTGGGATGTCAGAGCTATTGGTCTATAGTTCTTAGCTAATGCTTTGCTCCACCTTTATGGAGGGGGGCTATACCCCGTTGTTTTAATGACGTGGAATTTCACCCATGTCCAAGCTCCTCCTCCATAGTGTACTTAGGGCACGCGAGGGGGGTTTTTTTTGCAGTTTTAAGAAAACAGAGTTCCCACGAGTCTGGGCCCGGGGCTGAGTGAAGGCATGTTGTCAATGGCTTTTTCGAAATCTAATGGGGGTTAGGGTAATGTCGGAAATCTGGCATACATTTATGGAGTTTTGAGGCTCATTCAGAAGAAATCATTTGGGGCGTCGATCCTCAGAAACCCAAATTTGTGGTTCACTAAACACAGAGTTCGTACTGGGAAATTTTAATATTTCACTCATTTCCTTGTTGCCGTCTGTGTAAGTCCCATCCTGAGTAAGGGCCCGAAACTAGATGTGGTATTTGCCTTGTTTTTGGCATTGAAAAGAAATATTTGAATTTCTTTCAATTTCACTAATAGCTTTAAGCTCCTCCTGCCTCTCCTGGTTCCTGTAAGAGTCATTTAGGGTTAAGTTCGATAGTTTCCCTTCCCTGGTCAGCGCCTCCCTTTCGTGTATCAAATATTTTAGCCTCCTGAGGAGCTCAGTGACTCTTCGTCGTCTTCTGTAGAGGGAGCGTCTTTTTCTCTCCAGTTTACTCCTGCTCTTCTTCTTTTTTAGGGGAATATGCCTAGAACATGCTCGGCTACCAGAAGTTGATCCTTTCAAGGCACTGGGTTGGATCCATGTCATTTAAGACATCTTCCCAACATGTTTCGTTTTGGACATGGTTTACCTGGTCCCAGTTGATGTTCTTGTTGTTGAAATTGTATTTTGTGAAGACACCTTCACAGGTACATGCATTCTGCTGTTTCAGGACCCCTATGCATGTAACGTCTGGACTTCGATTAGATTGTGATCGGAATTAGTTGTTTTTATATTCTTATGTCTCTTATCAGGTCCTCATTAATTTGTGAAGATAAGGTCAAGTGTGTTTTCTAGTCTTATGGCTCCACTATCTGCTGGCTTAAGGTGTGTTTTTTGCAGAGACTTAGTAGCTCATGTGGTGTGTGACCTTCATCTGCGCTAACCTCCGGGATTGTTTTCAGTTATAACATATTTGCTACATTCTTCCATTTTGTATGCCTTAGGTTGAAATCACCAAGCAGTAAGATGTTTTGGGGATGGAGCTGGAAGGTTTTCCAAACAGTAACGATTCAGTAGCTGTTCCTTGAACTGTTGGGAGGTTGAATCTGGTGGGTTGTATACAACCACAATGACTAGGTTTTGGTTTCTCAATCTTTTTTGATAGAACTTCAACTACCTCATTTGTGGGGTTCAGCAACTCCGGCAGATAAGGGACCTTTGACATACAGGCCAACCCCCCCTTGTTGCCTGTTTTTCTGTCGCATCTAAAAAGGTTGTAACCACTTATTCCATATTTCACTGTCAAAGTGATTTTTTTGTGTGAGTCTCTGTGAAGGCTGCAAACATTGCATTAGACTCCACTAGAAGTCCACTGAAAAAGATTTTTTGTTGGTGGATGGCTTAAAAGGGCCCCGTATATAGCAAATATGAACGAGGGTTTTTATTCTGTGTTTGTTGGGGGGATTTTGTTATTGGCATCAGTAGTTGTAATAATTCTGGAGGGCCATGGGTGGCCACTGGCTGCGCCTCCAGTCCAACAAGGCCCCCAAGGTGGTGGACTATTTTTTTTTATTTTCCTTCCATTTTCTTTTTTCGTTTCCTGCCACTAAAAAACACCTGGAGTTGGGTCGTCGTAGCTACTATTGTTTGTCTTGTGGGGTCTGTGCCTCCTGGTCCCTTTTTGATGGTATGCAGGGGACTCGATGTTGTAACACTGCTTCTGGAGGGCCGAGGGGTGGCACATTTTTGGGTGAAAGAAAGTACAGGAAGAAGAACGACACACTCCTTTAGACAGGAGGTCGCTACATTTTTTGGGATGATCAAAGTTGCATGTCCCATTTTTTTTCCCCTGTTTTTCCATGCTTACAGATGCCCCAAGCATAATATTTGCACAAATTCACCTTTGGTTGAGAATTGTTGGGAGGTGTGTTGTCAATTTCTGCAGGTTCTGGGACTGCACTGTAATCCTCAGTATCCAAGCCAGGGCCACCCCGTCCTGGATTCCATCTACTTTCCCCAGTAGAGGAAGGAGGAGACTCCTCTCCAACATCTGTACTGTGGGCCACGGTCTTGTGCGATGATGGTTGTATATTTACTGTTTTTGTGGTGGTTTGGGTAGTGTCCCTAGGAGAGTCTGGGCTGGCAGTAAGGCTGGGGGCTGGGTCTGGGTCAGCACTGAGGCTGGGGGGTGGGGCTGGGTCTGGGCCAGCACCAGCACTGAGGGTATTGGTGCTATGCCTGGGGGAGCCTGGGCCAGCACCAGCACTTTGGGTATTAGTGCTAAGACTGGGGGATGGGTCTGGCTTAGCACCATGTGGGTGACTAGGTAGTTTCGAGTCATCTGTTGTGGTATGGACATTCTGCATTTTTTGATACACTATCTCTTTCTCCCATGTTTTATATATTTTTGGTAGACTATCCAAGAGGTCATCCTTGTTTTCTTGATTATTTTTATCATTTATTACTCTCCTTAGTACCTTTCTGATACCTGCCCAAAGTTCTACATCTTTATTGCACAACCAGAAGCACCTTGCTAGTTCAAGGTCATTTTTTTGAGGCTGTATTAAGTCTAGTACAAGAGATATGGTGCTTGGAAAAGCATAGGTTGCATGTGATTCTGGATTTCCTTCCAAGGATTTTTTTACATGTCCCACAGATATGCTGTGCTGACATCCTGTCTGTATCCTACTACACTCTGTATGCCACGGAAGAAAACTGATTTCCACTTTACCTTTCTCTTGCTGGTGCCAGTAATATGCAAGATGTATTTATACGAACCAAGTTTGCAGTATGTGGGTGGTGTTGGGTGGGTGTAGGGTGGGTGGTGGTGCAGGGTGGGTGGTGGTGCAGGGTGGGTGGTGGGTGTTGGGTGGGTGGTGGGTGCAGGGTGGGTGGATGGTGCAGGGTGGGTGGTGGTGTAGGGTGGGTGGATGGTGCAGGGTGGGTGGTGGTGTAGGGTGGGTGGTGGGTGCAGGGTGGTGGTGGTGGTGTAGGGTGGGTGGTGGTGTAGGGTGGGTGGTGGGTGCAGGGTGGGTGGATGGTGCAGGGTGGGTGGTGGTGTAGGGTGGGTGGTGGGTGCAGGGTGGGTGGTGGTGTAGGGTGGGTGGTGGTGTAGGGTGGGTGGTGGGTGCTGGTTGGGTGGTGGTGTAGGGTGGGTGGAGGGTGGGTGTGAGCTGGCAGACTTGCCCACACTCCACACTTCACTTAGGCCTACGCTAACTTCCCCCTACACTTCTAAGGAAAAGATTATTTCCTGTTTAGTAGAGGTAACGGTCGTATGCTCAATTTATGTATGCTGTGATTCCCTGCACCTCAATGCTACCATCACTCGTTTCATATCTTATGACTATAGTAGTTACTTATCCGTTATTAACACTTCACTGGACCTCTGGCAATAGTTCGCTAGTGCCAGTCGCTTGTAAGATATTCCCCTTTCTACACTATATATTGTATGCTATACTTGGGGATAATTTAGATTACTCTTATCTACAATTTAGTTCACTATGCCACTGCACATATATATCCTTGTCACTCACTATATTACTTATAGATAGATAGATCGATATTCGTTTATTTCCACTTGTGTCGACACCCGGCAACAACATCCACCCCTACAACAACATCCACCCTTACAACAACATGCACCCCTACAACAACATGCACCCCTACAACCACATCCACCCCTACAACAACATCCACCCCTACAACAACATCCACCCTTACAACAACATGCACCCTACAACAACATGCACCCCTACAACAACATCCACCCCTACAACAACATCCACCCCTACAACACCATCCACCCCTACAACCACATCCACCCCTACAACAACATCCACCCCTACAACAACATCCACCCTTACAACAACATGCACCCCTACAACAACATGCACCCCTACAACCACATCCACCCCTACAACAACATCCACCCTACAACAACATCCACCCCTACAACCACATCCACCCCTACAACAACATGCACCCCTACAACAACATCCACCCCTACAACAACATCCACCCCTACAACCACATCCACCCTACAACAACATCCACCCCTACAACAACATCCACCCTTACAACAACATGCACCCCTACAACAACATGCACCCTACAACCACATCCACCCCTACAACAACATCCACCCCTACAACACCATCCACCCCTACAACATCCACCCCTACAACAACATGCACCCCTACAACACCATCCACCCTACAACATCCACCCCTACAACATCCACCCTTACAACATGCACCCCTACAACAACATGCACCCCTACAACTCTACCCCTACAACACCATCCACCCCTACAATAACATCCACCCCTACAACATCCACCCTTACAACAACATGCACCCCTACAAACAACATGCACCCCTACAACAACATGTACCCCTACAACATCCACCCCTACAACACCTCCACCCCTACAACAACATCCACCCCTACAAACCCATCCACCCCTACAACCACATCCACCCCTACAACAACATCCACCCCTACAACAACATCCACCCCTACAACCACATCCACCCCTACAACCACATCCACCCCTACAACCACATCCACCCCTACACCACATCCACCCCTACAACACCATCCACCCCTACAACAACATCCACCCCTACAACCACATCCACCCCTACAACCACATCCACCCCTACAACAACATCCACCCCTACAACAACATCACCCTTACAACAACATCTACCCTACAACCACATCCACCCTACAACAACATCCACCCTACAACACCATCCACCCTACAACATCCACCCCCACAACAACATCCACCCTTACAACATGCACCTACAACAACATGCACCCCTACAACAACATCCACCCCTACAACACCATCCACCCCTACAACAACATCCACCCCTACAACAACATCCACCCTTACAACAACATGCACCCCTACAACAACATCCACCCCTACAACCACATCCACCCCTACAACAACATCCACCCCTACAACCACATCCACCCCTACAACAACATCCACCCCTACAACAACATCCACCCTTACAACATACACCCCTATAACAACATCCACCCTTACAACATTCACCCCTACATTAACATCCACACCTACACCATTAACCCCTACCCTATGACCTAGCTGCGACCCCGTGGCCTGGCTGGCAAAGCTCTCCCTTCACACACTGAGACCCAGGGTTCGATTCCCGGCGGGGTAGAAACATTTCGACACGTTTCCTTACACCTGTTATCCTGTTCACCTAGCAGCAAGTAGATACCTGGGTGTTAGTCGACTGGTGTGGGTCGCATCCTGGGGGACAAGACTGAGGATCCCAATGGAAATAAGACAGACAGTCCTCGATGAGACACTGACTTTGTTAGGTTATCCTAGGTGGCTAACCCTCCGGAGTTAAAAGTCCGAACGAAATCTTATCTCAACCACATTCAACCATACAACCACATTCGAGGAGTCAGGTGAAAAGTCCCTTCCGCTTCCCTCTTAGTCCTAAGAGAAAAAAAAAGTCAGCCTGGTGAAGGACCAGGGCCCTTCTCACCATGTCCCTAAACAAACATTCGAGGGGTAAAGTGGAAGACCCTTACCCCCCCCCCCTTCCACCTTCTGCCCCTCCAACCGCTGAGAGAGGACAAAATCTATCCTCTTGTAACGGATTTCATGCCCTAGCTTTTCTTCCCACTGTAGATGTCATAATATATATAAATGTATGTATTCACCTAGTTGTGGTTGCAGAGGTCGAGTCACAGTTCCTGGCCCTGCTTCTTCACTGGTCGCTACTAGGTCACTCTTCCTGCTCCATGAGCTTTATCATACCTCTTCTTAAAGCTATGTATGGATCCTGCCTCCACTACATCACTTCCCAGACTATTCCACTTTCTAACAACTGTGTGACTGAAGAAATACTTCCTAACATCTCTGCGATTCATCTGAGTCTTCAACTTCAAACGATGTCCCCTTCTTGCTGTGTCCCATCTCTTGAACATCCTGTCTTTGTCCACCTTGTCAATTCCTCTCGGTATTTTATTTGTCGTTATATCCCCCCTATCTCTCCTATCCTCAAGTATCGTCAGGGCGATTTCCCTTAACCTCTCCTCGTAGGCCATACCCCTTAGCTCCGGGACTAGTCTTGTTGCAAACCTTTGCACATTCTCTAATTTCCTTACATGCTTGGTTAGGTGTGGGTTCCAAACTGGTGCAGCATACTCCAATATAGGCCTGCCTGGAGGCTACCTGGAGGGCATTCCGGGGATCAACGCCCCCTCGGCCCGGTCCACGACCAGGCCTCCTGGTGGATCAGGGCCTGATCAACGAGGCTGTTACTGCTGGCCGCACGCAAACCAACGTACGAACCACAGCCCGGCTGATCCGGCACCGTCTTTAGGTATCTGTCCAGCTCCCTCTTGAAGACAACCAGGGGTCTATTGGTAATGCCCCTTATTGCTGGTGGGAGGCTGTTGAACAGTTTTGGGCCCCGGACACTTACTGCGTTTTCTCATAGTGTACCAGTGACGCCCCTACTTTTCACTGGGGGTATGTTGCATCGCCTGCCATGGCTTTTGCTTTCGTATGGAGTGATTGTTGTGTGCATATTAGGGACCAGTCCCTCTAGAATCTTCCAGGTGTAGATTATGATATATATCTCTCGCCTGCGCTCTAGTGAGTACATGTCAAGTGCTTCCAAGCGTTCCCAGTAGTTAAGGTGTTTGATGGAACTTATACGTGCAGTCAAGGTTCTCTCTACATTCTCTAGTTCTGCAATTTCACCTGCCTTGAAATGGGAATGTTAAAGTACAGCAGTATTCCAGCCTAGAGAGAATAAGTGATTTAAAAAGGATCACCACTGGCTTAGCATCTCGTGTCTTGAATGTTCTCATTATCCATTCCTCGCAGATGTGATAGTGGCATTATTGTGGTCCTTGAAGGTGAGGTTTTAGGACATTACCACACCCAGGTCCTTCACATTACTTTTCCACCCTATTATGTGATTGGAGTTTGTAGTATACTCAGTGAGTTGGCTGCCTGACACACACGTTGTGGGATTCTACAGCATAGTGTGGAATTAAGACACATGTGCAACATCTGGGTATCTTTATTGTAGACGTTTCACCATCCAGTGGCTTTATCAATACAAATTCCAGGACAAACCTTGAAGACAGTAGAACTATGTACGGAAAATGAGGTAATCAGTCCCTCATCCTTGGAGTAGGTGCTAAGAGCACTGTAGTCGTGGAGATTCTGAAGCAGAAGCAAGGAGCCTGGCGCTTATATACTAATGTCAGGTGGAAATGGGACGGGTAGCAGACGAGGGCATAGTCACTGGTAGGCGGGATTCCCCAGTGGAAGTAGGTCCTACCCAAAGAGATGGGTTAGTTGTTAGTTGTACATAACCTTCATGACTACGACAACTACTACTACAACTAACCCATCTCTTTGGGTAGGACCTACTTCCACTGGGGAATCCCGCTTACCAGTGACTATGCACAAATAACCCGCACATAAAAGAGAGAAGCTTACGACGACGTTTTGGTCCGACTTGGACCATTGACAAAGTCACACTAACCAGAGGAGCAGCAGGATGGCTATATATAGGCAGGAAGAGGTGGCGGTAGTAGTAGTAGTAGTAGTAGTAGTAGTAGTAGTAGTAGTAGTAGTAGTAGTAGTAGTAGTAGTAGTAGTAGTACAAGAGTTGTATATAATACCGACAAGATGAAATTAAGACACATGCACAACACCCGGGCATCCCCATCATAGACGTTTCGCCATCCAGCCAGCCACTGGATGGCGAAACGTCCACAACAAAGACAACCAGACGCCGCACATGTGTCTTAATTTCATCAGTAGTTGTAGTAGTAGTAGAAGAAGAGGTAGTAGTAGTGGTAGTGGTAGAAGTGGGAAATAAAAAGGACGAGCCAGTCAAAAACAAAGGGGAGCACTGCAGGAGAGCTAGATGCCCACAGAGGGAGAGCAAGAGCACAGAGGTGCGTGAAAGGGAAGTGGTGAAATAAATGAAGAAGGAACAGAAACACGAGACAGGAGAGAGAAAGACAACCCAGAGGAGAAAAGGAAAGAGGAAAGGGGAAGAGGAAGAAGAAAAAGAAAAAATGAGGATTCAGGTTAAGTCACGGGTGTTCTGAAGATTGGAGCATTTTACAATGTAGTGGGAGAGGAAGGCATCTACAGAGACGAAGCCAGGGCTAAGGTTCATACAAGGAAAGTTATGTATTAGAGAGGATTCAACTAGACGGCGACTGTTCGAGTTGGAAGTAGGGAAGACAGTTTTAGCAGAAGACCAGTCAATAGGATGGCTATGATCTCTGACGTGACAGAAAAGAGCATTGTTAGTGTCGGCAAGCCTAACACTATTTTTGTGCTCCCTAAGTCTGTCAGAAAGAGATCAACCAGTTTCTCCGAAGTACTGAAGAGGACAGGAGGAGCAAGAAATAGAGTAGACACCAGGAACATCTGTAGAGGGAGGAGAGGTATGAACGAGATTAGTGTGAAGAGTGTTAGTCTGGCGGAAGGTAAGCTTGATGTCTAAGGGACGGAGAGAATTGTTGAGATTAGAAAGACCAGAAATGTAGGGAAGGCAGAGGATAGAAGAGTTCTCATGAGTAGAGAGTTTGGGAGAGAAGAAATTGCGTTTAGCACGTGAGAGGGCAGAGTCTATGAAATGGGAAGGGTAGCCAAGACGGGAGAACGAATTATGAAGAGTGGAAATTTCTGCTGGAAGGAACTGAGGATCACAGATGCAGAGGGCATGGAGAAAGAGAGAGATAAGAACACTTTTCTTGACAGGGGAAGCATGATAGGAAAAGTAGTGAATGTACATGCCACTGTGCATAGGTTTACGGTAAATAGAAAAGGAAAAACCTGTATCTGAGCGGTGGACATGGACATCAAGGAAAGGAAGCAAGGAATTAGATTCCCATTCAGCTTTAAACTTAAGGCACCTAAAATGGAGGAATATAGCAAATAATATTGTTGCAGTAATAAAACCAGGAGGCAGCTCTGA
>NC_069442.1:32468953-32486741 GCF_026875155.1 Cherax quadricarinatus
TTTACATAATGAATTCCAGATTTTGGGCCTTTTATGTCTTTGGGTTTTTGCAAGTGTGAGAGGACACGAGGAACATAAAAGAATCGGCCTTGGTTAGGGCATTTTTCTGTTGGGGTTGGCAAGGAGATGTTTGAGGGGAGGGTTAATACGGGAAGTTAAGTGTTCTATGATGTAATAGGTGCAGAAATAATATGGATGTTTTGTATGGGGAGTAGGTTTTAGTGTATTGATATTGGTGGAGTGTGCTGCCTGTAGTGAGAATTTGTTATCATTCTAACTGCAGCCTTTTTTTGGGGTAATTAGTGGTCTGAGATGGTTAATTGTTGTTGAGCCCCATGCACAAATTCCTAGGTGAGATAGGGGTAAAAAAAGAGAGTGATATAGGCCAGGAGGGCTGACTGGGGAACATAGTACCGTATCTTCGATAGTATGCCTACAGTCTTGGAAATTTTCTTAAAAATTTGATGTATATGTGTATGAAATTTGAGTCTATTATCAAGGTGGATTCCTAAGAATTTTCCCTCTGTTAGTTTTGTGATAGGTGATCCATTTATCATTATGTTAAGGGGGACATCTTTTAAGCTCTGTTTACCAAACTGAATGAAGTAGGTTTTGTCAATGTTTAGTGTAAGTTTGTTAGTCCTCATCCAGGTAGATATTTTCTGTAATTCGGTATTTACAGTATTGGCTAGCGTGAACTGGGCTCGGGTGAGAGAAGACGTATGTAGTTCATCTGCAAATAGTGTGGGTTGAGTAATTGCAAAAGCATTTGGAAGGTCATTTATGTATAGGAAAAAAGAGAAGAGGGCCAAGGAACTTCCCTGTGGGACACCAACTGTAATTGGTTTGCAGAAGAGTTTGCCCCTTTTGCGTACACATATTGGCTTCTGTTGCGAGGTAAGACTTGAGGTAGTTGAGGGATGCCCTCTTATACCATAGTGTGACAATTTTACGTGGAGCAAGTCATGGTCAACTGTTTTAAAAAGCTTTACGTAAGTCAATGAAGATCCCCAGTGGGACTTCTTTTTTTCTCTATTGCAGTGTATATATTTTCTAGCATGTGTATAATAGTTTCATTAGTATTTTTATTAGGCCTGAATCCAAATTGGCAGGGGTTGAGTATGTTTTGGGAGAAAAGGGTAGGAGTAGATTCGTTTATGAATTAATTTTTTCGAAAAATTTTTGAGAGAGGGTGTAAGTTGGATATTGGCCTATAGTTATTCAACTCTTTTTGGGTCTCCTCCTTTGTGGATCGGGGGTGACCCTTGCTATTTTGAGTACTGTGGGGAAGGTGGAGATTCAATGGATTTTTTTAAGAGGTTGCAATGATTGGTGATAGCACTCGTGACCTTTTTTGTATATAAAGGGTGGTAAGGTATTTAAATCTCCTGCCTTGTTTTTTAGTGCGTTGATAATAAGGGAGACTTCGTATGGGTTAGTCGGAGTAGGAACAGTGTGTTGGGGTTTAGTTTGCCGGTGAGGTAGCATTTGGTGGGGTATCTGAGCTTGGGATTTTTTTGGCAAGGTTTTGTCCTATGTGGAGAAGAAATCATTGAGTCTGTTTGCTGTTTTCTGTTGGTGGGAGTTGGGTCATCTGTTTTTGCAAATTTTTATTTCGCTATTTCGTGATATCTTTTTTGTTCCTAGAATTTCTTTATAGGGTTTTCCAGGTCTTTTTTATATCACTCGTAAGTTGGATAATCTGTTCTCATAATACAATTTTTTTGCCCTTTTTATCAGGCTGGTTAGGATTGACGAGTAACGTTTTGTTTGGGCTCTGGTCTCTGGTGCACCTCTGCCTGTAGAGGGGGCCTTCTACCTGTAAAGGGTGCACCTCTGCCTGTAGAGGGCGCACCTCTGCCTGTAGAGGCGCACCTCTGCCTGTGGAAGGGTGCACCTCTGCCTGTTAAGGGGCACCTCTGCCTGTAGAGGGCGCACCTCTGTTTGTAGAGGGTGCACCTCTGCCTGTAGAGGGTGCACCTCTGCCTTAGAGGGTGCACTTCTGCCTATAGAGAGTGCACTTCTGTTGTAGCGGGTGCACTTCTGCCTGTAGAGGGTGCACCTCTGCCTGTAGGGGGCGCACCTTTGCCCTGTAAGGGGTTCACCTCTGCCTGTAAGGGTGCACTTCTGCCAGTAGAGGGCTCACCTCTGCCTGTAGAGGGCCACCCCTGCTTGTAGAGGATGCACCTCTACCTGTAGAGGGCGCACCTCTGCCTGTAGAGGGCGTACCTCTGCCTGTAGAGGGTGCACCCCTGCCTGTAGAGGGCGCAAACCTTTGCCTGTAGAGGACGCACCTTTGCTTGTAGAGGGTGCGCCTTTGTCTGTAGAAGGCGCACCACTGCCTGTAGAGGGCTCACCTTTGCCTGTAGAGGACGCACCTTTGCCTGTAGAGGGCGCACCTCAGCTTGTAGAGGACGCACCTTTGCCTGTAGAGACCACCTCTGCCTGTAGAGAGTGCACCTCTGCCTGTTAGAGGGTACACCTCCGGCTGTAGAGGCACACCTCTGCCTGTAGAGGGCGCCCTTTGCCCGTAGCGGACGCACCTTTGCCTGTAGAGGACGCACCTCAGTTGTAGAGGAGCGCACCTTTGCCTGAGAGTGCGCCCCCTTTGCGTGTAGAAAGGCGTCAGTTTGCCTGTAGAGGGCGCACCTCTGCCTGTAGAGGGCGCACCTCTGCCTGTAGAGGGAGCACCTTTGCCTGTAAGGACGCACCTTTGCCTGTAGACGACGCACCTCAGCTTGTAGAGGAAGCACCTTTGCCTGTAGAGTGCGCACCTTTGCGTGTTAGAAGGGGTCAGTTTGCCTGGAGAGGGCGCACCTCTGCCTGTAGAGGGCACACCTCTGCCTGTAGAGGGCGCACCTTTGCCCGTAGAGGGGCGCACCTTTGCCTGTAGAGGACGCACCTCAGCTTGTAGAGGAAGCACCTTGCCTGTAGAGTGCGCACCTTTGCGTGTAGATGGCGTCACTTCTGCCTGAAAGAGGGCGCACCTCTGCCTGTAGAGGGCGCACCTTTGCCTGTAGAGGGACGCACCTCAGCTTGTAGAGGACGCCCTTTCCCTTTGTAGAGTGGCATCTTTGCGTGTAGAAGGCGCACCTCTGCCTGAAAGGGGGGCCCCGCCTCTGCCTGTAGACGACGCACCTCTGCTTGTAGAGGACCCACCTCTGCTTGTAGAGGATGCATTTCCCACCTGTAGAGGACGCACTTCCACCTGTAGAGGACGCACTTCCCCTGTAGAGGACGCACCTCCACCTGTAGAGGACGCACTTCTGCCTTGCCTTAAAAATTCCCTACTAATTCCTTAATAATCATATTTTCTTTTCAACAAATTTAGTAAGATGGCGATTTATTTGAGGGCAGTTAATGGTCTAGTTGATGAATTTAAATTCTTTGCAGACATCCTCAGTCTTAGCAGCGTCCCGCTAGTTATAACCAGGTAAATGTATGTCACGATTCTCTGTCGTCTGTTGGTGTGAGAAGATGTGCTCTTGCTGCCCTCTCTCGGTGTTTGGGAAAGACTTTGTTTTCTCCAATATGACGCAGGGTGTAGGAGGGGGGTTTAAATACTGCGGGCATTAAGATGGTTCGTGGGGCGATTTCGCCACAAGCTGCTCCCGTGCTTTGCCATTAACACCGGGATAATTATGGTATACAGGATGAAGAATTGTATGGGGGTAGCACTTAATTGGCGCATACATGGTGTTTGTCAATTGTCAAACACCGGCGTCTATGAGAGGCTGGTAGAGCAATACCAGGATGTGCACATGGACGTCAATTTTATGGTGAGTGCCCGCCTTCATGACGTCTCCAGGCATTATATTTTGGGGTTTTAGAGTGCAAAATGTCCCTTTTTCGAGGTAGATGAAACGGACATACCAATTTTTCAAGGACTATGGACCGTTCACCTGGCAAAAGCCCGGCAAGTGGGTAGAAGGTGAATTTTGTTGAGAAATGGCATTACCAGCTAAGTTTAAAGAGTTGTACTTAACTTAGAAAGACAGCTCATCGCCTGCACAGCCGCCCCTGCAGACGAGGTCTTGAAAAAGCTGTCGAAGTAAACTCTCAAGGGGCTGTAAAGTTTTATAATTTGTAAGATTAAATTCCCCCTAGGGGGTGTTATGTCAGATATTTCATTCCCCTGATTGCTGACAAAAATTTCATATTTTTTTTGGACTCAAAGTCTGCACCTTTTCTGCCGACTATAGGTTGATTACAAACTCCTTGCGACTCAAGAACTGCGCAGTCCCCCATACTACAAGAAATTCTTAACCTACCTTGCTCTTGTAGTGTGAGCATGGTGTCTTCACACCTTTGGGCAGATATCGGTGACTGAATAGAAGCTGAAGTGGCCTTGGATGTCCACGTCTTCCATAGTCTAGGAATAGCACATGGTACACTGTGGTTCCACAAGATTTGTCTTTTATTGTTCACAATCTTATCACTAAAGAAGCTGATCACACTTCCCCTTAAAATGTTTATTGTGTTTTATGAGGAAACCCTTTTTTCACACTAACGCACAGATCGTTCTTTGTTGGTTATCCTGGCGTCAGTGTCACTCTCAGTAGTCAAATATAATCTGAAGACGCCACAGCGCCCCACGCCATTACTGCCCCTTGCACAAAAGAAAAGCTGACATAGTACTTTTGCTTCCTTGCCACTTCCTCGATGAAGCAAAGCAGAATGTTTGATTCTTGCTGTCTTAAGCATAGACAACAATGTCCACTATCTTTACTATGGTAATAAAGTGGGAGCAGAATTTTCCTTAATTGTTCTGCTAAAGTAAGATATGTACTGTCTCTTATTAAAATACACTTTGCAACACAGGACCACAAGGAGCTTCGAGCCACGTCACATACTGGTACTGCATCTGGGGTCAATTACTCGCTGTAGCAGTAAACAAGATATTTGCCCCTTCTGAGAGGGCTGGGCCCCTCAGGGCTGAAAGGGGCTGAAAGGGACTGAAAGGGCTGAAGGGGCTGAAAGGGGCTTATACCCCCCTCCTGGAGAAATTTTCTCCACACTGGGGGGCAGCAGAGGTTCGCTGCAGGTGAACTATTCATCACTTAACATTAATTTGATTTTCTCACTCGCCACCACTGCTGCTTGTCTTTTCTGAACAGCTTTAGTCTGTGTGGTTTCTGGAGAATCACTAATTTTTTTTTTAAACACGGGAAATTCAAACAGACAATTCATTTATTGTCTCTTATTTTCCACTACACCTTTGCTTAAAACATAAACGCCCGGGAATGTTTCCCAAATTTCCCAATCGGGATAAAAAATGGCAAAATTTTTTCCGGGGGCCCATTGGCCCTGGGGACCATCATTGTCAAAATCTTTAGCCCACCAGGTCTTAAGGACTTGTGATTTTCGGGAACACCAGCTCCATAGAAGTTTTCCCTCTAAATGGGGTTTGAAATGGGTTTTCCCCGCCAAATTTTTTTCCCAAAAACTTTTCAATCATTTTAATTAAGGTTTGTTTTGGGGGCGCCCCTGAGTTTGCTCATTTTCGAAAAAAGTGGGACCTCTATGATTTTTTTATCTTTCATGGGGGGAAACGGGGTTTCGAGCCTTCTGCCAGGGGAAAATTCCAGATCAGGGGGTAACAAAAATTAGAGGTCTTTTGTTGCTCTTTTTTCAAATTTTCAGTCCCAAACGGGAGGGAAAATTCTTCTAAGTCAAATTCTCTGACTTTTAAGAGTTTCCCTTAAAAAACTTTTTTAAAACAATGCCGATCATTTTTTCAAAAAAATCCGCCGGGTCATGGGAATTTAGGAGGAATGAAATCTCCAACGACAACGGCTTGATTCAGTTTCTTTGTACTTCTGGTTGATCAAAATTTTGCTTATAAAGCAGCACCAAACAAAAAATTCGTTGCATTACCCTAAATCATCAGTCGGGGCACCCCCTTTTTCCTGGTCAAACCTTCTAAAAATTTTTGAAAAAAAGTTTCAGCAATTTGTTAGGGGGCTACTTCTAATGTACGCTCAATTGAAAGCACAAGTAAACCCAAACAAATGTACACCTTGAGGGGAAATTTCAACTTTTTTGGGTTTAAAAATTTTTTGGTCCAGTGTAATCTAAAACCTGTCCCCCCTCAAATGGAGGGGAAATGACAAACTCTTTCAGAGGGATATGGAGGTGGAACCGGGAACGGACATTTCGCATTCATAGTGACACAATTTAAAACAGCCTTTATTTGTTTTTCACATTTGGTCGACCCTTGGGTTTTCCAGTAGGTTTGGCGAATATGACAAAGTGGGGCAGCTACCCCACCATGAAACCCCTTACGGGGGGTTTTTGCAAAACCCAGTTTTGTTGCCAATGATTTTTGGGGGATAAAAAGGGGGATGTATGGCTTCTTTGGGGTAGGGGAAAATTTATAAATTTCTTCCTCGACATTTTAAATTTTTTCCCTGATCGAGATAAAGTCCTAAAAAATTTAAACATGCAGGTTTCTTTGGGGATTTATTTTGTTTTTTCTAAAAATTTTAAATATTCTGTAAAAGAAAAACACTTTCGGTTTTAGTTTCAAAAAAGTTTTTAAGGGTTCAAGACATTCATAATCAGGTTTTTTTTTTCCTTTTAAATTTAAATTTATGACAAGACTGTAACTTTTAAAGGGAAGTTTTAAAACCCAAAGATAGTATTTAAATCCATCAATGCCCTGTTTCTGTTGTGTCTCATTATTTACAAACCCCTTTAAATTTCTGCTGTGTTCAAGAAACCCTTTTTCCTTCTGGCAAAAATGTAGCTTTTTGCTGAAAACCAGTTTTTTCATTAAGGGGCCAGGGGGCCGTGGAGCCAAAATTTTTATCCAAAATTTTCCCTTGAGGGGGAAACCCCAACGTGAAAACAGGCACGGGTTTCCCTTTTTGGGTAAACCGAAAAAAAGAGATAACTCTCAGCATCCCCTTTTAAATTTCTCCCTACCCTTTCCCGTACAAAAGCCCAAAACTTACTCTTATTTTTTCTTAACCCGGAAAACGGGCCTCATTCTAAAACCCCCAATCAGGGTTTTTTTCTAAATAGTAGATGTTCAAGTACTTTTTTTGAGATAGCAGCTAATTTTTAAACCAAACAAAGTGTGTCATTTCCCAAAATTGTGGAAAACCTTTTCTGACCTTTTTAGGGTACTACCGGCCCTTTGGGGAAGTAATTAGTTTTATTTCCCTTTTTAAAGCTTTAAACCAGGGAAGTTTAACACGCCATAACCTCGGTTGACGAAACCCACGAACACATGAAAAGTGTACTTTTTTCCCTTTTAAACCTATTTGTCTGGGAAATTTAATTTGTTTGAATTTTGTTTGAACTCTTAATTATTTCACCCCCAATGCTTGACTCATTTGTAAAGGAAAGTTCTCATCCCATCCAATTTTAAATTTTTCCCATGCATTTTCCCATAAGCTTTTTAAACCCTTTTTTTGGTAATTGGTGAAACGAGCCCTGGGAGGATCAAAACATTGTAAAACCCTCTACAGTAAACTAGGGTTTAGTGATTTAAACTGCAGATTTATTTTTTAAAACCTTTTGAGACCAAAGTATCTTCCTGTGGGGTTCCAATTAAGTCCCCCCAAGTTTTTGAAATCGGGAAATTTCAGCTTCAGGGAAACCCTTTTTTTGATAAGTTTGAAAAGAAATTCCACACCCTTAGAGGCATTGGCTTTCTTTCATCTCCTTGTTATTTTCTCTGTAAAAGGATTTCAAATCCTCCTCTTTATTCACAGTACCTTGAAGTTGTCCACATAAAAACTTTTTTTTTAAAGATTCTTTAAAGGGGCCCTTTTCGTTTTCCCTTCAAATGTGTTTTTGAGTATTTCTAGTAAGAAGGAGAGGATTTTGAAACCAAAAATTTTACTTTTTGGAAACGATAATTTTCACGGGACTTTGGGGATCATGGGGATTTTCGGGCCACAAAAAATGGGAGTAAACCCCTATCATTTCTTGGCCCCTTTACTCTTAAAAAGTTTTGGGGAAAATATAAGCCGGTAGCATATGGGGGTTTTGTACGAAATTTCATAACACGCCCCCAAAGCTTCTCATTTAAAGTGAGGGTCCGGTCATCAACGTCTTTAAGACTTCTACATTTTTAATTTGCCCCGTGCGCGCAATTATTACAAACACATGAGGGGGGTTTCAAATTTTTTCGACCCCATGGTGGGGAAAATAATAGTTTTCTGTCTTCAACTTGTCTTCGCCTTTTTCCCCCCCAATAAATTTATTGCCCCAACTTTTCCCTTGTATATATTATCAAGCCCAGTCAGTAGTTTCTGGTTTCCCTTCCTGAGCCAAATGTTTTTGGGTTTTTTCCCATTTTGTCCGAAAGCCTTGCGAAAATTTTGTTTGGGCAAATGGGGTGGTTTAATTTCCAGGTAACCAAACCCCAATACTTCCACCCTTCAAAATTTGACAGAACCAAAATTATTGGTTATAAGTCTAGACTCTTGTGGGTTTGGGTTTTTTTTTTACATCAATACCTACCTTCTAAACCCACAACTTACAAATGGTTCATTCTTTTTTCCCAGTAATGAAAAATTTAGGGCCTGGGGTAATGATCAGCGTTATTCTCGTAACTAGACATTTTCCACTGAATAAATATCACTTCTTTCCCCTTTGAGGGGGAAAGGGGGCCCACATATCATGTGGCCTCCTGCTTTTTTCCAGCAAGGGGAACTCAGGGTTTAAACTTACTTATTTTGCAAAAAACCCGGGATAACAATCATTTTCCAGTGAAAAACCCAAGGGGACTAAAGTGTCCGTCTGTATGCAGGACAGGCAAAACTTCCCTTTACGCTTTCATGCTGAAAACTTTTTTCCCTTTAAAATTCCCTGGATCTGCACAGATTGGGCCCAAATCATCTCTACCAAAGCTTCTACGGTTTTTTTCCCTTTTTTCCTAGACCAAAATGATTTGACTGGGTCTTTTGGGGGGTTTACCAGTTTTGGGGAAAAAAAACCACTATATCAAAACTGTTTTTTGGGGCCATTGGGTTTGTTTATTCATTTTTCTGCAAAAACTTTTTTTCTTCTTATGGGGCCTTCGTGAGCCTTATCAAAGAGTTTTTTAAACACTTTGGTTTTGGGGTAATTTTTTTGGGAAAATTTTTAAACCCGGGTTTATGGGGAGAGCATTTTTTTAAACTTATCTCTCACTTTTAATTTGCTATTGTTTGTTGACTTCCTGTTTTCCTTGGGAAGTCTCCTGCGTTCAGAAAAAGTATTTGGAAATAAGGCTGTATGATGCATACCCTTGCATTTAAACACTTTTTCCCGTGAAAATTTTCCCTTTCCCTTGTGTTCACCTTTAAAAACTTGATGCACCCTTTTTAGCTGATGAACAAAGTTGGGTTTTCGTGCCTCCATTGATGTGGGATTGAATACAATCCCGTCCCCAAAGTGTTTCCATCACAAAGTACAAAGTTTTTGGGGGTACGTTTAAAGATGACACTGTTTACGGGCTTTGTATTCACAGCTTTATTTAAAAACCCATAGGGATTTTTCCCCTTCTGTGGTTTATGGGGGGGAGGGTTTCTCCTTTTATACTGAGTTGAAGGTTTATTATCCACCGGGTTTTTTGGGTTTTTTAATTTTTTGTCCCCGTTGCTCATGCATGAAACTATTGTTTTTAAAGCCATTGCTAATTTTTTTCACAAGTGAAATAAACGTTTATTGAACATAATATTTTTAAACGTTCAAAAAGTTTTTGGGGGTGACAAAATTATCTTTTTACAATACCACTGAAAAAAACCAGTCACCTTGTCCCTTTGGTCATATTTAGCACCTAGAGATCGAACCCATTGGGCTAATTGAAATTTCCCAAAAGCCTGTAAGCTGAAAAACAATTTTTGGGTGGCTTCAAGCTTTATATTAAGCTGCATGTCAACTCTGGGGCCTTTTCAGCATCAAAGTAATTTCCCGCTAAACCCGTAAAAGGGTATTTGATAATTTCCTTTAAAAAACCCCCCAAATAAAATTTAAACCTTTTATAGGGGTTTTCCCTCCCCAAGACATTTAAAATAAAATTTAACTTAGCAATCTCATTTTTTTGTCCCGTTTGTGAATTTACAAAGGGTTGAAAACCCACTAATGAATTCTTTATAATTAAGACCCTTTGGGAAAAAAGGGTTAAAGACAATGTTTGGTAAGCTTGGGGGAAAAAATTTGGGCACTTGTTGTTGTAGGGGTAACATTTTTTGACCACTATTACAGTAGGTCCCCTGTACAGAGTTTTGGGGGGCAGTTGCCGTACTCCGTCCACCTTAAAATTTTTGATTTCTAAAAAAATCCAAAACATTTTTAATTTCAACCTCCAAAATGGACTGATTTCAAAAAAAATTCCTTTTTATAATGTGTTTTAAATCTGAATTAATTAAAATTTTCCCGACTTGTGTAAGAAAATTTAAATTTACCTCAAAATCCCTCAAAATCTATGTTTGTATCTTGGTTCCTATACAGACTGAAAAAAGATTTTTTAATTGTGTAATCTTTTTTCCCCGTAAAGATTGAAACTGAGTTTTTAAACAAGCCATTTTAATGGTATAAATGAAAATTCTAGCACCACACTTAGAGTGTTTAAAAAAAACTGTCCGCTTAAACACGAGTTTTTTTTTCTTAAAATCAGGGAATAATCATCAGACACTACTGACCTACAAGCTTTTTCCTCAGGGGCAAAGACCATAAGGGGAACAAATACATATGGGTGGTGTTTAAGGGGTTAGTTTTTCTGTGTCACCTGACAACATGAAAAAAAAGTAAATAAAAATTATACACTTCATTCACTATACACTATAAAAAGTCACTGTATAAAATAAACACACTGAATTTTACTTTTCACTATATAAATTTCACTGTTAATAAATTTTTTTAAACTTACACCCTTTTTATAAAAAGTTTTTTTTTAAAAAACGGGAATTTTTATAAGAAACAAACTTTAAAAAACAAAAAACCCTTTTCTCTTAATTTCTGTCTATAAACCCCTTTTAAAAAACATGTGGTTTTAAAAAACACTCCAAAAAACTTAACATAAGTTTTGGGTTTTTGGGGGCTTATCCCGCACAATTTTTGATTTTGGGGGCAGGAATGGGCCGGGGGTTTTTCCCCCTTGTTTCTTGTTTGGGGGAGTCACCAGCTCCCGTTTTCTTTGGGGAAAACGCGAGTGAGCGCCCTTTTCTTTTGGGTGCCCCCTTCCTGTGGAAATTTAGTTTTGGAGGGACTTTTTATATATTTTATTTTAAAACCCCTATTTTTTCCAAACTTTTTTTTTTTTTGAAAAAGGCCTTGGTCGTAGGTTATTTGTACACGTAGTACCAATTTTTTGGACCACAGTGTGGGCTTTATTCCGGGTTTGAGCCCCGACCAATAATGGAAATGGCATTACCCAGCCCAAGTTTAAAGAGTTTTTTTTTAATTAAAAGACACTCATCGCCTGCAAGCCGCCCCCGCGACGAGGGCTTGAGAAGCTGTCAAGGGCAATCTCCAAAAGGGCTGTAAAGAAATTTTTAATTTGTAAGATTATAAATTCCCCCCAGGGGTTTTTTGTCACAATTTCATTCACTGAATTTCTGACAAATTACATATTTGTTTGGACTCAAAAGTCCCCGACCTTACTGCCGACTATAGGTTGATTACAAACTCCTTGCACTCAAGAACTGCCAGTCCCCCCCTCAAAAAGAAATTTATAACCAAACCCTTTCTCTTGTAGCTGAGCTAAAGGTGGGTTTTTTCACAAACCTTTGACAGATACGGTGCTTTATAGAAAACGGGAAATGTTCTTTGGTGTCCCGTCTTCCATATCTAGGGAAAAACCCACTGGTACAAATATGTTTTCCCCAAGATTTTGTCTTTTTGTTCACAATCTTTTCACTAAAGAAGCTGATCCCCCCACTTCTCCCTTTAAATTTTAAATTTTGTTTTTATGAGAAAACTTTGTTTTTCCCCTAAAAGCACAGATCGTTCTTTTTTGGTTATCCTCGTCAGTTCACTCTCGTAAGCAAAAGAAAACCGAAAACGCCACAAACGCCCCACGTCCCTTAAATGCCCCCCTTGCACAAAGGGAAAAACTGACATAGTAAAATTTTTCTTTCCCTTTCCACTTCCTCGTTTAAGCAAAGCAGAAAAGTTTTATTCTTGCTGTCTTAAGCAAAGACAACAATGTCCCCTATCTTTACTATGGTAATAAAGTGGGAGCGAATTTTCCTTTTGTTCGGGTAAAGTAAGAGATGTACTGTCTCTTTTTAAAATACCCTCGGGAACACCGGACCGCAAGGAGCGTCGGCCACGTCAAAAACGGATGCATCTGGGGTCAATTACTCCCCCGTAGCATAAACAAGATATTTGCCCCCTTTTGAGAGGGGTTTGGGGGGCCCCCAGGGGTGAAAGGGGGTGAAGGGGCTGAAAGGGCTGAAGGGGGTGAAAGGGGGGTGGAAAAACCCCCCCTTTCCCGGAGAAAATTTTTTCCACAAAAAATTAGGGTTCCCGGAGGGCACTTTTTGCTAAAAAAAACATACAGCACTCCATAAAACCCTCAATGTTTTTTGGGTTTGGGGGAAACCCTTTAGGACCAGCTCATGTGTCCTTTTCTGGGCAACATGGGCCCCGCGGCTTGTGGTGGGTTTTTACACTTGCTGCGTATGGGGAACGACAGACTCGACTTCATGCTGGAAAAATGTTGTCACAGGGGAATCTGGGGAGTTTTGGACTGCTCTGGGCTACAGGAAAAGGGAAAAGGGAGGGGGGGTGTGGACCTGACCCGGCCCCCGTGCTTGGGGGGCCCCCGTAGGGCCCATTTTGGTCCCGAGGTGGGGGGCGGCATGGGGTTTGGCAGAGGAAGCCATCGATGTGGTCCCTTTGGGGACGATGCTCATCCGTTTTTTTCCCCATCCCCAAAGGGGGGGGGTGGTCGCGATGAGGGGTGGGGTGAGGGGAAAGCTAAAAGACCCTTTGGGGGACAGCAAAATGAGCCCATTGACTTTGGGGGTTGGCCCACGGGGGGAAGTTTCCCAGATGGGGGGAAAGGGGTTGGGCAGTGGTGGAGGTGGGGGTTCACCCTAGGTTTTCACAGGAGGTGGAGATGGAAGCTGTGGAGTCTCACGCAAGCGTGAGGCGGGTGACATTGGAATTCGGAATGATGTCCTGACTCCAGCAAAGAGGACCAGCAAGGTAGTGGTGGTGGAAAGATGGTGTGGTCCCTCGGGGACTTCAGACCTGGAGCTGGACCGGGGAGGGTCAGGGCTCCAGTAGAGACATGCGTAAAGGAGGTCAGGATGTGAAGCGTGCATGGTTTGCAAGTTTCTTGTGCCGGCATAGAGTGGATGTCGTTTTTGTGCAAGAGCACAATATCAAGGTGGGGCATGTATTGGAGGTGGATGGATATAGGGCTTTTGTGATGCAGACAGGATGCTTGAAGGGAGGGGTGGGAGTCCTACTCCAGGAGGCGAGCCCATTTGTGGTTAGTAGAAGTGAAGGGGGGGGGGTGAGGGGCGTATTATAAGAGTGGATGGATGGTGGATGGGCGAGCGAGTGGCGATTGTGTGTGTGTATGCACCCACGGAGAGTGATGCATGTCTGAAAGCAGATTTCGTGAGGGATGAGCTCATTTATTATTTCCATTCTTTACCAGCTGTTGCTATCGTGGGGGGGATTGGAATTGTGTTATTCGCAGGGCAGACGTTGAGCCGCATGGGGTGGGGCATTTTTCAACTATCCTAGGTGGTCTTCTGAAAGATGTGTCTCCGTGACATATTTGGGGGTGGGGCATGGGAGGTGGAGCACACTTTTGTTAGACATGGATATGCGGCAAGGCTAGATCGGGTGTACATCACAACACAGGTGAGAGTAGAGTCCTCGCGGATGGTGGAGGTGGAATATTCTGATCATAGGGCAGTTATGGTTGACCTGGGGTGGGATTGGCTGGCCAGGAGGTGCAAGAGCTATTGGAAACTAAATACGAGGATTTTGGGTAATGAGGAGGGGCAGGGAGGCTTTGAGGCATTGTGGGCAGAGCTCAGTGAGGAAAGGCAGGGTGTAGAGGATTTGCTGGGGTGGTGGGACGGGGTGGCTAAGGGACGAATACGTCAGTTTTATGTGAGGGAAGGAAAACGCATAATGCAACAATCATATGGGCTCCTTCAGTACCTAGAGGGTAGATTGAGGGGTTGCTACAGAAGAGGTGGACATGGGGGAGTATATCCTCTGGAGGAGATAGAAATGTTGTAGGGAAAGATTCGTGAGCTGCAAAACGAACGGTTTAATGTGGTGCATGTGCAGGGGGGGTTGAGGAGGTGTTGTGGGGCGATTGACTGTTGGCGTGTGTTTTACGGGGTCAGCAGCACCGTCGGAAAGCCACTGAGGTTGGTAGGTTAGTCGTCCATTCTGAAGTGGGGGGTTATTGGGAGGGGCAAGTGTTGCGGACGACAGAGGGGATGAGTGGTTATGTGGATGCATGGTATGAGCAGTATTTGGGGAATAGTGGAGTGGGAGGTGAGGCTTTGCGTAGTGTCTGTGAGCTAGTGCCATGTTCATTGGGGCGTAGTGATCAAGTAGCACTGGGTGGGGAGATAGATGAGGGCGAGGTTTGGTGGGCATTGGTGAGTATGTGTACAGGAAAGGCTCCGGGGATAGATGGATTGCCCTGTGAATTTTACCTGCAGAATTGGAAGTTGATGAGTGGATTCCTGGTGGAGTTAATGAATATCATGAAGGAGAAGGGGGTGTTGGGGGAATTACAAGCCACAGCGGTAGTTGTTCTGGTCCCGAAGGGAGAGGTCCAGAATACCCTAAAGGATTATCGGGCGATTTCTTTACTATGAGTGGATTATAAATTGTTTGAAAAATACTGGGTAATCGCCTGAAATGCAGTGTGTCGTATCGGGAGGGCAATACGGGTTGCCTGGCAGATCTATGGTCGAGGGCCACCACGGACGTCTTAGGGGGTTTGTGGAGGGTTTGGGGGGAAAAGGGGGGGCTTACTTGCTTTGGATTGGAATGGGAGGCATTGCGGCGGATCCTTCTCAAGCAGGGATTTGGGGAGGAAGTTGCGGAATGGGTGGAGACATTGTATCGAGGGGCACGGGTGCATGTGCAAATCAATGGCCGTATAGGGGAGGTGGTATGTATGGGGCGGGGCCTCAGGCAAGGATGTCCACTTTGCACCTTGACTTTTGCGCAGTGAAAAGGTTGTGATAGAGTAGTTTTTATGTGTTCACATTAGGTTATGGAAGCCTGTGCTGTGAACTTGATTTGTTGATAGCCTTTACTATGCATGATGATATATCTATGTATGTGTACAACAATATGATAATTTAGTAATTGTGGCCAATGTATTTCGCGGAGGTGTGTGTACCTCAGGCGGATACAGATACTTCTGTAAGACTTCCATGAAAGGTTTTTTTTATTAGGAATGTGCGTTTCTTTTACAATAATATGTGTGTGCTGTTTCTTGTACTTACACCTACATGAGTATGGTGTGATAATTTCATGTGCTTTTCTTATATATACTGACAGGAGGTTTGAGTGATGTATAGTGTGCTTGATGCTCTTTCTTTTTTGTTTTTGTCTGTGACGGGTTGTTTCTCCTGTGTCCAACAACGTGTGCGTGTGTGATACTTTATGTATATACTTATTGTTCTCCACAGTATTATGCTATATATATGTATTTTGTCTGTACAAGATGTGCTCTCAATAAAATATAAAAAAAAAATGTATGTGACTACTTGTGTCAAGTTGTGGTCACAGTTTACTGCCTTGACACTATTATCTTCCCTACCAGATATTCGATGTTTTTTAATATAAGGTCCAGAGTATTTTATAGTCTGGTCAGTTAAGTTATTTTCTAAGCTGAATTTATTGCAGATTCTTAATAGTTCAGTTGAGCTAGACTGTTCATCTTGACTGGTTCCTTGATGACCAGTCTATGCTATTACAGTCTTTTCTACAGTCTTCCATTTTAGATGTCTTATATTGACGTCACCAGCAATAGGATACCAGTGGCCAGGTTTAGAAAGTTTTATATGGTGGATCTTTAAACTGCTAGGAAGTTGTATCTGACAGTTTAAATAAAAAGTACAAGAACTGAATTCTGATTTTAATTTTTTTTACAACCAAAATTTTAACTGCATCATTTGTTATGTTAACTAAGGCTATAATAATGAGCGACTCTTTAACATACAGGTCACACCCTCAACCCTACTTGTCTGTAGTTACGGTCGATCATCATCAGCATGTACCCAGGTACCCAGATTTCACTGTTAATTCTTCAATATGGGTCTCTGTGAAAGCTACAAACATTACATTTGACTTAACGAGGAGACCATTGAGGAATAGAAATTTGTTGTTACTCATTTGTAAACAAGGATATTATTTTGTTCGTTGTTGCGCTTTTTATTGTCTTTATACGACGGCTGTGATGAACACAGGCTTTGCGTATACACAAGCTTCGGGTTCGATTCCGGTCCAGCAGTACGTGACTTTAGGTACAGTCGTTCATTACGAATTCTGAGTACATCGATTCTGGTTTTCAAGGGACAAAGTAAACGATGCTTAACTTGACACAAAGTCTCACTACGACCTTGTCACAGGGCTGTCACCGTCATGGTGTTGTAAGCGGTACTCCACCTGACCTGAAGTAGACTCACCGTACCCCTGCCATTGGGCTGTAAACAGTACATCACTTATACAGACTCCGACACTCCTTCGGGAGCTACTGGGGAAGACCCGTCCAGGACCCGTCCTGGCAGACTTACATGAACCTCAGTCTAAACAATAACCTTCCTAGATAAGACTGCAGAAAGAATATAGCATTAAACATAAGAATTATTAATTGGGCCCCTGCATCCCAGATAAAATTGTTTGCCATCCTCATGGCACTAAAGTAGACTTCTTGATCATTACAGATTCATGATTACCGGCCACGTCAGTTCCTCTGCTTTCTAATAAAATGTTATTTTCCCACTATAATCTACCTCGTCCATAATTACTACCGTATTTGCTTTGTCTGCTTTCGTAAGGTGAAGTCCAGAATCTTTCCTTAATTCATGGTATAACTTAACAAATTGTGTTATAGAGGTGTGAGCAAAACTCACAACTACACAATTGTCCTCAAAGATTTGTTATGTTATACCGTGAATTAAGGAAAGATCCTGGACTTCACCTTACGAAAGCAGACAAAGCACATACGGTAGTAATTATGGACGAGGTAGATTATAGAGGGAAAATAACATATTAGGAGACAAGGAAACTCAGGCGCCTTTTAACTGGCATAATGATGATGCTTAACTCTTGTCCAGGCTGAGGGACTGACCACCTCACTCTTTCTCCAAGGTTGATGGACTGATTACATCATTATCATTTCACTACTACACCTGCTGCCGTGACTGGAATACACAAATAACTCGCACATACGAGAGAGAAGCTTATAACGACGTTTCGGTCCGACTTGGACCATTTACAAATCAAGCTGACTTGTAAATGGTCCAAGTCGGACCGAAACGTCCTCACACGCTTGGCTCTCCTATGTGTGGGTTGTGTATAAATCTGAATATCAGAGTGATGCACTAAGAAGCCCGAGTCAATCTGTCCCTCACTATAGCAATATGAACGTAGAGAGGCACACTTACCAAGCAACTTGCAATGTTAACAAACTAGCTAAAGCTGTGCTAGCCAGGCTTAGGCTTGTCTACATGTATATCTGGCAGTTAGACATATATAACGCCGAATATCAGTCTAAATGGAATGTACATCTATGTGCCCCATTGTTAACTTAATGAGAAATATAAAACAAGAGATGATGCCTTTGTTG
>NC_069442.1:32487241-32504945 GCF_026875155.1 Cherax quadricarinatus
CTAGTGAATTTGTATATTTCGTTCCCCCTTTAGTATACCCCTCTTTTTTTTTTTAAAAATTTTTCCGTGTTAAATGTTATAAAAATTAAATCCTGCGCAAAGGCCTTCACTGCACATTAATCTCATTTTTTTGCCCATTAAAAAAAAAGGGTCGTTCCAAAAAAACCCTTCACTAGGAAATTCCAGTGCCTGTTTAAAGGGGTACAACCCCTCTGATTAAATGTCCCCTGTTTAATATGGATGCCCGGCCTGAGGGTTTCTCACACACTTTTAATTACCTTCTGTTAATGTTTTTTATAAAGACACTATGTGGAAATAGCTTTACTGAAACTGTTTATCTTAGGGTTTGCTTGCTTGTTTACACTAGTACTGGTAACTGTAGCAACGCCTATATCTGTACTTATAAAATATCATATATTATTATAGTTTCACTAATCTAAAAATTATATTTTTTTTTATCTAAAGATCTATTAGGAGAGTGTGGACACACGCAACACACACACACACACACACACACACACACACACACACACACACACAAAGTGTTGACCTATACTTAACTCTGTGAAGACGTGTCTTGTGTGGTCTCTGTGAATCTGAACAAGATGTCCTCTCTTGAGCAACTCTACCAGCAGCTAAAGGAAGAACTGAGGATGGCTTGAGATACAGTGACTGACTGAGGAAAACAAGATTCGTAGTAACCCTCCTGTTGAGAATCCTCAAGCCAAGAAAGGAACCTGGAGAGTGGCTGGAAAGCATGGGACAAAGTTATGGATCAAAAGGACGGATGGAGAGGTAGAATCAACGAAGATCCAGGAAACTGTTGTGGGAACATCGAACCCATTCTCCGTGCTACCTGATGAATGTGAGTCGACTACTGGGAACATCACAACGAACGACGCCAAGGAAGGTAAAACCATTGTTGTTGTTGGGGATAGCCTGGTTAGGTACATGGATAGGGCCTTCTTTAAGGATAGGAGTAGGAGGCAGAAGGTGTGTTTTCCTGGGGCTGGGATGAAGGATATCGTTAGCCATCTGGATGACATCATGAGAGGTAATGGGAGCAATCCTATTATCTGTCTCAGTGCTGGAGGCAACGATGTTGGCAGACGTAGGAGTGAGGACCTGATTAGCAGGTATAGGTCAGCAAGAGAGATACTGAGGAGCTTAGGAGGAATTCAAATTCAAATTCAAATTCAAAGTTTATTCTCTATAAGGATTACAATGCTGAGTTTACAGAAATTTGGTTATTGTGTGGTTTACATGTAGTAAAATAGTGATTACAGAGTGTACCACTAGAACGCTTAGCATGGCTAGGCATTTCGGGCAGACTTAGTTTTATTCTTAATTGTAAAATATTACAAATTACGAGGTAAGTTGGCATTATGGCTAAGTGACTAAATACTAGTTTGTGAGTTTAGCAATGTGAATGCTTTTGTTTTGGCACAGTACATAGTTTCAGTATTGGAGTATCACAGGATTCATTATTTTAAGATTGAGATTAATATTTCTGTTTATGGTCAAATGAGTGAGTGAGTGTAAGTCTGAACCACCAGGTGGTATTCGTGTAGTTAGTTGCCGGAAGGGTGGGAACCCTGTCATATGTGGTATTTTGCCAAGGAGAGGAGTTGGAAATGAACGGTAGTCCAGGGCAATTGGTGTCAATTGCTAGCTGGACAAATACTGTAAGGAAAATGCAGTAACATTCATTGACAACTGGGTCCTCTTCTATGGCAGAAATGACATGTATGCCAGGGATGGGGTTCACTTATCTAGGTCTGGGGTGGGGGCACTGGCAACTGCAGTGGAGGGAGCTGTTAGGACTAAACTAGGAATAGTTAGTGGTATGGGCTTTGGAAGGAAAACAGTGAAGTCCCAGTGTAGTAATATGAGTACTAGGGAACTAGTAATAGGCAGTGAATGGGTGGATATTGGAAAAGCCAGTGGCATGGTGACAAGGACAGTAATAGGTTTAGTGGAAAAAAAACAGAAAATATGAGCAGGAAGAGTAAAAGAAAAAGGAGGGTTTTTTAAATATACATTATGCTAATACCCGTAGTGCTAGGATAAGAATGGACGAATTGTGATTGTTGCTAGTGCAGGTTACATTGATGTATTTGTCCATAACTGAGACGTGGTGTTTAATTAAAAAGTCGGGACATGCCTGTGGAATGTCACATTCAGGGTTTTAAAATGTTCAAGTAGATAGAAGTATTGGGAAGGGGGGTGGGGTGGTACTGTGTCGAGATCGTTGAATTCAGTTGCATAAAAATCGAGGTATTAAGTCTGAAGTAAACAGACTTAACGTGTATAGTATGCAAGTCATGGAGAAGATTATCAGGAGAGTGGTGTGGAAGCACCTGGAATTGGAACAAGATAATATACGGCAACCAGCACTGGATTCTTGGAAGGCAAAGCCTGTGTCTCAAACCTTACTGGGGGGTTTTATGAAAAGTAACAGAAGTAAGGACAGAGAGAGAGGAGTGGGGGTTGCTTGATTTTCTGGAATCCGGAAGGCTTCGACACAGGTTCCTCACAAGAGATTTAGTGCAGAAGCTGGTGGATCAGGGGCGCATATAAAAGGAAGGGGACACTGCAGTGAATTAGAATACCTGACAGGGAGGCATCCAACGAGGTCATGGTACGTGATGAGTATCCAGTGGGCACTTTTGACGAGCGGGGTACCACAGGGGTCAGTCCTAGGATCAGTGATATTTTTTGTAAGTGTGAATGAATGATGAAAGGATGGGCTCTGAAGTGTCTTGTTCGCAGATTGATGTGATATTAACTGATGGAGAAATTAAATCAGTGAGGATTCAGGCTCAGGAGCTACAAAGGGATCCTGGACAGGTTGGACACTGGTCCAGCAACTGCGCTTCTCGAATCAACCCTGTGTCAAATGGTAAGCTCATGAAGATTGGGGAAGGGCAAAGAAGACTCAGACAGAATATAGGCTAGGCGAAAAAGACTGCAATCCTCACATCAAGGAGAAAGATCTCGGGGGTGACCATAACACGGAGACGTCTCCGGAAGGACACACATCAAATAGATAAACTGCTGCGCTATGGGCGCATGGCAAACCTGAGAATAGCATTCAGATAACCTTAGTATAAGGAATGTTCAAGACACTGTCACTGTGTACGTCAGGGCCCATATTGGAGTATGCAGCACCAATTTGGAACCTCCGCACAGTCAGCACGTAAGAAATTGAGGAAAGTGCCAACAGAAAAAGTTTGCGACAAGGTTAGTTCTAGAGCTAAGGGTAATGTCCTACGAAGAAAGGTTAAGGTAAATAATCGGCCTGACGACACTGGAGGGACAGAAGGTCAGGGGGGAAACATAGATATCGAATACAAAATACTGCGTGAATAGACAAGTGGACAGAGACAGGATTGTTCCCGAGATGGAAACACAGATACAAGGGGTCACACTTGGAAGTTGAAGACCAGACGAGTCACAGGGATGTTAGGAAGTATTCTGCAGTCATGAGTCGTCAGGAAGTGGAAATTAGCCTAGCAAGTGATGTTGTGGAGGAGGCTGGGAACTAACATAGCTTTTGTAATTACGAGGTATGACAGCTCAGGGAGCAGAGAGAGAGAGAGGACCTAGTAGCGATCTGTGAAAAGGCGGGGCCAGGAGCTGAGTCTCGCCCTGCAACCAAATTAGGTGAGTACACATACCACTCAACAAGCGAAGTGCCTAACGACAAAGACAAGTATGCTCTTGACTACTATTAACTTGTCACAGGGACACAGACACCAGGACAAGACACATGCAGACCACGACACACAGCAGACATATACACCAGACCACCACAGACAGACACCAGACACACACACAACACACAGACACAACACACAACACACACACACACACACACACACACACACACCACACACACACACACACAACACACCACACACACACACAAGAACAGGATGTTCCAGGGAGGGGACACTGAAACAAGAGGCCACAATTGGAAGTTGAAGACACAAATTTATTAACTAATTTATTAACTTTCTTCAGTAAAGCTTTTTGTGCTGTTGACCACAATAAAGAATTTGATATTATTTACTTAGATTTTAGTAAGGCCTTTGATAGAGTTCCGCACCATAGACTGTTAAAGAAAGTGGCAGCCCATGGCATTGGGGGAAAAAAGTGCTCTCGGGATCGAGTCATGGCTCACTGCACAGGAGAGCAGAGAGTGTCCATAAATGGGGTTAATCCTGAGTGGGGATCTGTAAACAAGTGGCTGGTTCCCACAGGGATCAGTCTTGGGCCGTTGTTGTTTATAATATATATCATGATCTTGATGAGGGAATTATAGTGTTGTGATGAGCAATTCGCCGATGACGTCAAAGAGATAGGTAGGATAATGATTCAACGTCAGATGTTAGGGAACTTCAGGAGGATTTATAAAAGCAAGACTTCTATTCTTGTCAGGAGAAAAGTGGCAGAGATGCAGTTCATGTAGATTAAAGTGCAAGGTTTTGAAGCCTGGGAGTGCCCAGAACCCTATAGTAGTACTGATAAATTAAATGATGTAGAACTTAGCCATACAGATTGCGAAAAGGACTGGGGGGGGTTGGTGAGCAGCAACCTTAAACCAAGACAGCAATGCTAAGCGTAGTAATAGGCAAGTAGATTACTGGGATTTATATCAAGCAAGTGTAAGCAACAGAGTCCAGAGTGTCATACTGCAGCTTATACAACATTAGTAAGGCCTCACCTGGATTATGCATGCTCAGTTCTGGTTCTCCCGTATTTACAAATATGGACATAAAAAATTCGTTAGAAAACATTCAGGTACGGATGACTAAATTAATACATAGCATCAGAAAATCTTCCTTATGAAGAAAGATTGAAGACTCTTAAAGTTACATTCACTGTTAGACGAAGAATGAGGGGGAGACCTTGATCGAAGTGTACAAGTGGAAGGATAGGTATTAATAAGGGGGATATTATAAGGTCTTGAGGATGTCTCTCCAAGAGAGAACCCGCAAGATAATGCTATTTAAATTAGATAGTTTAGGATTTAGAAAGGACTATAGGAAAAGTATTGTGTTTGGAAAATTGAGGTAGTGATGGAAGTGGAACAGTCTACTAGTGTGGGTTATTGAGGCTAGACTTTGGGGGTAGTTTCAAAATCTAGGTTGGATAAGTACATGAAGTGGGAAGGGTTGGATTTGACGTGGGACTTTTCACATCTGAGTTTAGGTTCTGGGGGTAGCATTTGAAAATTGGGTTGGGGTAAATGTTTTGTTTAGTGGGATGACTTTGTAAAGGACCTGCTAGTATGGGCCAGCAGGCCTCTGCAGTGGTTCCTCCTTTCTTAGTTCTTATGTTCTTAAATGAGTCAGAGAGAGATAGTAGGAAGTATTTTCTTCAGTCATAGTGTTTGTAAGGGCAGTGGAATAGCCTAGAGAATGACGTAGTGGAGCAAGTCAGGAACATACACAGTTTTTAGACGAGGTTTGATAAAGCTCATGGAGCGGGGGAGAGAGGGGTTCTAGTAGCAACCGGTGAAGAGGCGGGGCCAGGAGCTAGGACTCGACCCCTGCAACCACAAATAGGTGTGAGTACAATTAGGTGGAGTACACACACACACACACACACACTCACACCACATAAGGCTCTGAATAGGAATAGATGAGACGGGAGAGAAAGAGACTAATAGCAGGTAACTTCAGTCGGGGGGGAACACAAAAGTGGTATTGCAGTGATGTATAATCCACCACCAGAAGAATGCTCAGGGGCCAGAGAGGAATATGAAGAGAGCAACAGAAGCAATGGTGGACACCACTTGCTGACGGTGGCAAGAAGTGCTCACTCCAGCAGAGCAAAGTTGCTGGTTTATGGGGGATTTAATAAAATCCACGGGGAGATGAATGGTAACCTGGGAGCCACATGGGGTCCCGAAACATGGAGAGCCAAGGGATGTTGGACGTGGTGGCTGGAAAACCTCATGCACAACATGTTAAGGACACTACCAGAGTGAGAGGGGAGGATGAAACCAGCAAAGTTGGACCTTTGTGTTCACCCTGGGAGCCTCAAGACATTGATGGACATCAAGTATGAGAGTCCCCTAGGAGCTAGCGACCACGTGGCTGTGCTTTGAATACATAGTAGAGTGAAGTGGATGAGGATTAACAGGTGTAGGAATGGGAAAACCTGACTATAAAAGAGGGGACTACATAGGGTTGAAGAACTTCCTGCGGAGGTCCACGTGGGACAGAGAACTGGCAGGTGGAAAGCCAGTAATGAAATGAACTGGAATATGTAGCAACAAAAATGCAAGGAGGCAGTGGTAAGGTTCATTCCATGGGCAACAGTAACAAACGGGTGAAGACAGACAAGCCCCTGGTTCACCCGACGGTGTAAGGAGGCAAAAACAAAGTGCAATAGAGAATGGGAAAAGTACAAGAAGGCAGAGAAACCACACGAAAATAGGGAGAATCAGTCGCAGAGCCAGGAATGAGTTACGCAGGTAAGGAGGGGGAGGCCCAGCGACAGTATGAAAATGAATAGCATCGAGGAATCAAGACTGACCCGTAAACTGGTTTTGTATAGCCACATCAGGAGGAAGACAAAGTCAAAGCCAGGTGATCAGATTAAGGTCAGAAAGGTGGAGAACCACAAGAAATATTAGGAGTATGTGAGGAGCTGAAAGGAGATTTAAGGAAGTTTTTACAGTAGAGACAGGAAGGGCTGTGGAAGGACTCAGAACAGAAGGGACATCAAGAGGGAATATACCGACAAGTGTTGGATGACATCCGAACAACTGAGGGGAGGAGGTGAAGAAGCTTTAAGTGGACCTTGACACCTCAAAGGCGATGGTGACCAGACAACATCTCCCCATGGGGGTACTTAGAGAAAGGAGCAGAGATGCTGTGTGTGCCTCTAAACCACAATTCTTCAACACAATCCCTTGAAATGGGCAACTACCTGAGAAATGGAAAGACAGCTAATGTAAGGTCCCCATATTTAAGAAAGGAAAACATGAAACGGAGGCAACTTTAACTACCAGACCTGTGTCTCTGGACATGTATCGGTGCAAAGTCCCTTGGATGAAGAGATTATAGGAGGGAGAGTGAGTCGAACACCTGGAAGGAACAAGATTATAAATGAAAACAGCATTGGGTTCATGGAAGGCAAATCTTGTATCACAAAACCTCCTGGAGTTTTATGACAAGGGTAACAGAAGTAGACACGGAGAGAGAGGGTTGGGTAGATTGCGTTTTCCTAGACTGCAGGAAGGCTTTTGACACTGTTCCCCACAAGAGATTAGTGCAGAGCTGGAGGATCTGGGCACACGTAAAAGAGGCACATGCAATGGAATAAGGGAAATACGACAGGGAGGCGCAACGAGTCATGGTACGTGAAGAGGTATCACAGTGGGGAGCCTGTTACGAGCGGGGTCCCACAGGGGTCAGTTCTAGGACAGTGCTATTTTTGATATATGAGAAACGACGATGATGAAGGAATAGACTTGAAGTGTCCCTTTCGCAGATGACGTGAAGTTAGTTGTGAGAAGAATTAAATCGGTTGGACGAGGATTGAGGCAGGTCTGCAAGAGACCTGGAGAGGCTGGACATGTGTCCAGTAACTGGCTTCTCGAATTCAATCCAGCCAAATGCAAAGTCTGAAGATTGGGGGAGGGGCAAAAGAATTAAAAAAGACCGCAGACAGAGTGTGCTAGGTGGACAAAAGACTACAGACTTCACTCAGGGAAGGGAAGGACCTTGGGTGACCATTAACACCGAGCACATCACGGAGGCACACAGCAACCAAATAACCCCGTCTTGCGCATACGGGCGCTGGCAAACCTAGAGAATAGCGTTCCGATACCTTATATAAGGAATCGTTCAAGACATGTACCTGTGTATGTTAGGCCATTACTGGAGTATGCAGACCAGTTCTGGAACCCACACCTGGTCAAGCACGTCAAGAAGGTAGAGAAAATCTGTACAAAAGGTTTGCACAAGGGCTTGTCCCAGAGCTCAAGGGAATGTTCGTACGAGGAGGAAAGGTTAAGGAAAATCGGAACTGACGACACTGGAGAAGAGAGAACGCGGCAGGGGACACAATGAATAAACGATCATACAAGATACTGAGGGGATAGACAAGGTGACAGAGATAGGGAGTTCCAGAGAGGGGACCACAGGGACAAGGGGTCACAACTGAAGCTGAAGAGTCAGACGAGTCACAGTGGACAGTTAGGGAAGTTTTTCTTCAGTCCCCTAGAGTTGTCAGAAAGTTGGAATGCCTAGCAAGTGAGAGTAGTGGAGGCAGGAAAACCATAATAGTTTTAAGAAGAGGTTGGACAAAGTCAGAAGCAGAGGAGTGAGAGGATCCAGTAGCGATCTGTGAAGAGGCGGGGCCAGGAGCTGAGGTCTCGACCCCTGCATACCACCAATTAGGTGAGTACACAACACACACATACACACCCCACCGTGAAGCATGTATCGCCTGGATATAGTGCTCCAAGGATTTATAGCGTTCTGAGTGGCTTGTCCTAAGATTATTATTAGCGGTCATCGTACGTGATGTGATCAGTGAACATACCTACAAGAGTGTTAAGAGCTTTCATGGAGTGCGAATTAATGTGGAGAAGATCAAGGAAATTTTTACTATTTAAATTCTTGAATGAAATTGTGGAGTGAGGGAGGGTAGCAGTCAGCTGATCAGGCTGCTGCCTGCAGTGTTTGACAAAAAATAATCAAACAGTTTAATTGGGTTTAACGGTATGTGTATTTTAGTGATGCTGAAATATTAACAAATACATATGTTAGTTGGTTTATAACAGCAGTTGTGATAAGCGTCATAAAAGAGTGATTAAGAAATACTGAAAGTAAGAAAAAATTCAGTCATCCCAGCTGTTGGTGTTGTGAAATAGCTAACATCCATCAGACTTGTTATACCATAAATACTGTATAAGAAAAAATAGGGAATACCAAGTCTTAAAAGAAAAAAGAAATAAAAACTTGAATGCATGAATAAAGTTCCTGAATGAGTTAAAAATTGAAGGAGTTGATAGCAGCGACCAGCAGGGAAAACCTCCATTGTTGGCAGGACGACATCACTTGCCTATTTTTGTTAATTTTGTTTAGTTGTCTAAAGTTCTCAGTGTCTCGCCCTGTGGTTGATGCTTATACCATCACTCTCTCCCCTATTTCAAGTCCAGGAGATAGATAGTGGTAACCCTGATAATGTTTAGTAAATTATCTAAAATATCTCCAGGGAAACTCCAGAAGAGTTGTGTAGCCTAGTGAACCCCCCCCCTGACAGCCACAAGCTAGTAAACACACACAACAAGTGTACACAATTAATATTATATAGGTATTATTAGTGTATATTAATAAGGGAAATTGATTGTGAAAAATTTTTATAATCTTCAAAAAAGAGTAGCGTTTAGCCTAGTGTGTGCACGCACACCCATACACCCACACACCACACACACCCACATCCACCCACACACACCCAACACACCCACACACCCACAACACCACCCCCCACACACCCACACACCCCAACACCCCCACCCACGCACACCCACACCACCCACCCACCCACACCAACCCACAACACACACACACACAAACACACACACACACACAACACACTCACACACACACTCACCACACACACGCCACACACACTCACATACCACCACACACACCACACGCAACACCAACCACACAACCCCACACACACCAACACACACCACACACCACATTGCCAGACTCACACATACTCCCCCCTCCCCCACGACATCTCACTCCTTCACCTGATCCCTCTCCTCCCTCTATTCACCTCCCCCTCCCCACCTTCCCTCCTTCCCCCTCTCCCTCTCACCCACTTGCTTCACTCTTCCTTTCCACTCCCCTTCCCATCTACTCTCCACTTAGGCCACAGTTCCTCCTCTTACCTCCCCCCCCCCCACACTGACATACACAATACTAACCTAACATACAGAATTATATAGGTTTTCCACTCTGAGGCAAATCAGGATTAAACAAAAATTGGGTTGCCAGAGGAGCAACAAGAAAAAATACAGGGACAGGAGGAGGAAACTTGCATAGGAAGATTGGGAGCAGAGCTCACAAAAAGGGAAACATGAATGGGAAAAAGAAACTAGAAGAACTTAGCACTGAGGCATGAAGAGAGGATAGGGACATGGGGAAAGCAGGAAGTGGGGTGCACAGTCAAAGCAAGCAGAGGCCAGGATACTCAGAGTTCTAGAAGAGGTAACTGAAAATCTGAAAACGGCCTTAAAGACTAAAAAAAATTTTGGGATTGGAACAACAGAGACTGCTCCTCAGTCACCAATAAGGGGACTCTTGTGGGGGAAAATATAAAGAAGGAGCAAAACATTTTTTTGGAATGCAAGAAGGCTTTGACACAGTTACTCACAGAGGTTACTGAAAAGCTAGAGGATCAGGCACCTATAACAGGAAAAGCACTGAAAAATGGATAAGAGAATACCTTATAGGGAGGCAAAAACGAGTCATGGTAAGTGACGAGGTGTCAAGTGGGCGCCTGTGACAAGGGGGGTTCCACAGGGGTGGGGTCCTAGGCCTGTGTGTTTGGTATATGTGAATGACATAAGAAATAAGAACGAAGGAAAACTGAGAAGGCCATGGCCCATGCGAGCAGGTCAAGTCTCTACGGCTTAAGCCAATGCACCCAACTAGTCAGGCAGGTCACTTTGGAAAGGGAGGAACACGGAACCGCCCGGTTTAGCACAAGGCTATCGGCCAACTCACACCACCCACATCCACTCATGTATTTATCCAACCTATTTTTAAGCTACACAACGTTCTGGCCTCTATAACTGTACTCGGAGTTTTTCCATCATCCACAAACTCTATTACCAAACCAGTACTTTCCTATACCCTTCCTGAATCTGAATTTTTTCCAACTTAAAACCATTGCTGCGAGTCCTGTCTAGGCTAGATTTTTTTCAGCACACTATTTACATCCCCCTTTATTTATTCCTGTTTTCCCATTTATACACCTCAATCATATCCCCCTAATTCTACGTTTTCTAGAGAGTGCAGATTCGGGGCCCCTTAGTCTATCCTCATAGGGAAGGTTTCTGATACATGGATCAACTTTGTCATCCTCCCTTTTTACATTTTCCAGAGAAATTTATATTCATTCTGAAATCGGTGACCAAAACTGTGCAGCATAATCTAAATGAGGCCTAACCAAGGATGTATAGAGTTGAAGAAAAAAACCTGAGGATCCTTTTATTTATGCTTCTTGATATGAAGCCAAGGATTCTATTAGCTTTATTGCAAACACTTATGCACTGTTGTCTTGGTTTCAGATTACTGTTAACCAGAACTCCAAATCTTTTTCGCAATCCGTAATATTAAGATCTACATTATTTAGTTATATGTGGCCATGGTTATTGTCCTGTCCAAACATTTAGAAACTTTGCATTTGTCTATATTAAAAAACTGCATCTGCCACTTCTCCGACCACTGCATCAGTCTATTCAAATCTTCCTGGAGTGCTCGAATGTCCTCGTCAGAATGAATTCGACGGCCTATTTTGGTGTCATCGGCAAACTTGCCGATGTCGCTCTTTATGCCCTCATCTATGTCGTTTATGTAGATTGTGAACAGCAGGGGGCCCAACACTGACCCCTGTGGAACACCGCTCGTGACTCTTCCCCACTCTGATTTCTCCCCATTTATGCAAACTCTCTGCTGCCTATTTGTCAACCGTTGAAATTAACACTGTACTCGGTATTAGAATGTTGAGAAACGAACCAGACACTGTCACAGTGAATCTTACCAAGTGTCTAGAGGTAAATACACACAGATCTAAATGGATTGTGAAAACGTGCAATTGCATTAAGTTTTATAACCTACATGAACTGTATCACTGTAGGCAACAAGAGCATTTCACCCCTCCATGGAAGATGTGTTCATTTAATATCACATACCTACAAGTCCCTCCCAAGAAGCTCATTGCTAGTAATCCCTTCTTAAATCTCTTGTTAGAGCAACTGCTCAAGAAGAAATTTCTCACCTAGCTGGTAGTAACAAGTTATCACAAGTTATATACACTGATGGATCTAAACAGGAGTCTTCTGGCAGGGCTGCATCTGCTCTTGTTGCCCACCTCCTAGTTAAAGAACGATAATAAATTTGTTGAGTTAGGCATAAGAATTAACAACTGGGCGTCTACACTGCAAACTGAATTTTTTGCAATCCTAATGGCGCTAAAGCTAACCTATGACACTGAGCTTGTCTATCATCATTACTGATTTATGTCATCACTAAAGGGGCTCTTGATCATATAATGACCCCAAACAACGTTTGGGGGGAAGCCAGGGTAGATATCAAAAATTGGGGGACAAAGGAATTAATTTAAAATTTGCTATGGGACCCCATCACACATTGGATTACTCCTTCATGATAAAGTTGATTTGTTAGCCAAGAAGGTATCGAGAAGGAGAATGTGGGAATATAACTTTGGTAAAAACTGTGTCTAGCATTGGAAAAAATTTAGGAGGAAGTAAATAATAAAAATGATTTTATGGGAAATGCAGTTAGAAGCCTGGGTAGATTATAACGCCATTGATAAATGAACGTGATAAGTATGTTTATGGAGCAACTTGCAATGTGAAAGCTGATGATGTTGTAGGGGCCCCAGGGCTTGGGCTTGGTTACAAGTACTTCTGGCAGTTTGGGGGGCCCCACAATGATGTAACTA
Source organism: Cherax quadricarinatus (assembly GCF_026875155.1). NCBI lineage: Eukaryota > Metazoa > Arthropoda > Malacostraca > Decapoda > Parastacidae > Cherax > Cherax quadricarinatus. Next base: position 32,499,971 of record NC_069442.1, read on the forward strand.
AATGAAAATTATGTGATCAGGCATATGGTCACTCTCTTGAACACATGTGCTTAATTGTCCACTTTTGAGAATACAGGAGACAGTATAATAACTATGTGCATGTCAAATATCTTATTAATGAAAATAAGTCCCAAAGAATATAAGCAAATTTCCTAAATTTGCTTGTAACAGTAAGTGAATATAGATTGTAGAATAAATCCATATGTATTTTTTAAAACCCTTTGGGGCCTATTTCCCTAGGCCTTTTGTGATCCAATGCTCTCGCGCACCTCCACAGGTGGATAGGGGTGCACAAAAACTAGCCACTTCGGTGGAAAATCTAAATCTGCCTCTACCCGGGAAAAAAAATTTCCCCTCCTATTCCATGTGCCTTAATTTTCCTCAATAGTCTCTGTGTGGGCCCCTGTCAAAGCCTTATGAAGCCCATATACACAATTCTATTTTTTACAGATTACCTCCTCAAATACCTTAGTAAAAAAATTTAATAAGGGAAAAAGGATAGACTCAGAAGGGCCCCTTTTTTGCGGACGTGTGAATTTAAATGGAAGAATCAAACGGATGGGATCAGGGGGTACAAAGAGACCTGGACAGGCTACAACCCTGGTCCAGCAACGGGCCCCTTGAGTTTAACCCCGCCAAATGAAAGTCTGAAGTTTGGGGGAAAGGGGAAAAGAAGACCGAGACAAAAAATTTGTTTGAGGGCCCAAAGTCTGCAAACCTCACTCAAAAAAAAGATCTGGGGTGAGTATAAACCGAGTATCCTGGGGCGCAATAAATCAGATAAATGCTGCAGCATAGGGCCCCGGAAAAACCTAGGATAGCTTTCCGATACCTCAGTAAGGACCCCTTCGGGGCTCTGTATACCATTTACGCAGGCCCATATGGAGTATGCGCACCATTTTTTAAAACCACACCTAGTCAAGCACGTCAAGAAATTAGAGAAATTTTGCAAAGGTTTTCAACAAGACTAGTGCCAGAGTACGGGGGATTGCCCTACGAAAAAGGTGAGGGAAAGGGCCTGCGCCCGGGGACCAGGAGGGTCGGGGAGACATGATAACGACATAAAATTTTACTGGCGGAATAGACGAGGTGGACAAAGACGGATGTTCCAGAGATGGCACAACACAAGAGGTCCAATTGGAAGTTAAAAGCTAAAAAGAAGGAGCTAGGATCGACCCCTGCAACCTAACTGGGTGAGTACACTGCCCGCGTAGTGAATAGACACTACATTTAAAAAATTACTTAAAATTAAAGGGGGAAAACGTTGGAAGGTGAACTGTTTTGCCAGAGTTGCCAAGGTAGGATGAGCTAAAGGGGGGACGTGGATACTAGTTTTAAAGTCATTAGTGAAACAGCCTTAGTGGGGAAAGGATACTTCAGAGCAAGAGCTAGCATATGCCAGACACTGATCTGCAACCACACCTTTGTTATTGTGAAAAAAACCGTATAACCTCAGATGAAAAAATGGTTTACGCCTTGTAAAGACAGTGAAAATGAATGAAAAAAATAACTTTGTGAGGTGAAGAGTCATGTATAAAATGACAAGGTGGAGTTTCTGCAAAAGCCACCCATCATTCGTGTATAAAAAAAAGCTCTCACAAAAGTGTACATGACAGTTAGTGCACGTTATTGCTGGTGAGTACAAAATTTAACAGAGGTGTGTTGCAAAAAGGGAAAGCCTAAAGCAGTTACCGGAAGTTTTGTTGAAGGAACTGTGTTGGAGTTTTACCCTGGGTGGGTCTCTCTTCTCTCTCCTCTCTCTGCTACGGGTTTTCTCATGGCAAGTTGCGTCTTTGAGGCACTTTAAAGTGAGCTGTGTTGGCTAACACACTCACTGAGATGTCAGCAACTTGAGAAAGAAAGTTTCGTGACCTTGTTGACTGTACAAACACGCCAGTGTGTTTGTGTGTGTGTGTGTGTGTGTGTGTTGTGTTTTACGGCAGTTGTCAGCAGGTCACTTCTCACAAAATCCCAACAGCTCCTCACAAAATGCCGCAGGTCCCCCCTTAGCTTCGGCAAGGGAGCCGGGGGGAGAGGAGCCCCCTTCAAGAAGGATGTGATCCCTTTGATCCCGTGTGAATTTATCGTCTGTCATGTTACAGGTTATATCTGTCGTCTATTCTCCACGACTTGGGCCAAGAAGAGGTGTTGAAATGAATGGTTGTAGGCAATTGGTTTTAATTTTTGGCTGATAAACACTGTAGGATATGCAGTACCATTATTGAAACTGGGACAATTCTATGGCCGAAATGACATGTATGCCAGGGGGTGGGGGTTCCATTATCCCGGGCAGGTGTGGGGTTTTTTTGCTAAAATCAGTTGGGGGGGGTTGTTGGACTTTAAACAGGATTAGTTGAGTATGGGGGTTTTGAATGATAAATAATGAGTATGGATATATTTCTTATGCTCTGATATTAAGAATTTAATAGTTACTGTATGGAGTAAACTGGGTAATGATAATTTTAGAAATTTTTTTGTAAAAAAAAAGACAATAGGAAAAAGTTTCGAAGAAAAAAAAATATATGTATTTTTTGCTAACAGTCGAAGTGAAGAATAAAATTAAGAACTAGTTTGGTAGCATGTGTGGGAAATTTTATATCTTGATTACTGAAAAAAGTGGTAAGATTTAAAAGAGTGGGATATGTGCGAGTGTAATATTCAGGGGTTTTAAATTGTGCAATGTGGATAAATCTAATGGGAAGGGGGAGGAATTGCATTATTGTTCGAGAAAATATTAAAATTTTTGCATAAAAACAGGGATAAAATGTGGAGCAGTAACAGAATCTGTTTTGGGTCGAGTTCGTAGGGGTCAAGAAAAAAAAATTTGGTTAATTACCGACCCCCGGCTTGGATTTCCCATAGAGGGAGACTTCTTTGGGAGAAATTGTTAGGGCTTTGACACAATAACATAGTCAAAATAGGGGACTTTAACTTTAGTCAAATTGACTGGAATTCTTTTACAGGTAATCTGGTCAGTGACTTTTGGAAACAGTTCAGGACTGTTTTCTGCAGCGAGCATAAAAAGAGCCTCCAGGGGTAAAAATTTTCTGACCCAGTCTTTTCAAAAAAGGAAACATCGTGGGAAAAATCTGGAGATCACTGAAGAGTTGGCGAAGTGATCACAAATCCATCACTTTTGCATTTAAATGGGAAAGCAAGAATAATGATTCAGTAAAAATCCTTATTTTCGTTTTTTCCGTTATAATGGACTTAGGGAACACCTGTTAATCTTTATTGGGTTATCTAGCTAAAGATTTTATTTATGATCATACTTATGATTATGAAGTTATTGCTTTTTTGATTGTTTTCTTAAAATGTTCACCCTGCCGAGTTTTACCCTTCCCCAGAGAGAAATTAGGTTAAAAAAAATGATCCCAAAAGGGTTAAAGGAGGCTAAAAGCTTATTAGGGGAGAAAGAAAAGGGGGGAAATTTTTAGGGCATCAGAAGAGGAGGGTTAACTTACTGACCCTATGTTCAGCTTAAAAGGGGAAATAAAAAAGGGATTAGAAAGGCTAAATGATATGAAATTAGATTGCTAATGAATCAAAAAACTAATCCAAAGGGGTTCTTTTAAGTGTTAGGACGAAAAAGGAGGAAAAAGTGGACCCCTGAAAATTTGGGAATGGACAGCTGACGGATAAGAACTGGAATGTGTTCTTGTTTTAAGGCATTTTTTGTCGTTTTTAAAAGGAAAATGTTAAAGAGATTCCATAATTTAAAATTATTTGTTCCCGATGAATTTTTAAAATTTAAATAATATTACTGTCCGGGGACAGGTTATTAAACGATAGACAAAAATTAAAAAAAATAAGTCCCCGGGACCCGATGAGTGTTTTCCAGGGTACTTAAGGAATGCAAGTGGGCTTAGTCACTTAACGAGTGTTTTCAATGCGTCCCTCCTTACCGGTGTTGTGCCAGAGTTGTGGAAAATGGCTAATGTGGTTCCCATATTTAAATCAGGGGTAAGTCCCTCCTTCAAAATTACCGTCCAAAAGCCCGACATTATTGGGAAGTTATTGAATCAATTTTTAGCGACATTATCGAAGTCACCTTGAAGAGCATAACTTTATAATGGGAATTCAGCATGGATTCACGAGAGGGCGTTCCCGCCTGACAAACTTATGACGTTTTCAAAAACATTTGAGGCAGTTGACAGTGATAAAGGAAAATTTATATGTTTATTTGGATTTTAGTAAAGCCCCTTTGATGAGTACCCACAAGAGACTTAGAAAAATGGCGCTCATGGGATAGGAGGTAAAAATTTTTAGCATGGATTGAGGCATGGCTTCCAAAAGGGAAAACAGAGAGTTACCATTAATGGAGTGAAAACTGAATGGGGATTAGTCATACTGGCGTTCCACGGTCGTTTTGGGCCCTCTCTTGTTCATAATTTCATTAATGACCTTGTGAAAGGGATTTCGAGTGAATGGAAGTTTGCTGATGATACAAAGATAGGCCGTATAATTCACTCTGAGGGGATACAATGAACTCCCGGAGGATTTGGACAAAATTTAAAGTCTTTTCTGAAAAAAAAAAGGCAGATGAAGTTCAATGTGGATAAGTGTAAGGTAAGACACAAGGAACAGTTAGGCAACTTTATTCCCAAAAGTTTTTCGCCTACACAGTAGGTTCTTCAGTCGAATACAGAAAGTAGGAGGAACAGTAGAGATGTGAAGACGATGTAATCAGTCCATCACCCTTGAAGTCGTGAATTTGGGTTGTCAGTCCCTCGGCCTGGAGAAGTTCAGTTCCATAGTTCCCGACTAGGAAAAGAACTTCAAGTTCTTCTGCTTCTATAAACTTTTTGTACTCGACTGAAAAAGCTACTGGAGGCGAAACGTTTCGAATAAAGTACCTAATGTTGCATATGTGTCTTGCCCAACAACCTGTCGGTATTTTTTACCACTTTAAGTTCAATCTGTCAGACACTGAAAAAACAAGGGTATCTTTGGTACAGACCCGAAATTCTTCGCC
>NC_069442.1:32505445-32536408 GCF_026875155.1 Cherax quadricarinatus
CAAAAGAAAAAAAAAAAAAAATTTGATTTTTTCCACGAGGATGACTGGTACACTACACAATTATTACTACAGACAGAGATAGAAATAAAAAAAACACAGAAAAAATTATGAGATGAGCGATAACACTGAAAAAATTGTAAAATAATGACAAAAAAACACTGAGTCTCACTAAAAACACAAGGCTTAGAGACCAAAAAAATTCACGAAAATTTGCTCCACACGCAAATGTCTTTAAATGCAGGAAAATGTCTCTAAACAGAAAATTATCACTAAAGTCTGGAGTGGTAGCGGAGGAAGTGATGGGGGGAAAGGGTTGTCCTCGGTGATGACACCTCCTACACTCACATGTTGTGAAGAAATGCGCTTTTAGGTGAATAAATAATGGTTTTACGTTGGCACTCAGCTACAACCTTGCCCAAATTTTGTGACCCAAAAACAGTACTAGGCCCCGGGTACATGGGGGGAAAAAGAAAAACCCCCACAAGTGGGGTTGGTGGTGGGTTGGTGGTGATGGGTAGGGGTTTGGGGGTGGGGGCAGGGAAACAAGGGGCCCCTGTGCGCTCTCACTGCCACACCTTTCACCACGCACAAGGTGGCTTAACTAACAAAATGCCACGGGGATGATGAAGACCTCTCGTACCAGCATCCAAGCACAACGTTATGAAAAAATACTTGGGGAAATTTGCGGGGCTTACTTCTCTCCTCGCGGGGTTTAAAAGCGGGTTTGAAAAAACGGTTTTAACCCACGAAAATGGTGACTGGAAACGTGAACGTTGCCCCAAAGCATGAAGGAAGGGGGAAAACAGGAGACGGGGCTGAAGGTAGGCTGAGGCGGGCTGAAGGTTCCCTTACACAGTCGGGTTTAAATGACTGGCAAAATTGCAAAACCCGGGTCAACCCCCGAGATTGAAGTAATTACAACGACTAAGCCAGGAAGCTTAAAAAAGCGGCTGAAAAGGTTTTGCAGGCGGAGTACACAGGGGGGTGTGGTGAGGGGAAGCTGCTAGTGGAGGTGGCTGAGATGGTTCACCTCTACCTGCCGGGAACCCAAAACGTCTTCTAACGTCTAAATACCTTTAAACCACCCCCACACCGGGGCCACAATTTGTCAAGTGGGTTTTCGATACGGGGTGGGGTAAGAAAAACTCACTAGGCTGGGACTATAATAAAAAGGAAAATATGGGAAAACAAAACAGCCCCCTGCCTCTCTCTGCTCCTATCTTCCCCTACTCTCAAAATGCCAACGGGGGACGGGTTTGAAATCCCCCTATGGTCGCACAATATGAATAATCATCAGTGATTCACGCAGAGGTTGGGGGTGGTCATCTACTGGCAACTGTTACGAACTGGTTACTAGGAAATGGTACTCTACTAGACCTCAATATGTATCCCTACATTCACGTATTTACCCAAAACTCTTTTATCACCCAATTAGTATACCCCACTATGTTTTCCCCTACACTCAAGTATTTACCCACCCCTGGTTGTACCCCCTTACCTCATGGGACCACCCCAACTCATTTTGGGATCACCTACATCAGTATAACCCAACTATGTTCACCCACATTTTGTAAACACCTACACTTTGGGATATTTTCACTTTTGTTTTCACCTACAAGGTTTTTACCCCTACACTCATGCACCACCTTCACTCATGTTACCAAAATCATGTACCCCCTAAACTCAAGGGTTTACCCTCCATGTACCCCCTACACTCATGTATCCCCCTAATATGTAAACACCCTTTTTTGTAAAAACCCCACACTATGGGATCACCTCACTCATGTATCACCGACCCCTGGTGTTCCCCCCTACACCATGCACCCCCTACACTATGGATCAACCCACAATTTGTATCACCCACAATGTACCACCCACAAATCATGATCACCTCACTCATATACCACCCACACTCATGTATTCCCTAAAACTTGTATCCCCTTTCCCCTCAGGGATCACCTTTCCTCATGTTTCACCTTTCACTCATGTATTTACCCACAATATGTATCACCTACCTATGGGATTTCCTCCCCTATGTATCATAATCATGTATTACCTACACCCTGTTCACCCACACTCACGTATCACCTTTCATAGTATCACCCACACTCATGTATCACCAACCCCATGTACAACCCACATCGGGTTCACCTACACTCATGTAACCACATCATGTATCACCTTTCATCATGTATCACCTACAATCTGGGTTTACCCACACTCAGTATACCCCACACTCATGTTTTACCCCCCTCATGTACCACCTACACTATGTTCACCTACACTCATGTATCACCTACATATGTATCACCTACACATGTTTCACCTACACTCTTTTAAACACTACCCCTTGGGGGCACCACACTAAGTATCACCCACACTCATGTACACCCACATCATGTTCCAAATACACTCATGGGATCACCTACACCCCAGGGATCACCCACACTCATGTATCACCCACCTCATGTATTCTACACTCATGTATCACCTTCACTCATGTATTTACCTTCCCCTCATGTATCCCCTACACTAATATTACTACCTTTATGTTTCCCCTACACTCATGTATTTTCCCTTACTCTGTATCACCTACATCGTATCACCTACACTCATGTAATTTCCTACACTATGTTTCCCTACACATGTATCACCTACACTCATGTATCCCTTCACTCAGTTTCCCCTTCCCCTATTTGTATTACCTTAAAACCCCTTGGGTTTACCTAACCCATGTATCACTACCTAGGGATCACCCCACTCATGTATCCCCCTACAATCATGGGATCACCTACCCCTAGGTATCCTACACTTGTATCAAAACACTCATGTACCACCTCATCATGTACCCCCCTACACTAAAGTATCACCCCACTCATGTATTAACCACCCCAAAGTACACCTTTCACTCAGTATCACTACCCTTTTAAACACCTTTCCTTGTATCACCCACATTCAAGTCACCTACATCAAGTATCACTAACTAAAGTATCACCTACAATTGTACCAAACCCACATCATTTTACCACCTCCCCTCATGTATCCCCAAAATTTATGTTCCCCTATACTCATGTATCATTTAAATCATGTTTTTCACTACATCATGTATTCCCACATATGTAAACACCTACACTCATTTTTACCCATCCCTTTTTGTATCACCTTCACTCATGTACCACCTACACTTTGTACCACCTAAATCATGTTTTCACCCAATCATGTACACCTACACCTGTACCCCCTACACTATGTATCACCTACATATGTATCCACCCCGTCATGTATAAACCCACTCCGGTTTTCCTAATCATGTTTACCCAAATCATGTACCACCAAAACTCTGTATCACCCACACTCATGTATCACCCACACTAAAGTTACCTACATATGTTTAAACCCACACTATTTACCCCTAACTCATGGAAACCCTACCAAATCATGTTTTTACTTTCATCATGTATCCCCCTACACTCATTTTATTACTACACTCAAAGTACCATACCCCTCTTTTTTTCACCACACTCAGTAAATTTCCTACACTCATTACCACCCCCTTTTGTATCACCTACATCATGTTTCCCTAAATCATGTATTCCCCACACTCATGTATCACCTACCTATGTATCACACACTAAGTATCCCACACTCTGTATCACCTAAAAAAAGTATCACCTACACTCATGTACCAACATAAAGTTTTTTACCTTCCCCGTATTCACCCACACTCATGTATTCCCCCTTTCACTCATGTTTTTACCTACACCCCCATTTATCACCTACCCCTCCTGTATCACCCACATCATGTAAACCCCACATCAGTACCACCCACACTATGTATCACCTACACAAGTACCCCCACACCTGTATTTTCCCCCACTCATGTATCCCTCATCATGTATTTCCTTCACCCTGTATCACCCACAATCTTTTAAATTTCCTTCATCATGTACCCCCTAAATATTACCCCATTATGTTCCACCTACACTATGTATTTCCCTTTACTCATGTATCCCTAATCAAAGTATTACCTTCATCATGTATTCCCCCACCAAATCATGTATTACCTTTTAAACCTGTATCACCCAAAACTCATGTTTTTCACACCAATGTTTCCCCCTACACCCCATGATTACCTTCCCAGGGATCACCTACACTATTATTACCTTCACTTTATGTTTCCCCCCATATGTATTACTTTACCATGTTTTAACCACACCATGTTCAACCCACACCCTGGTTTCCTACACTCCCTGTATCACTACACTCATGTTTTCACCTACCCCTCTGTTCAAACCTTAAATTATGTATCACCTAAAATCTGTATCATACAAACCTGTTTCCTAAAACCCTGTTCCCCTACACTCATGTATTACCTTCATCATGTTAAACCTACACTATGTATCAACCACACTCATGGGGATTATACCAAATATGTTTTCACCCAAAAAAAATTTATTGGGATCCCCCTACACCATTTACCCCTACATCTTTTATCACCTCACTTTGTATCATACACAAAGAATTTCCTACCTCATGTATCACCTCACATGTATTTACTACATCTTGTAACCCCTAACTATGTTTTAACCCTTTATTGTATCACCTCATCATGTTTACCCACATCTTTATTTTCCTACACTCATGTATACCTACATCATTTTATACTACACTCATTTTATCACCTACAATCATGTATCCCCACCCCTTTGTATCCCTACACTCTTTTTAACCCCCCTATGTATTCCCACACTATGTACCAAACCCACAATGTATTACCTTTTATCATGTTTTCCCCCCAATCATGATCACCTACACTCTTTTATTAAATACCAATTAAGGGATCACTTTTTCATTTTATTTATACAAATTTGTTCCACCCACATATTATCCCTTTAAACATGTATACCCACACATGTTTCCCTTTTAAACCGTATCACCCACCTCTTTTATCCCTTCATCATGTACCACCCACACTCATGTTTTTCCTTTATCATGTTTCACCTACAAACATGTATAAACCCCAAATCAAAGGTTACCCCAAAAAGGGATCCCCACATCTTTTATTTACCCCACACTTTATTTTCCACCCACATCATGTTCACCTTTCATCATGGGATACCCAACTTATGTTTTACCCACATCTGTTTCCCCAACTCATGTATCACCTTCCCCTCATGTACCCCCTACATCATGTATTTACCTACACTATGTTTTCACCTACATTGTATACCCACATTTATGTATCATACTTGTTTACCCCATTTATGTTTTACCTTCAATCTGTATCCCAAACTATGTTTCCCCCTACACTCATGTATTTCCTACACTCATGTATTTACCCCACACTTGTATTTCCTTCCTCATGTTCACCTAATCTGTATCACCCACACTCATGTACCCCTAACTCATGGGATTACTTCACTCATTTTATCACTCCCCCTTTTTATCCCCCACCACTCATGTATACCCACAGTCTGTATATACATCATGTATCACCCACATATTTTATCACCCCCCATCTTTTATCACCCCAAATTTTATGTATTTTAAATACAGTATGTTTTCCCCCCATCATGTATATACATCATGTATTCCCAACCTTTTTTTCCCCGTACATGTCCCCCTACCCCTTTATTTAATACATATCAGTCCCCTAATCATTTTTCCCCGAAGTCACTTTCATCATGTATTATTCACTCATGTATCACCTACAGTCTGTTCACCTACATCATGGTTTACCCAAAACTAAAGTATCTCCTAATCAAGTACCACGTAATGTACAAATTAATTTTGTAATTTCCCATTTTCATGGCCCCCCTACTCAAGTTTCCCCGTACAGGGACACTACACCAGTACCACCTCCCCTCATATAATACCCATTTCATTTTACCCCCTAATCATGTACAGAAAATGTACCCTACATACGTAACCCACACTCATGTACTTGTGTACCCGGTTCCCTTTTTTGAAACCCCCCCATCCCTTTTTCTTATGTTACAACCCTTTGAGGGGGTTTTACCCCCCGTTCCTTCTGTTTTCTCCCCCTTACCCCCCCCCCTCCCCTTTCCTTGGGGGGGGTCGGCAGCTGTGGTTTCTGATATTTCCCCACTTCCCCGTAAGGGCCCCTGACCCAAGCTGTGAAATGCGTTCCCGGGGTCAACAGCCCAGTTAGGTGGCCTTTTTTTTCCAAACCAGTTTTGTTTTAAGTAAACAGATGTACGTTATTGGGGGGACATTTTTCGATGTTAGCCAAAAATTATAAAGCAATAACCCATAAAAAAAAGTCAATTTAAACCACAATAAGCCAACAATTCCCCATAAGCCAGCCAATTTAAACCCAAAAAGCCGCAATTTTTTATAAAAAGCCAGAAATTAGCTAAATAAGCCCAAAATTTAAACCTTTTCTGTTTGGTTTTGGGCCCGATCTGACAGCAAGGTAGGGAAAAATTTGAAGTCCCGGGGTCAGGTAAAAACAGAAAAAGACTGGTAGTGGGAGTGAAAAATTTAGGGGTGTGGGTGGGTGGGTTGTCTCAGGGGGGGGGGTTTTGTGGGCGGGTTTTGTTGTCTCGAGTGTGTGGGCGGTTGTGTAGTGTTTAGGGTGTGTGGGTGGGTGGTTGTTCAGGTGTGTGGGCGGTTGGGTTAAATGTCAGGGTGGTGGGTGGGGTGTTGTTCAGGTGTGTGGGTGGGGTGTTCCCCCAGGAAAGTTTGGTTTGGGTGTGGTTTCAGGGGGTGTGGGTGGGTTTGTTGTCTCAGGGTTTTTGTGGGTGGGTGTGTTGTCTCGGTGTGGGGTGGGGTGTGTTGTCTAGGGGTGTGTGGGGGGGTTTTAGTTGTTCCGAGTGTGTGGGGGGTTTTGTTGTTCAGGGGGGTGGGGGGTTTTTTTTGGTTTAGGGTGTGTGGGTGGGTGTAGTTGTCTCAGGTGTTTGGGTTTGGGGGTGTTGTTCAGGGTAGGGGGGGGTTTTGGGGGAGTTTTTTCGGGGGGTGTGGGGGGTTTTGTTGTTCAGGGGTTTTGGGGGGGGTGTGTTGTCTATTGTGTTGGGTGGGGGTTTTTGTTCTGGGTGTGTGGGTTTGGGTTTTTGTTTTCAGGGTGTGTGGGTGGGTTTTGTTTTTAGGGTTTTTTGGGGGGGGTGTGTTGTCTAGGGGGGTGTGGTGGGGTGTTTTTTTTTTGGTTTCCCCCAAGGGGTTTTGTGGGTTGGGTTTTGGGTTTTCTCAGGGTGTGTGGGGGGTGTGTTGTCTCGGGGTGTGGGGGGTGTGTTGTCTCAGGGTTTGTGGGTGGGTGTTTTGGGTTCCGGGGGTTTTGGGTGGGGGTGTTTTTCTCGGGGGTGGGGTGGGGTGTTGTCTCAGGGGTGTGTGGGTGGGGGTGTGTTGTCTAAAAATTTTTTGTGGGTGGGGTGTTGTCTCGGGGTGGGTGGGTGGGGTGTTGTTAAAGGGGGTGTGGGGGGGTTTTGTTGGGCTCAGGGTTGTGGGTGGGGTGTTGTTCAGGGGGGTGTGGGGTGTTGTTCCCGGGTGTGGGGTGGGAGTGTTGTCTTGGGGTTTTTGTGGGGGGGTGTTGTCTCAGGGGTGTGTGGGGGGGGTTTTGTCTCAGGGTGTGGGGGGGGTGTTGTTTAGGGGGGTGTTGTGGGGTGTTTTTCAGGGTTTTTTGGGGGGGAGGTTGTTTAGGGTGTGTGGGTGGGAGTGTGTTTGTTTGGGGGGGTTTTTTTGGGGGGGGGTGTGTTGTTCAGGGGGGGGGTGTTTGGGGGGTTTGGGGGTTGTTTTTAGGGTGTGTGGGGTTTCGTGTAACTTTTGCTGGCCCGGGGTGGGGAGAGGCGAGTGGGGGGGGGAAAGGGGGGGCGGGTTTGTTTTTAGGGGGGGGGATGGGCGTTTTTGATGTGAGGGGGGGGGGAAGGGGAGGAGCTATGTGCCCCTGACACAAACTCTACTTCCCTTTTTATAAGGCGCCCCCCCTTCCCTCCTCAGGGAAACCCCCTTAAATTTCCCCCATTCCCTAACCCCCTCCAGCCCCCCCCTTTTTTCCTCAAACGCCGTAAATTTTTCTCCCCTATTCCCTTCCCCCTTTCCCTTTATTCCCCCCTTTTTTTCTCATTTATTTTTTTGAGGTTTTTTCAAATTTAAATTTTGCTAAGATTTCCTGCAAAAAATTTTAGTTTGGGTTTTTTGGCTCAGGCCAGTTTAAAATCTGGTTTCCCAGCACTTGAAAGATGGTTAAAAGGAGTCCTGGAAATTGCCCCCGCCCCCGCAAAGTTTGGTTTTGCATTCGAATTTAGGGTTTGAGGAGTCCCGGAGTTTGAGCCCCCAGCAAAATCTGGGCCTTTGCAAATTTCATGTATTGTATGGAGTCCTAGAGGGGGAAATCCCCCGCAAAAAGTTTTTGGGTTGCCCCTTTCCTAATGGTTTTGGGTTTCCCGCAGGTGGAGTCCCTAGCAAAGTTTGGGCCCGCTTTATAAAATGGGGTGGGGGCCCGGGAGGTGGAGTCCCTAGCAAAGTTGTTCCCAGCACTTTTTTATATGGTGTGGGTCCCGGAGGTGGGGGTCCCCGGGAAAGTCTGGTCCCAGCATCTGAATGATGGGTAGAGGGTCCTGGAGTTTTAGCCCCCAGAAAAATTTGGGGCCCGCACTTTAAAGTAAGGTATGGCATCCGGAAGTGGAGTCCCTAGCAAAATCGGGGCTAGCACTTGAATTTAAAGGTTGGGAAGCCCGGGGGTTTTTGGCCCCCGGGAAAGTCAGGTCCCAGCAAATTTATCCGGTAGGTGCGTCCCGGAAGTGGGGGCCCCCCGGTGTTCTGGTCTCGAAGGGGCATCTCTGTGAAACGTCCCCTTTTGCAATTTTTTCCAGCCTTGTAGACTTGTTCAATTTTCCCCTTTCGAAAGTACTAAGCTTGTCCCCCCCTGCGTCATCTGCCGGCACGGTTTTTTTGGTTGATAACTGTTTTGGGTGATAGGTTTTGGGAATATGTTAACCCCACAATACTTTTCTTTAGTGTGTTTGCCAGTTTCTGTCCTAAAAAAGAATAATTTAGTTTCCCCTCTTTTCTCCCCTTCCCCAAAATTTTATATACTTGCCTTTTTGGGTTGGTTCCCCATCACTTGTTTACCCGCCCTCCCCCTTTGTTTAAGTTTTTGGGGGTTTTATTTTTCAATTAATTTTACATTATTTACAATCAAGAATGCATTGGATTTTAAATTTTTTTCCCCGGTGTGTTTTTTTACATTTAAAACCCGGCAGTTGGGGGCCCCTACAAATAAACTGGCTTAAAAATTTGGATTTTTTTTAGTTTCCCGGGCCCTGTTGGGGTAGGGATGGGTCCATTCGGAGTCACGGCCCCGTTGTTGGCCCAGTATGGGCTTTACGGGGGTCACGGAAGTTGTTGGCCTAGTATGGGGTCCCTCTGGAGTCAGGCCCCGTTGTTGGCCTAGTATGGGCTCCCCTTTCTGGGTTTAGGGGAAAATTGTCTGGCCCCGTAGGGGGCCCAATTTTTTTTGGAGCTGGGCAGGGGTTTTCTGGCCCGTATGGGCTCCCTAAATGGAGTCACGGAATTTGTCTGGCCCCAGTATGGGTCCATATGGGAGTCATAGACAGGTTTTTCGGCCCGGGTTTGGGGCCCCTATGGGTCATAGACAGTTGTTGGCCCCATATGGGCTCCATACTGGGTAAAACAATTCGGAAGCCCGGCATAAAAATGCCCAAGGGGTCGAATTTTTGTTCTGAGATTGTAAAATGCGGTTTTAAACGTTGTATGGGGGAAAATTAAAAAAAAAAAAAACCTTTGGGGGGGTTGGCGACCGAGGGCCCCGCTTCTCCCCACGAGCCCCGGGTTTGGGATTCCCCGGAAAAACAAAAAAGAAATTTTTTTTTAAAAGAAAAATTTAAGACTGAACCCCTAAGAGTGGAAGCTTCGGGGCCCGGGGGACCAAAACCCCCCAGCGTGGGTCTTTATATGACTAAGGGCCCCGTCAGGGAACCCTGTATATAAAATGCGATGCCTTTTGGTTTTTTTGCTGTATGTTGGGAAAAAGCGGTCATAGCAGAGGTCTTGTGGAAACACTCGTAAGCTGTCCCCCTTTTGAAGTTTGGGTAAATGGTGTCAGAAGTTTCCCCAAGAAAGGCGTATAAACTGTATGTGGGGTTTTTTTACCCATTTGAATCACCTATTTGTTTGCGGGGCGGTCCTAGCTCTGGCCCCGCCTCCCTTCCCCGGGTTTTTTTCTGAACCCCCTTCTCCCCCCTCCTGAGCTTTATCAAACCTCGTCTTAAAAAGGGGATGGTTCCTGCCCCCACTACGTCATTTTCTAGGCTATTCAATGCCTTTCAAAATCTATGACTGAAAAAATTCTTCCTAAAATTTCTCGGGCTATTTGTGTTTTTCCAAATTCCCAAATTTTGGCCTTTGTTTCTGTGTCCCCCCCTGGAAAAAATTTGTCTTTTTCCCCCTTTTTTATTCCCGCAGTATTTTTATGTCGTTTTAGTTCCCCGGCCCCCCTGTCCCCCAGTGTCCCTCAGGCCCGATTTTCCCTTTTTTTTTTTTCATAGGAAAATTCCCCTTTGCTCTGGAAAACCTTTTTGGGAAAACCCTTTTTACTTTCTCTGTTTTTTTTTAAGTGCTTTTCAAGTGGGGTTTCCCCAAAAAGGAGCGCATTTTCCAAATATGGGCCCGAAAATACCGGTGTACAGGGTTTGATTTATTCCTTAATAAGGTATCGGAATGGTGTTTTATTTGCCTATATGTGGCTGCAGGTGTGTGTGTGTGTGTGTGGCCCGGTGGGGCCCAGGCAGGGTTTCCCCCCCGTGTATCATATGTGAAATATTTTCTGCAACCCTTTAAAGGGGTATGTGGTGGAGGTGGTTCCAGGGAGGGTCCAGGAACCCGTGTATCATATGTGCCCCATGTTCGCACCTTCCCGGGGGTTTTTGTGGCCCGGGGGGTCCCCGGGAGGGTCCAGGGCCCGTGGGGAAAAAACATGTGACATTTTTCTTTCCACTTCCAGGTGGTGGGTGTGTGGTGGCCCCCTGGTCCCAGGAAGGGGCCCGGACCGTGTATCATATGTGACACTAAAGTCTCGCACCTTCCAAGGGGGTTTATGGGTGGCCCGGTGGTCCCGGCAGGGTCCCGGGGCCAGTTTTAAACTGGGAAAATATTTCTCCACCTTTAAAGGGGTATGTGTGTGGGCCCGGTGGTCCCCGGGAGGGGTTCCGGACCAGGGCAAAAACATTTTGGGGCACTATCTCTCGCACCTTTCCCGGTTATGTGTTTTGGGGTGTGGCCAGGTGGTCCAGGGGAGGGGCCAGGGGCCCGTGTAAAAATGTGAAAATATCTCTGCACCTTTCCCGGTGTTGTGTGTGGGCCCCCTTTGGGCCCAGGCCAGGGGTCCAAGACAAAGGGGAACAAATGTGACACATCTCTCGCCCCCTTCCCGGTGTGGGGGGTGTGTGGCCAGGTTGGGCCCAGGCGGGGGCAAGACCCGGGGGAACCAAAGTGAAATATCTTCGCCCTTTTCCCGGTGTGGTGTTGTGTGTTGGGCCAGGTGGGGCCCAGGCCCGGGTCCAAGCCGGGTAACACATGGGAAATATCTCTCGCACTTTCCCCGGGTATGTGTGTGGCCGGTTTGGGCCCCGGCAGGGGGCCCAAAACCAGGGTAAACATGTGACACTTTCTGCCCCTTCCGGGGGTATGGGTGTGGAGGTGGTCCCAGGAGGGCCAGGAGCAGTGTAAACATGTGAATTATCTCCGCACCCTTCCCCGGTGGTGTGGGGGTGTGTTTTTCCAGGTGGTCCCCGGCAGGGTAGGGCCAGTGAAATTGGGGCCCCTATCTTTTGGACCCTTCCCGGGTGTGTGTGTGTGGCCGGTGGTTTTTCCCGGGGGGGTTCCCGGACCGTATAAACAATTGAACTATCCATGGCACCTTCAGGGGTATGTGTTTGCCCGGTGGTCCCCGGAGGGCCCGGACCGTTTTAACCATGTGACACTATTTTGGAACCCTTTGGTGGGGTGTGTGTGTGTGTGGCCAGGTGGTCCCCGGGGGGTCCAGGACCAGTGTAACACATGTGGGCACTATCTTGGACCTTCCCGGTTGTATGGTGTGGCCGGGGGTCCCAGGGGGGTTCCCCGGCCGTGTAACACTTTTTGGGGCACTATCTTGGACCCTTTCCCCCTTTTGGGGTGTATGTGTGTGGCCCGGTGGTTTCCCGGCAGGGGTTTGGGCAGTGTAACACATGGGGCATATCTTGGCCCTTCCCGGTGTTGTGTGTGTGGTGTGGCCAGGTGGTCCCCGGGAGGGTTAGGCCCGTGTAACACATGTGGAACATCCCTTTGGGATTCCCGGTGTTGTGTGTGGCCCGGTGGTCCCAGGGAGGGTTAGGACCAAAATTTTTAAAATGTGGGAATATCTTGGGACCCTTTTTAAAGGGGTATGTTTTGTGGCCAGGTGGTCCCCGGGGGGGGTCCAGGGAAACCCGTGTTAAAACCCCCGTGACATATCTTTTGGCACCTTCCCGGTGTGTGGTGGTGTGTGGCCAAAGGGGGTCCCCGGCCCCCGGGCCGGAAAACCTTTTTGTATTCGCAAAGTGACCTATCTTGGCACCTTCCCGGTGTGTGTGTGTGTGTGGTGGCCAGGTGGTCCCCGGCGGGGGCCCGGACCCGGTAACCCCATGTTTAATTTTCTGGACTTCCAGGTGTGTGTGGTGTGTGGTTTGGGCCCGGGGGTCCCCGGAGGGTTAGGACCCGTGTTCATTTTGTGGGCAAATAAAAAATTTTTTAACCCTTTCCCGGGGTTGTGTTTTGTGTGTGGCCGGTGGTCCCGGCAGGGCTAGGAACCGTGTAAACATGTGACCCTTTTTGGCAATTCCCGGGTTTTTGGGTCTCGCTGTTTGCTTAACCCTTTTAAATGCAAAATATTTTTTTCACTTTTCTTTTTTTCGTTTGTTGTTTTTGTTGTTGCTGTTTGTTTTGGGAAACTGTTGTTTCTGTTGGTTTCTTTCTTTTTTACGATTTTTGTTTCTGTTTTTGCTTTCTTCTGTTACTGCATTGTTGTTTTGTTGTTGCGGGTTTGTTTTGCATCTGTTGTTTTGTTGTTGCTGCTTCTGTTAAATGTTGTTGTTTCGGTTTTTTGTGCTTTGTACGGGTCGTTTTTTTGTTGTTGCCCGTTTGGTTTTTCTGCATCTGTTGTTTCTGTTGTTGTGCTTTGTTCTGCTTGGGTTTTGTTTTTGTGCTTTGTTACGCCTCTGTTGTTTCTGTTGTTGCTGGCTTTTTGTTACTGCACTGTTGTTTCTGTTTTTGCTGCTTTGGGTTTCTGATCTGTTGTTTCTGTTGTTGCGGGTTTGGGTTCCCGCAAACTGTTGTTTTGTTGTTGCTGTTTTTGGTTTCTGTCTGTTGTTTTGTTGGGGCTGCTTCGTTATGCATTGTTGTTTCTGTTTTTGCTGCTTCTGTTATGATCTGTTGTTTTGTTTTTGTGCTTCTGTTTTTGGGATCTGGGGTTTTTTCTGTTTTTGTGCTTCGGGTTAAATGAAATTTTTGTTTTGTTTTTTTGCTTCTGTTATGATCTGTTGTTTTGTTGTTGCTGCTTCTGTTACTGCTGCTGTTGTTTCTGTTGTTGCTGCTTCTGTTACTGCAGCTGTTGTTTCTGTTGTTGCTGCTTCTGTTACTGATCTGTTGTTTTTGGGTTTTTGCTGCTTTGTTACTGCATCTGTTGTTTTGTTGTTGCTGTTCTGTTTTGATCTGTTTTTTTGTTGTTTCTGTTTGGTACTGCATCTGTTGGGTTTTTTTTTTTTGTGCTTTGTTATGTGCTGTTGTTTCTGTTGTTTTGTTTGTTATGCATTGTTGTTTTGTTTTTGCTTTCTTTTGTTAAGTGCTGTTGTTTTTGTTGTTTCTGCTTTTGTTACTGGGTCTGTTTTTTTGTTGTTGTGCTTTTTGTTTTTGCTGTGTTTTTTCTGTTGTTGGTTTCTTCCCGTTAGGCATCTGTTGTTTTGTTGTTGGCTTTCTGTTTCTGCATTGTTGTTTTGTTGTTGCTTTCTTCTGTTTTGAAATTTTTGTTTTGTTGTTGTGCTTTTGTTACGCATTGGGTTTTTTTGTTTTTTGTGGTTCTGTTTCCCTTTTGGGGGTTTTTGTTTTTGTGCCCTTTGTTTTGCTTGGGTTTTTTCTGTTGTTTTCTGCTTTGTTACTGCTGCTGTTGTTTTTTTTTTTTTTGCTGCTTTTTTACTGCATCTGTTTTTTTCTGGGTTGGGTTTCTGTTTGTTAAAAGCATTGTTGTTTTGTTGTTTTCTGTTCTGTTTACTGCGCTGTTGTTTTGTTGTTTCGGGGTTCTGTTTCTGCATCTGTTGTTTTGTTGTTGTGCTTCTGTTTTGCTGCGTTGTTTTGTTTGTTTTGCTTCTGTTACTGCATCTGTTGTTTTGTTTTTGTGCTTCTGTTAAGCTGCTGTTTTTTTCTGTTGTTGTGCTTCTGTTACTGCATCTGTTGTTTCGTTGTTTCTGCTTTTGTTTCTGCATCTGTTTTTTTGTTGTTGTTTTTGTTTTCTGCTCGGGGTTTTTGTTGTTGCTGCTTTTGTTTCTGCCCTCGTTTTTTTTCTGTTTTTTGCTTCTGTTCCTGAATTTTTTGTTTCTGTTTTTTGCTGTTCTGTTCTGTGTGTTGTTTTTTTTGTTGTGTTCTGTTTTGCTCTGTTGTTTTGTTGTTGCTGCTTTCCCTTTTCTGCATCTGTTTTTTCTGTTGTTTTGCTTCTGTTAATGCTCTGTTGTTTTTTGTTGTTGCTTTTCTTTTGTTACTGCATCTGTTGTTTCTGGGTTGGGTTTTGTTTTTGTTTAAACTGTTGTTTTTTTGTTGCTGCTTCTGTTACTGCATCTGTTGTTTCTGTTTTTGCTGTTCTGTTATGTGCTGTTGTTTTGTTGTTGTGTTTGTTAAGCTGCTGTTGTTTCTGTTTTTGTGTTCTGTTTTTGCTTTTTTGTTTTTGTTGTTGTGCTTCTGTTTCTTTGCTGGTTTTGTTGTTGCTGCTTTTTGTTATGCATCGTTGTTTTTTGTTGTTGCTGTTCTGTTAATTTTGCTGTTGTTTTTTTTGTTTTCTGTTTGTTTTCTGCTGTTGTTTTCTGTTGTTGCTGCTTCTGTTACTGGCGTTTTTTTCTGTTGTTGCTTTTTCTGTTACTGCTGCTGTTGTTTCTGTTGTTGTGTTTGTTATGCATCTGGTTTTGTTGTTGCTGCTTCTGTTATGTGTGTTGTTTTGTTTTTGTGCTTTGTTTTCTGCTCTGTTTTTTTGTTGTTGTGTTCGGGTTCTGCTCTGTTGTTTTTGTTGTTTTGCTTCTGGGAAAAGCTGCTGTTGTTTTTGTTTTTCTGCTTCTGTTTTGCAATTTTTGTTTCTGTTGTTTTCTGTTTGTTACTGATTGTTGTTTTTGGTTTTTTGCGCTTTTTGTTACTGTTTCTGGTTTCTTTTTGTTGTGTTTGTTTCTGGGAATTTTTTGTTTCTGTTGGGGTTTCTTCTTTTTACTGCTCTGTTTTTTTCTGTTGTTTTGCTTTGTTATGCCCTTGTTGTTTTGGTTTTTTGTGTTTGGGTTTCTGATCTGTTTTTTGTTGTTGTGCTTCGGTTTCTGCATCTGTTGTTTCTGTGGTTGCGCTTCTGTTACGCTGTGTTGTTTTGTTTTTTGGCTTCGGGTTTTGTGGGTGTTTTTTTTGTTTTTGCTGTTTTGTTATGCCTTGTTGTTTTTGTTGTTGGGTGCTTTGTTATTTTTGTGTTTTTTTGTTGGGTTTCTGCTTTGTTACTGCATCTGTTGTTTCTGTTGTTGTGCTTTGTTTTTTCTTCTGTTTTTTTTGTTTTTGTTTTTTTGGTTTTGTGCTGTTGTTTTGTTGTTGCTGCTTTGTTATGCTGGTTGTTTCTGTTGTTGTGTTTGTTATGTGCGTTGTTTCTGTTGGCTGTTCTGTTTCTGATATGTTGTTTTTTGTTTTTGCGGTTCTGTTTTTGCCCGTTGTTTTGTTTTTTGTGCTTTTGTTACCCCTGCTGTTGTTTCTGTTTTTGCCCGCTTTTTGTTTCTGCATTTTGTTGTTTTGTTTTTGCTTTTTTTGTTATGCTTTCTGTTGTTTTTGGTTTTTTTGCTTTGTTACGGGTCTGTTTTTTTGTTTTTGCTGTTCTGTTACTGCATCTGTTTTTTGTTTTTGCTGTTCTTTTACTGCTCTGGGGGTTTTGTTTTTGTGCTTTTGTTACTGCATTGTTTTTTGTTTAGTGCTTCTGTTTCTGCATTGTTGTTTTGTTTTTGTGCTTTTTGTTATGCTCGTTTTTTCCCCGTTTTGCGGGTTTGGTTTCTTTAAACTGTTTTTTTCGTTTTTGCTGGTTCTGTTACTGCCTTTTTGTTTTTTGGTTTTTTCTGCTTCTGTTTTCTCATCTGTTGTTTTTTGTTTTTGTGCTTTGTTTTGGGTTGGTTTTGTTTTTTTGCTTTTTGTTATGTTGTTTTTTTTGTTTTTGCTGCTTTGGGTTTTTTTCATTTGTTTCTTTTTTTTGCGCTTCTGTTTCTTCAAACTGTTGTTTTTGTTTTTTCTGCTTCTTTTAATGATCTGTTGTTTGTTTTTTTGCTTTTTGTTACTGATTTTGTTTTTTCTTTTTTTTGCTGAAATTTTGTTCTGCATCTGTTTTTTCTGTTTTTGCTGCTTCGTTACTGGGTGGGTGTTGTTTCTGTTTTTGCTGCTTCTGTTAAATGATCTTTTGTTTCGTTTTTGGGGTTTTTTCCCGCATCTGTTGTTTCTGGTTTTTGTGCTTCTTTTTCTGCTCTGTTGTTTCTGGTTTTTTCTGCTTTTTTCGGCCCTCTGTTGTTTCTGTTTTTGCTGCTTCTGTTATGAAAATGTTTTTTTTCTGTTTTTGCTGGGTTCTGTTATGAAGTTGTTTTTGTTTTTGTGATTCTGTTACTTTATTGGGGTTTTGTTTTTTTGCTTTTGTTTGTGCTGTTGTTTTTTTGTTTTTGCTGCTTTGTTATGCTACTGTTGTTTTGTTGTTTTGCTTCTGTTTTTTTTTTTGGGGGGTTTTTGGTTTTTTTTTGGGGGGTTTTTTTTTTTGGTTTTTTTTCCCCCGGGCCCTTTTTTGGGGTTTTCCCTTTTTTTTTTTTTTTTAGGGGTTTTTTTTTTTTTGGGGCCCCCGGGCCCCCCCTTTTTCCCTTTTTTTTTATTAAAGGGGGGGGGGGTTTTCCCCGTTTTTTTTTTTTTTTTTTTTGGGGGGGGGTTTTTTTTTTTCCCCCCTTTTTTTTTTTTTTTTAAATTTTTTTTCTTTTGGGTTTTTTTTTTTTTGTTTTTTTAAAAATTTTTTTTTTTCCCCTTTTTTTTTTTTTTCCCCCCAAAAACCCCCCCCCCCCCTTTTTTCCCCCGGGGGGGGGAAAATTTTAATTTTTTTTTTAAAAAAAAAAAAAACCCCCCCCCCCAAAAAAAAAAAAATTTTTTTTCCCTTTTTCCCTTTTTTAAATTTTTTTGGGTTTTTTTTTAAAATTTTTTTTTGTTTTCCCCCCAAAAAAAAAAACCCCCCCCCCCAAACCCCCCCCCTTTTTTTTTTTCCCCCCCCCCCCAAAAAAAAACCTTTTTCCCCCTTTTTCCCCCTAAAAATTTTTTTTTCACCCCCCCTTTTTTTTTTTTTTTTTCCCCCCTTTTTTTAAAAATTTTTTTCCCCTAAAAAAAAAACTTTTTTTCCCTTTAAAAAAATTTTTTTTTCCCCCCCCCAAAAAAAACCCCCCCCCCTTTTTTTAAAACCCTTTTTTCCCCCCCCCCCCCCCAAATTTTTCCCCACCCCCCCAAAAAAAATTTTTTTTTTGTATTTAAAAACCTTTTTTTTCCCCTTTTTTTAAACCCAAATTTCCCCCCCCTTTCCCCCCTTTTTTTTCCCCCCAAAACCCCCCGGGCCCCCTTTTTTTTTCCCCTTTTAACCCCACTCATGTTTCCCCCTTGGTTCCCCCCAAAAAAACCCCCCCAAAAATAAAATTTTTTAAAAAATTTTTTTTTTTTTAAAAAAAATTTAAACCCCCAAAAAAACCCCCCCTTTTTTTTTTTTTTAAAATTTTTTAAAAAATTTTTTCCCCCAAAATTTTTTACCTTTTCCCCCCCCTTTTTTTTTTTTCCCCCTTTTTACTTTTTTTTAAAAACCCCCCCCCCCCCCAAAAAAAAAAAAATTTTTTTTTTCCCCCCTTTTTCCCCACCCCCTTTTTTTTCAATTTCCCCCAAAAACCAAAATTTTCCCCCTTTTTCCCCCAAATTTCCCCCCAAAAACCCCCCAAATTTTTTCCCCCCCTCCTTTTCCCCCCTTTTTCCCAAATTTTTTACCTTTTTTTTAAAAAACCCCCAAAAAAAAATTTTTTTTCCCCCCCCCCCCCCCCCCCTTTTTTTAAAAAACCTTTTTTTAAACCCCCTTTTTCACCCCCGTATTAACCCACAATTTTAACCCCCTTTTTTTCATTTCCCCCCCAAAAAATAAATTTTCCACCTTTTTACCCCCCCGTAATTTAAAAAATTTTTAAATTTTTTTTTCCCCCCAAAAAAACCCCCTTTTTTTTTCCCTTGTTGTTGTTTCTGTTGTTTACTGTTCTGTACTGCTACTGTTTACTTTTGTTGGTATTGCTTCTCTTGTTGCTGCTTCTGTTACTGCTGCTGTTGTTATTGCTTCTGCTGGTGTTGTTTCTGTATTTCTGCTTCTGTTACTGCTGCTATTGTTGTTGCTTCTGTTGGTGTTGTTTCTTTTGTTGCTGCTTCCCTTACTACTGCTGTTGCTTCTGTTGTTGCTACTTCTGTTACTGCTGTTGTTGTTGTTGCTGCTGCTTTTGTTACTGCTGCTGTTGTTGCTTCTTTTGGTGTTGTTTCTGTTTTTTGTTTCTTCTTTTACCGCTGCTCTTATTGTGCTTTCCTTTGATGTTGCTTCTGTTTCTCTGTTGCTGCTGTTATTGTGTTCCTTCTGTTGGTATTGTTTCTGTTGCAGTTGCTTCCTTTTTTATTCTGGTTAGATTTCTGTAATTTCTGCTCCTGTCGGTGTTGCTGTTGTCAGTATTGCTTCTCCTGGTGTTGCTTCTGTTGGAACCTACCTATCTACCTCCAGGTACGTTGGTAGACTCCAACAGGAGGTCGTTCCGAGATGCTTTTGTTGTTGATTCCATTGTTATTGTTAACTAGATTTGGGTCAACTGGAAACTCAGTCACTATCAGAAACACCATTTTCTCACTAGTATGTGACTACTATCACTCTAGGTAGACACTGGGAATAAAGACTCTGGTAGAGGGAAAATCCTTTCAGTACGAGGTTTTGCCCAAGGCTGATCTTTATTGATTACCTACTCAGTGGAAAAAAAGACAGTTCTGTACAGTTCAGGACTTTTATTATAGGAAACTTTACCTATAATAAATGTCCTGAACTGTACGTAAATGTCTTTTTCCACATCTTGTCGGTATGACTATACCGACTCTCAGTACTTACTCACCTCACTGATCCTTCATTCAAGTCACTGGTTCATCCATCTATACGCTCTCACATCGAGGTGCACATCCATGCATAGTTTCAGCACGGTATAACCTGTACCCTCTATCCCTCAGGGAAGCCAATAGTTCTCACACACCAAAGGCCATTACTTATAGCTCCTAACCTCCATTCCTGTGGGGTTACCATCACTCTGAGAGCTTCGTTATTATATAGGACGCTGAAGAGTAAGGTGATGATCACTACTGGTTCATTAACAGCTGTGGATCTCCTGCTGCTGTGATGGCAGGGAAGTTTCTTCTGGTGCTACTCTTGGGCTGGTTTAAGTATAACTGTTGGGTCACTATTAATCTCTGACTTCCCAATTGCTGCGATATTGTAGCTGCTAAAGTGCTACTTGCTACTTAAGTAAATTCATCAGGAATCAGGATAAGCCTTTCCAGATGGTGACCCGACCTTGGCTCCCTGTCTTGGGAGAGTCTGAGACCTTTGTCTGCCATAGGAGGAGGTACAACTACCTCCTCATCTTCTGGGACCAACTGTTCCCAGGCCTAGCCCCATTCCCAGCCTCAGTGGGCTCGTAGGGAGAAGCTAGGCCTCTGGTCTACCATCTTCCCCACCCCAGGGGTTCTCGTGGGAGTGGCAGTCTTGTGAGCTGCAGGTGGTATTAACCTCTGGCCATGATTAACCTAACACACCAATCCGGACAACGACAGTCAAAAATCATAATTTTTTTTTAAAACACTAGTTAGAACAACTGTTACAATTACATTTACTGAACATCCCACACGATTTCGCGGCTCAGAAATGTAACTATAATAACTGGCCTATATGGTATACACAACGCGCATATAGGAGAGAGAAACTACAACGACGTTTCTGTCGTATCTCGGACCATGGAGACTACACTTGTTATTGTTACTCTGGCTTTTATTAAAGTTATAACATAAATGTTTATACATTCAACATAGTTTTATTAGGAGGGTGGGAAAGTGTAAATGTTTCGAAAAAACTGAAGAAATTGAGTAAGGACAGGCCTATAAGACTGGCATCAGTGCCTCACCCAAGGGGGTGCGAAATGTTGCAATAGACAAGTTTTGGTAGTAGGGAATGTTACAATAGACACTTACTTGTTTTTGCAGGGGTCGTTCGCGCTCCCGGTCCCCCCTTCGCGGGCTCTATAGGTCACTCTCCCGCTCCAAGAGCTTTATATACCTCTTTTAAACTGTGTATGGGTCCTGCCCCCCATACGTCATCACCCCAATTGTTCCACTTCCCGAAACTCTATATTGAAGAAATACTTCCTACTCCCCCGGGTCATCGAATTTGCACCTTCCCGTTGTGAACCTTTGTTGCTGTGTCACATCTCTGGGCATCCCCGTCTCTGTCCACCTTTTCAATTTTTTCTAGTTTTTATATTCGTTATCAATCCCTCCTTCTTCCTGCCTGTGTGTTTGTGTTGTGTGTGTGGTTGTGTGTGTGTGTGGTGTGTGTTTTGTGTGTACTCACCTATTTGTGGTTTCAGGGTCGAGTCACAGCTCTGGCCCCCCGTTTTCTATCCCCTATCTCTCCCGTCCTGTGTGTGTTTTTGTGTGGTGTGTTTGTGTTGTTTTGTTTTGTTTGTGTTGTGTGTGTGGTGTGTGTGTTGGTGTGTGGTGTGTGTTTTGTGTGGTTTGTGTGTGGTGTTGTGTGGGTTTTGTTGTGGTGTGTGTGTGTGTGTGTTGTTGTGTTTTGTTTTGTGTTTTGTTTTTGTTTTGTGTGGTTTGTTTGTGTTTGTGTGTGTGTGTGTTGTGTGCGTGGGTGTGTGTATCACCCATTTCACCCCATTTGTGGTTGCAGGGGTCGTCATAGCTCCCGCCCGCCTCTTCATGATTTTACTAGGCCTCTCTCTCCCGCTCCATGAGCTTTTTCTACCTCGCCTTTAAAAAATGTAGGTTCCCGCCCCCACTTTTCTTCATTTTTAGACTATTCCACGACTTTACTACTCTAGACTGAAGAAAACTTCCTAACATCCCCTTTTATTCATCAAATTTCACTTCCAATGTGACCCCTTGTGTTGTGTCCCATCTCTGGAACATCCGTCTTTGTCCACCGTGTCTATTCTGCGCAGTTTTTTTTATGTCGTTATCATGTTCCCCTGCCTCCTGGCCCCCATGTCGTAGGCCGATTTCCCCCAACCTTTTTTCTACGGGCAATCCCGAGCTCTGGGGCTATCTTGTTGAAAAAATTTGCATTTTAATTTCTTGACGTGCTTGACTGGTTGGGTTCCAAACTGGTTCTGCATACTCAGTATGGGGGCCCGAGTAAATGGGATACAGTGTCTTGAACGACTCCTTTTTGAGGTATCGGAACGCTACCCGTGGTTTGCCAGGCGCCCGTATGCTGCAGCAGTTATCTGATTTATGTGCGCCTCAGGAGATATTGTGTGTGTGTGTGTTTGTTTTGGTTTGGTTTGTTTGTGTTTGTGTGTGTGTGTGTGTGTGGTGTGTGTGTGTGTGTTTTGGTGTGTGTTTGTGTGTGTTTTTGTGTGTGTGTGTGTGTGTGTGTGTGTGTGTGTTGTGTGTGTGTGTGTGTGTGTGTGTGTTTGTGTGTGGGGTGTGTGTGTGTTTGTGTTTGTGTTTGTGTTTGTGTTTGTTTGTGTGTGTGTGTGTGTGTGTGTGTGTGTGTGTGTGTGTGTTTGGGGTGTGTGTGTGTGTGTGTGGGGTGTTTTGTGTGTGTGTTTGTGTGTGTGTTTGTGTTGTGTGTGTGTGTGTGTGTGTGTGTGTGTTTTGTGTGTGTGTGTGTGTGTGTTTGTGTGTGTGTGTGTGTGTGTTTGTGTTTGTTTTTGTGTTTGTGTTTGTTTGTGTTTGTGTGTGTGTGTGTGTGTGTGTGTGTGTGTGTGTGTGTATGTGTGTGTGTGTGTGTGTGTGTTTGTTGTTTGTGTGTGTGTTTGTGTGTGTGTTTGTGTTTTGTGTTTGTGTTTGTGTTTTGTGTTTGTGTGTGTGTTTGTGTGTGTGTTTGTGTGTGTGTGTGTGTGTGGTGTGTGTGTGTGTGTGTTTGTGTGTGTGTGTGTGTGTGTGTGTGTGTGTGTGTGTGTGTGTGTGTGTTGTGTGTGTGTGTGTGTGTGTGTGTTTGTGTTTGTGTTTGTGTTTGGGGTTTGTTTGTGTGTGTGTGTGTGTGTGTGTGTGTGTGTGTGTGTGTGTGTGTGTTTTGTGTGTGTGGGGTGTGTGTGTTTGTGTTTGTGTGTGTGTTTTTTGGGGTTGTGTGTGGTGTGTGTTTTGTGTGTGTGTGTGTGTGTGTTTGTGTTTGTGTTTGTGTTTGTGTTTGTGTTTGTTTGTGTGTGTGTGTGTGTGTTGTGTGTTTTGTGTTTTTGTGTGTGTGTGTGTGTGTGTGTGTGTGTGTGTGTGTGTGTGTGTGTGTGTTTTTGTGTGTGTGTGTGTGGTGTGTGTGTGTGTGTGTGTGTGTGTGTGTGTGTGTGTTTTGTGTGTGTGTTTTTTGTGTGGGGTTTGTGTTTGGTGTGTTTTTTGTGTGTGTGTTTGTGTGTGTGTTTGTGTGTGTTTTTGTGTGTGTGTTTGTGTGTGTGTTTGTGTGTGTTTTTGTGTGTGTGTTTTTTGTGTGTGTGTGTGTTTGTGTGTGTGTTTGTGTGTGTGTTTTGTGTGGGGTTTGTGTGTGTGTTTGTGTTTGTGTGTGTGTTTGTGTGTGTGTGTGTGTTGTGTGTGTGTGTGTGTGTGTGTGTGTGTGTGTGTGTTGTGTGTGTGTGTGTGTGTGTGTGTGTACGTATCACCAGGTGATTGTCTCATTAAATTTTAAAACATTCACACACATACATAAATATTCGTTTATACATATAAACTCACTCTCTCTCATACAAGCACACAAGTATAAATCATTAACAAACTGCGGCTAGCCGGGGGATCGAACCCGTGTTGTTTTAGCCCGCCTCGTTGGGAACAGCGGAAGTTCACGACGCCAAAATTTGTATGGTCCAAGTGTTTAGGTGTCGTGAATTTTCGCTCTTCCTACGAGGCGGGAAAAAAACAACACGGGTTCGATCCCCCGGTTTAGCCGCAGTTTGTTAATGATAAATACCACTTGTTCGTGTTTCAATAATATATGTATAAATATGTATGTATGTATACCAAATACACGTGCAATCATATACTAGTATATGTTTTAAAACTCCCACAAAGATATACATGTATACTTGTGTATAAAAGCACATACGCATACACACACACATGAGAACAGTTATACTTTACCGCATTAGAATTGTGTGACCATTCTGCACTATTCCTTTTGCGCGCACTGAGGTAGAGGAGGCTGGGCTTATGACATACAGGGACACTTTTCTTGGACCACGCAGACAGCAACACACACCCTGCTGTTTTCACGGAGAAGAGCTAAACCCGTAGAGTACACGCAGCGCCTTGGGAACCAGAGGCAACGAGGTTTGATGCCAGGATGGGGAGGGTAGCTCCAGTCTTCTGAATCAAGAGCCCCTCGTCAGCTGGTAGTGTTGATGATCCAGCTGAATATTTTCGGTAACCGGCTTACCCGGTAACCGGTTTCCCCGGTAACCGAATTTTTCTCCGTAACCGTTACAAGGCTTCCATACATTCCTTCACCACCTCCGACGACCTATTGTTTTTCTTATGCACAGCAGGGGTGCCTGCTGAAAAAGGTCCCCCCCTGCCCATCCATACACACCCACCAGCCCCCTTCTCTTACCTACTTCCAGGTTCCCCCCTCATACACGTACAACTGTATACAGTTGTAGTACTGTAGCCCAAATGTATAAAACCTGATGTACGTGTTAAACCGGGTCAGCTCAACACTAACACAGCTGCTACACTGCAACTCTTCCACTAATGTATTAATAACACAGGAGTAGTAGTCTTCTGTGACCACAAGTCTGTTCTTCAAGCACTTGAGAGTAAGTCCAGAAAATTTATTTAAATACAGGTCCCTATGTAAAATTATCATACATAGTAACATCTGTGTAAATTCACCTAGGATATCCCCCCCCCCCAAAAAAAAAAATCGGACCAATTGACTTATTTCCATGGGGGTCCCCTTTTAAGATCTTATTATTTAAAGCCTAGCCAGGAACATCAAAAACAGACATTAAATATTGTCTGGATACCTTCCCACGTAGGAGTCAACATCGTGGTGGACACAGATAAAAGTAAGGTCGCTTGTGAGAGGACAGAGATGTAGTTACAACTGGATATCCCTCTCTTTGTTACAACCATCCTGCTGAAGGATATCACCTTTGGTACAAAAGAAAATACAGATATCCAGAGACCCGAGAGCACAAACTATTAAACACTGTGATCTGCTTATATCAGAAAGTTATGTGTATGGCCAACATGAAGAATTCACTGTATTGTGTGACCGGTTAACGGCAGACCAGGTTGGGATAGTCACCTGTGGCTACCAACTCTGATTATTTTCATATGTAAGTTCTGTGAAAACAGAAGGCAACCCCGGGCCCTTTAACCCTTATATAGTTGAGGGTCAGTTGTCAGTGGTTTTTATGCTGGTGGAAAGTGATATTGATCAATAACCACTCGTTCGTGGTTACAGTAATATTTTTAAAAAATGCTCGGAGGCTAGTACACCAAACAGGGTGAGAATTTAAATTAGCTCAGAAGCTCCCCCACTTCCGTATGCTCTCGGATGGCGGCCCAACAGCTAGCTGTGTGCTGGTGCGCAAATTTTGTTAGGGTTGGGTGGGTCCTGTGGTCCTGTGGTTTTAAGCGTTTATGTGTTTCTCGCTTATCAGAGGCAGACCAGTACAACATGGGTTCATAATCCTTGGCTAGCGCAGTGTTGTTAAATATATTATATATATATATTATATATATATAAATTAAAATATAATTATATTATATATATATATATATATTTAAAAAAAAGTGAATTTATACATATTGCGCTATAAGGAAGTGGTGGTATAATCATATATGTTCCGAGGGAACGAATATGATACCTGGAGACAGTTTGGGGGGGGCAACGACCCCGCGGCCCGGTCTGTGACCAGGTTCATTTCCTTGAGACATCTGTCTAGGTTCCTATTATTACTGGGCGGCTGCGAGGTGTGTCAAAGACCAGGGCCGGTTTAAAGGGGAACTACCGGGGCTACAGCTCCGGGGCCCCCACTAGATGAGATATACAAAAATAAAAATAAAATAATTATGCAAAAAAAAAACACACACAAAAAAATTGTAAAATTATCACACACACAAAAATACACATTTTTGCAATCAAGACAAAATCATTCGGCGGTTTTGGGGGAGTTTTTGGTTGTCAACACTGAACCAGAGTCGTGTTCTAATGGAGTCTGGATTTGAAAATGTACTATAACAAATATCCCACTGAATATGGGGCCCCCCACAGATGCAGCGCCCCAGGGCTCCCACAGATGCAGCGCCCCAGGGCTCCCACAGATGCAGCGCCCCAGGGCTCCAACAGATGCAGCGCCCAGGGCTCCCACAGATGCAGCGCCCCAGGGCTCCCACAGATGCAGCGCCCCAGGGCTCCCACAGATGCAGCGCCCCAGGGCTCCCACAGATGCAGCGCCCCAGGGCTCCCACAGATGCAGCACCCCAGGGCTCCCACAGATGCAGCGCCCCAGGGCTCCACAGATGCAGCGCCCCAGGGGCTCCCACAGATGCGGCGCCCCAGGGCTCCCACAGATGCAGCGCCCCAGGGCTCCCACAGATGCAGCACCCCAGGGCTCCCACAGATGCGGCGCCCCAGGGCTCCCACAGATGCGGCGCCCCAGGGCTCCCACAGATGCAGCGCCCCAGGGCTCCCACAGATGCAGCACCCCAGGGCTCCCACAGATGCGGCGCCCCAGGGCTCCCACAGATGCAGCGCCCCAGGGCTCCCACAGATGCGGCGCCCCAGGGCTCCCACAGATGCAGCACCCCAGGGCTCCCACAGATGCGGCGCCCCAGGGCTCCCACAGATGCAGCGCCCCAGGGCTCCCACAGATGCAGCGCCCCAGGGCTCCCACAGATGCGGCGCCCCAGGGCTCCCACAGATGCAGCGCCCCAGGGCTCCCACAGATGCAGCACCCCAGGGCCCCCACAGATGCGCACCCCAGGGCCCCCAAAGATGGGAGCACCCAGGGCCCCCAAAGATGCAGCAACCCCCAAAGGGCCCCCCCAGAGCAGACCCCCGGGCCCCCCCCGATGCAGCAACCCCCCCGGGCCCCCACAGATGCCCAAAACCCCCGGGCCCCCACAGATGCAGCACCCCAGGGCCCCCACAGATGCACCCCCGGGGCCCCCCCCCCGATGCGGTGGGCCCCCACAGATCAGCGCCCCCGAGCTCCCACAGATGCAGTGCCTCCAAAATACAAATGCCCCAGGGCCCCCCACCCGATACGGCACCCCAGGGGTCCCCCAGATTTCGGCCCCCTCCCCAGATGCAGCGCCCCAGGGTCCCACAGAAAGCAGCACCCCCGGGGCCCCCCCAGAAAGCACACCCCAGGGCCCCCACAGAAGGCAGCCCCCCCCAGGGCCCCCAGATGCAGCCCCCCCAGGGCCCCCCACCCGATGGGGGAGGGACCCCCCGGGCCCCCCCCAGATGCAGCACCCCCGGGCCCCCCACAGATGCAGCACCCCCGGGCCCCCCCAGATGCAGCACCCCCGGGGCCCCCCCCAATGCGCACCCCAGGGCCTCCAAGATGCGCAAAACCCCGGGCCCCCCCAAGGGGAGCACCCCAGGGGCCCCCCCAGATGCAACGCCCCCCGGGCCCCCACAGAGGGAGGGCCCCCCCGGGTCCCACAGATGCAGGGGCCCCAGGGCCCCCCCAGATGCGGGGCCCCCACAGATGCAAACGCCCCAGGGCTTTCCCCCAGATGCAGTGCCTCCAAGATTTCAATTTGGGCCCCCGGACCCGGATTACCCGGGGGTTTTTCCCGGAAGAGTTTCGGGGGTTTAACGCCCCCGCGGCCCCGGGCTGTGGGCCCCGGCCCCCTGGTGGGTCAGCGCCTGATCAACCAGGCTGTTGCTGGTGGCTGCAAAAGCCAAAACCCCAAAGTACGGGCCACCCCCCCCGGCCCGATCAGGAATGACTTTAGGGGCTTGGGCCCGTGCCAGGGTTGAAGGGCTGCCCGGGGTCTGTTGGAAAAACCCCCTTTTTGTGTGCTGGGAGGCAGTTGAAAAAGTCTCCCGGGGGCCCGACACTTATTTTTTGGTCTCTTAACGTGCTGTGAAAAAACCCCGCCCTTTTTATTGGGGGGATGGGACATCGCCTTTCCAAGTCTTTTGCTTTCGTTTGTGAGTGATTTTTGTGGTGAAAATTTGGTACTATCCCTCTAGGATTTTCCCAGGTTATATAATCATGTATCTCTCCTCCTGCGTTCCAGGGAATACAGGTTTAGAACCCTAAAAGCGCTTCCCGTAATTGAGGTGTTTTATCCCCGTTATGCGCGCCGTGAAAGTTCTCTGTACTTTTTCTAGGTCGGCAATTTCACCTGCCTTGAAAGGTGCTGTTAAGTGCAGCAATATTCCAGCCTAGATAGAACAAGTGACCTGAAGAGTGTCATCATGGGCTTGGCCTCCCAGTTTTGAAGGTTCTCATTATCCATCCTGTCATTTTTCTAGCAGATGCGATTGATACAATGTTAGGGGTCCTTGAAGGTGAGATCCTCCGACATAATCACTCCCAGGTCTTTGACGTTGGTGTTTCGCTCTATTTTGGGGCCAGAATTTGTTTTGTACTCTAAAGAAGATTTAATTTCCTCATGTTTACCATACTGAGTAATTAAAATTTTTCTCATCGTGAACTTCATTTTGTTTTCTGCAGCCCACTGAAAGATTTGGTTTGATGTCCGCCTGGACCCTTGCAGTGTCTGCAATGGAAGACACTGTCATGCAGATTCGGGTGTCATCTGCAAAGGAAGACACGGTGCTGTGGCTGACATCCTTGTCTATGTGGGATATGAGGATGAGGAAAAAGGGATGGGCTATACTGTGCCTTGTGGAACAGAGCTTTTCACCGTAGCTGCCTCGGACTTTACTCTGTTGACGACTACTCTCTGTGTTCTGTTAGTTGAGGAAATTATAGATCCATCGACGACTTTTCCTGTTATTCCTTTAGCGCGAAATTTTGTGCGCTATTACGCCATGGTCACACTTGTCGAAGGCTCTTGCAAAGTCTGTATATATTACATCTGCTTTCCCTTTTGTCTTCTAGTGCATTTAGGACCTTGTCGTAGTGATCCAGTAGTTGAGACAGACAGGAGCGACCTGTTAAAAAACCATGTTGCCCGGGGTTTGTGTAACTGATGGTTTCTAGATGGGTGGTGATCTTGCTTCTTAGGACCCTTTCAAAGATTTTTTATGATGGGGGGATGTTATGCTATTGGTCTGTAGTTCTTTGCTGTTGCTTTACTGCCCCCTTTGTGGAGGGGGGCTATGTCTGTTGTTTTTAGTAACTGAGGGACGACCCCCGTGTCCATGCCCCTCTCCATAGGAGGGAAAAAGGCTCGTGATAGGGGCTTCTTGCAGTTCTTGATGAACACAGAGTTCCATGAGTCTGGCCCTGGGGCAGAGTGCATGGGCATGTCATTTATCGCCTGTTCGAAGTTTATTTGGCGCAGGATAACATCGGATAGGCTTGTGTTAATCAAATTTTGTGGCTCATAAAAAATTCATTTTGATCTTCGACTCTCAGTCTGGTTAGCGGCTTGCTAAAAACTGAGTCATATTGGGACTTGAGTAGCTCCCCCTCATTTTCCCTTTCTGTCATCTGTGTAGGACCCATCTTGTTTAAGTAGGGGGGCCCAAAACTGGACTTGTTCTTTGATTTTGATTTGGCATAGGAGAAAGAATACTTTGGGTTTCTTTCGATTTCATTTATGGCTTTTAGTTCTTCCCGCGATTCCTGACTCCTAAAGGATTCTTTTAGCTTAAGTTCGATGCTTGCTATTTCTCTGACCAGTGTCTCCCGCGCATTTCAGATTATTGACCTCTTTTAGCCGCTCTGTTTTTTCTTTTTTCCCTCGCCTGTAAAGGGAGCGCCTGTCCCCTTTCTATTTTAATCTACTCCTCCTTTTTCTTTGAGGAAAAAGGGTGTACATACATCGAGTGCCACCGAGTTAATCTGTTCTAGGCATAAGTTTGGGTCCCGTGTTGCTTAGTATATCTTCCCAGCTTTATCGGTTAGGACTTGGTTTACTTGGTCTCACTTTAAAGTTTTTGTTATGAAGTTGAATTTGGTGAATGCTCCCTCCTGACTAGTCTCATTTTGTCGGTCTGGGGGTCCACGCATACATGTTTTGAACCTCAAATTATGTTTGGATCTGAGTATATTGTTTTTGATATGGTGACATTTCTTATCAGATCATCATTGTTAGTGAAGAGAGGTCTAGTGTATTCTCCATCTAGTAGGCTCTATTATTTGCTGGTTTAAATTGAATTTGTGCAGGGGATTTAAAAGCTCGTGTGAGTGTGAGTTTTCATCAGAGCTGCCTCCTGGTGTTATTACTGCAACAATATTATTTGCTATATTCCTCCATTTTAGGTGCCTTAAGTTGAATCCCCCAGGGGCAAGATGTTGGGTGCAGGGGCTGGAAATTTTCTAGACAGTGGTCAATTTTTAACAGCTGTTCCTGGAATTGCTGGGTGTTGCATCCGGAGGCTTGTAGACTACCACAATGACTAGGTTTTGGTTTTTCGACCTTTTCTGCAAAACTTCCACTACGTCATTTTGAGGCATTAAGCAGTTCTGTGCAAACAAGTGACTCTGCAAAAGTACAGGCCAACCCCCCCCCCCTTTTGCCTGTTCACTTTTGTCACATCTGTATAGGTTGTAACCTGGGATCCATATTTCGTTGTCCAAGGATCCTTTATGTGGGTCTCAGTGAAAGCCGCGAACATTGCCTTTGCCTCTGCAAGCATTCCCCGGATGAAAGGTATTTTGTTGTTTGTTGCTGGCTTTAGACCCTGTATATTTGCAAAGAAGAATGTTTTCGACTGGTGGTATTGTTGGTACTGGGGGGGGATTTTTTTTTTTCCCGGGATTAGTATCTGTATCTGTTGGTTTGGAGTGGAGGCCAAACGACTGTGGTTTTCCACTCCAGGAATGACTGGATTTGGTGTACGATTTCTGCCATTTCCTGCCAGTTTTTTTTTTCCTTCCTGGGACTAAAAAACCTCTCCCTTTTTGAGTGGCTGTGGCTACCCAGGTTTTCCCATGGCCTGGATGTTTTGTATCTTTTTGTCCCCTTAGATGGGATGCCTGGCAATTTAAGTTATAGCACAGTCTTTCCCCGTACTGAAAAAGGTACACATTTCAGGTGAAAAAGCTTACAGGAAGGGAGTTTTTCATTTTCCCCGTTGTCATATGGGCATGGCATTTTCTAGGGTGGTCGTAGTTGCATGTCCCATCTGTTTTTCCAGATTTCCCATGCCAGCAGATGCCACAGATGCGGCGCCTCCACAGATGCAGCGCCCCAGGGCTCCCCCAGATGCAGCCCCCCAGGGCCCCCCCCAGAACACCCCCGGGCCCCCCCAATGCGCGCCCCAGGGTCCCACAATGCAGCACCCCAGGGCCCCCACAGAGGAGC
>NC_069442.1:32536908-32585037 GCF_026875155.1 Cherax quadricarinatus
ATCTATGGAGCACGCATCTGTGGGAGCCCTGGGGCGCTGCATCTGTGGAGGCACCGCATCTGTGGGGGCCCTGGGGTGCTGCATCTGTGGGGGCCCTGGGGTGCTGCATCTGTGGGAGCCCTGGGGCGCTGCATCTGTGGAGGCGCCGCATCTGTGGGAGCCCTGGGGTGCCGTATCTGTGGAGGTCCTGGGGCACTGTATCTATGGAGGCACTGCATCTGTGGGAGCCCTGGGGCGCTGCATCTGTGGGGGCCCTGGGGTGCTGCATCTGTGGGAGCCCTGGGGCGCTGCATCTGTGGGGGCCCTGGGGTGCTGCATCTGTGGGGGCCCTGGGGTGCTGCATCTGTGGGAGCCCTGGGGCGCTGCATCTGTGGAGGCGCCGCATCTGTGGGAGCCCTGGGGTGCCGTATCTGTGGAGGTCCTGGGGCACTGTATCTATGGAGGCACTGCATCTGTGGGAGCCCTGGGGCGCTGCATCTGTGGAGGCACCGCATCTGTGGGGGCCCTGGGGCGCTGCATCTGTGGGAGCCCTGGGGCGCTGCATCTGTGGGGGCCCTGGGGCGCTGCATCTGTGGGGGCCCTGGGGTGCTGCATCTGTGGGGGCCCTGGGGTGCTGCATCTGTGGGGGCCCTGGGGTGCTGCATCTGTGGGAGCCCTGGGGCGCTGCATCTGTGGGGGCCCTGGGGTGCTGCATCTGTGGGGGCCCTGGGGTGCTGCATCTGTGGGGGCCCTGGGGTGCTGCATCTGTGGGGGCTCTGGGGTGCTGCATCTGTGGGGGCCCTGAAGTGCTGCATGTGTGGGGGCCCTGGGGTGCTGCATCTGTGGGGGCCCTGGGGTGCTGCATCTGTGGGGGCCCTGGGGTGCTGCATCTGTGGGGGCCCTGGGGTGCTGCATCTGTGGGGGCCCTGGGGTGCTGCATCTGTGGGAGCCCTGGGGTGCTGCATCTGTGGGGGGCCCCATATTCAGTGGGATATTTGTTATAGTACATTTTCAAATCCAGACTCCATTAGAACACGACTCTGGTTCAGTGTTAACAACCAAAAACTCCCCCAAAACCGCCGAATGATTTTGTCTTGATTGCAAAAATGTGTTTTTTTGTGTGTGTGATAATTTTACAATTTTTTTGTGTTTTTTTTTTCATAATTATTTTATTTTTATTTTTGTATATCTCATCTAGTGGGGGCCCCGGAGCTGTAGCCCCGGTAGTTCCCCTTTAAACCAGCCCTGGTCTTTGACACACCTCGCAGCCGCCCAGTAATAATAGGAACCTAGACAGAGGTCTCAAGGAAATGAACCTGGTCACAGACCGGGCCGCGGGGTCGTTGACCCCCCAAACTGTCTCCAGGTATCATATTCGTTCCCTCGGAACATGTATGATTATACCACCACTTCCTTATAGCGCAATATGTATAAATTCACATTTCTTAATATATATATATATATATATATATATATATATATATATATATATATATATATATATATATATATATATATATATATAACAACACTGCGCTAGCCAAGGATTTGAACCCATGTTGTACTGGTCTGCCTCATGGTAAGCGAGAAACACATGACGCTTTAAACCACAGGACCACCCAACCCTACAAGAATGGCGCAGCCAGCACACAGCTAGCTGTTGGGCCGCCATCCGAGGGCATACGGAAGTGTGGGAGCTTCTGAGCTAATTTCATTCTCATCCCTGTTTGGTGTACTAGCCTCACGAGCAGTTTTAATATATTACTGTAACCACGAACGAGTGGTTATTGATCAATATCACTTTCCACCAGGCATAAAACCACTGACAACTGACCCTCAACTATATAATGGTGAAGGCCGGGTGCCTTCTGTTTTCACAGAACTTACATATGGAATAATCAGAGTTGGTAGCCACAGGTGACTATCCCAACCTGGTTCTGCCAGTTACCGGTCACACAATACAGTGAATACTTCATGTTGGCCATACACATAACTTTCTGATATAAGCAGATCACAGTGTTTAATAGTTGTGCTCTCAGGTCTCTGGATATCTGTATTTTCTTTTGTACCAAAGGTGATATCCTTCAGCAGGATGGTTGTAACAAAAGAGAGGGATATCCAGTTGTAACTACATCTCTGTCCTCTCACAAGCTGACCTTACTTTATCTGTGTCACCACGATGGTTGACTCCTACGTGGGAAGGTATCCAGACAATATTTAATGTCTGTTATGATGTTCCTGGCTAGGCTTTAAATAATAAGATCTTACAAGGACCCCCATGGAAATAAGTCAATTGGTCCGATTTTTTTTTTGGGGGGGATATCCTAGGGAATTTACACAGATGTTACTATGTATGATAATTTTACATAGGCGGACCTGTATTTAAATAAAGTTACTGGACTTACTCTCAAGTGCTTGAAGAACAGACTTGTGGTCACAGAAGACTACTACTCCTGTGTTAGTAATACATTAGTGGAGAGTTGCAGTGTAGCAGCTGTGTTAGTGTTGAGCTGACCCGGTTAACACGTACATCAGGTTTTATACACTTGCTACAGTACTACAACTGTACTACAGTTGTAGTGTGTATGAGGGGGGAACCTGGAAGTAGGTAAGAGAAGGGGGGCTGGTGGGGTGTATGGATGGGCAGGGGGGGGGGGACCGTTCAGCAGGCACCCGCTGCTGTGCATAAGAAAAACAATAGGTCGTCGGAGGTGGTGAAGGAATGTATGGAAGCCTTGTAACGGTTACCGGAGAAATCGGTTACCGGGGAAACCGGTTACCGGGTAAGCCGGTTACCGAAAATATTCAGCTGGATCATCAACACTACCAGCTGACGAGGGGCTCTTGATTCAGAAGACTGGAGCTACCCTCCCCATCCTGGCATCAAACCTCGTTGCCTCTGGTTCCCAAGGCGCTGCGTGTACTCTACGGGTTTAGCTCTTCTCCGTGAAAACAGCAGGGTGTGTGTTGCTGTCTGCGTGGTCCAAGAAAAGTGTCCCTGTATGTCATAAGCCCAGCCTCCTCTACCTCAGTGCGCGCAAAAGGAATAGTGCAGAATGGTCACACAATTCTAATGCGGTAAAGTATAACTGTTCTCATGTGTGTGTGTATGCGTATGT
This sequence comes from Cherax quadricarinatus, assembly GCF_026875155.1. Lineage (NCBI taxonomy): Eukaryota > Metazoa > Arthropoda > Malacostraca > Decapoda > Parastacidae > Cherax > Cherax quadricarinatus. The sequence goes on from NC_069442.1 coordinate 32,540,007, forward strand.
GCTTTTATACACAAGTATACATGTATATCTTTGTGCAGTTTTATGCATATACTAGTATATGATTGCATGTGTATTGGTATACATACATACATATTTATACATATATTATTGTAAACACGAACAAGTGGTATTTAATCATTAACAAACTGCGGCTAGCCGGGGGATCGAACCCGTGTTGTTTTTGCCCGCCTCGTAGGAAGAGCGAAAATTCACGACACTCTAAACACTGGACCATACATTCTGGCGTCGTGAACTTCCGCTGTTCCCACGAGGCGGGCTAAAACAACACGGGTTCGATCCCCCGGCTAGCCGCAGTTTGTTATTGATTTATACTTGTGTGCTTGTATGAGAGAGAGTGAGTTTATATGTATACGAATATTTATGTATGTGTGTGAATGTAAAAAACTTTAATGAGACAATCACCTGGTGATACGTACACACACACACACACACACACACACACACACACCACACACACCCCACACCCCACACACCACCACACACACCCACAAACACACACACATACACACACACACACACACACACCACAACACACACACACACACACACAAACAAAACAACATACACACACCACACACACACCACACCACACACCACACACACACCACACACACACACACACAAAACAAAACACACACACATACACACACACACACACACACACACACACACACACACACACACACACACACACACACACACACACACACACACACAGGACAGGAGAGATAGGAGGGATATGATAACGCGGGGCCAGGAGCTGTGACTCGACCCTTGCAACCACAAATAGGTGAATACACACACAAACACAAACACACACACACACACACAAACACAAACACACACACATACACACACACACACACACACACACACACACACACACACACACACACACACACACACACACACACACAAACACAAACACACACACATACACACACACACACACACACACACACACACACACACACACACACACACACACACACACACACACACACACACACAGGACAGGAGAGATAGGAGGGATATGATAACGCGGGCCAGGAGCTGTGACTCGACCCTTGCAACCACAAATAGGTGAATACACACACAAACACAAAACACACACACACACACACACACACACACACACACACACACACACACACCAAACACACACACACACACACACAAACACTAGGTGAGTACACACACACACACACACACACACACACACACAAACACTAGGTGAGTACACACACTCACACACACAAACACTAGGTGAGTACACACACACACACACACGCACCACAGTTACAGTATTAGAACAGAAGTTGAAGGTTTGGTACACAAATGCAGATGGATTAACGAATAAACATGAGGAATGGCAAGAAAGAATCAATGAGAAGTCCCCAGACATCATAGCAGTTACAGAAACAAAACTCATGGAGACAATAACAGATGCAATCTTCCCACCAGGATACCAGATCATAAAGGAAAAGATAGAAGGGGTAGGGGGGGAGGGGGGGTTGCCTGCTCGTAAAAAAACAGATGGAAATTCGAGAAAATGGAAGGAATAGATGAGAACAGAAAGAGACTACATAGCAGGTACACTTCAGTCTGGGGAAACACAAAGGGGTCATTGCAGTGATGTATAATCCACCACAGAACTCGGAGGCCAAGAGGGGAAATTTGAAGAGAGCAACAGAGCAATGGTGGACACACTTGCTGAGTGGCAAGAAGAGCTCACTCCACAGAGCAAGTTGCTGGTTATGGGGATTTCAACCACAGGGAGATTGACTGGGAAAACCTGGAGCCACATGGGGTCCCGAAACATGGAGAGCCAGGATGTTGGACGTGGTGCTGGAAAACCTCATGCACCAACATGTTAAGGACACTACCCAGAGTGAGAGGGGAGGATGAACCAGCAAGATTGGATCTTGTGTTCACCCTGGGCAGCTCAACATTGAGGACTCAAGTATGAGGGGAGTCCCCTAGGAGCTAGGGGACCACGTGGTTCTGTGCTTTGAATACATAGTAGAGCTGCAAGTGGAGAGAATAACAGGAGTAGAATGGGAAAAGCCTGACTAAAAAAAGAGGGGACTAATAGGGTTGAAGAACTTCCTGCGGGAGGTCCATGGGACAGAGAACTGCAGGAAAGCCAGTAAATGAAATGATTGGGAATATGTAGCAACAAAATGCAAGGAGGCATGGAAAGGTTCATTCCCAAGGGCAACAGTAACAACGGGAAGACCAAACAAGCCCCTGGTTTACCCGACGGGTAAGGAGGCAAAAACAAAGTGCAAAAAGAGAATGGAAAAAGTACAGAAGGCAGAGAACACACGAAAATAGGGGAGATCGTCGCAGAGCCAGGAATGAGTACGCACAGGAAGGAGGGAGGCCCAGCGACAGTATGAAAATGACATAGCATCGAGAATCAAGACTGACCCAAACTGTTGTATAGCCACATCAGGAGGAAAGACAACAGTCAAAGACCAGGTGATCAGATTAAGGACAGAAGGTGGAGAACTCACAAGAAATGATCAGGAGGTATGTGAGGAGCTGAAAAGGAGATTTAAGGAAGTTTTTACAGTAGAGACAGGAAGGGCTGTGGGAAGACAGCACAGAAGGGAACATCAAGAGGGAATATACCAACAAGTGTTGGATGACATACGAACAACTGAGGAGGAGGTGAAGAAGCTCTTAAGTGACCTTGACACCTCAAAGGCGATGGGACCGGACAACATCTCCCCATGGGTCCTTAGAGAAGGAGCAGAGATGCTGTGTGTGCCTCTAAACCACAATCTTCAACACATCCCTTGAAACTGGGCAACTATCTGAGAAATGGAAGACAGCTAATGTAGTCCCCATATTTAAGAAAGGAAACAGAAACGAGGCACTAAACTACAGACCTGTGTCTCTGACATGTATTGTGTGCAAAGTCATGGAGAAGATTATCAGGAGGAGAGTGGTCGAACACCTGGAAAGGAACAAGATTATAAATGAAAACCAGCATGGGTTCATGGAAGGCAAATCTTGTATCACAAACCTCCTGGAGTTTTATGACAAGGTAACAGAAGTAAGACACGAGAGAGAGGGTTGGGTAGATTGCGTTTTCCTAGACTGCAGGAAGGCCTTTGACACAGTTCCCCACAAGAGATTAGTGCAGAAGCTGGAGGATCAGGCACACGTAAAAGGAAGGGCACTGCAATGGATAAGGGAATACCTGACAGGGAGGCAGCAACGAGTCATGGTACGTGAAGAGGTATCACAGTGGGCGCCTGTTACGAGCGGGGTCCCACAGGGGTCAGTTCTAGGACCAGTGCTATTTTTGATATATGTGAACGACATGATGGAAGGTATAGACTCTGAAGTGTCCCTGTTCGCAGATGACGTGAAGTTGATGAGAAGAATTAAATCGGACGAGGATGAGGCAGGACTGCAAAGAGACCTGGTGAGGCTGGACATGTGGTCCAGTAACTGGCTCCTCGAATTCAATCCAGCCAAATGCAAAGTCATGAAGATTGGGGAGGGGCAAAGAAGACCGCAGACAGAATATAGGCTAGGTGGACAAAGACTACAGACCTCACTCAGGGAGAAAGACCTTGGGGTGACCATAACACCGAGCACATCACCGGAGGCACACATCAACCAAATAACCGCTGCAGCATACGGGCGCCTGGCAAACCTGAGAATAGCGTTCCGATACCTTAATAAGGAATCGTTCAAGACACTGTACACTGTGTATGTTAGACCCATACTGGAGTATGCAGCACCAGTCTGGAACCCACACCTGGTCAAGCACGTCAAGAAGTTAGAGAAAGTACAAAGGTTTGCAACAAGGCTAGTCCCAGAGCTCAAGGGAATGTCGTACGAGGAAAGGTTAAGGGAAATCGGACTGACGACACTGGAGGACAGAAGGGTCAGGGGAGACATGATAACGACATACAAGATACTGCGGGGAATAGACAAGGTGGACAGAGATAGATGTTCCAGAGAGGGGACACAGGACAAGGGGTCACAACTGGAAGCTGAAGACTCAGACAGTCACAGGGACGTTAGGAAGTATTTCTTCAGTCATAGAGTTGTCAGCAAGTGGAATAGCCTAGCAAGTGAAGTAGTGGAGGCAGGAACCATACATGGTTTTAAGAAGAGGTATGACAAAGCTCAGGAAGCAGAGAGAGAGAGGATCCAGTAGCGATCAGTGAAGAGGCGGGGCCAGGAGCTGAGTCTCGACCCCTGCAACCACAATTAGGTGAGTACAATTAGGTGAGTACACACACACACACACACACACACACACACACACACAAACACTAGGTGAGTACACACACACACACACAAACACTAGGTGAGTACACACACACACACACACACACACACAGGACAGGAGAGATAGGAGAGATATGATAACGACATATAAAATACTGAGAGGAATTGACAAGGTGGACAGAGACAGGATGTTCCAGAGATGTGACACAGCAACAAAGGTTCACAACTGGAAGGTGCAAATTCAGATGAGTCACAGGGATGTTAGGAAGTATTTCTTCAACTATAGAGTTGTCAGGAAGTGGAACAATCTGGTGAGTGACGTAGTGGAGGCAGGATCCATACACAGCTTTAAGAAGAGGTATGATAAAGCTCTTGGAGCAGGAGAGAGTGGACCTAGCAGATATCAGCGAAGAGGCGGGACCAGGAGCTGCGAATCGACCCCTGCAACAACAAATAAGTGTCTATTGCAACATTGCCTAGCTTGACCAATATCTCTGTCTATTGCAACATTGCGCACCTCTCGATGAGGCACTGATGCCAGTCTTATAGGCCTGTCCTTACTCAATTTCTTCAGTTTTTTCGAAACATTTACACTTTCCCACCCTCCTAATAAAACTATGTTGAATGTATAAACATTTATGTTATAACTTTAATAAAAGCCAGAGTAACAATAACAAGTGTAGTCTCCATGGTCCGAGATACGACAGAAACGTCGTTGTAGTTTCTCTCTCCTATATGCGCGTTGTGTATACCATATAGGCCAGTTATTATAGTTACATTTCTGAGCCGCGAAATCGTGGCATGGGTATTCTCAGTAAATGTAATTGAACCAGTTGTTCTAACTAGTGTTTTAAAAAAAAATTATGATTTTTGACTGTCGTGATCCGGATTGGTGTGTTAGGTTAATCATGGTCAAGAGGTTAATACCACCTGCAGCTTCATCACGACTGCCACTCCCACGAGAACCCCTGGGGTGGGGAAGATGGTAGACCAGCGGCCTAGCTTCTCCCTACGAGCCCACTGAGGCCTGGGAATGGGGCTAGGACTGGGAACACAGATGGTCCCAAGAAGATGAGGAGGTATGTTGTACCTCCTCCTATGGCAGACAAAGGTCTCAGACTCTCCCAAGACAGGGAACCAAGGTCGGGTACCCCATCTGGAAAAGGCTTATCCTGATTCCCTGATGAATTTACTTAAGAAGCAAGTAGACTTTAGGCAGCTACAATCGCAGCAATTGGGAAGTAGAGATTAATAAGAACTCCAACAGTTATACTTAACACCAGCCCAAGCGTACACCAGAAAACTTCCCTGCCATCACAGCAGCAGGAGATCCACAGCTGTTAATGAACCAGTAGTGATCATCACCTTACTCTTCAGCGTCCTATATAATAACGAAGCTCTCAGAGTGATGGTAACCCCACAGGAATGGAGGTTAGGAGCTATAAGTAATGGCCTTTGCTGTGTGAGAACTATTGGCTTCCCTGAGGGATAGAGGGTACAGGTTATACCGTGCTGAAACTATGCATGGATGTGCACCTCGATGTGAAGGACCAGTGAGGTGAGTAAGTGAGGTGAGTAAGTGAGGTGAGTAAGTGAGGTGAGTAAGTGAGGTGAGTAAGTGAGGTGAGTAAGTACTGAGAGTCGGTATAGTCATACCGACAAGATGTGGAAAAAGACATTTACGTACGTTCAGGACATTTATAATAGAAAGTTTCCTATAATAAAAGTCCTGAACTGTACAGAACTGTCTTTTTTTCCACTGAGTAGGTAATCAATAAAGACCAGCCTTGGGCAAAACCTCGTACTGAAAGGATTTTCCCCCTACCAGAGTCTTTATTCCCAGTGTCTACCTAGAGTGACAGTAGTCACATACTAGTGAGAAAATGGTGTGTTTCTGATAGTGACTGATTTCCAGTTGACCCAAATCTAGTAACAATAACAATAGGAATCCAACAACAGAAGCATCTCGGAACGACCTCCTGTTGGAGTCTACCAACGTACCTGGAGGAGTAGATAGGTAGGTATTCCAACAGAAGCAACACCAGGAGGAAGCATACCGACAACAGCACACCGACCAGGAGCAGAAATAACAGAAATCTAACCAGAATAAAAAAGGAAGCAACTGCAACAGAAACAATACAACAGAAGGAACACAATACAGCAGCAACAGGGAAACAAGAAGCAACATCAAAGGAAAGCACAATAAGAGCAGCGGTAAAAGAAGAAACAAAAACAGAAACAACACCAAAAGAAGCAACAACAGCAGCAGTAACAAAAGCAGCAGCAACAACAGCAACAGCAGTAACAGAAGTAGCAACAACAGAAGCAACAGCAGTAGTAAGGGAAGCAGCAACAAAAGAAACAACACCAACAGAAGCAGCAACAACAGCAGCAGTAACAGAAGCAGAAATAACAGAAACAACACCAGCAGAAGCAATAACAACAGCAGCAGTAACAGAAGCAGCAACAAGAGAAGCAATACCAACAAAAGTAATAACAGTAGCAGTAACAGAAGCAGTAACAACAGAAACAACAACAGAAGCGATAACAGCAGCAGTAACAGAGGCAGCAACAACACAAACAACAGTAGCAGTAACAGAAGCAGCAACAACAGAAACAACAGCAGCAGTAACAGAAGCAGCAAAAACAGAAACAACAGTAGCAGTAACAGAAGAAGCAAAAACAGAAACAACAGTAGCAGTAACAGAGGCAGTAACAACAGAAACAACAGTAGCAGTAACAGAAGCAGCAACAACAGAAACAACAGCAGCAGTAACAGAAGCAGCAAAAACAGAAACAACAGCAGCAGTAACAGAAGCAGCAACAACAGAAACAACCGTAGCAGTAACATACAGCACAACAGCAACAACAGATGCAGTAAAGAAGCGCAAAACAGAAACACATACAGTATCAGAAGCAGCAACAACAAAACAACAGTAGCAGTTAACAGAAGCAGCAACACAAAACAACAGTAGTATAACAGAAGCAAGCAAAAAACAGAAACAACACGTAGCAGTAACAGAAGTACAACAACAGAACAACATAGCAGTAACAGAAGCAGCAACAACTGAAACAAAAGTACAGTAACAGAAAAGCAGCAACAACAGAAAACAACAGTAGCACAGTAACAGAAGCAGCAACAACAGAACAACAGTAGCAGTAACAGAAGCAGCCAGAACAAAACAACAGTAGCAGTAACAAGAAGTACAACAACAGAAACAACAGAAGCAGTAAGAGAAGCAGCAAAAACGGAAACAACAGTAGCAGTAACAGAGGCAGTAACAACAGAAACAACAGTAGCAGTAACAGAAGCAGCAACAACAGAAACAACAGCAGCAGTAACAGAAGCAGCAAAAACAGAAACACAGTAGCAGTAACAAAGTAGCAACAACAGAAACCACAGTAGTATAACAGTAGCAGCAACAACAGAAACACCACAGCGTAGCCATAAACAGAAGCAGCAAAACAGAAACAACAGTACGCGTAACAGAAGAAGCAAAAAACAGAAACAACAGTAGCAGTAACAGAGGCAGTAACAACAGGAAACAACAGTACAGTAACAGAAAGCCGCAACAACAGAAACAACAGCAGCAGTACAGAAGCAGGCAAAAACGGAACAACAGTAGCAGTCACAGAAAGGCAGTAACAACAGAACAACAGTAGCAGTAACAAGAAGCAAGCACAACGAAACAACAGCAGCAGTAACAGAAGCAGCAAAAATCCAGAACAGCAGTAGCAGTAACAGAAAGTAGCTAACAATCAACAAAACAACAGTAGTAGTAACAGTACACAACACAGAAACAACAGTAGCAGTAACAGAGCACAACAACAGAACAACAGTAGCAGTAACCAGAAGCGCGAAAAACAGAAACAACAGCAGCAGTAACAGAAGAGCAAAAACAAAACAAAAGATGCAGTAACAGAAGCAGCAAACAAACAGAAACAACGATGCAGTAACAGAATCAGCAAAAAACAAAATAAAAAAAAACAACAGATGCAGTAACAGAAGCAGCAAAAACAGAAACAACAGATGCAGTAACAGAAGCAGCAAAAACAGAAACAACAGATGCAGTAAAAGAAGCAGCAAAAACAGAAACAACAGATGCAGTAACAGAAGCAGCAAAAACAGAAACAACAGATGCAGTAACAGAAGCAGCAAAAACAGAAACAACAGATGCAGTAACAAAGCAGCAAAAAACAGAAACAACAGATGCAGTAACAGAACATGCAAAAACAGAAACAAACAGATGCAGTAACAGAAGCACAAAAACAAAACAAAAAACAGATAGCGCAGTAAACAAAGCAGCGAAACCTGAAACAACAGATGCAGTAACAGAAGCAGCAAAAACAGAACAACAGATGCAGTAACAGAAGGCAGCAGATACCAGAAACAACAGATGCCAGTAACAGAAGCAGCAAAAACAGAAACAACAGATGGCAGTAACCGAAGCAAGCAAAAAACAGAAACAACAGATGACAGTAACAGAAAGCACCAAAAACAAAAACAACAGCAGCAGTAACAAAGCAGCAACAACAGAAACAACAGCAGCAGTAACAGAAGCAGCAACAACAGAAACAACAGCAGCAGTAACAGAAGCAGCAACAACAGAAACAACAGCAAGCAGTAAACAGAACAGCAAAAAACAGAAACAACAGATGCCGTAACAGAAGCAGCCAACAACAGAAACAACAGATGCAGTAACAGAAGCAGCAACAACAGAAACAACAGCAGCAGTAACAGAAGCAGCAACAACAGAAACAACAGATGCAGTAACAGAAGCAGCAACAACAGAAACAACAGATGCAGTAACAGAAGCAGCAACAACAGAAACAACACAGCAGTAACAGAAGCAGCAACAACAGAAACAACAGCAGCAGTAACAGAAGCAGCAAAAACAGAAACAACAGATGCAGTAACAGAAGCAGCAACAACAGAAACAACAGATGCAGTAACAGAAGCAGCAACAACAGAAACAACAGCAGCAGTAACAGAAGCAGCAACAACAGAAACAACAGCAGGAGTAAAACAGAAGGCAGCAACAACAGAAAACAACAGATGCCAGTAACAGATGCAGCAACAACAGAACAACAGCAGCAGTAACAAGCAGCAACAACAGAAACACTTAGCACTGTAACAGAAGCACAACAACAGAAACAACAGCAGCAGTAACAGAAGCAGCAACAACAGAAACAAAGATGCAGTAACAAAGGCAGCAACAACAGAAACAACAGCACAGTAACAAAGCAGCAACAACAAAACCCAGCAGCATAACAGAAGCAAGCAACATCAGAAACAACAGATTCAGTAACAGAAGCAGCAACAACAGAAACAACAGCAGCAGTAAACAGAAGCAGCAACCCAGAAACAACAGCAGCAGTACAGAAGCAGCAACAACAGAAACAACAGCAGCAGTAACAGAAGCAGCAATCAACAGAAACAACCGATGCAGTAACAGATGCAGCAACAACAGAAACCAACAGCAGCAGTAACAAAGCAGCAACAACAAAACAACAGCACCAGTACAGAAGCACAAACAACAAGAAACAACAGCAGCAGTACCAGAATCAGCAACAACATAAAACAACAGATGCAGTAACAGAAGCAGCAACAACAGAAACAACAGCAGCAGTAACAGAAGCAGCAACAACAGAAACAACAGCAGCAGTAACAGAAGCAGCAAACAGAAACAACAGAGCAGTAACAGAAGCAGCAACAACAGAAACAACAGCAGCAGTAACAGAAGCAGCAACAACAGAAACAACAGCAGCAGTAACAGAAGCAGCAACAACAGAAACAACAGCGCAGAACAGAAGCAGCAACAAACAGAAACCAACAGATGGCATAACAGAAGCAGCAACAACTGAAACAACAGCACAGTAACAGAAAGCAGCAACAACAAAAACAACGCAGCAGAACAGAAGCAGCAACAACAGAACAACAGCATCAGTAACAGAAGCAGCAACAAAGTAACAACAGATGCAGTTAACAGAAGCAGCAACAACCAGAAACAAACTGCAGCAGTAACAGAACAGCAACAACAGAAACAACAGCAGCAGTAACCAGAAGCAGCAACAACAGAAAACAACAGATGCAGTAACTAGAAGCAGCAACAACAAAACAACAGCATCAGTAACAGAACAGCCACAACAGAAACAACAGCGCAGTAACAGTACAGCAACAACAGAAACAACAGCACATAACAGAAGCAGCAAACACAGAAACAACAAGATGCAGTAACAGAAGCAGCAACAACAGAAACAACAAGCAGCAGTAACAGAAGCCGCAACAACAGAAACAACAGCAGACAGTAACAGAAGCACAACAACAGAAAACAACAGCAGCAGTAACAAAGCAGTCAACAACAGAAACAACAGAATGCAGTAAACAGAAGCAGCAACAACAGAAACAACAGCAGCAGTAACAGAAGCAAGCAACAACAGAACAAACAAGCGAGCAGTAACAGAAGCAGCAACACAGAAACAACAGCAGCAGTAAACAGAAGCAGCAACAACAGAACAACCGATGCCAGTAACAGAAGCAGCAACCAACAAAACAACAGCACATAACAGAAGCAAGCAACAACAGAAACAACAGCAGCAGTAACAGAAGCAGCAACAACAGAAACAACAGATGCAGTAACAGAAGCAGCAACAACAGAAACAACAGATGCAGTAACAGAAGCAGCAACAACAGAAACAACAGATGCAGTAACAGAAGCCACAACAATCAACAGAAACAACAGATGCAGTAACAGAAGCAGCAACAACAGAAACAACAGCAGCAGTAACAGAAGCAGCAACAACAGAAACAACAGCAGCAGTAACAGAAGCAGCAACAACAGAAACAACCAGAAGGCAGTAAACAGAAGCAGCAACAACAGAAACAACAGATGCAGTAACAGAAGCAGCAACAACAGAAACAACAGATGCAGTAACAGAAGCAGCAACAACAGAAACAACAGATGCAGTAACAGAAGCAGCAACAAGAGAAACAACAGCAGCAGTAACAGAAGCAGCAACAACAGAAACAACAGTAGCAGTAACAGAAGCAGCAACAACAGAAACAACAGCAGCAGTAACAGAAGCAGCAACAACAGAAACAACAGCAGCAGTAACAGAAGCAGCAACAACAGAAACAACAGCAGCAGTAACAGAAGCAGCAACAACAGAAACAACAGCAGCAGTAACCGAATGCAGCAACACAAACAACCAGATGCAAGTAACAGAAGCAGCAACAAAACAGAAACAACAGCAGCAGTAACAGAACAGCAACAACAAAACAACAGCAGCAGTAACAGAAGCAGCAACAACAGAAACACAGATGGCAGTAACAGAAGCAGCAACAACAAACAACACTGCAGTAACAGAAGCAGCAACATCTAGAAACAACAAGCAGCAGTAACAGAAGCAGCAACAACAGAAACAACAGCAGCAGTAACAGAAGCAGCAACAACAGAAACAACAGCAGCAGTAACAGAAGCAGCAACAACAGAAACAACAGATGCAGTAACAGAAGCAGCAACAACAGAAACAACAGCAGCAGTAACAGAAGCAGCAACAACAGAAACAACGCAGGGCAGTAACAGAATCAGCAACAACAGAACCAACAGCAGCAGTACCAGAAGCAGCATCAACAAAACAACAGAGCATAACAGAAAGCCAGCAACAACAGAAAACCCCAGCAGCATAACAGAAGCAGCAACAACAGAAACCACACGCATCATTTACAGAACAAAATTGCCAAAAAACAAAAACCAGAAAAAACAGCAGCAGTAACAGAAGCAGCACAACAGAAACAACAGCAGCAGTAACAGAAGCAGCAACAACAGAAACAACAGATGCAGTAACAGAAGCAGCAACAACAGAAACAACAGCAGCATAACAGAAGCAGCAACAACAGAAACAACAGCACAGTATCAGAAGCAGCAACAACAGAAAAGCAACAGCACATAACAGAAGCAGCAACAACAGAAACAACAGATGCAGTAAACAGAAGCAGCAACACAAAAGCAACAGGCAGGCAGTAACAGAAGCAGCAACAACAGAAACAACAGCAGCAGTAACAGAAGCAGCAACAACAGAAACAACAGATGCAGTAACAGAAGCAGCAACAACAGAAACAACAGCACAGTAACAGAAGTCAGCAACAAGAACAGAAACAACAGCCGCAGTACAGAAGCAGCAACAACAGAAACAACAGCAGGCATAACAGAAGCAACAACAACAGAAACAACAGGATGCAGTAACAGAAGGCAGCAACAACAAAACAACAGCAGCAGGTAACAGAAGTCAGCAAACACCCGAACAAACAGCAGAAGTAACAGAAGCAGCAACAAACAGAAACAACAGCAGCAGTAACAGAAGCAGCAACAACAGAAACAACAGATGCAGTAACAGAAGCAGCAACAACAGAAACAACAGCAGCAGTAACAGAAGCAGCAACAACAGAAACAACAGCAGCAGTAACAGAAGCAGCAACAACAGAAACAACAGCAGCAGTAACAGAAGCAGCAACAACAGAAACAACAGATGCAGTAACAGAAGCAGCAACAACAGAAACAACAGCAGCAGTACCAGAAGCACAACAACAGAAACAACAGCAGCAAGTATCAGAACGCAACAAGCAGAAACAACAGATGCAGTAACAGAAGCAGCAACAACAGAAACAACAGATGCAAACAGAAGCAGCAAACAACCAGAAACAACAGATCAGTAACAGAAGCCAGCAACAACAGAACAACAGATGCAGTAACAGAAGCAGCAACAACAGCAACATCCAGCAGCAGTAACAGAGCACAACAACAAAAGAACAACAGCAGCAGTAACCAAAGCAGCACAACAGAAACAACAGATGCAGTAACAGAACAGCACCATAACAAACAACAGATGCAGTAAACAGATAGCAGCAACAACAGAAACACAGCAGCATAACAGAAGACAGCAACAACAGAAACACAGATGCAGTAACAGAAGCAGCAACAACAGAAACAACAGCAGCAGTAACAGAAGCAGCAACAACAGAAACAACAGCCGCAATAACAGAAGCAGCAACAACAGAAACAACAGCAGCAGTAACAGAAGCAGCAACACACAGAAACAAACAGAAATGAGTAACAGAAGCAGCAACAACAGAAACAACTAGCAGCAGAAACAGAACCAGCAAACAACAGTAAACAACAAGCAGCAGTAACAGATGAGCAAACAAACAGAAAACAACAGATTGCAGTAACAGAAGCATGCAACAACAGAAACAACACAGCAGTAAACAGAAGTGCTAGCAACAACAGAAACAACACAGCAGTAACAGACGCCAAGCAACAACAGCAACAGAACAGCCAGCGTAACAGAAGCAGCAACAACAGAAACAACAGATGCAGTAACAGAAGCAGCAACAACAGAAACAACAGCAGCAGTACAGAAGCAGCAACAACAGAAACAACGCAGCAGCAGTAACAGCAGCTGCAACACACAGAAACAAACAGGCAAGCAGTAACAGAAGCAGCAACAACGCAGAAAACAACAGATGCAGTAACAGAAGCAGCAACACAGAAACAACAGCAGCATTAACAGAAGGCAGCTTCAACAAAAACAGAAACAACAGCAGCAGTAACCAGAAGCAGCAACAACAAAACAACAGCAGCAGTAAATCGACCACGCAGCAACAACAGAAACAACAGATGCAGTAACAGAAGCAGCAACAACAGAAACAACACGCACAGTAAACAGAAGCAGCAACAAACAGAACAACAGCAGCAGTAACAGAAGTCAGCAACAACGAAACAACAGATGCAGTAACAAGAAGCAGTCAACACAAAACAACAGATCGCAGTAACAGAAAGCAGCAAACAACAGAAACAAACAGATGCAGTAAACAGAAGCAGCACAACAAAACAACAGATTCAGTAACAGAACAGCAACAACAGAAACAACAGCAGCAGTAACAAAGCAAGCAACAACAGAAACAACAGCAGCAGTAACAGAGCTGCAACAACAGAAACAACAGATGCAGTAACAGAAGCAGCAACAACAGAAACAACAGATGCAGTAACAGAAGCAGCAACAACAGAAACAACAGCAGCAGTAACAGAAGCAGCAACAACAGAAACAACAGATGCAGTAACAGAAGCAGCAACAACAGAAACAACAGCAGCAGTAACAGAAGCAGCAACAAAGAAACAACGATGCAGTAACAGAAAGCATGCAACAACAGAACAACAGATGCAGTAACAGAAGCAGCAACAACAGAAAACAACAGTGCCAGTACAGAAGCACAACAACAGAAACAACAGATGCAGTAACTGAAGGCAGCAACAAAACAGAAACAACAGCAGCAGTAACAGAAGCAGCAACAACAGAAACAACAGCAGCAGTAACAGAAGCAGCAACAACAGAAACAACAGATGCAGTAACAGAAGCAGCAACAACAGAAACAACAGATGCAGTAACAGAAGCAGCAACAACAGAAACAACCGCAGCAGTACAGATGCAGCAACAACAGAAAACAACAGATGCGTACCAGAAGCAGCAACAACAGAAAACACAGCAGCAGTAACAGAAGCAGCAACAACAGAAACAACAGCAGCAGTAACAGAAGCAGCAACAACAGAAACAACAGCAGCAGTAACAGAAGCAGCAACAACAGAAACAACAGATGCAGTAACAGAAGCAGCAACAACAGAAACAACAGCAGCAGTAACAGAAGCAGCAACAACAGAAACAACAAACGAGAAAAGAAGAGAAGCGAAAGCATATTTTGCAGTTAAATGGTTAAGCAGAAGCAGCGTAGAGCGCCAAACCTGGAAGGTGCCACAGATAGTGTCACATGTGTTACACTGGTCCTGGACCCTGCCTGGGACCACCTGGCCACACACATACACCTGGAAGGTGCCAGAGATAGTGTCACACGTGTTACACTGGTCCTGGACCCTGCCTGGGACCACCTGGTCACACACCAACACCGGAAGTGCCACAGAAAGTGTTTCCATGTGTTTACACTGGTCCTGGACCCTGCCTGGGACCACCTGGCCACACACATACACCTGGAAGGTGCCACAGATAGTGTCACATGTGTTACACTGGTCCTGGACCCTGCCTGGGACCACCTGGCCACACACATTACACCTGAAGGTGCCACAAGATAGTTCCACATTGTGTTTACACTGGTCCTGGACCCATGCCTGGGACCACCTGGCCACACACATACACCTGGAAGGTGCCAGAGATATGGTCCACAACGTGTTACACTGGTCCTGGACCCTGCCTGGGACCACCTGGCCACACACACACACACACACACCTGGAAGGTGCCAGAGATAGTGTCACATGTGTTACACTGGTCCTGGACCCTGCCTGGGACCACCTGGTCACACACATACACCTGGAAGGTGCCAGAGATAGTGTCACATGTGTTACACTGGTCCTGGACCCTGCCTGGGACCACCTGGCCACACACATACACCTGGGAAGTGCGAAAGAGATAGTGTCACATGTGTTACACTGGTCCTGGACCCTGCCTGGGACCACCTGGCCACACACATACACCTGGAAGGTGCCCGAGATAGTGGTCACATTGTTACACTGGCCGGACCGCCTGGGACCACCTGCCACACCACATACACCTGGAAGGTGGCCAGAGTTAGTGGTCCAAACATGTGTTACACTGGTCCTGGACCCTGCCTGGGACCACCTGGCCACACACATACACCTGGAAGGTGCCACAGATAGTGTCACATGTGTTACACTGGTCCTGGACCCTGCCTGGGACCACCTGGCCACACACATAACACCTCGGAAGGATGCCAGAGATAGTGTCCACATGTGTTACACTGGTCCTGGACCCTGCCTGGACCTACCATGGCCAACACACATACACCTGGAAGGTGCCAGAGATAGTGTCACACGTGTTACACTGGTCCTGGACCCTGCCTGGGACCACCTGGCCACACACATACACACCTGGAAGGTGCCAGAGATAGTGTCACATGTGTTACACTGGTCCTGGACCCTGCCTGGGACCACCTGGCCACACACCATACACCTGGAAGGTGCCAGAGATAGTGTCACATGTGTAACCACTGGTCCTGGACCCTGGCCTGTGACCACCTTGGGCCCACGCCACAAACACACACCTGGAAGGTGCCAGAGATAGTGTCACATGTGTTACACTGGTCCTGGACCCTGCCTGGGACCACCTGGTCACACACATACACCTGGAAGGTGCCACAGATAGTGTCCCATGTGTTACACTGGTCCTGGACCCTGCCTGGGACCACCTGGTCACACACATACACCTGGAAGGTGCCACAGATAGTGTCCCATGTGTTACACTGGTCCTGGACCCTGCTGGAACCACCGCCACACACATCCAACCTGGAGGTGCCAGAAGATAGTGGTCACATGTGTTACACTGGTCCTGGACCCTGCCCTGGGACCGACCCTGGCCACCACATAATAACCTGGAAGGTGCCAGAGATAGTGTCACATGTGTTACACTGGTCCTGGACCCTGCCTGGGACCACCTGGCCACACACATACACCTGGAAGGTGCCAGAGATAGTGTCACATGTGTTACACTGGTCCTGGACCCTGCCTGGGACCACCTGGTCACACACATACACCTGGAAGTGCCACAGTAGTGTCCCATGTGTTTCACTGGTTGTCCTGGACCCCTGCCTGGACACACCTGGCCACCTACATACACTGGAAGGTGCCAGTGATAGTGTCCACCTGTGTTACACGGTCCTGGAACCCTGGCCTGGGACCGACCTGGCCACAACACATACACCTGTAAGATGCCACAGATATGTCCCATGTGTTACACTGGTCCTGGACCCTGCCTGGGACCACCTGGTCACACACATACACCTGGAAGGTGCCACAGATAGTGTCCCATGTGTTACACTGGTCCTGGACCCTGCCTGGGACCACCTGGCCACACACATACACCTGAAGGTGCCCAACAAGAAAGTGTCCCATGTGTTACACTGTCCCTGGACCCTGCCTGGGACATCTGTCACACACATACAACCTGAAGGTGCCACAGATAGTGTCCCTTGGTTTACACTGGTCCTGGACCCCTGCCTGGGACCACCTGGCACATACATACACCTGGAAGGTTGCCAGAGATATGTCACATAGTGTTACCTGGTCCTGACCCTGCCTGGGAACCACCTGGTCACACACATACACCTGGAAGGTGCCAGAGATAGTGTCCCAAGGTTTCCACTGGTCCTGGACCCTGGGGCTGGGGACCACCTGGTCACACACATACACCTGGAAGGTTGCCACAGATAGTGTTCCATGTGTTACACTGGTCCTGGACCCCCTGCGCTGGACCACCTGTCACACACATACCACTGGAAGGGGCCACAATAGTGGTCCCACATGTGTTACACTGGTCCTGGGACCCTGCCTGGGACTCACCTGGCCACACACGATATACCTGGAAGGATGCTCACAGATAGTGTCACATGGTTACACTGGTCCTGGGACCCAGCCTGGGACCCCACCTGGCCACATCACATACATCCTGGAAGGTGCCAGAGATTAGTGCACACGTGTTACACTGGTCCTGGACCCTCCTGGGACCACCTGGCCACACCACATACACCTGGAAGGTGCCACGAGAGAAGTGTCACATGTGTTACAAACACTTGGTCCCTGGACCCTGCCTGGGACCACACCTGGCCACATACATACACCTGGAAGGGAGCCCAGAGATAGTGTCACATGTGTTACACTGTTCCTGGACCCTAGCCAGGGACCACCTGGCCACACACACACAACACACCTGAGGTGCCCGAGATAGTGGTCACATGTTTACACTGGTCCTGGACCCTTCCTGGACCACCTGGCCCACACACATACCACCTGAAGGTGCCAGATATAGTGGTCACAAGTGTTTTTACACTGGTCCTGGACCCCTGCCTGGACCACCTGGCCACCCACACACACCCCTTTGGAAGGTGCCAGAGAATAGTGTCACATGTGTTTAACATGTCCTGAACCCTGCCTGGGACCACCTGGCCACATACATACACCTGGAAGGTGCCAGAGATAGTGTCACATGTGTTACACTGGTCCTGGACCCCTGCCTGGACCACCTGCCACACACACACACACCTGGAAGGTCCAGAGAATAGTGTCACATGTGTTACACTGGTCCTGGACCCTGCCTGGGACCACCTGGCCACATACATACACCTGGAAGGTGCGAGAGATAGTGTCCCATGTGTTACACTGGTCCTGGACCCTGCCTGGGACCACCTGGCCACACACATACACCTGGAAGGTGCGAGAGATAGTGTCACATATGATACACTGGTCCTGGACTCTGCCTGGGACCACCTGGCCACACACATACACCTGGAAGGTGCGAGAGATAGTGTCACATATGATACACTAGTCCTGGACCCTGCCTGGGACCACCTGGCCACACACACACACACACCTGGAAGGTGCGAGAGATAATGTCACATGTGTTACACTGGTCCTGGACCCTGCCTGGGACCACCTGGCCACACACATACACACCTGGGAAGTGCGAGAGATAGTGTCACATATGAACACTGGTCCCGGCCCCCTGACTGGGAAACCCCCTTGGCCACACACCCCCACACACCTGGAAGGTGCGAGAGATAATGTCACATGTGTTACACTGGTCCTGGACCCTGCCTGGGACCACCTGGCCACACACATACACCTGGAAGGTGCGAGAGATAGTGTCACATATGATACACTGGTCCTGGACCCTGCCTAGGACCACCTGGCCACACACACACACACACACACCTGCAGCCACACATAGGCAAATACACACACACACACACACAAGGTGACAGAAGTAAGACAAGAGAGAGAGGGGTGGATCGACTGCATATTTTTGGACTGCAAGAAGGCCTTCGACACAGTTCCTCACAAGAGGTTACTGCAAAAGCTAGAGGACCAGGCACACATAACAGGAAAGGCACTGCAATGGATCAGAGAATATCTGACAGGGAGGCAACAACGAGTCATGGTACGCGACGAGGTGTCAGAGTGGGCGCCTGTGACAAGCGGGGTTCCACAGGGGTCAGTCCTAGGACCTGTGCTGTTCTTGGTATATGTGAACGACATAACGGAAGGGATAGACTCAGAAGTGTTCTTGTTTGCAGATGATGTGAAGTTAATGAGAAGAATCAAATCGGACGAGGATCAGGCAGGACTACAAAGAGACCTGGACAAAGGGTACAAGCCTGGTCCAGCAACTGGCTCCTTTAATTTAAAATGCCAAATGCAAAGTCATAAAGATTGGGAAGGGCCAAAAAAGACCGCAGACACAATATAGTTTAGATGGCCAAAGACTGCAAACCTCACTCAAGGAAAAAGATCTGGGGTGAGTATAAAAACCGAACATTTTCTCCTGAGGCGCACATCAATCAGATTTAAATGCTGCAGCATACGGGCGCCTGGCAAACCTACGGATAGCGTTCCGATACCCCAGTAAGGATTCGTTTAAGACTCTGTATACATTTAGTCAGACCCATACTGGAGATGCAGCACCAGTTTGGAATCCACACCTAGTCAAGCACGTCAAGAAATTAGAGAAAGTGCAAAGGTTTGCAACAGACTAGTCCCAGAGATACGGGGATTGTCCTATGAAGAAAGGTTGAGGGAAATCGGCTGATCGTACAATGGAGGACAGGAGGGTCGGGGAGACATGATAACGACCATATAAAATACTGCGCGGACATAGACGAGGTGGACAAAGACGGGATGTTCCAGGTATGGGACACAGACACAAGAGGTCACAATTGGAAGGTTGAAGACTAGATGAATCAAAGGATGTTAGGAAAGTATTTCTTCAGTCATAGAGTAGTCAGGCCAGAATAGCCTAGAATGTGATGTTGTGGAGCAGGTACCATCACATAGTTTTTAAAGGCGAGGTATGATAGAGCTCATGGGGCAGGGAGAGAGAGGACCTAGTAGCAATCAGCGAAGAGGCGGGGCCAGGAGCTGTGACTCGACCCCTGCAACCACAAATAGGCGAGTACAAATAGGTAAGTACACACATACAGTTGGTATACGTACATTCTTTTTTTTTTTTTTTTTAATTGAGGAAACATCTGACACAGTTACCCGAGACTTCAGAATGGGACAGCGTTACGAGTGGATTTCCACAAGGACCTCTGCTATGACCGCTGTTATTCCCAATATATCAGCGACCTACCAGAAGGCATCGCATCTTATATATCAGTGTTTCCTGACGCGGATCTTAGTCATATGATGGCCCACAGCTGGAGCGTTTGGTCATCTGACCGAAGACTTCCACTGGCTTATGGTTCTAGTCATAAATATTTCTTTGAAAAAAAATTCTTCTTGATTTGCCGGTAATCTCCAGGCCCGGGCTCGTAGGGAGAAGCTAGGCCTCTGGTCTGCCAATTTTCCCGCCCTAGGGTTTTTTTTTTTTTTTAAGTTCCCCATACAACGTATAAGATCACCGGCATGTACAAGTCTCAGAACAACATTCAGACACTTGGCATATGTTATGCCAGTCTTTCCGAACTGTCTGTGACTCCAGTATGGAG
Source organism: Cherax quadricarinatus (assembly GCF_026875155.1). NCBI lineage: Eukaryota > Metazoa > Arthropoda > Malacostraca > Decapoda > Parastacidae > Cherax > Cherax quadricarinatus. The sequence goes on from NC_069442.1 coordinate 32,560,850, forward strand.
CCCATACTACGCCAGACAGCTGTTTGTGACTCCAGTATGGAGCCCATACTACGCCAGACACGTGCAGAAACTAGAAAAGATCCCCAAGTTTTAAGCCAGATTAGTTGATACGGGACCCGTACTGCTTCTGGTTTATGTAAGACGCACGCTGTAAAAAATTAAATCCAATGCATTCTTGATTGTAAATAATGTCAAATTAATGTGAAAAATAAAACCCCAAGACGTGGACAAAGTGGAGGGCAGGTCAAACAAGTGGATGTGGGAACTCAACCCTAGCAAAGGCAAGTATATGAAAATTTGGGAAGGGAAAAAAGATTGGAAACTGAGTATTCACTTTAGGGACAGAAACTGCAAACATCACTCAAAGAAAAGGTATTGTGGGTTAACATAGTTCCAAACATATCACCAACACAGTATATCAACCAAATAACCGCTGCAGCTGCAGGATGACGCAGTGGGGACAAGCTTAGTACATAGCTTAAGGGATAAGTTGAACAGAGTCTACAAGGCTGGAAGAAGTGCATAACGAGGACGCTTCACAGAGATGCACCTTCGAGACCAGATACACCGCGGGGCTCCACTTCCAGGACGCACCTACCATGCATGAAAGTGCTAGGACCTGACTTTGCTGGGGGCTCAAACTCCAGGACTTCCCTACCATTATTCAGAGTGCTAGGACCAGACTTTGCTAGGGACTCCACTTCCAGGATGCCATACCTTACATGAAAGTGCTAGGACCAGACTTTGCTGGGGGCTCAAACTCCAGGACTCCTCTACCATCATTCAGAGTGCTAGGACCAGACTTTGCTCGGGACTTCACCTGCAGGACGCCACACCATATATGAAAGTGCTAGGAACAAACTTTGCTAGGGACTCCACCTGCAGGACGCCACACCATATATGAAAGTGCTAGGACCAAACTTTGCTAGGGACTCCACCTCTAGGACTCCATACCATACATGAAAGTTCTAGGACCAGAATTTTGCTGGGGCTCAAACTCAAGGACTCCTCTACCATCATTCAGAATGCTAGGACCAAACTTTGCTGGGGCTGCAACTCCAGGACTCCTCTACCATCATTCAGAGTGCTAGGACCAGACTTTGACTAGGCCTGAGCCAATAAACCAGAACATAAAATATTTGCAGGAAATCTTAGCATAATTAAATTGAGAACCTAAAATGAAATAAATGAGATTAAAAGACGGGAATGATGGAAGGGGAAGGAAGTTGGGGGAGAATAATACGGCTGCTGAGGAAGAAAAGGAGGGAGGGCTGGAGGTGGTTACGGAATGAGGGAGATAGGGAGAGGGGATTCTGAGGAGGGAGAGGGAGGGCGCCTTATGAAAAAGGGAAGTAGAGTGATGTGTGCAGTGAGGCACATAGCTCCTCTCCCATCCCCACCCATCACATCAACAAACGACCATTCCTCCCACCTAAATATACCCGCCCCACCTTTCCCACCCACTCGCCTCTTACACACTGGCCGCAAAAGTTACACGCTACCACATACCCTAAGACAACACCACCCACTACAAACCCTACGGACAACACCCCACCCAACAACCTGAGACAACACACCACCAAACCCTGAGACAAACACTCCCACCCACACACCTTGAGACAACACTCCCACACACAACCCTGAGGACAACATCCCACCCACACAACCTGAGAACACACCCACACACCGAGACAAACACTCCCCCACACACCCTGAGACAACACACCCCCCACACACCCTGAGACAAACACCACGCAAAACCTGAGAAACATCCAACCCACACACCTTGAGACAACACACCACCCACACACCACTGAGACAAACACCCACACACAACCCTGAGACAACACAACACCCACACGCTGAGACAACACATCCCCCCCCCTCCCCCCAGCTCCCCCAACACACCCACCCACACACCCTGAGAAACACACCCACCTCACACCTGAGACAACACACCACCCACACACAACTGAGACACACACCCACCACACAACCGAGACAACACCACCCACCCACACACCCTGAGACAGCACACCCACCCACACACCTGAGACAACACACCCGACCCACACACCCTGAGACACACACCCCCACACAAACCTGAGACAACACACCCACCCACACACCCTGACACTACACACCGCCCACACACCCTTGAGACAACACACCCACCACACACTCTGAGACAACACAACAACCACACACCTGACACTACACAAACGCCCACACACTTCTGAGACAACACACCCACCCACACACTCTGGAGACAACACACCACCCCACACACTCTTGAGACAACCACAACCCCCCCACACACTCTGAGACAAACACCCACCGACACCCCCTGAGACAACACACCACCCACACACTCTGAGACAAACACCACCCACACACTCTGAGACAACACACCCACCCACACACCCCAAAACCACCCAACTGACACACACAACCGCCCACACATCCGAGACAACCACCCACCCACACAACTCTGATGACAACACACCCACCACTCACACTCTGAGACAACACACCCACCCACACACCCTGACACTACACAACCGCCCACACACTCTGAGACAACACACCCGCCCACACACTCTGAGACAACACACCCACCCACACACCCTGAGACAACACTCCCACTACCAGTCTTTCTTCTGTGTCTTACCTGACACCGACTTCAAGAGTTTTCCTGCTCTTGCTGTCAGATCTGGACCAAACCATCAGAGAGAGGTTAATTGTTGGCTTATTGTAGGCTAATTTCTGGCTTTTTATAGGTTAATTGCTGGCTTATTGATTAATTGCTGGCTTATAGGTTAATTGTTGGCTTATTGTAGGTTAATGACTGGTTTATTATCGGTTAATTGCTTTATAATTATAGGCTAACATCGAATAATGTCTCCCCAATATACGTACATCTGTTTACTTAGCACTTAACGTGTGCTGAGTAGCACCTAACGTGTGCTGCTGACACCTGGGAAGCACTCAGCAGCTGTAGGTCAATGTCCCTTGACTGGGAAGTGAGGAAATATCAGCAACCACAGTCTGCTCGACCACCCCGGAAGGAAGAGGTGGGAGGGAGGGGGTGAAGGAGGAGATAAGCGAGAAGGAAGCGAGGGGTAGGAGGACACACCTGGCAGGAAGGATGTAACATAACGAGAAACGGGATGGATGGTTCAGAAGAAGGAACCAGGTACTTTTTACCCCCAATTTTTTCATTTTTTTAAACATTTACACTACATGAGTGTAGGTGGTACCGTGTGTGTTAAAGTACATGTAAGTGGTACAGATGTAGTGGTACATGATATAGTATTAACTGAGTGTAGGTGTTACATGTACGTGGTACATGATGTAGGTGGTACATGATATAGGTATTACATGAGTGTAGGTGGTACATGTACGTGGTACATGATGTAGGTGTAATGATATAGGGATTACATGAGTGTAGGCTGTGTCATGCTACGTGGTACATGATGTAGGTGGTACATGATATAGGTATTACATGAGTGTAGGTGGTACATGTACGTGGTACATGATGTAGGTGGTACATGATATAGGTATTACATGAGTGTAGGTGGTACATGTACGTGGTACATGATGTAGGTGGTACATGATATAGGTATTATATGGAGTGTAGGTGGTACATGTACGTGGTCATGATGTATGTGGTACTTGATATAGGTATTACAGGAGTGTGGTGGTAATGTACGTTGGTACATGATGTAGGTGGTAATGATATAGGTATTACATGAGTGTAGGTGGTACCATGTTAGTGGTACCTGATGTAGGAGGTACATGATATAGGTATTATATGAGTGTAGGTGGTACATGTACGTGGTACATGATGTAGGTGGTACATGATATAGGTATTATATGAGTGTAGGTGGTACATGATTGTAGGTGATACATGAGTGTAGGTGATACATGAGTGTAGGTGATACATGATTGTAGGTGATACATGAGTGTAGGTGATACATGGGTGTAGGTGATACAGATTGTAGGTGATTACATGATCTGTATGTGATACAGATTGTAGGGTGTTATACATGGGTGTAGGTGATACATGATTGGTAGGTTGATACATGATTGTAGGTGATACATGATTGTAGGTGTACATGAGGTAGGTGATACATGGGTGTAGGTGAACATGATTGTAAGGTGATCATGTATTGTAGGTGATACATGATTCTGTAGGGTGATACATGAGTTGTAGGTGATACATGACGTGTAGGTGATGCATGAGTGTAAGGTTGATAAATGGGGTGTAGGTGATACATGATGTAGGTGCATACATGATTGTAGGTGTTACATGAGTGTAGGTGATACAGGGTGTAGTGATACATGAGTGTATGTGATACATGAGTGTAGTGATACATGATTGTAGGTGATACATGATTGTAGGTTTACTGAGTGTAGGTGATACATGATTGTAGGTGATTACATGATTGTAGGTGATCATGAGTGTAGGTGATACATGATTGTTAGGTGATACATGATTGTAGGTGATACATGAGTGTAGGTGATACATGAGTGTAGGTGATGCATCGCGTGTAGGTGATACATGAGTGTAGGTGTACATGATTGTAGCGTGATACATGATTGTAGGTGATACATGAGTGTACGTGATACATGACCTGTAGGTGATAATGATTGTAGGTGATACATGATTGTAGGTGATACATGAGTGTAGGTTGATACATGATTGTAGGTGATAACACTGAGTGTAGGTGATACATGAGTGTAGGTGTTACATGGTGAGTGATTTCATGGGTGTAGGTGATACATGGGGTAGGTGGTACATGACTGTAGGTGATACATGATTGTAGGTGATACATGAGTGTAGGTGATCATGATTGTAGGTGATACATGGGTGTAGGTGGGTACATGATTGTAGTTGTATAATGAGTGTAAGGTGATACATGGGTGTAGGTGATACATGATTGTAGGTGATACATGAGTGTAGGTGATACATGAGTGTAGGTGATACATGAGTGTAGATTGCATACATGGTGTAGGTGTACATGAGTGTAGGTGATACATGAGGTAGGTGATACATTGGTGTAGGTTGATACATGAGTGTAGGTGTACATGTGGTAGGTGATACATGAGTGTAGCGTTATACATGAGTGAGGTGATACATGAGAGTAGGTATACATGAGTGCAGGTGATACATGGGTGTAGGTGATACAATGAGTGTAGGTGGATACATGAGTGTAGGAGTACATGAGTGTAGGTGATACCTGGTGTAGGTGTAACATGAGTGTAGGTGACAATGTGTGTAGGTGATAAATGGGTGTAAGGTGATACATGAGTGTAGGTGATACATGAGTTAGGTGATACATGAGTGTAGGTAATACATGAATGTAGGTTATAATGTGTGTAGGTGATACATGAGTCGTAGGTGGATCATGAGTGTGGTGGATTCATGATGTAGGTGATACATGAGTGTAGTTGTACATGAGTGTAGGCGATACATGGTGTAGGTGATACATGAATGTAGGTGACTACATGAGTGTAGGTGATACATGGGTGTAGGTGATACAAGACTGTAGGTGATACATGAGTGTAGGTGATACATGGGTGTAGGTGATACATGAGTGTAGGTGATACATGAGTGTAGGTGATACATGGGTGTAGGTGATACATGAGTGTAGGTGATACATGAGTGTAGGTGATACATGGGTGATAGGTGATTACATGAGTGTAGGGAATGATTACATGATTGTAGGTGAATACATGGTGTAGGTGATTCATGAGTGTAGGTGATACATGATTGTAGGTGATACATGGGTGTAGGTGATACATGATTGTAGGTGATACATGAGTGTAGGTGATACATGGGTGTAGGTGATACATGAGTGTAGGTGATACATGATTGTAGGTGATACATGGTGTAGTTGGTACATGTATTGTAGGTGATACATGAGTGTAGGTGATACATCGGTGTAGGTGATACATGAGTGTAGGTGATACATGATTGTAGGTGATACATGGGTGTAGGTGATACATGAGTGTAGGTGATACATGATTGTAGGTGATACATGGGTGTAGGTGATACATGATTGTAGGTGATACATGATTGTAGGTGATACATGAGTGTAGGTGATACATGATTGTAGGTGATACATGATTGTAGGTGATACATGATTGTAGGTGATACATGATTGTAGGTGATACATGGGATGTAGGTGATAATGAGTGTAGCGGGTTACATGATTGTAGGTGCTTACAATGAGTGTAGGTGCATACATGGGTGTAGGTGATACATGAGTGTAGGTGATCCATGGATTGTTGGTGATTACATGAGTGTAGGTGATACATGGGTGTAGGTGAACTGAGTGTATGTGATACATGATTGTAGGTGATACATGGGTGTAGGTGATACATGATGTAGGTGTAATGATGTAGGTGATACATGGGTGTAGGTGATACATGATTGTAGGTGATAATGAGTGTAGGTGATACATCGGTGTAGTGCTAATGAGTGATTGCGTGATACATGCATTGTGGTGATACATGGGTGTAGGTGATACATGAGTGTAGGTGATACATGATTGTAGGTGATACATGGGTGTAGGTGATACATGACTTGAGGTGATACATGATTGTAGGTGATAAATGAGTGTAGTGATACATGATTGCAGGTGATAATGACGTGTAGTGATACATGATTGTAGGTGATACATGATTGTAGGTGTTATGATTGTAGGTGATACTGATTGTACGGTTGATACATGAGATTAGGTGATACATGAGTGTAGGTGATACGTGAGTGTAGGTGATACATGAGTGTAGGTGATACATGAGTGTAGGTGATACATGATTGTAGGTGATACATGATTCTAGGTGATACATGAGTGTATGTGATACATGATTGTAGGTGATACATGAGTGTAGGTGATACATGATTGTAGGTGATGGTATAATGATTTAGGTGATTTCAGAGTGTAGGTGATACATGATTGTAGGGTGATACATGATTGTAGGTGATACATGATTGTAGGTGAGCATGAGTGTAGGTGATTTACATAATTTGTAATTGGATACATGAGTTTAGGTGAAACATGATTGGGCAGGTGATACACTGATTGTATGCTGATACCTGATTGTAGGTGATACATGGGTGTAGGGATGATACAGGAGTGTAGGTGATACATGAGTGTAGGTGATACATGAGTGTAGGTGATACATGAGTGTAGTGATATTGATTGTAGGTTGATACATGAGTGTAGTGTGATACAGATTGTTAGGTGATACATTGAATTTTAGGGGACTACATGATGATAGGTGATACATGAGTGTACGTGATACATTAGTGTAGGTGATACTGAGTGTAGGTGATACATGAATGTATGGTGATACATGATTGTAGTGATACAATGAGTGTAGGTGATACATGATTGTAGGTGATACATGTATGTAGGTTATACATGATTGTAGGTGTAATGATTTAGGTGCTACATGATGTAGGTGATACATGAGGTGTAGGTAGATACATGAGTGTACGTGATAATGAGTGTAGGTGATACATGAGTCTATGTGATAAATGAGTGTAGGTGATTCATGAGTGTAGGTGATGCAATGAGTGTAGGTGATACATGAGTGTAGGTGATACATGATTGTAGGTGATACATGAGTGTAGGTGATACATGATTGTAGGTGATACATGAGTGTAGGTGATACATGATTGTAGGTTGATACATGAGTGTCAGGTGAATACATGAGTGTAGTTGATACATGAGTGTGGGTGATACATGAGTGTAGGCTGATACATGAGTGAAGGTGATACATGGATTGTAGGTGATACATGTTTGTAGGTGATACATGAGGTGTAGGTGGACATGAGTGTAGGTGATACATGAGTGTAGGTGATACATGAGTGTAGGTGATACATGAGTGTAGGTGATACATGAGTGTAGGTGATACATGAGTGTAGGTGATACATGAGTGTAGGTGATACATGAGTGTAGGTGATACATGAGTGTAGGTGATACATGAGTGTAAGGTGATACATGGGTGTAGGTGATACATGATGCTAGGTGATACATGGGTGTAGGTGATACATGAGTGTGGTGATACATGAGTGTAGTGATAACATGAGTGTTGAGAGTGATACATGCAGTGTAGGTGATACATGATTGTAGGTGATACATGAGTGTAGGTGATACATGGGTGTAGGTGGTACATAAGTGTAGGTGATACATGGGTGTAGGTGGTACATGAGTGTAGGTGATACATGAGTGTAGGTGATACATGAGTGTAGGTGATACATGAGTGTAGGTGATACATGAGTGTAGGTGATACATGATTGTAGGTGATACATGAGTGTAGGTGATACATGGTGTTTACACAAGATCATTCCTTGTAAACCAGCATGTGTGTGCACACTCTCCAGCATGTGTGTGCACACTCTCCAACATGTGTGTGCACACTCTCCAGCATGTGTGTGCACACTCTCCAGCATGTGTGTGCATACTCTCCAGCATGTGTGGGCACACTCTCCAGCATGTGTGTGCACACTCTCCAACATGTGTGTGCACACTCTCCAGCATGTGTGTGCACACTCTCCAGCATGTGTGTGCACACTCTCCAGCTTGTGTGTGCATACTCTCCAGCATGTGTGGGGCACACTTCCAGCATGTGTGTGCCACATCTCCAGCATGTGTGTGCACACTCTCCAGCATGTGTGTGCCCCACTCTCCCAAAATGTGTGTGCACAACTCTCCAGCATGTGTGTGCACCACTCTCCGCATGTGTGTCCATACTCTCCAGCATGTGTGGGCACACTCTCCAGCTGTGTGTCACACTCTCCAGCATGTGTGGTGCACACTTTCCCAGCATGTGTGTGCACACTCTCCAACAAGTGTTTGCCACAACCCCTCCAAATGTGTGTGCACACTCTCCAGCATGTGTGTGCACACTCTCCAGCATGTGTGTGCACACTCTCCAGCATGTGTGTGCACACTCTCTCAGCATGTGTGTGCACATCTCCAGCATGTGTGTGCACATCTCCAGCATGTGTGCACATCTCGCATGTGTGTGCACACTCCAGCATGTGTGTGCACACTCTCCAGCATGTGTGTGCACACTCTCCACATGTGTGTGCACTCTACCAGCATGTGTGTGCACACTCTCCGCTGTGTGTGCACACTCTCCAGCATGTGTGTGCACACTCTCCACATGTGTGTGCACACTCTCCGCATGTGTGTGCCACTCTCCAGCATGTGTGTCACACTCTCCACATGTGTGTGCACATCTCCAGCATGTGTGTGCACACTCTCCAGCATGTGTTGCACACTCTCCAGCATGTGTGTGACACTCTCCAGCATGTGTTGCACACTCTCCAGCATGTGTGTGCACACTCTCCACATGTGTGTGGACATCTCCAGCATGTGTGTGACACTACTCCCATGGGGACACTCTCCGCATGTGTGTGCACACTCTCCACATGTGTGTGCACATCTCCAGCATGTGTGTGCACACTCTCCACATGTGTGTGCAACTCTCCAGCATTGTGTGCACACTCCAGCATGTGTGTGCACACTCTCCAGCATGTGTGTGCACACTCTCCACATGTGTGTGCACACTCTCCAGCATGTGTGTGCACACTCTCCACATGTGTGTGCACCCCCTCTCACATGTGTGTGCACACTCTCCAGCATGTGTGTGCACACTCTCCACATTGTGTGCACACCTCCGCTGTGTGGCACACTCTCCAGCATGTGTGTGCACACTCTCCACATGTGTGTGCACACTCTCCAGCATGTGTGTGACACTCTCAGCATGTGTGTGCACACTCCTTTTCCCCCAGCATGTGTGTGCACACTCTCCAGCATTGTGTGTGCACACTCTCCATCATGTGTGTGCACACTCTCCAGCATGGGTTGCACACTCTCCAGCATGTGTGTGCACACTCTTCCAGCATGTGTGTGCACACTCCTCCTCAATGTGTGGCCACTCTCCAGCATGTGTGTGCACACTCTCCAGCATGTGTGTTCACACTCTCCAGCATGTGTGTGTTCCATGTGGGCACACTTCGCATGTGTGGCACACTCTCCAGCATGTGTGTGCACACTCTCCAACATGGTGGGACACTCTCCAGCATGTGGTGCACACTCTCCAGTATGGTGTGCACATTCTCAGCATGTGTGTCACACTCTCCAGCATGTGTGGGCACACTCTCCAGATTGTGTGCACACTCTCCAACTGTTGGGCACACTCTCCAGCATGTGTGTGCACACTCTCCAGCATGTGTGTGCACACTCTCAGCATGTGTGTGCACACTTTCCAGCATGTGTGTGCACACTCTCCACATGTGTGTGCACACTCTCCAGCATGTGTGTGCACACTCTCCAGCATGTGTGTGCACACTCTCCAGCATGTGTGTGACACTCTCCAGCATGTGTGTGACACTCTCCAAATGTGTGTGCACACTCTCCGCATTGTTGTGCACACTCTCCAGCATGTGTGTGCACACTCCCACATGTGTGGCACACTCTCCGCATGTGTGTGCACACTCTCCAGCATGTGTGTGCACACTCTCCAGCATGTGTGTGCACACTCTCCGCATGTGTGTGCACACTCTCCAGCATGTGTGTGCACACTTCCAGCATGTGTTGCACACTCTCCACATGTGGTGCACACCTCCAGCATGTGTGTGCACACTCTCAGCATGTGTGTGCACACTCTCCAGCATGTGTGTGTGCACACTCTCCAGCATGTGTGTGCACCTCTCCAGCATGTGTGTGCACATCTCCAGCATGTGTGTGCACACTCTCCAGCATTGTGTGCACACTCTCCAGCATTGTGTGCACACTCTCCCATGTGTGTGCACACTCTCCACATGTGTGTGCCACTCTCCAGCAGTGTGTGCACACTCTCCAGCATGTGTGTGCACCATCTCCAGCATGTGTGTGCACACTCTCCAGCATGTGTGTGCACACTCTCCAGCATGTGTGGTGCACACTCTCCACATGTGTGGCACACCCAGCATGTGTGTGCACACTCTCCGCATGTGTGTGCACACTCTCCAGCATGTGTGGGCACACTCTCCAGCATGTGTGGTGCACACTCTCCAGCATGTGTGTGCACACTCTCCACATGTGTGGCACACTCTCCAGATGTGTGTGCACACTCTCCAGCATGTGTGTGCACACTCTCCAGCTGTGGTGCACACTCTCCAGCATGTGTGTGCACACTCTCCAGCATGTGTGTGCACACTCTCCACTGTGTGTGCACACTCTCCAGCTGTGTGTGCACACTCTCCGCATTGTGTGTGCACACTCTCCAGCATGTGTGTGCACACTCTCCAGCATGTGTGTGCACACTCTCCAGCATGTGTGCACACTCTCCAGCATGTGTGTGCACACTTCCAGCATGTTGTGCACTACTCTCCAGCATGTGTGTGCACACTCTCCAGCATGTGTGTGCTCACTCTCCAGCATGTGTGTGCACACTCTCACATGTGTGTGCACACTCTCCACATGTGTGTGCACACTCTCCAGCATGTGTGTGACACTCTCCAGCATGTGGTGCACACTCTCCAGCATGTGTGTGCCACTCTCCAGCATGTGTGTGCACACTCTCCAGCATGTGTGTGCACATCTCCACAAAGTTGTGTGCACACTCTCCGCATGTGTGGCACACTCTCAGCATGTGTGTGACACACTCTCCAGCATGTGGTGCACACTCTCCACATGTGTGTGCACACTCTCCAGCATGTGTGTGCACCTCTCAGCATGTGTGTGCACACTCCACATGTGTGTGCACATCTCAGCATGTGTGTGCACCTCTCCAGCATGTGTGTGCACACTCTCCACATGTGTGTGCACACTCTCCAGCATGTGTGTGCACACTCTCCAGCATGTGTGTGCACACTCTCCGCATTTTGTGTGCACACTCTCCAAATGTGTGTGCACACTCTCCAGCATGTTGTGCACACCTCCAACATGTGTGTGCACACTCTCCAGCATGTGTGTGCACACTCTCCACATGTGTGGCACACTCTCCACATGTGTTGCACACTCTCAGCATGTGTGTGCACACTCTCCAGCTGTGTGTGCACACTCTCCAGCATGTGTGTGCACACTCTCCAGCTGTGTGTGCACACTCTCCAGCATGTGTGTGCACACTCTCCACATGTGTGTGCACACTCTCCAGCATGTGTTGACACTCTCCAGCATGTGTGTGCACACTCTCCGCATGTGTGTGCACACTCTCCACCATGTGTTGCACACTCTCCAGCATGTGTGTGCACACTCTCCAACATGTTGGTGCACACTCTCCAGCATGTGTGTGCCACTCTCCAGCATGTGTGTGCACACTCTCCAGCATGTGTGTGCACACTCTCCCAGCATGTGTGGCACACTCTCCAGCATGTGTGTCCACTCTCCAGATGTGTGGCACACTCTCCAGATGTGTGTGCACACTCTCAGCATGTGTGTGCACACTCTCCAGCATGTGTGTGCACACTCTCCAGCATGTGTGTGCACACTCTCCAGCATGTGTGTGCACACTCTCCAGCATGTGTGTGCACACTCTCCAGCATGTGTGTGCACACTCTCCAGCATGTGTGTGCACACTCTCCAGCATGTGTGTGCACACTCTCGCATGTGTGTGCACATCTCCAGCATGTGTTTGCACACTCTCCAGCATGGTGTGCACACTCTCAGCATGTGTGTGCACACTCTCCGCATGTGTGTGCACACTCTCCAGCATGTGTGTGCACACTCTCCAGCATGTGTGTGCACACTCTCCAGCATGTGTGTGCACACTCTCCAGCATGTGTGTGCACACTCTCTGACATGTGTGGGCACACTCTCCAGCATGTGTGTGCACACTCTCCAGCATGTGTGTGCACACTCTCAGCTGTGTGTGCACACTCTCCAGCATGTGTGTGCACACTCTCCAGCATGTGTGTGCACACTCTCCAGCATGTGTGTGCACACTCTCCAGCATGTGTGTGCACACTCTCCAGCATGTGTGTGCACACTCTCCAGCATGTGTGTGCACACTCTCCAGCATGTGTGTGCACACTCTCCAGCATGTGTGTGCACACTCTCCAAGCATGTGTGTGCACACTCTCCAGCATGTGTGTGCACACTCTCCAGCATGTGTGTGCACACTCTCCAGCATGTGTGTGCACACTCTCCAGCATGTGTGTGCACACTCTCCAGCATGTGTGTGCACACTCTCCAGCATGTGTGTGCACACTCTCCAGCATGTGTGTGCACACTCTCCAGCATGTGTGTGCACTACTCTCCAGCATGTTGTGTGCACACTCTCCAGCATGTGTGTGCACACTCTCCAGCATGTTGTGTGCACACTCTCCAGCATGTGTGTGCACACTCTCCAGCATGTGTGTGCACACTCTCCAGCATGTGTGTGCACACTCTCCAGCATGTGTGTGCACTCTCCAGCATGTGTGTGCACACTCTCCAGCATGTGTGTGCACACTCTCCAGCATGTGTGTGCACACTCTCCAGCATGTGTGTGCACACTCTCAGCATGTGTGTGCACACTCTCCAGCATTGTTGTGGCACACTCTCCAGCATGTGTGTGCACACTCTCCAGCATGTGTGTGCACATCTCCAGCATGTGTGTGCACACTCTCCAGCATGTGTGTGCACACTCTCCAAGCATGTGTGTGCACATCTCCAGCATGTGTGTGCACACTCTCCACGCATGTGTGTGCAACACTCTCCAGCATGTGTGTGCACACTCTCCAGCATGTGTGTGCACACTCTCCAGCATGTGTGTGCACACTCTCCAGCATGTGTGTGCACACTCTCCAGCATGTGTGTGCACACTCTCCAGCATGTGTGCACACTCTCCAGCATGTGTGTGCACACTCTCCAGCATGTGTGTGCACACTCTCCAGCATGTGTGTGCACACTCTCCAGCATGTGTGTGCACACTCTCCAGCATGTGTGTGCACACTCTCCAGCATGTGTGTGCACACTCTCCAGCATGTGTGTGCAACACTCTCCAGCATGTGTGTGCCACCTCTCCAGCATGTGTGTGCACACTCCACATGTGTGTGCACACTCTCCAGCATGTGTGTGCACACTCTCCAGCATGTGTGTGCACACTCTCCAGCATGTGTGTGCACACTCTCCAGCATGTGTGTGCACACTCTCCAGCATGTGTGTGCACACTCTCCAGCATGTGTGTGCACTCTCCAGCATGTGTGTGCACACTCTCCAGCATGTGTGTGCACACTCTCTGACATGTGTGGGCACACTCTCCAGCATGTGTGTGCACACTCTCCAGCATGTGTGTGCACACTCTCCAGCATGTGTGTGCACACTCTCCAGCATGTGTGTGCACACTCTCCAGCATGTGTGTGCACACTCTCCAGCATGTGTGTGCACACTCTCCAGCATGTGTGTGCACTCTCCAGCATGTGTGTGCACACTCTCCCAGCATGTGTGTGCACACTCTCCAGCATGTGTGTGCAACTCTCCAGCATGTGTGTGCCACACTCTCCAGCATGTGTGTGCACACTCTCCAGCATGTGTGTGCACACTCTCCAACATGTGTGTGCACTCTCCAGCATGTGTGTGCACACTCTCCAGCATGTGTGTGCACACTCTCCAGCATGTGTGTGCACATCTCTCCGCATGTGTGTGACACTCTCCAGCATGTGTGTGCACACTCTCCAGCATGTGTGTGCACACTCTCCAGCATGTGTGTGCACACTCTCCAGCATGTGTGTGCACACTCTCCAGCATGTGTGTGCACACTCTCCAGCATGTGTGTGCACTCTCCAGCATGTGTGTGCACACTCTCCAGCATGTGTGTGCACACTCTCCAGCATGTGTGTGCACACTCTCCAGCATGTGTGTGCACACTCTCCAGCATGTGTGTGCACACTCTCCAGCATGTGTGTGCACACTCTCCAGCATGTGTGTGCACACTCTCCAACATTGTGTGTGCACACTCTCCAGCATGTGTGTGCACACTCTCCAGCATGTGTGTTGCACACTCTCCAGCATGTGTGTGCACACTCTCCAGCATGTGTGTGCACACTCTCCAGCATGTGTGTGCCACACTCTCCAACATGTGTGTGCACACTCTCCAGCATGTGTGTGCACACTCTCCAGCATGTGTGTGCCACTCTTCCTCGCATGTGTGTGCACACTCTCCAGCATGTGTGGCACACTCTCCAGATGTTGTGCACACTCCAGCTGGTGTGCACTCTCAGCTTGTGTGTGCACACTCTCCACATGTGTGTGCACACTCTCCAGCATGTGTGTGCACACTCTCCAGCATGTGTGTGCACACTCTCCAGACATGTGTGTGCACACTCTCCAGCATGTGTGTGCACCTCTCCAAGCATGTGTGTGCACACTCTCCAGCTTGTGTGTGCACACTCTCCTACTTGTGTGGGCACACTCTCCAGCATGGTGTGCACACTCTCTCCACTGTGGGCACTATCGCATGTGTGTGCACACTCTCCAGCATGTGTGTGCACACTCTCCAGCATGTGGGGCACACTTCAGCTATGTGTGTGCACACTCTCCAGCATGTGTGTGCACACTCTCCAGCATGTGTGTGCACACTCTCCAGCATGTGTGTGCACACTCTCCAAGGGGTGGCACACTCTCCCAGTTGGTCACACTCTCCACAGTGTGTGACACCTCCAGCATGTGTGTGCACACTCTCCAACATGGTTGCACACTCTCCAATGTGTGGCACACCCCCAGCATGTGTTGTGCACACTCACCCCACATTGTGGCACACTCTCCCTTGTGTGGCCACCTTCCCTTTTTCCTCTCCAGCATGTGTGTGCACACCCCAATTGTGTGCACACTCTCCACATGTTTGCACACCCCCCACTGTGTGGGGCACCTCTCCAGCAGTGTGTGCACAATCTCAGATTGGTGCACACCTCCGCATTGGGTTCACACTCTCCAACATGTGTGTGCACACCCCACAGTGTGGCCACTCTCCAAGTTGTGCACCTCTCCAGCATTGTGGCACCTCTCCCATGGGTGTGCCACTCTCCACATGTGTTGCCACTCTCCACATTTGTACACCTCCGATTGTGTGCACACTCTCCGATGTGGTGACACCCCCCCATTGTGTGCCCCCAAATCTCCACTTGTGTGCCCTCTCCAGCAGTGTGTGCACACTCTCAATGTGTGAACACTCTCCAGCAGTGTGTGCAACTCCCACTGTTGTGCCACTCTCCAGCATGTTGGCACACCTCCCATGTGTGTGCACACTCCCACAGTGTGGCACACTCTCCCATGTGGGCACATCTCCACTGTGTGTGCAACTCTCCCATGTTTGCACCTCTCCAAAGGTGTGCCACTCTCCAGCAGTGTGTGCACATCTCCACATGTGTGTGCACATCCCAGCATTGTGTGCACACCCCCAACTGTGTGTGCACACCTCCAGTGTGTGTGCACAATTTCCAAACATGTGTGCACACTCCCAGATGTGGTGCACACTCTCCACATGTGTGGCACCCTCCCAGTGGTTTCACCTCTCCAAAAATGTGGTGCCAAAATCTCCAGATGGGGTGGCACACTCCCACAGTTTGCACACTCTCCCCCAAATTTTTGGGTTCACACCTCCACATGTTGGCACACTCTCCAGCAGGGTGCACACTCCCAGCATGTGTGTGCAAACTCTCCACATTTTGGGACACTCCCAATGTTTCACCCTTCCCCATGTTGTCACACCCCCACATGTGTGGGCACACTCTCCAGCATGTTGTGCACACTTCCACATGGTGTCACACTCCCCATGGGGTTTCACACTCTCCAGATGTTGTGCAACTCTCCAATTTTTTGCACACCTCCCATGTGTTGGACACCTCCAACAGTGTGTACACTTCTCCAGCATGTTGTGAATTCCCCCACACTCCAGAAGGGTGCCCACTCTCCAACATTGGTGCACCCTCCCCCATGTGTGTCACACTCTCCAACTTGGTGCACACTCTCCACAAGTGTGTGCACACTCTCCAAACAGTTGTGCACACTCTCCAGCATGTGTGTGCACACTCTCCACATGTTGTGCAAAACTCCCAGCATGTGGGGTGCACACTCTCCAACCCGTGTGTGCACACTCTCCAGCATGTGTGTGCACACTCCTCTCCCGCATGTGTGTGCACACTCTCCAACAAGTTTGTGCAACTCTCCACATGTTGTGCACACTCTCCAGCATGTGTGTCACACTCTCCAGCATGTGGTGCACCCCTCTCCAGCTGTGTGTGCACACTCTCCACGTGTGTGCCACAATCTCCCAGCATGTGTGTGCACACTCTCCAGCAGTGTGTGCACACTCTCCAGCATGTGTGTGCACACTCTCCACACATGTGGTGTGCACACTCTCCACATGTGTGTGCACACCCCTCCAGCATGTGTTGCACACTCTCCAGCAATGTGTGTGCACACTTCCAAACATGTGTGTGCACACCCCCGGTCACACTCCCAGCATGTGTGTGCACACTCTCCACATGTGTGTGCACACTCTCCAGCATGTTGTGTCACACTCTCCAGCATTGTGTGCACACTCTCCAGCATGTTGTGCAACACCTTCTCCACATGTTTTGTGCACACTCCCAGCATGTGTGTGCACACTCTCCCAGCATGTTTGTGCACACTCTCCACATGTGTGTGCACACTCTCCAGCATGTGTGGGTGCACACACTCTCCAGCATGTGTGTGCACACTCTCCACATGTGTGTGCACACCCCTCCACAAGTTGTGCACACTCTCCAGCATGTGTGTGCACACTCTCCAGCATGTGTGTGCACACTCTCCAGCATGTGTGTGCACACTCTCCAGCATGTGTGTGCACACTCTCCAACATGTGTTGTGCACACTCTCCAACAAGTGTGTGCAACACTCTCCACATGTTGTGCACACCTCCAGCATGTGTGTGCACACTCTCCAGCATGTGTGGGGGCCACCTCCCAGCATGTGTTGCACACTCTCCAACAAGTGTGTGCACACTCTCCAACATGTGTGTGGGACACTCTCCAGCATGTGTGTGCACACTTCTCCACATTTTGTGTGCAAAACTCTCCCCATGTGTGTGCACACTCTCCCACCCTGTGTGTGACACCTCCTCCAACATGTGTGTGCACACTCTCCAGCATGTGTGTTGCACACTCTCACACATGTGTGTGGGACACTCTCCACATGTGTGTGCACACTCTCCAACAAATTTTTTGCACACTCTCCAACATGTGTGTCCACCTTTCCCCATGTGTGTGCACACTCTCCACTGTGTGTGCACCCCCTCCACCATTTTTGTTGCACACTCTCCAGCATGTGTGTGCACACTCTCCAACATGTGTGTTCACACTCTCCAGCATGTGTGTGCACACTCTCCAACATGTGTGTGCACACCCATCCCATGTGTGTGCACACTCTCCAGCATGTGTGGTGCACACTCTCCAGCATTTGTGTGCAACTCTCCACATGTGGTGCACATTCACACAGTGTTGCACACTCTCCAAATTGTGTGCACACTCTCCACATGTGTGTGCACCCCTCTCCAGCATGTGTGTGCACACTCTCCCCGCATGGGGTTGCACACCTCCAATGTGTTTCACACCCAGCATGTTGTGCACACTCTCCACATGTGTGTGCACACTCTCCACATGTGTGTGCACACTCTCCAACATGTGTGTGCACACTCTCCACATGTGTGTGGCACACTCTCCAACATGTGTGTGCACACTCTCCAGCATGTTTGTGCACACCTCCACATGTGTGTGCACCTCTCCAGCATGTGTGTGCACACTCTCCCCAATTGTGTGCACACACTCTCCCCGCATGTGTGTGCACACTCTCCAACATGTGTGTTTCACACTCTCCCGCAATGTGTGTGCACACTCTCCCAAAATGTGTGTGCACACTCTCCAGCATGTGTGTGCACACCTCCAAGGTTCCACTCCCACCATGTGTGTGCACACTCTCCAGCATGTGGTGCCACTCTCCAACATGTGTGTGCACACTCTCCAGCATGTGTGTGCAACTTTTCCAGCCCTGTGTGTCAAAACTCTTCCAGCATTTGTGCACACTCTCCAAAACATGTTGTGCACACTCTCCAGCAAAGTGTGTGCCACCTCCAGCATGTGTGTGCACACTCTCCACATGTGTGTGCACACTCTCCAGCATGTGTGTGCAACCCCTCCAGCATGTGTGTGCACACTCTCCAGCATGTGGTCACACTCTCCAGCATGTTGAGTGCACACTCTCCACCCGTGTGTTTCACACTCTCCAGCATGTGTGTGCACACTTCCAGCATGTGTGGACACCTCTCCACATGTGTGTGCACACTCTCCAACATGTGTGTGCACACTCTACCACCCACATGTTGTGTGCAACCTCCCCCCAGCATGTGTGTGCACACTCTCCAGCATGTTTTGTGCACACTCTCCAGCATGTGTGTGCACACTCTCCCCTCCACCCTGTGTTGCACACTCTCCACATTGGTGTGCACCTCTCCACATGTGGTGCACACTCCCACCAAAGTGTGTGCACACTCTCCACATGTGTGTGCACACTCTCCCAGCATGTGTGTGCACACTCTCCAGCATGTGTGTGCACACTCTCCCAGCATGTGTGTGCACACTCTCCAAGCAAAGGTGCACACTCCCCAGCATTTTGTGTGCACACTCCACACAGTGTGGCACACCCCAGCTTGTGTGTGCACACTCTCCACATGTGTGTGCACACTCTCCAGCATGTGTGTGCACACTCTCCAGCATGTGTGTGCACACTTTTCCAGCATGTGTTGTGCACACTCCTCCAGCATTTTTGTGTGCACACTTTTCCACATGTGTGTGCACACTCTCTCCAGCATGTGTGTGCACACTCTCCAGCATGTGTGTGCACACTCTCCACATGGTGGCACACTCCCAGCAGTTTGCAACTCTCCAGCATGTGTGTGCACACTCTCCAGCATGTGTGTGCACACTCTCCAGCATGAGTTTTGCACACTTTTCCAGCATGTGTGGTACACTCCCAGCATGTGGGGTGCACACTCTCCAGCATGTGTGTGCACACTCTCCAGCAGTGTGTTTCACACTCTCCAGCATGATGTGTGCACATCTCCACAGGTTGCACACTCCAGCATGTGTGTGCACACTCTCCAGCATTTTGTGCACACTCTCCAGCATGTGTGTGCACACTCTCCAAACATGTGTGTGCACACTCTCCCCAGCATGTGTGTGCACACTCCCACATGGTGTGCACACTCTCCAGCATGTGTGTGGGACACTCTCCAGCATGTGTGGCACACTCTCCAACAATTGTGTGCACACTCTCCAGCATGTGTGGGCACCCTCTCCAGCATGTGTGTGCACACTCTCCAGCATGTGGTGCCACTCTCCACATGTTGTTGCACACTCCCAGCATGTGTGTGCACAAATCTCCAGCATGTGTGTGCACACTCTCCAGCATGTTGTGTGCACACTCACCAGCATGTGTGTGCACACTCTCCAGCATGTGTGTGCACACTCTCCAGCATGTGTGTGCACACTCTCCAGCATGTGTGTGCACACTCTCCAACATGTGTGTGCACACTCTCCAGCATGTGTGTGCACACTCTCCAGCATGTGTGTGCACACTCTCCAGCATGTGTGTGCACACTCTCCAGCATGTGTGTGCACACTCTCCAGCATGTGTGTGCACACTCTCCAGCATGTGTGTGCACACTCTCCAACATGTGTGTGCACACTCTCCAGCATGTGTGTGCACACTCTCCAGCATGTGTGTGCACACTCTCCAGCATGTGTGTGCACACTCTCCAGCATGTGTGTGCACACTCTCCAGCAGCTTCCGACTCACAAAATTTCTGAATTACATGTTTATAGAGGAGGTGAGTAGAACACATTCTGCTGTCAGTCAGTAATGTCAGAGTTCGCAGTCAGTCAGTCAGTAATGTCAGAGTTCTCAGTCAGTCAGTCAGTAATGTCAGAGTTCTCAGTCAGTCAGTCAGTAATGTCAGAGTTCTCAGTCAGTCAGTCAGTAATGTCAGAGTCTCAGTCAGTCAGTCAGTAATGTCAGAGTTCTCAGTCAGTCAGTCAGTAATGTCAGAGTTCTCAGTCAGTCAGTCAGTAATGTCAGAGTTTCTCAGTCAGTCAGTCAGTAATGTCAGAGTTCGCAGTCAGTCAGTCAGTAATGTCAGAGTTCTCAGTCAGTCAGTCAGTAATGTCAGAGTTCGCAGTCAGTCAGTCAGTAATGTCAGAGTTCTCAGTCAGTCAGTCAGTAATGTCAGGGATCTCAGTCAGTCAGTCTGTAATGGCAGGGTTCTCAGTCAGTCAGTTAATAATGTCAGAGTTCTCAGTCATTAAGTAATGTTAAAGTTCTCAGTCAGTCAGTAATGTCAGAGTTATCAGTCAGTCAGTTAATAATGTCAGAGTTCTCAGTCAGTCAGTCAGTAATGTCAGAGTTCTCACTCAGTCAGTCAGTAATGTTAGGGTTCTCAGTCAGTCAGTTAATAATGTCAGAGTTCGCAGTCATTAAGTAATGTTAAAGTTCTCAGTCAGTCAGTAATGTCAGTGCTTTCAGTCAGTCAGTCAGTAATGTTAGAGTTCTCAGTCAGTCAGTCAGTTAAACCAGGGTTCGATGTCAGTTTGTAAGTAATGGCAAGATTCTCAGTCTGTAACGGCAGGGTTCTCAATCAGTCAGTCAGTAATGGCATTGTTCTCAATCAGTCAGTCAGTAATGGCAGAGTCCTCAAACAGTCAGTAATGGAAGGGTTCTCAATACAGTCAGTCAGTAATGGCAGGGTTTTCAATCAGTCAGTCAGTAATGGCAGAGTTCTCAATCGGACAGTCAGCAATGGCAGGGTTCTCAATAAGTCAGTCAGTAATATCAGGGTTCTCAATCAGTCAGTAATGGCAGGGATCTCAATCAGTCAGTCAGTAATGGCAGAGTTCTCAATCAAGCAGTCAGTAATGGCAGGGTTTTCAATCAGTCAGTAATGGCAGAGTTCTCAATCAGTCAGTCAGTAATGGCAGGGTAATACAGGGTTCTCAATCTGTCAGTCAGTAATGGCAGGGTTGTCAATCAGTCAGCCTGTAATGGCAGGGTTCTCAATCAGTCATTCGGTAATGGCAGGGTTCTCAATCAGTCATTCGGTAATGGCAGGGATCTCAATCAGTCAGTCAGTAATGGCAGAGTTCTCAATCAAGCAGTCAGTAATCGCAGGGTTTTCAATCAGTCAGTAATGGCAGAGTTCTCAATCAGTCAGTCAGTAATGGCAGGCTTCTCAATCAGTCAGTAATGGCAGGGTTCTCAATCAGTCAGTCAGTAATGGCAGGGTTCTCAATCATTTAGTCAGTAATGGATGGTTCTCAATCAGTCAGTCATTAATGGCAGGGTAATAACAGGGTTCTCAATCTGTCAGTCAGTAATGGCAGGGTTTTCAATCAGTCAGCCTGTAATGGCAGGGTTCTCAATCAGTAAGTCTGCAATGGCAGGGTTCTCAATCAGTCAATCAGTAATGGTAGAGTTCTCAACCAGTCAGCCAGTAATGGCAGGGTTCTCAATCAGTCTGCATTGGTAGGGTTCTCAATCCGTCAGTCGGTAGTGGCTGAATCTCAATCAGTCAGTCTGTAATGACAGGGTTCTCAATCAGTCAATCAGTAATGCCAGGGTTCTCAATCAATCAGTGAGTAATATCAAGGTTCTTAATCAGTCAGTAATGTCAGGCTCTCAATCAGTCAGTCAGTAATGACATGTTTCTCAATCAGTCACTCCGTAATGGCATGGTTCTCAATCAGTCATTCAGTAATGGAAGGGTTCTCAATCAGTCAGTGAGTAATGGCAGAGTTTCTCAATCAATCAGTCAGTAATGGCAGGGTTCTCTCTCAGTCAGTCAGTGATGGCAGAGTTCTAAGTCACTCAACCAGTAATGGCAAGGTTCTCAATCAGTCAGTCATTAATGGCATGGTTCTCAATCAGTCATTCAGTAATGGAAGGGTTCTCAATCAGTCAGTGAGTAATGGCAGAGTTCTCAATCAATCAGTCAGTAATGGCAGGGTTCTCTCTCAGTCAGTCAGTGATGGCAGAGTTCTAAGTCACTCAACCAGTAATGGCAAGGTTCTCAATCAGTCAGTCATTAATGGCATGGTTCTCAATCAGTCAGTCAGTAATTGCAAGGTTCTCAATCAGTCAGTAATGGCAGAGTTCTCAATCAGTCAGACAGTAATGGCATCGTTCTCAATCAGTCAGTCAGTAATGGCAGGGTTCTCAATCAGTCAGTAATGGAAGACTTCTCAATCAGTCAGTCAGTAAAGGCAGGTTTCTCAATCAGTCAGTCTCTAATGGCAGGGTTCTCAATCAGTCAGTAAGTAAAGGCAGGGTTCTCAATCAGTCAGTCAGTAATCGCAGAGTTCTCAATCAGTTAATCAGTAATGGGATGGTTCTCAATCAGTCAGTCAGTAATGGCACGGCTCTCAATCAGTTTGTAATTTCAGGGTTCTCAATCAGTCAGCCAGTGATGGCAGAGTTCTCAGTCAGTCAACCAGTAACGGCAGGGTTCTCAATCAGTCAGTCAGTAATGGCATGGTTCTCAATCATTCAGTCAGTAATGGCAAGGTTCTCAATCAGTCAGTAATGGCAGAGTTCTCAATCAGTCAGTCAGTAATGGCAGAGTTCTCAATCAGTCAGTAATGGCAGAGTTCTTAATCAATCAGTCGGTAATGGCAGGGTTCTTAATCAGTCAGTCAGTAATTTCGGGGTTCTCAATCAGTCAGTCATTAATTGCAGGGTTCTCAATCAGTCAGTCAGCAATGACAGGGTTCTCAATCAGTCAGTAATGGCAGAGTTCTCAATCAGTCAGTCAGTAATGGCAGAGATCTTAGTCAATGAGTCAGTAATTGCAGGGATCTCAATCAGTCAGTCAGTAATGGCAGAGTTCTCACTCAGTCACTCACTAATGGCAAGGTTCTCTATCAATCAATCAGTAATTGCAGGGTTCTCAATCAGTCAGTAATGGCAAAGTTCTCAATCAGTAAGTCAGTAATGGCAGGGTTCTCAATCAGTCATTCAGTAATGGCAGGGTTCTCAAACAGTCAGTAATGGCAGGGTTCCCAAACAGTCAGTCTGCAATGGCAGGGTTCTCAATCAGTCATCAGTAATGGGAGGGGTTTCCCTTACAATCTGAATGCAGAATTCCACTCAGCGTAAAGCAGGGTTTTCAACGTTGTAAAA
>NC_069442.1:32585537-32606566 GCF_026875155.1 Cherax quadricarinatus
AAAAAAAGGTCCGTTAACACCCCACCCATCTTCCACCCCTCATTTTACCCTCCCCTGTCTCGTCCCTGGTTTTCCCCTATCACTGGCTCTTTTAAAAGTGTGAGGTTTTTTCACCCTCCTCCTCGTACGTACCTTCCTCCCCTGTTCCCCCCCCAGGTTTCTCCTCTTCTGCCCCCTCCCAGGTTTCTCCCTCTTCTACCCCTTCCATGCTTTCTCCATTCCCCCCCCTTTTTCGACCCCCCCTCCCTTTGGGGTACAGTCCAATACATTTCCCAATCTTTCCCCACCTTTCCCCCACCATTTCCAAAATTGTCCCCCAAACGAACTCTAAATTCCCGAAACACTTGAAGAATCTCGAATATATTGCAGAGACCAAACCATCAAGGGACACTGATCCCCCCTCTTTCCTTCTCTCTCCTCTCCTCCACTGCGCAACTCTTTCTTCACACCACCATTCCTTCGCTTTTGAACGTTTTCCATGCCTCCTTGGGGATTTTTTTCTAACCCCTCTAGCCCGTAGGAACCCTTTTTCCTGCGATTTCAAGTATCTTTATCATTCCAATCAGGGCCTTTTACAGTGGAATATACGCGGCCTCAGGGGAATCGAGTGGCTTCAGATGTTACCTCCCATTTGCCCCTTGGTTTTTTGCTTACGGGGAACCAAATTACACTCTGCTGTTATCTCCCCATCTCAGGCTATAATTTTATTGTATTCTTCAGATTTTTGATGGGACCTTTAATGAAAGTCCCTTCTTCTACGCACTGTATTCCTACCATCAGCTATTTTTCATACTTCGCTGCATTAAAGCACCCCGTATCCATTTCCCCAAAGTGGTAACCTCTTTTTCTTTAATCTCTTCCTTCTGGGGCATTAAAATTTCCGGATATTCCCTTTTCTTGTTTCGTCATTACCACCACCATTCTGTTTTTGGGTGTTTTTTTAATGCCCACCTTTTCCCCTCTGGGGGGGGTCTCACTGGTTTCCCCGGGGAATTCAGTTAGGGGTTTTCTTGCCCCCCACCCCCTCCAGTTTTAAATACAGGTAGCACACTCATTTTGATCCTCACCATACTCTCTCTGCATCGATCTCTCAGTCTGCCTTCCTCCCCCGCATTAACTTCATTTGGGTCGTTCTCCCGGACTTACTGACAGCATCACCCTCTTTTTATTTCCCCCTTCATATTCACCACCTTTCACATCCCCCGCTGGCAATTGATGGGGCAAATTGGAACCTTTACCAACCTAACTTTTTTTTAGAGGGGTTCCTTTTTCTCCTCCATCGTGAGCTTTTTACACCTCTTCTCGTCCCCTTTTAAAACCGCAGCTTCTCATTCATACCCCAAACTTCGGGCGGGGCATTCTCAGAAATGCGTGCCTTGGTGGTCCCCTGCTTGTGCTCGTGCAGTACTTTGAAACGCGCTGCATGGGGCAGGTACCGGTTACAATAGAACCACAGAGAGACCCCTTGATTTTAAACAAAAAGCTGCGATCGCTCGCCGTTCATCCGTGCGCAAAAAACCACTTGCTGGCGAGATTAGTCCCACCATCACCTCTCTTCCTCTTGAGTGCAGTCGGGAAAAAAGTAAAAAGAGTGGTAAATATTCTCCTGCCCCGGCCCTGTTTGCGGGTTGCCGGTGTTGATATAGAAAAACCCACTAATTTTCCAAAGAAATTGGTAATCTCTGGTCCGTATTTCTCAGGGACCCATCTATCCCCCTCATTTCTTTCCTCAAAGTCTGCCAGAGATTAGCCCCCTTGGACTTTCTTCTCTGAGAAAGAACATAAAAAGTGCCTTTTACACTTCAAGAACGGGAGGCAACACTCTCAGCTTGCCATCATCCAGCTGGGCCCGACAATTCTATTGATCTACAAATTTACATCAGCACCCTTCGTCCTATTACGCTTTAAAATTTAAATTTTGATCAAAGGATTTCTCACACTGGGGAAAATCCCATTGTTCTCCCTTTCCGAAAACCCCAGGCCTACGGGACATGAAACCTCCCACATCGTCCCATTGCTCTTACCATGCATTTGCAAAGTAATGGAACCCCTAGAAATAGACTTTTTGTGTGGTATTTAAACCAAACAGTCTCTCCACTCGTAATATGGCTTTCGAAAGGGGACGTTCTACCATAGCCCCCCTTACTACCTTGGAACGTTGTTCGAAATGCCTTTGCGAATAACCACCAGTTATTCCAATTTTTACCTTGAAAGGCATATGACACAACTTGGAGGTTAATATTTTAGCCCAAGCCCACCCTTTGGGCCTTCGAGGAAATTTACCATTTTAAAGAACTATTTAACTAAAAGGGCTTTTCCCGTTTTCGGTTAATAAGTGCTCCCCCGGATTTTATCCAAGCTGAAGGTGTCCCCCAGGGATGTGTTCTGACACAACCTTTTTCCCCTTTTGCTTTAAGTTTTTGGGCCTCAGTTTTCCATAAAAATTTTTGTCATCACTCTATGTTGATGATTTCGCTATTGCCTGTGCAGGCGTGGACTGTCACCTCATTACAGTTTCTCTCCAACTAGTCGCCCGTGTTTCCAATTGGGCCACCACACGTGGGTTTAAATTTTCCGCACAAAAAACCCACCAAATTACTTTCACTAGATGCTCTGCCCCATCTCCGATCTCCTTTTACCTCTATGGCCCCCCGTACCCCCTGAACGTGATACAGTCAAGTTTCGGGGCCTCCTCTTTGTCGTAGGTTATCCGGGAAACCCACTTTATTTCTCTGAAGGAACTTGTCACAGCCGGCGAACCTTTTTTAAAACCCTTGCCATCTTTCAGGGGGAGCTGTCGCGAACCCCCCCCACCTAATTCCCCCTTTTTTTTATCAAAAACTTGTTATGGTGACCAATCATTCAGCGGCATCTCCTCTACTCTCTCTACCTTAACCCCATTATCCCCAAGGTTTACACTAGCAACATTAGGTACTTTTTTTCAAAACGTTTCCCCTACACAGTAGGCTTTTTCGTCGGTACAGAAAAGTGATAGAAGCAAAAGATACTTGAAGACGATGTAATCAGTCCATCCCCCTTTAAAGTTTTGAGGTGGTCAGTCCCTCAGTCTGGAGAAGAGCATTGTTCCATGGAATGAAACAATATGGGATAAAATTTGCAGGAGGGGAGCCCTTAGTAGCGCCAAGAGGTGAGACGTAGGTCCTAGAAAGGAAAGAACTCAGATGCTGGGAGGTCAGGTCCCTCTCAAATCCGCCTTCTCACTAGTAAGGTTGTCGAAGTTTTGTAGGTCTGTACCAAGATACCCTTTTTTGGCAGTGTCTGACAATTGAACATTAAAATGGTATAAAATACCGACGGGGTTGTTGTAATTTTTTTCTAGTGTCTTACCTAAAAACCCTGTCGGTTTTTTATACCTTTTTTAAGTTCACCAAGGATTACGTTTATGCTTGGTGCTTTTCGCTCTTTCCTTCGAGACCCTCTATACAGAACAAAACGTTCCACCTTATCCGATCGCCGGAGCCCATTGCCTGCCTACTATGTACCGGGGGTTACCTGGAGGTTTTTTCCGGGAAAACCCCCCTGGGGGCCCGTCCACGACCACGCCTCATGATCCCGCAATCCTTTCCCTTTTATAGAATGGTCACTGATATTAGTAAAATTCTTTATTTTTTTCGCCCCCCCTGTTGCCTTCTTTCACTCTTGTTTTCTCTTAACTACCACTTTTATGTACATGTAGCATCTATTTTTCCCCTACCCCCCTGGAAGTTCCAGCTGTTCGAGTCTGTTTTTTCTCCCTCCCTGCTCAAAAGCCCAACTGTCTATGGTCGCTTCCCGCTCTCTTTTTCTTCCATTTCACTCTCATTCCATGCCTTTGCCGTGTACAACAAGGCCAAAGTCTTCGACGGCGTAGGATTCACAGCAGGTTTCGGGACACGTCGTAAAAGGGCATTTACACTTCGGCTAGTATTTTTACTGCTGAATTGTATGCCATCCTTACGCACTTATCCGTATTGCATTTATGCCTGTTCACATTTTGGTTGTCTAGACCCCTTAGTGTTTACGGCTATACAAAAATTTGATACACCCCCCCCTTAGTCCTCCGTATCCAACTTTGGCTATGCCGCATTTTTTACCAAGCATAAAAATTGTTTTTTGTTGGGGCCCTGGTCATGTTGAAAATACAGGGCAATGAAAAAGGTAGACACTGCTGCGCTCGCAGTACATGACCTACCATTTCTTAAGAGGTATTCCATTTTTCGGACTTTTTGCTGCAATATCTTCCCACCTTTACACCCGTTCAAAAAACGTTGGGCTATATGCTCGGGAACAAAAATTCAAATTTTTAAACCGAGTATAGGTTACTGGGCCCTCTTCTTTTCACCCGTGTCGGGGGTTTGGGGGACACTCCCCCGTCTTCGTTGGCCATACTCGCTTACCATGGATATCTCATGGAGAGGGTCCTGCCCTCTCTTGAGAATTGCCAAGCTCCATTATCATCAGCCACATTCGTTGGACTGCCCCCTTTACAACGAGCATGCGAATTTACCTCTGTCGTCGTCTTCGCTCCGCACTCTCTCTTTTTCCTTCCTTTCGCTGAGGACCCACCTTTCATCCCGGGCTCTCTCATTACTTTTGACAACAACTGACTTACTTCACAAATTCTTACCTTACCCTTTCACTTCAATTTCCTTTTTACCCTCACCCCCGTACTATCCCCCGCCCCGTGTTTTTTTGCAACCTCGATCATCCCTCCTCCCTTCTCCTCCAATACCCTCGCTTCCTTCCCAACCCCGCAGCGCTGTATGCCCCTTTGGCTTAGCGCTTTTTTTTGATTTAAAAAAAAAATAATTTAATTGAAGACACCCACCCGCTAAAGCTATCAATTACCAATGAGTCGGGTTATTGGGAAAAAGAAAATAAGCCCCGATCTCTCTGGAAAAAACAATAAAACAAATAAAGTTCCTACCCAGAAATTGTAAACATCTTTGGTTAATATCTTCAAAGCCACTTGCCCCCAGGACATTTTACAGGGTTTTTTAAGATTGCTGATGATCTTTCTTGCTAAGCCCAAAAAAGACATCCACCCAAACCCGGGAAATATAACCTATATCTTTATTGAAGTCACTGGAAAAAATTTTTTGGGAAAACATTTTCACGACTGAAAAAACTATAGGGGGTTTAATCACCTTTACTGAAAAACAAATTTTGGGTTTAGAACACATAGAGGTACCCCATCATGCAAAAAATAAATTTTTTTTGATCTGTAGCAAGTCAAAACATCAGGGCAATCTTGCCCTAATTGCCTCCAGAGATGCTCATAAACTTTTGATAGCTTATGGCATGAGGTCTTATATACAAAATTCATTACCTACCAGACCATAACTGGACTTTTCTCAGATTAAATTTTAAATTTTGTAAATCAAAACAAAAATTATCACCAAAGCAGGCGACAGAGCCTTTTTTACCAAAAAGCGGTGCCCCAAGGTTCTTTCTTAGTCCAATTCTCTTCAACATTTATTTGGGAAAGACCTTCCCAACCAGATTAAAATTTCAATTAAAAACACGTTGAGATGAGTTATCCATGTCTCTCATCAATCCGGAAAAAGGAAAAAAAAATAGAGATCATAGAAAAAATGAATATTGAACTTCGTAGAACATCTAAAAGGGAAAAGAAATAAGAATTACGACAATCCTGACAAGGGCCTTGTTGCACATAGGATGTTTTTCTCAGCCTCGAAAATAAAAGGGGTATCTCCATCCCCGAGGTACACCCTTTGCCATTAGAAACCCTAACAAGATCTTTGGAAAAGAAATAGACAGGGTGCCCACTCAAACTCTTAACTAAAAAAAATCAAAAAGCTAAAGCCCGGCTTAACATCTCTTTGATTAATCAAGCCCCTCCACAGT
This sequence comes from Cherax quadricarinatus, assembly GCF_026875155.1. Lineage (NCBI taxonomy): Eukaryota > Metazoa > Arthropoda > Malacostraca > Decapoda > Parastacidae > Cherax > Cherax quadricarinatus. Next base: position 32,591,406 of record NC_069442.1, read on the forward strand.
CAAAAAAAATCTGTTAAAATGATAATAAAACCTAACTCGAATACCCATGTGTCCCAATGTCATTTAACAAAAAATGGTACCCTTTAATGGCCTTTCGCTTCATTACGGGTACCAGAGGAGAGACAGGTTAAAAAGGGAGATTTCCGTCAACAAAATATTACTGCCTTAAATGTACGCCTTGACACCCTGAAAAGAAACAACCAAAGCAATCAAGAATCACATGCCAGATAGGAACATCCTCTACAATTGAAAATACCCCCAGATTATATCATAATGCTCCCCTCACAGGCTCAAAAATGACTCTCATCAATCAGATCAAGGACTCACAGGGAAGGGCCCCCCAGGGCGAGGGCAAGGGGGACAGTGCGAAGAATAGACGGAGAGGATGCTTTTAGTCGAAAAGAAGATCAGGGCTAACCCAACAGCTAAGCTTGGAAAACAGAGGGAAACAGCAAAAAAAAAAAACAGGAGAACACTCATCGTCCGTGGCAAGCTATCTGCATCTTGCATTTTTGATGTTGATTGGCCGGCAAAGCGGAGGCGTGGTCAAGGGAGGCTAGCTTCTTGATTGGTCGGTTCTTTAAGGGGGTTTAGTCAGGAATTTCATCATTTCTTCAGTGTTGGAGGTTTATTTACACAGAAGGATACAGACAAACACTCGAGTTGCAGCCCAGCCACCGGGAGAAAGATCGTCGTTCCTCTCTTTAGCTGAGCAACTTGAACATTTTTGCTCGAGAATTTACTTGGGTTTTCCTGATAGTTCTTCCCAGAGCTGAAGGGACTTGCTTGCAGTCCTTCGAGCCCCCCCATCAAGGGGTAAGGCGGTGACTTGCTTGCTTGTTTACCCCCTTTATCCTCACCCCCCATCCCCCCCATCCTCCCCTCACCCAACATAACATGGCCCACACACTTAAAACACTACATACATTGCACCTTTTGATGTCCATCTTTTCTTTTTCGGCAACTTTGCTTTTGGGGATTAAAACAAGGGATTTTGACCACGGTAGCCCGTGTGGTTTTTTAAAATCCACCGATCTTTGCCTTGGGCCCCTTTCCCCCCCCACTACTCGAGGGTAGGGTATCTTAGGGGGTGACCTTATAAGTCAGCTGAAAAGGGTGTTAGGCTAACATTAAGGAAAGATTCTTTTTGTTAAGCAACTCCTCAGCCAGATGCTCCTTCCCAGGCCATGGCGAGGATTTGTGTAAGATTACGCATTAAGGAAACAAATGTCCATGAAAGACATTCTCAAAAGTATTTTCTCCAATCAACTGTTCTCCGTGGGTGTTTTTCAAACCCCCGCCCGGGGTTGGCCTGTACTTGCAGATCACTTGTTTGCACAGAATGCTTAATGCCTCAAAAGATTAGGGGGAATTTTAGCAGTAAAGGTCGAGAACCAAAAACCCGTCATTTGGTAGTCTACAAGCCTCCAATGCAACATCCCAGCAATTCCAGGAACAGCTGTTTTTAAAAAATTGCCATGCTGGGAAAAACTTCCCGCTCCTGCACCCAACATCTTGCTCCTGGGGGATTTCAACTTAAGGCACCTAAAATGGGGGAATATAGCAAATAATATTGTTGCAGTAATAACACCAGGGGGGCAGCTCTGATGAAAACTCACACTCACACGAGCTTTTAAATCTCTGCACAAAATTCAATTTAAACCAGCAAATAATAGAGCCTACTAGACTGGAGAATACACTAGACCTCATCTTCACTAACAATGATGATCTGATAAGAAATGTCCCCATATCAAAAACAATATACTCAGATCACAACATAATTGAGGTTCAGACTGTAGCGTGGAGCCCCAGACCGACAAAATGAGACTAGACACGAGGGAGCATTCACCAAATTCAACTTCAATAACAAAAACATAAAGTGGGACCAAGTAAACCAAGTCCTAACCGATATAAGCGGGGAAAGATACACTAAGCAACACAGACCCCAACTTATGCCTAGAACAGATTAACTCGGTGGCACTCGATGTATGCACAAGGTTTATTCCTCTAAAAAAAAGGAGGAGTAGATGTAAAATAGAAAGAGACAGGCGCTCCCTTTACAGGCGACGGAAAAGAATAACAGAGCGGCTAAAAGAGGTCAATATATCTGAAATGCGTAGGGAGACCACTGGTCAAAGAAATAGCAAGCATCGAATTTAAAGCTAAAAGAATCCTTTAGGAGTCAGGAATCGCTGGAAGAACTAAAAGCCATAAATGAAATCGAAAGAAACCCAAAGTATTTCTTCTCCTATGCCAAATCAAAATCGAGAACAACGTCCAGTATTGGGCCCCTACTTAAACAAGATGGGTCCTACACAGATACAGCAAGGAAATGAGTGAGCTACTCAAGTCCAATATGACTCAGTTTTAGCAACCCGCTAACCAGACTGAGAGTCGAAGATCAAAATGAATTTTTTATGAGAGGAGCCACAAAATTTGATTAACACAAGCCTATCGATGTTATCCTGACGCCAAATGACTTCGAACAGGCGATAAATGACATGCCCATGCACTCTGCTCCATGGCCAGACTCAGGGAAAACTCTGTGTTCATCAAGAACTGCAAGAACCCCCTATCACGAGCCTTTTCCATCCCATGGAGAGGGAGCATGGACACGGGGGTCGTTCCCTCAGCTACTAAAAAACAACAGACATAGCCCCACTCCACAAAGGGGGCAGTAAAGCAACAGCAAAGAAATACAGACCAATAGGGACTAGCATCCCATATCATAAAAATCTTTGAAAGGGTCCTAAGAAGCAAGATCACCACCCACTAGAAAACCCATCAGTTACACAACCCAGGGCAACATGGGTTTAGAACAGGTCGCTCCTGTCTGTCTCAATATTGGATCACTACGACAAGGTCCTAAATGCACTAGAAGACAAAAAGAATGCAGATGTAATATATACAGACGTTGCAAAAGCCTTCGACAAGTGTGACCATGGGGTAATAGCGCACAAAAAAGCGTGCTAAAGGAATAACAGGAAAAGTCGGTCGATGGATCTATAATTTCCTCACTAACAGAACACAGAGAGTAGTCGTCAAACAAGTAAAGTCCGAGGCAGCTACGGGTTGGGAAAAGCTCTGTTTCCCCAAGGCACAGTACTAGCTCCCATCTTGTTCCTCATCCTCATATCCGACATAGACAAGGCTGTCAGCCACCGCACCGTGTCTTCCTTTGCAGATGACACCCGAATCTGCATGACAGTGTCTTCCATTGCAGACACTGCAAGGGTCCAGGCGGACATCAACCAAAACTTTCAGTGGGCTGCAGAAAACAATATGAAGTTCAACGATGAGAAATTTCAATTACTCAGATATGGTAAACATGAGGAAATTAAATCTTCATCAGAGTACAAAACAAATTCTGGCCACAAAATAGAGCGAAACACCAACGTCAAAGACCTGGGAGTGATTATGTCGGAGGATCTCACCTTCAAGGACCATAACGTTGTATCAATCGCATCTGCTAGAAAAATGACAGGATGGATAATGAGAACCTTCAAAACTAGGGAGGCCAAGCCCATGATGACACTCTTCAGGTCACTTGTTCTATCTAGGCTGGAATATTGCTGCACTCTAACAGCACCTTTCAAGGCAGGTGAAATTGCCGACCTAGAAAATGTACAGAGAACTTTCACGGCGCGCATAACGGAGATAAAACACCTCAATTACTGGGAGCGCTTGAGGTTTCTAAACCTGTATTCCCTGGAACGCAGGAGGGAGAGATACATGATTATATACACCTGGAAAATCCTAGAGGGACTAGTACCGAACTTGCACACGAAAATCACTCACTACGAAAGCAAAAGACTTGGCAGACGATGCACCATCCCCCCAATGAAAAGCAGGGGTGTCACTAGCACGTTAAGAGACCATACAATAAGTGTCAGGGGCCCGAGACTGTTCAACTGTCTCCCAGCACACATAAGGGGGATTACCAACAGACCCCTGGCAGTCTTCAAGCTGGCACTGGACAAGCACCTAAAGTCAGTTCCTGATCAGCCGGGCTGTGGCTCGTACGTTGGTTTGCGTGCAGCCAGCAGCAACAGCCTGGTTGATCAGGCGCTGATCCACCAGGAGGCCTGGTCACAGACCGGGCCGCGGGGGCGTTGACCCCCGAAACTCTCTCCAGGTAAACTCCAGGTCTCCAGGAGCAGTATTTCTCTCTTCGGAAGAAGAGTTACTTCAACTACTAAAGCATGATGTCTTGGATAAACTGAAGACTTCTGGTGTTACCCCAGTTGCACCTGACAGCTATCAAGCTCAGAGGACTGTGTTTGTGGCCAGAATCAACAGTTTTATGAAACACAGCACTGTTAATGAAATTGTTGATAACATTAATACCGAGAATTCTGACCTTAGGGCTGTAGAAGCACATAAATTCTCGAATCCCAACAACAATAAGGTAACTTTAAAATTAATACTCGAGACACCTGAGGAGGCCAAACTTGTGTGTCAAAATTTATCCCTTAAGGGGGTTTTGGCAAACCAGAATGAACATTGACCAAATTAAATTTCTTGGCCTTTTCCCAGTTTTAAATTTTAATTTCCCAATTTTTCTTTTTTGGGTCTTTAACAAAAACAATTCCCCGGGGGTTCCCCCGGAAATTTTGGGAAATTTCCCCGGAGCGAATTTTCCCCTTTGGGGAAAAAATTTTTACCAATAAAAATCAAAAAATTTTTCAAAAATTTTGGGAAAACCCCTTTTCATCCCGTTTGCTGGGCTTTATTGTCCGAAAAAGAAAAAAAGTGAAATGAAAATTTTGAAAAAAACCCAGTTCCCCCTTTTTTAAGAAGCCACTAAACACCAAACCCCAAACCCAAAAATTGTAACTTTTTTAAACTCGCGGACAATGGACCCTTTGTTCCTACCAAAATTTTTTGGGCCCAATGTTTTTGGAAAATTTTCCGGGCCCCTTTGGGAGGGGAAAAAATTTTTAAACCCTTTTTCATTAACAACAAAAAATGGACAAAAAGGGGAAAAGGTGCATTTTGTTCTAAAATTTTCCACAGCCCAAATAAAAAAACACCAAAATTCCCCTTGAAGGGAAAACATAAGCGGTTTTGCTTTTTTCCCTTGGGTTCGGGTTTTAAAAAACTTTAATTCTAAGGGACCCCCTCCCCACACCGAAAAGTAAACTTTTCCCACCCTTTTCTATAACAAGGGGAATTTTCCCATCTCTACCCAAAATGGCCAATTTTTAATTCCCCCCCCCTTTGGACCCCCCCCTCCTTCCAAACCCGGTTTTTAAACTTTTTCTCAACCCCAAAAGGGATTTAACAACCGAACAATTAACAAGGGAAAAAGAAAGGGGGGTCCCTTCCCCGCTTTTTTTAAAAGGACCCTGTTAACAAGGGTTTTCCCCCCAAATTCCCCCCTTTTTCAAAAATTGGTTTTGGACCCTTTCCAAAAAAGGTTTCCCTTTAACCCCTCACAAAAAACCAATCCCCCCCGGCCCCAAAACGCCCCCTCGAATTTTTAAAAACTCCCCCCCCGAAAAGCCCCCTGAAAAAACAAGCCCAAAAGTTCCCCACCCCCCAATTGAAAGGGTTTTTTGCAAACCCCCGGTCATTTACAATTCCCCTTAAAAGCCCCCAAAACTCTCACGAGCCTCGCTTCCTAAAAACTGAAATAGCACAACTCATTTTTTAATGATAAAACCAAAAACAAACTCAAACGATTCTAATGAGCCCTGTTTAATATTACTGCCTCTAGTGAAAAAGATGGCTTTTTTAAAATACACAAGCATCCACGCAAAATTTCCCTCCTTCCCTTGACGAGTCCAGCAGGGTTTGGGTTAGATCAACACAGACATTACAATGAGGCGTTCAAACGCAGTGTACGACCGAAGAAAAAGAAATAAGGGGGGATTAAAAATTTTTTCCCAACTTAATTTCAAAAATTTCTTTAAAAAACCTTTCCCCTTCTTAAAGGTTAAAACTACATAACTACAATCCCGTTTGTTATACTTTTGAACGAGACAGGTTTGCAAAGTTATAAAACATATTAAATTACGTTTTTTAACTGTATTTGGGGAAAAAATCGAGAGGCCCCTTTTAGTGGTGAAAGCCATTAGTTAAATTGGGTTATACTTTTAAAAATATTCATTTTGGATAAGGGATAACATTCTTGCAATAGAACTAAACAAAGGGTCGCTTTGGACAACTATGATGGGAAACGGGGAAATTTTTTCCCCCCCGAAAACGGGCCCATATATAGATCAATTCCTCTACATAGGATAAAAAAAGGCAGAAATATTCCAAAAATTCTAGCTGGGAAAATTTTTTAAATGCTCATCACCCCGCCCTTTTTAAACTGGGGACTGGTATTAAAACCGGGTAAATTTAAAAAGGAAAACAACCCCTTTAAAAACATGACAGCTAGAAACTTGTCTTTTTTCAAGGCCCATTTTCTTCAAATCGTACTTTGGGACCTCACCGGGAAAACACCAGATAAAATACGGACAAACAAGACTGTGACACTTTCCCCGGTCTATATCCCCCTGGGGAAATTAGGACCCTGACCATATCCCTTTTATAATAAAACTACAAACTCCCCAAATTGGGGGGTTACCTTTTTAAACTCCAAAAACCCAATCTTAACACCCTGGGTTTTGAACCCCTTCGGGGGCATATCTGGGTTTTAGGAGGGAAATTTTGTGTTTTTTAAAAATCTACCTTCCGTGCAATTGATGATGTAAATCAGACCCCTGCACAATCGAATAATTGAAGCTACCAATGCAATTTTTTCCCAATTAGCCCACAAAGATTAAACCCAAAAATTTTAAAAACCCACTAGAGAAATTAGAGACACTTTAAGAAATTATCAAGCAAATGGGGAAGGGATCTTCAAACCCCGACAAAACCCCCCAGCAGGGGGAAATGACCCCATTTAAAGGGACGAATTAATTAACAAATTAGTCACACAAACGACATAGGGGAAAATTTTTAGTTTTTCAAGCTAATCAATATAAAAAAATGAACCAGCAAAATTTTGGAGTAAATCCGACAACTTTTAGGGGGAAAGCCAAGGTTTTCCCAACCACCTAGTTTTTATAAACCTTTTACTGAAAGAGGGGTTTATGAAAAAAGTTGAAAATTTAAAATTGACGAACCACAGGGCCAAGGTAAAATTTTATGGGTGAAAGTATGGGGGGAAAATTCTCTCCACAATAACAGTCGTCAATTTTTAAAAATAAAACATTTCAATTTGTAAATGAATTTGGAAAAATGAGAACTTGGATGATCTACAAAACCCCCCCTACCATCGATACTTCAACTCTTGAAGATAAACCCCCCCACCCTTACAAAACCTTTTTACAATTTTAAAAAGAAAGTCAGGGTTTTTGGAAAATTAGAAAAAACCCCTGGCCACTCTGGGGAAAAACAATGGAACAAAAAAAGTACCTACCTAAAAATTGCAAACAGGGCCCTTTTGGGAAATAACTTTAAGCCATCTTGGCCTCAGGACATTTTCCAGTTGTTTTTAAGACGGGTAGGATGAAATTTTTTTTTGCTAAGGCCCCCAAAAAAGAGACATCCAAAAACCTTGGGGGCTATAACCTATATCTTTTTCTTTAAGACAATGGGAAAAATTCTTGAGAAAGTCATTTCCCCAAAAGATTGAATTACTATATGGGTTTAATCACTTGTTTTAAATGAAAAAATTTGGCTTTAGAACACATAGAGGTACCAACATTTTCCAAAAAATGTTATTTTTTTCACTGTAGCCCAAATCTGAAACCCTCCCGGGGGAACTTTTCCTTAAATGCCACCAGAATGTTCCCTAAAGCTTTTGATGGGTTATGGGATGATTTGGGCCCTTTTATACAAACCCCCTTTTAAACCACCAGAAACCCTCCCCGGGCCCTTTTTTCAGAGGAAAATTTTTAATTCTTAACTCAAAGAAAAAACCCCCCTTTTCCCCCCCCTTTCATGGGAATCCAGAACCTTTTTTTACCGACGGCTGGTTTCCCACAAGGTTTTTGTCTCAGTCCCTTCCCCTTTTAACAAATTTCGTGAATGACCCTTTTCCCCAAACCCAAATTTAAAAGACACAATTTTTGACACAGTTTGCAGATGATGTTATTCATGTCGTCTCATCAACTCCCCTAACAGAAAATACAAGTAAGAGAGAGTCATAGAAAAAATGGGAAAATTTTAACCCTTTTCGAAAATCCAAAATTTGGGGGAAGAAATGGAGAATTAACGACTAATCCCGACAATGTCCCTTGGGTTTTCACCGATAGGATGTTTTGCATCAAAACCCTCGAAATAAAGGGGGGATCTCCCTTTAAAGGGACCCCCTGTAGGGCCCTTAGAAAACCCCCAACAAGGGGTCTTGGATAAAGAAATAAAACAGGGTGCCTCCACTCAACATTTTTTCATGTAACCCAAAAAGATCAACACAGCCAAAGCCGGTCCCTTAAACAGACTTTTCGATTCAATCAAGCCCCTCAAAATGTCAAAAAACATCTGTTTTAAAAAAAGATAATAAGAAACCCATATCCGAAAAAAACCCTTGTGTCCCAATGTCCCCCCCCTTAACAACCAAAGACCAACATGCCACGGGTTTCAAAGGGCCAGAAAGGAGCTCTTTTGCTTTATTACCGTACCAGGAGGGGAGACAGAGTTAAAATGGGAGATTTTAAAAAACACACAACAAATAAAAATTAAATGCCAAAATGACCCTTACAAAACCCAAAAAAAAAACAAAATTTTTAAAAAATGCAAAAAAAATTTTCAAGGGGCCCAAAAGAGAACAACCAAAACAATTGATAAATACCACCCATTACACCATCAAAACTCCTCCTCACAAAAATCAAAGAATGACTCTCCCACAGAGGGTTCGTCGTTTTATTCATAAAGATGATTACCCTCGACCCATGATTTTTAGCAACTTACCTGATGAAGAAGATTGGATACCACCAGAACCCTTCTATGTACACTGAGAAAATCATCGCCCCCAATTAGGGAGACATCTTAAATAACTTTCTAATGTAAAATTATGCTATTGACTATTGTTGGACACCACCATTAAGAAGCTATTGTCACGAACTTATAAACTGGCCAGAAAATTAATGCCTTTCTTGTCGTATAAATATCCGTTGTGCAATCGCGAAAAAAAAAAAAAAAAAAAAAAAAAAAAAAAAAAAAAAAAGTAATTGCAACTTGTATAACTACTACCAATTCAGAGTCATGTACTTATATACCTATTATATCTATGTGACTCTGATGGGTTAGTATTATACCCCTTAAAGAATATCTTATCAATTCACATACACTTTTTAAATTACACCAAAGTGGTTGGGCCACTTACCTTTTATATCCTACCTCTTCACCCCCTCCCACCCTTTTCCAATATTTCCATCCTTACCCATCCTTCTTCCTTACCCATCTCACCAAAGCTCTGGTCATCATCATCAGAAGAAGAAGGGAGTGGATGTGAAATCTTTCAGTACTGTGGAGGCTACAATGTCAGATCATAGGGCAGGGTGTCAGGGTGTCAGCGTGCCTCGTTGTGCTCCGGGTTATCTCGTGTTTTCACGGTCGCTCTTACGTGCTAGAACTTTAATTGGTGTCATCAATCCTATACGATACATCCCTCTAGCGCCTGGAACCAATCTTGGGCGGAAAACATTATATACTGAGTCAAAAAAGGAGAATTAGTGTGCACTACCTAGCAGAGTTTACTGCCAGAGGGGAATCATAGGCCTGTGTCCCAGGTGAAAAAATAATAATAATTGAACTTTTCGTGTCAGAGTAAAGAAAGTCTCCCTGATAACATTGAGTATACATAGTGTATAGTGTATACTACAGTGGCTCCCTAGTATATTGATGATAAAGGCTAAAGTGTCATTTGAAAACAGGTGAATTTGTAAATGAAGTGATAAGCCTATAGAGGCAGGTGCCAGAAGTCGCCAGAAACTTACCACAGGTCAGCTGTTTTAAAAATCTTCCTGGCCTGCTAGTGTACTCGCATATAATCTAGTGATACCAGTGAATAGCAGAATACAGTGTTGTAGTAGCAACTAACCAGTATTATAATGGTACTTAGTGGAGTGGAGTGACTTTCATTAGTTTCTTTTTTCTTGAAATACCAGACGTTACTGTGAATTTCATATAACCTGTAGTTACCAGCGGTCGCAATATACACAACGAGAAGCAATTATTACTACAGAAAAAGCGTCCTTCCTCCAAAATTTGCACCAGTCAACTATAGTGATAATATAGCATTTATTGTGGTGGAGACGGAAAAAAAAAATAGAAAAGCTAGATACAGCGATTGATAAACAAGGGTGGAGGTCGACCGTTCGTCATTGTAGGAGTGCCAGCAATCACCGATTTCTTCAACACGCAAGTTATACTTTTGTATCAGTCAAATCACATATTACTCGGGTAGATAATTTCCAGTAGATCCTTCATGTGTTAGCTCAAATCACCTTCCAGTATGTTTAAATAAGTGACCCACTGATCAGATCAGATCGACTGGTCCGAACCCTTGACTGGTCCGAACCCTTGACTGGTCCGAACCTGGGACTGGTTTCAAACGGTTTCGTTGGACAATAAAGCAGACTGTAAACGGATGGGGTTGTAGGCGCCCTTATAAACACAAACATTAAAAATCAGGAACGTGACGGTAAGCTGTCCAATATACAAAAACAGTTAGAAACAGAAATACAAATAGCTAGAGCTTCATTTAAAGAGGTTATTAATAGAATATTCAAGAGGTTGCTAGTAGAATTGCAGTAAATCAACCATTCAAAAAATTATGAAGCTGTGTGTAGTCTGTGGTCAGTCAAACAAATGGGCTTCCACATGGATAAATTGTCATTTTTGTGGAAATTGGTGTCACGCCCCTTGTGCGGATATCCCAGAACTAGCTACAAGCAGTATTAAAACAGAGAAGTGTTTTTGGGTATGCCCAAATGAGGAAAATCTGTGGACTAAAATCACAAGGGTATTAAAAGAGGACAACATCAAAGCTGCTTTCATAGAAAACCTGGAGCTTTCTACAACAGATGGGAACATAAAAAGTCTGGGCTGAATGGTACTGCCCTTGATACTGGCCATGTAGTCACAAACTGTAAGGCTGGAGGTGATGTCCTGGTAGTCAGTAAATGTGGGGCTGATAGTGCTGTCCTGGGAGACAGTAATGGTGAAGCTGGAGGTGCTGTCCTGGGAGACAGAAATGGTGAAGCTGGAGGTGCTGTCCTGGGAGACAGAAATGGGGAAGCTGGAGGTGCTGTCCTGGGAGACAGAAATGGTGAAGTTGGAGATACTGTCCTGGGAGACAGTAATAGTGAAGCTGGAGGTGCTGTCCTGGGAGACAGTAATGGTGAAGCTGGAGATACTGTCCTGGGAGACAGTAATGGGGAAGCTGGAGGTGCTGTCCTGGGAGACAGTAATGGTGAAGCTGGAGATTTTGTCCAGGTAGTCTGGAATTATACGCAGGAAGGAATACATATAAATGACCTCATAGGGGACAGGAGCCATAGTAGGGAAACAAGTGTAGTCAAAGATAAGATAAAACCAATATTGCCAACTAGAAATACTGCAGGAAATAGCAAACAAGAGGACTCCAATAGCAATACTGAGGATAAATTACCAAAAACAACTGGTGGGAGCTCCATTGTTGGTGCTAGGGATGATAGAAGTAAGACAGGGAAACATGCACCAACAGGGAATACAGTCACAGAAACCCAAGGCAAGCGGAAACCAAGCCTGTGCACGTACTATGCACTTGGTATCTGCTGGCATGGAAATCTGGAAAAAAAAGATGGGACATGCAACTATGACCACCCTAGAAAATGCCATGCCCATATGACAACAGGAAAATGCAAACTCCTTCCTGTAAGCTTTTTCACCCTGAAATGTGTACCTCTTCAGTACAGGAAAGACTGTGCTATAACTTAAATTGCAGGCATACCATCTAAAGGGGACAAAAAGATACAAAACATCCAGGCCATGGGAAAACCTGGGTAGCCACAGCCACTCAAGAGAGAGAGTTTTTTAGTGCCAGGAAGGAAAAAAAACTGGCAGAAAATGGCAGAAATGTACACCAAATCCAGTCATTCCTGGAGTGGAACCACAGTCGATGGCCTCCACTCCAAACCACAGATACAGATACTAATGCCGGAAAAAAAAAACCCCCCCCCAATACCAACAATACCCCCAGTCCGATAACATTCTTCTTTGCAAATATACAGGGTCTAAAACCAGCAACAAACAACAAAATACCTTTCATCCGTGGACTGCTTGCAGAGGCAAAGGCAATGTTCGCGGCTTTCACTGAGACCCACATAAAGGATCACTTGGACAACGAAATATGGTTCCCGGGTTTACAACCTATACAGATGTGACAGAGTGAACAGGCAAAAAAGGGGGGGGGGTTGGCCTGTACATTGCAGAGTCACTTGTTTGCACAGAACTGCTTAATTGCCTCAAATGAGTAGTGGAATTTTTTAGCAGTAAAGGTCGAGAACCAAAACCTAGTCATTGTGGTAGTCTACAAGCCTCCGGATGCAACATCCCAGCAATTCCAGGAACAGCTGTTAAAATTGACCACTGTCTGGAAAATCTTCCAGCTCCTGCACCCAACATCTTGCTCCTGGGGGATTTCAACTTAAGGCACCTAAAATGGAGGAATATAGCAAATAATATTGTTGCAGTAATAACACCAGGAGGCAGCTCTGATGAAAACTCACACTCGCACGAGCTTTTAAATCTCTGACAAAATTCAATTTAAACCAGCAAATAATAGAGCCTACTAGACTGGAGAATACACTAGACCTCATCTTCACTAACAATGATGATCTGATAAGAAATGTCACCATATCAAAAAACAAAATACTCAGATCACAACATAATTGAGGTTCAGACATGTATGCGTGGAACCCAAGACCGACAAAAAGAGACTATTCACGAGGGAGCATTCACCCAAATTCAACTTCAATAACAAAAACATAAAGTGGGACCAAGGTAAACCAAGTCCTAACCGATATAAGGGGAAGATACACTAAGCAACACAGACCCCAACTTATGCCTAGAACAGATTAACTCGGTGGCACTCGATGTATGCACAAGGCTTATTCCTCTAAGAAAAAGGAGGGGGTAATGTAAAATAGAAAGAGACAGGCGCTCCCTTTACAGGCGACGGAAAAGAATAACAGAGCGGCTAAAGAGGTCAATATATCTGAAATGCGTAGGGAGACACTGGTCAGAGAAATAGCAAGCATCGAACTTAAGCTAAAAGAATCCTTTAGGAGTCAGGAATCGCGGAAGAAACTAAAAGCCATAAATGAAATCGAAAGAAACCCAAAGTATTTCTTCTCCTATGCCAAATCAAAATCGAGAACAACGCCCAGTATTGGGCCCCTACTTAAACAAGATGGGTCCTACACAGATGACAGCAAGGAAATGAGTGAGCTACTCAAGTCCCAATATGACTCAGTTTTTAGCAAGCCGCTAACCAGACTGAGAGTCGAAGATCAAAATGAATTTTTTATGAGAGAGCCACAAAATTTGATTAACACAAGCCTATCCGATGTTATCCTGACGCCAAATGACTTCGAACAGGCGATAAATGACATGCCCTTGCACTCTGCCCCAGGGCCAGACTCATGGAACTCTGTGTTCATCAAGAACTGCAAGAAGCCCCTATCACGAGCCTTTTCCATCCTATGGAGAGGGAGCATGGACACGGGGTTCGTCCCTCAGTTACTAAAAACAACAGACATAGCCCCACTCCACAAAGGGGGCAGTAAAGCAATAGCAAAGAACTACAGACCAATAGCACTAACATCCCATATCATAAAAATCTTTGAAAGGGTCCTAAGAAGCAAGATCACCACCCATCTAGAAACCCATCAGTTACACAACCCAGGGCAATATGGGTTTAGAACAGGTCGCTCCTGTCTGTCTCAACTATTGGATCACTACGACAAGGTCCTAAATGCACTAGAAGACAAAAAGAATGCAGATGTAATATATACAGACTTTGCAAAAGCCTTCGACAAGTGTGACCATGGCGTAATAGCGCACAAAATGCGTGCTAAAGGAATAACAGGAAAAGTCGGTCGATGGATCTATAATTTCCTCACTAACAGAACACAGAGAGTAGTCGTCAACAGAGTAAAGTCCGAGCAGCTACGGTGAAAAGCTCTGTTCCACAAGGCACAGTACTAGCTCCCATCTTGTTCCTCATCCTCATATCCGACATAGACAAGGATGTCAGCCACAGCACCGTGTCTTCCTTTGCAGATGACACCCGAATCTGCATGACAGTGTCTTCCATTGCAGACACTGCAAGGCTCCAGGCGGACATCAACCAAATCTTTCAGTGGGCTGCGGAAAACAATATGAAGTTCAACGACGAGAAATTTCAATTACTCAGATGTGGTACACATGAAGAAATTAAATCTCCATCAGAGTACAAAACAAATTCTGGCCACAAAATAGAGCGAAACACCAACGTCAAAGACCTGGGAGTGATTATGTCGGAGGATCTCACCTTCAAGGACCATAACATTGTATCAATCGCATCTGCTAGAAAAATGACAGGATGGATAATGAGAACCTTCAAAACTAGGGAGGCAAGCCCATGATGACACTCTTCAGGTCACTTGTTCTATCTAGGCTGGAATATTGCTGCACTCTAACAGCACCTTTCAAGGCAGGTGAAATTGCCGACCTAGAAAATGTACAGAGAACTTTCACGGCGCGCATAACGGAGATAAAACACCTCAATTACTGGGAGCGCTTGAGGTTTCTAAACCTGTATTCCCTGGAACGCAGGAGGGAGAGATACATGATTATATACACCTGGAAAATCCTAGAGGGACTAGTACCGAACTTGCACACGAAAATCACTCACTACGAAAGCAAAAGACTTGGCAGACGATGACCATCCCCCAATGAAAAGCAGGGTGTCACTAGCACGTTAAGAGACCATACATTAAATGTCAGGGGCCCGAGACTGTTCAACTGCCTCCCAGCACACATAAGGGGGATTACTAACAGACCCCTGGCAGTCCTTCAAGCTGGCACTGGACAAGCACCTAAAGTCAGTTCCTGAATCAGCCGGGCTGTGGCTCGTACGTTGGTTTGCGTGCAGCCACCAACAGCCCGGTTGATCAGGGGGTGATCCCCAAACCCCA
>NC_069442.1:32607066-32624832 GCF_026875155.1 Cherax quadricarinatus
CAGGGGAAATAACCTTTCTTGACTTAGTTCTGGAAAAATGAATCCCTTGTTAAATTTAAAAGTTTCGGGAACGGGGTGCTAGCGACACAAATAATTACATTTGAATTGAAGGGAATATGTAGTGGGGATACTCAGTAACGCCCCAGATTTTCGCCTTAGCAGATTACGAGGGCTTAGAGAACCCCTATCATTGTTGACGGGGGGGTAACGAAGGGGGGGCTATCAAATGACAGTTTTTGAACACAATTCATGTGCTAAAAAGAAGTTTTTCCCCTTAAAAAGGGAAAAATTGATCAAATAGAAATGCCCCAAAATGGTGAATAATAGGCTAAAATTTATTTGGGGAATAAGAAAGGGAAAATTTATAGGGTATCAAAAGGGCGGGGGGTCTCTTATGAATCAGTATTTGACATTAAGGGGGGACATTAAAAAAGGGGATAAGAAAAGCTAAAGGGACTATGAAATTAAAGTTGTAGGGATTCTAAAATAATCCAAAAAATTTTTTTTTCCAGGTATATAGAACAAAAGTAGAGTAAGATAGGCCCCCTTAAAAATTTAAATATCATCTTTACTGACAAAAGAGAATGAAATGTGCTCGATTTTAATAATTATTTTCTCTCGGTTTTTCACAGGAAGACCTAGTGTGTTCCGGAAATTAAAATTTTTATAGGGGGCCGAAGAAGATAAATTATGTTAAAATCAAAAGTCACTAGTAAAAGGGGTTTGTGAAGCAGATAGCCCGACTGAAGCAAAAAAAGTCCCGGGTTTCCTGATGAGGTTTTTTAAAGGGTTTTTTTAAGGAATGCAAAATGGAAGTCTGTGAACCTTAATAATATTTTTATTTATCTCTTCAAAAAGGTTTTAGTGTTATATGTGGAAGTGGCTAATGATTTCCTATTTTTAAAACGGGGAAAGTCGTTACGTCAAATTAACCCCAATAAAATGAACCCCAATTTTAGGAAGTTGCTAGAGTAATTATAGTGAGATTTAAGAAAAGCCATCTCGTAAGCATGCTTGGGTTTTTGATATCAGATGGATTCCAAAAAAGGCCGGTTTGTCTAATAATTTTTACTTTTTTTCAGTAAAAACTTTTGAGGCTGTTGACCACGATAAAGAATTTATATTGTTTACTTAGATTTTGTAGGCATTTGAAAAGGGTTTGCACAAAGACTGTTGGAAAATGCAGCTCATTTTGGGGGGAGGGTTTCTTCGTGGGTCGAGTCATGGCTCACGACAGGAAGCAGGGTGTCCATAAATGGGGTTTAAATCAGAGTGGGGATCAGAACAAGTGGCGTTCCACAGGGATCATTTGGGCCCCGTTGTTTTTTTATTTTAATATCAAAGATCTTGAGAAGGGGAAATTTTGTGATATGAGCAAATTCGCCGAGACACGAAGATAGGTAGGGTAATTGATTCAAAGTAGATGTTAGGGGAAATTAGGGGATTTTGACAAAACTTACTCTTGGTCGAAAAGGGAGGAGTTCAAGTAGATTTAAAAGCAAGGTTCTAAAGCTCGGGGTGTCCATAACCTGCCTTTAAGTTAAATAATGTAGAACTTAGCCATACAATTGGAAAAGGACTTGGGGGGGGATGGTAAGCAGCAAACCCTTAACCAAGAACAAATGCCAAGCATACGTAATAAGGCCAAATGATTATGGGGTTATATCCAAGAAGTGTAAGCAACAGAAGTCCGAGGTCTATGCGCTTTATACATATTAGAAGGCCCACCTAGATTATGCAGCTCAATTTCGGTCTCCATTTCGAAGGACTAAAATTTGTTAGAAAAACATTAGCGTTGGATGACTTTAATTTTAAAAACATGCATTAGAAATCTTTTTCCCTTTTGAAAAAAAGATTGAAGACTCTTAAGTTCTTCACTTTTAGACGAAGAATGAGGGGAGAAACCCGTCGAAGTGTTTAAGTGGAGATAGGTATTAATAAAGGGGATATTAACAAGGTTTTGGGATATCTCTCCAAAGGGGGAACCCGCAGTAATGGATTTTTAAAATTTGATAAATTTAGATTTAGAAAGGGAATAGGAAAGTATTTGGGTTTTGGGAAAAAGGGTAGTTGATGAGTGGAACAGTTACCTAGTTGGTTATTGAGGCTAGGCTTTGGGGGGGTTTCAAATTTGGTTGGATAAGTCTGAGGGGGAGGGGGGTTTGGATTTGGGGGGACTTGCCATCGGGCTTGTTTTGGGTGGCATTGAAAATTGGGTTTGGGCAAATGTTTTGTTAGTGGGAAAGAATTGTAAAGGACCCGCCTGTATGGGCCAACAGGCCTGCGCAGTGTTCCTCCTTTTTATGTTTTATGTTCTTATGATTTTTTTTTTGGGTTCTAATGGTTTAGCTATTTTTGGGTCCAGTAAAAGTTCATATCAAAAACCCCCTGGAGGAAATTTTTGGAGTTTGTGGTTGCAGCCAGTTTGTTTTTTTTTTGGCGGGTTTTTGGGGGTGGGTGGGAGGGGTTGCTCCTTCTCGTGGCAACAGTGTTTTACTTGAGTAATGTTTCTTAAACCGTGGTGATTGATTTTTTGTTGTTATGGATTTTCGTTTGTTTCCCTGACCCCGACCATTGACGTGGTTTCAGTTGAATTTTAGGGGATGGGGAATGAGTAGATGTTATGAAATTAACTTCACCGGCAATGGGGTAGGAGGGGAAAACACAACTCTTCTTATTGGTAATATTGATATTTTGGGGTGATTTCTGCGTTGTTTTTATCTTCTGAGTCTCTACTGTCGTTTATGTGGATCTTTACTAGGGATACAGTGTTGTTAGAAACCCCCTGGGGGAAGTAAAGTACAGGAATAAAGGATTTGTGTTGCTTTCCCCACTGCCCAGCTCACTTGAACTTTTAATTTATATTTGTCTCATTATTCATTTTCTATCCCATATACTTTTTTTTTTTTTAGACATAACAGCCATCTCTCACCGAGGTTGGGTGACTGAAAAAAAGAAACAATTTTACCATCACTCAGTCCATCACTTGTTTTTGCCAGCATACTACAGTTTAACCCTTTCAGGGTCCAGGGCCAAATCTGAAGTCACGCACCAGTGTCCAAGAAATTTTGGAAAAAAAAAAAAAAATTATTTTTTCTTACAGAATTAAAGAGCATATTTTTGTGAGTTAATAAAACAAAAAAAATAGAATCAGATCAGTACTTACTGAGATACAGTGCCAAAAAGTTTATAGAAATGTGTGGTGGTGGCAACATCGAGAATTCCAGATACGCGTATTATATTATTTTGTTGTTTTAGTTGTTTTTTCTTTTCTTTTCCATTTTTTTTCTATTCTACTAACATTTGGGGCCTGAGAGACCAATACTGTATATATTTATATATATATACTCACTGTATTGAACACAATAACCGCACTAAAGTTATTATCATATTATTGTTTACCATGTTGTTTATTACAATAAACATGCACAAATATTGTATAATACTAATGTTCTATCATATATTTACATATTTACAATCACTGGACATGGTTTTAGAACTGCTGGAGCTTGTGGAATCCTTGAAACAAGGCACCATGCACAGAGGCACCTTACATTCCTCACACATAAACCAAGTGTCTTTGCGTCTTTGTTGCCGTCGTTTGTTTGTGCACAGACATGCATCTCTTCTGAGCAAATTTCTTTTGAGTTGAAGGAAGCTGTATTATGAAATGATCACCTTCTCTCCTCAACGCTTGGGTATATTGTGATGAATTCGAGGACCATGTTGTATTGCAGGTGTTGTTACCTGGTACTTCATTATGAGTTGTCTGACAACAGACAACAAAATTTCACCATATGGTGGTCTGTTACAGTCTTTATTTGGTACATTTTTATATGCATTCAGCATTGAATGTCCATGAGATGGAAGAAAAGTTTCATGTACCACTTGTAACTCTTACGAACAACAGTCAACAAAACCAATCTGCATGTCACACTTGTCAACCAAGCGCATGTTTTGTGTATAATCAATCACTGACACTGGTTTTCGAATACGTTCATTAGTCACTCGATCAACTTTGCCACTGTCTTGCATTTCATTACGGGTGAATGGTTGTCAAAATTGTGACATCTCGTTTGTCATGCCACTGTAATGCCATAATGTCATTGGCAGTAAACACCTGCACGTCATCACCACGAACACCTGCGTTGAGCATGGGCATATGTTTACGATTAGCAACGCACTGTGCCACACACATCTGTCTTGTTCACTCACATGAAATCACTGAGTAATGGGCTTGTGTACCAGTTATCGGTATATTAATGTATGGCCCTTACCAAGATAAGGTGCCATCATGTTTCTCACTACGTCACCTGAGATACCCAATAACATCTTGGTATCTTTCAATTTTTTTACTACCCGTGTATACAACAATACCCAAAAACACCAGGCCACTGTCACAATCACAGAGTACAAACAATTTTATACCAAAGCGGTTCCTCTTGCTCGGTATATACTGCTTGAATGACAGTCTACCTTTGAACAAAATCAAAGACTCGTCAATTACAAGATTCTTGAATGGATAAAGTATATCCTGAACTTTTCTTTGAGATACATGAAAACATTTTAATTTGTATAACCTGTCACTTCTGTCAGGCCTAGTTTTGTCAAAGAAGTGCAACATACGTAACAGTAAGATAAACCTGTTCACTGGTATTATTTCACTGAAGACGGGGTACAAATTAGCCGATCTGTGGACCAATATGCTTTTATATTATGCTTATAGACGTGAGGCATAAGCATTATTGTTGCAAAAAGCAAATACATTTCTGCAAACAGTCGTCTCTTTCCACCTGTGTAGTCTTGACTGTGGTGATAAGATCGTATTTGCCATGGTTTTACTAAAATACTTATTACTTTCCCTGGCAATAATTTCCATCAATGGCTGGTCAAAGAATAATTCAAAGAATTCCAGTTCATTGGTTTGTGATTCCAAGGGGACAGGTAGGTAGAATTCCCCTTTGAGAGTCATCAAAGTGGTGTGGGTTGGGAACAAAATTGGGATTTTGCTGCCAATCCCACATATGGTTTGCTGGTGGATACTGGACATCATAGGTGGTTGTACGGGTGGTTGTGGTTGTGGCGGGCTGGTGGTGACGCTCCGCTTTGTCCTTGAACTGATGAGTCAGCAGCGTGGGTCCCCGCGTGGCACGGTGAGTCACGCATGGCGGTGCCACTACCACCACCAGCACCACTAACACCATCCACTGATGCCTGTGGCCCATCCATGCCAAGTGTAGCCACATCATCCTCACTATCACTACCTAAAACGGGTGTAGGGCCACGGAATGTACTCCGGGATGTACTCTGGGATGTACTCCGGGATGTACTCCGTCCCCTGGGCACAGCATAGGGTACACTACCCGAGTGCATGCGGCGGCGAACATACCGACGCTTCACTGGTGAATATGTTTCCTCACTATCACTACTCGAATGATCGTCGAGCGCAATAAAATCACAATCCACGTCAGAATCATCGTCATTACTGAAGTCAGAGGCCTGGCCACGGGAAAATATTAGTTTTCTCTTACGTTTAGGAACACCCGACCGTGAGTCACGAGTGCCCACACCAGAGGTAGAAGGTCGAGGATAGTCGGGGTTTTCTGCACTATTATCGATATCCTGGTCATTATTTTCGGTCACTAATTTATCAAAGCCGTAGAATTCGTCTTCATTTCCACTTCCATCAGTGTCAGAACTATCAGACAGGAAGAGGAGAGTCCCAATTTTCCGGGGAGTGAGAGCTGACTTGCGACGAGGCATGGTGAACAAGGGTGACTGAGCCGGCGTTCCCACAATGCTATGCAGGCGCCTAGATTTTTTGTTTATGGCGCACACCCACGGCGCAGACCCATTCTCTCACATGTAGGCCTATGAGCGCTTTCGTGCTAAATTTGACGGCACTAGAATTTTGGCATAGATCTACGGTTTGGACACTCACCGAAAAGCCGTAGATCTACGGGACGGACCCTGAAAGGGTTAAAGCTGAAGATATCCTCACCCCTCCTTCAGAGTGCAGGCACTGCATTTCTCACCTCCAGGACTCTAGTCCTCATAACTGGTTTCCTTGAACCCCTTTATAAATGTTGCCTTGTTCACACTACAACAGCATGTCAAGTCATAAAATCCACTTGCCTCCACTCACTCCTCTTTAACACACACACACTTGATGTCTAAGCCCCTCACACACAAAATTTCCTTTACTCTCTCCAACCATTCCTTGGATGATCCATATAATTAAATAAGAAAAAGGCACAATACCGTGACCGGAACAATACTCAAATAACTTGCACATAGGAGAGAGGAGCTTACAATGAAGTTTTGGTCCAACTAGGACCATTTACAAAGTCACACTAACAAAAAAAAGGAGGGAAGGAGGGAGCATACTAATAGGCCAGCAAACAGGGATGGGACAAGAGAGATAGTAGGAAAAGAAGAGTGGCAGAGGTAGTAGAAGTAGTAGCAGTGGAGTCAGTCAAAGGGCTAAGAGGAGCACTGCAAGGGAGCTAGGGGCCCAAAAGGTAGGAAACAAGAACACAGAGGGGGGGAAATAATAAATTTACCAAACACCAAGGCAGAAGAAAGAAAACCCAAAGGAGAAAGAGGGGAAAGGGGGGGAAAAGGGAGATGGTGAAAAAAATCAGGTTAAATCAGAGGTGTTTTAAAGTTTGGAGCATTTTGCAATGTAATAGGAAAGGAAGGCATCTACAGAGACAAAGCCAGGACTTAGATTCATACAAGGAAAGTTATGTATAAGGGAGGATTCAACCAGATGGTGACTATGAAAGTTAGAAGAAGGGTAGACAGTTTTAGCAGAAGACCATTCAATAGGATAACTGTGATCTCTGATATGACAAAAAGGAGCATTGTTGGTGTCGGCAAGCCTGACACTACTTTTGTGCTCCCTGAGTCTGTCAGAAAAAGAACAGCCAGTTTCTCCAAAGTACTGAAGAGAACAAGAGGAACAAGAAATAGAGTAGACATCAGGAGCATCTATAGAGGAAGGAGAGAAATGAACTAGATTGGTGCAAAGAGTGTTAGTCTGGCAAAAAGTAAGTCTCTACACATATGCTGCTATATATGATAATTCTATGTAACTGTTTTTGTGTATACCTGAAAAAAATTTAACTTATTACTTATTATTACTTAAGGAAGGGGGGAGAGTTTTTTGAGTTTAGATAAACTGGAATTATAGGGAAGGAGGGCGGAGGGGCCACAGGAGTAGAGAGTTTGGGAAAGAAGAAAGTCATTTAGACTGAGAGGCAGAGTTATAAAAGGGGAAAGGGCACCCAGGAGGGAAAAAAGAATTAGATGGGAATGAGGATCACAAATGCAAGGAGACAGGAAGTGGAAAAAAAAATCTTTTCTTTACAGAGGAAAAATGTTAAAAAAGTAGTAAATGTATGTGCCACTGTGATAGGTTGCAAACAGGAAAAAAGAGCAAAACCGTATTGAGGATGGACTGAACATAAGGGAAAAGGAAGCAAAAGGAATTAGTTCCCATTCAGTTTTAAAAATAGGGAAAGGGGGAAATTTTTAAGGGCATCAAGAAATGGTTGGAAAGAGACTAGTATGAGCCAAAGAGCAAAGATGTCATTACATAGTGGACCCAGGGAAGGGTGCACTCGTTGTAGGAAAAAGAACAGTCTCTAAGATTCTTTTAAAAGATTAGCAAGAAAGGAGTTAGAGGAGAGCCCATAACATCATGAGGTTTGAAATTAAAATATTTCCCTTGGGGGAAAAAGGAATTTGAGTCCCCAAAGGGGGGAAAGTCAGAAAGACATCAGTTGGTTTTTGGGAGATAAAAGAACCCTTTTTTGGCCTTCTCTCTGAGAAAATTGATGTATCAAGGGGACTTTAATGAAGGGGGATTAAACATCAAGACTAAGATTTTTACGGTGGGGAGAGGGTAACAGTTCAATGAAGTCTTGAAGTGTGAAGGGGGGCAGGAGAAAAATTACCCAAAAAAGGGGGGAGGGTTTTGACGAATGAAGCAGTAGAATAAGAGCGAAACTCTAGTGGTTTTTTGGACATAAAGAAAAAATATGTTTGAGTTTTGCAAAGGTCATAGAAAAAGGGTAGAGGGGCAGATGTCACAAAAATGTTGAAAAAGGTCAAAGAGGAGGACGGGAGAGAGGCCCTTAGTTTTTTGCTGAAAGTTTCTGATAAGGAAAAAAGAGTGCCCTGAAAAAGGGCAAATCAGGAAAATTTTGTGATGAGGGGCTGCAAAAAAATGAAAAAAAACAAAAAGGCAACACCAGCCAGGGGGAGGTGAAGTGGCAGAGACCCAAAAAAAAAACATTTTAAGCTGTCTTTGTAACCTTTCCAACTGAGCTTGAACGCTTGGTTTTGGTTCTTTCCCTTTTCCCCCTTTACTGCCCCCCCATGGGGGTTGTGATTAGCTCTTTTTAATTGTTTTGTGTCTGCTCTTAACTTTTGACTTGTCCACTTTTCATGGGGCTCTCCTTCCTACTCATGAGAACTTTCAACTAGAAACTAAGGACTCTCTGACCCCTTTTCCCCCTGACTTTGCCCTTGTTAACATTTTCGTGTCATTTTTTCTCTCTGCCCTATTTCT
Source organism: Cherax quadricarinatus (assembly GCF_026875155.1). Classification (NCBI taxonomy): domain Eukaryota; kingdom Metazoa; phylum Arthropoda; class Malacostraca; order Decapoda; family Parastacidae; genus Cherax; species Cherax quadricarinatus. Next base: position 32,615,645 of record NC_069442.1, read on the forward strand.
TGGCCTTCCCAAACTCTAAAACCCGATATTTAAAACTAAAATGGTCTTAATTTTATTACGGAAAATGTGCCCAAAAAAAAAAATACGTAAAACGTTAATCAATTATTGTTAATTCATTTTTACTAAAACCCTATTACGTGCCTTAAAAAAACTTTACATGTCCTCTCAAAAAAAAAAAAAAAAAATTTTTTCACAAAACATTTCACTTGTTTTTCTGCCATTGGAAAAGTTGTGTGATGTGTGTATGGACCCCACTTGCTCCTTGTTCCCCCCATCCCTTGCTTCAGTGCTCTGCCAATCTGTGTGGAAGGAGGCTGCTACTTTTTTCCCTCAGTCCCCCATTTTCTCTCAACAAAAACTTTGCCTTGTAATTTTCCCCTCCAATGGTCGGGAATGTGTTGAACTATACTTAAATTTAGAAAGGCCCATGACTACCCTTTTAAAAAGCAACGATGTCTGTTTACATGTGCGCAGACCGGGGGGTGTCGGGGTGGAAATTTAACCTAAAGAAATCAGCTGCCTCACCCCCACTGGTTTTTTTTTGAGGTTGTGGTGTTACATTTCTCTTCACACAGACAAGATCCTGAAGGGGGGAAGATTATAGATTGCCATCTGCCTAAACAGCCACGACCTCAAAAAAATCCCCGGTGGGAGAGAGGCGCAGTTTTTTGTGGTTGTAAATTGATCCTTGTACCTTCGGTCTGTGACTTGCATATAAGAAACCCTTGCTCTAATAGGGTGGGGGGCATGGGTCTTCTTGCAAAATGAAAGTTTGTTTGACTCATTCTGACCTTTTGGAGGGGCTTTCTAGGCAAAAATTGGGGGTCGAGTGAAAAAAGGGCACCCGAGAAAAAAAATAGCGGGCCCTCCTCCTTCCCCAAGCTCGGCAGAGATGAAGGTGGTATGGTGGGAAACAATGGGCAGACAGGCTCCAGACATAGTATATAATTTTCCTTGGGGAAAGCGGTGAAAAATGTATGCAAAAAATTTTTGGGTTTAGATTTTTTTTTTGTGTTGGCATTTATAGATTTTTTTTGTGGGCATGTACCTGTTGAAATATAAAAAGCAAGTCCTTTTGATCCAAAATATGATTTTTATTCTGTATTAAGAGTCTGTTAAGCATTAAAATTTAGTCTGCCTGAAATGCCATGGGTGATAAGGCTTTCTTTGTACTTAGTCAATCAGAATTGTAATTACCTTGCAAACTATGCAAAGAAAAAAATCCTTTAAACCTTATGTCCCATTTTCTTAGAGGTTCTGTCTCTTTTTTCTTGCTCTTTGGTGGCCAAAAACCCCACCCCTTGGTAATTTTTCTTTCCCGCCCACCTTTTCCTCTCAGACTTCGTGAATGTGTTTACTCCTTCCCCCCCCTGTAAGTGTTAGTTTTTAGCTGAGTCCCTCTTCCCCAATGTCCCTCTTATGTTTTCCTTAATTGTCCAAATGAAAACTTACCCGAATTAATCTTCCCGTCCCACTGTGTCTTTCTTTCCTCATCCACCCTTTTTGTGGACTCAAATTTCCCTTTCCTTCAAAAGGGAAATATTATTCTCAAACCTTTGGTGTTGCTATGGGCTTCTTTATCCCCTGTTTTGCTAATTTACATGGGAAATTCGAAATTATTTTTTTCCTACTTTTGATGTGTGCCCCCCACTTGGCTCTACTATGTAGATGACATCTTTGCTCTTTGGTCTCAGATGTTTTCCAACGATTTTTTGTCCCCTTAATAATCTTGCCTTTTCCCAAAAGTTTAAAGCTGTGGGAGGGTTAAATTCCTTTTCCCTTTCCCTTGATGTTAATGTGCACGCTCAGGTTGCGGGTTTTTGCTTTTTTGTGTACCGCAAACCTTTTCATAATTTTTTATGTTTTCTCTGTCAAGAAAAGTGTTCTTTTTTCCCTCTTTCCCATGCTCCTGCTTTATATCCTCTTTTCCATGAATTGGGATCTCCACTCTTTTTTAAAATTTCATTCTCTGGTTTTTGGTACCCTTTTCTTTTTAAAGCCTGCCTTTCGAGCTTTCTTTTTCCCCCAATCTCTCTACTCCTAGTAACTTCCTGTCCTCTCCCTTCCCTATATTTCCAGTTTTTAATTAAATAACTCTCTTCATTCCTTAGCATAAAATTATTTTTCACCAGATAACATTATTCACCCCAAATCTAGTTTTACCTCTAGTTCTTTATAGATGCTTTTGTATCTACTCTATTCATGTTCCCCCTGTCCTTTCAGTATTCAGGAAAGTGGCCGACTCTTTCTGACAGATCGGGAGCACAAAATTTGTGTTAGGCTTACCAACCCAACAATGCTCTTTCCTGTAGTCAGGATCAAAATCTCTTATTGGTGGTCTTCTGCTAATTTTCCAGTCCCCGTCTCGTTGAATCCCCCCAGGACTAAGAATATGAAGGAAACCTGGTAAGATTCATAGTCCTGGTTTGTATCTGTAGATGCCATCCTTTTCACTACATTGTAAAATGCTCCAAACTTCGAACCCCTGTGAATTAACTTGAATTTTTTTTCCCTTTTCCCTTTTCCCCCTTTTCTCCTATTTAGCATTTAAGTCCCCTCCACAATTATCTCTTATTGGGTTCAAAAGTTTGACATGTCACTTAATATCTCCCAAAATCTCTCTTTCCCTTCTACAGCCCTTTCTTCCGGTCCAAAATATTATTTGCCCATTTTTTCACCCAACCTTTTTTTTAAGCATAAAACCCTTTAAAAATTAAAATTTTTTTTTCCCTTTTCCCTTACATAACTGATCTTCAACATTGTTACTACCCCTTTCCTTCCTCTAACTCTCTCGATATTCGTGATTAAACCCCAAATCTTTCCCCTTTCCACGAAACTCCCCCAAACCCCCTTTCAGTGTTTTTCACTTAGAGCTAAGACACCCAAACATCTTATGGGGTGACTAAAGATTTTTTTTCATTTCCCCCATGGAAAATAGAGGAAAAAAGAAGAACAAAACTATTGAGAAAAAAAAGAAAAATAAGGTGTGTGAGAAATTACAGTAGGGCCCACTTATACGGGTTATTTTTCGGGGCTCTGGAGGGCCCCACTTTTACAGCAGGTTTGTTCGGCTACTGGAGGCCTCATTATACAGCAGGTTGGTTCAGGATGGGGGGCCTCACTTATACAGCAGGTTGGTTCCAGGTATGGGGGCCCTACTTATACAGCAGGTTGGGTTTCCCAGGTACTGGGGGCCCATATCAGCAGGTTGGTTCCAGGCTACTGGGGGGCCCCTACTTATACAGCGGTTATGTTTAGGCTACTGGGGGCCCCATTATACGCATTTTTGGGTTTCGGTACTGGAGGGGCCCCATTCCAGAGGTTAGGTTTCCAGGTACTGGGAACCCCACTTAACGCAGGTTGGGTTCCGGATACTTGAGGGCCCCACTTTAAGCAGGTTGGTTCCAGGCTACTGAAGGGCCCCACTTTACAGCAGGTTAGGTTTCCAGGTAGGGGGGCCCCATTATACAGGGGTTGGGGGTTCCCGGCTATGGAGGGCCCCACTTATACAGAGGTTAGGTTCAGGCACTGGAGGGCCTACTTATAAGGGTTTTTTTCAGGTATGGAGGGCCCCCACTTATACAGCAGGTTATGTTTCAGGTTCTGGATGGCCCCTACACAGGGGTTAGGTTCCAGGCTACTGGAGAACCCCTTTACGCGGGTTAGGTTCCAGGATACTTGAGGGCCCCACTTATAAGCAGGTTAGGTTCCGGCTATGGGGGCCCCATTTACAGCAGGTTGGGTTTCCAGGTTGGGGGGCCCCCCTTTTTAACAGCAGGTTGGTTCCAGGCTACTGGGGGCCCCCACTTATACAGCGGGTTAGGTTCCAGGCTACTGGAGGGCCCACTTTACAGCAGGGTGGGTTTCCCAGGCTATGGGGGGGCCCATTTTATCAGAGGGTGGTTCCCAGGCTAGGGGGGTCCCACTTATACGCAGGTTGGTTTTCCAGGTATGGAGGGTCCCACTTATACGCGGGTTAGGTTCCAGGCTACTGGGGGGCCCCCATTATAAAGAGGTTGGGTTCCAGGCTATGGAGGGCCCCCACTTATCAGAGGGTGGGTTTCCAGGCTACTGGGGGGGCCCCCCACTTTCAGGGGTAGGTTCCAGGCTATGGAGGGTCCCACTTTACAGCGGGTTTTAGGTTCCGGTACTGGAGGGTCCCCTTATACAGAGGTTGGGTTCCAGGTTGGAGGGTCCCATTTAAGCAGGTTAGGTTCCGGGCTACTGGGGGTCCCCTTATACGAGGTTAGGTTCCGGGTTACGGAGGGTCCCATATACAGAGGTTGGTTCCAGGCTCGGAGGACCCCACTTAACAGCAGGTTGGTTCCAGGCTACTGGAGGGTCCCCTTATACAGAGGTTAGGTTCCAGGTACGGGGAGGGTCCCACTTAACGCAGGTTAGGTTCGGGCTACTGGAGGGTCCCTTAACGGGCAGGTTGGTTTCCCAGGCTTGGAGGGCCTCATTATACAGCGGTTATGTTCCAGGCTACGGAGGGCCTCATTATCAGGGGTTTGGGTTCCAGGTTATGGAGGGCCCACTTATACGGGGTTATGTTCCAGGCTCTGGAGGGCCTCCTTATCAGCAGGTTTAGGTTCCAGGCTCTGGGGGTCCCACTTTTACAGCGGTTAGGTTCCAGGTAGGGAGGGCCTCACTTAAAGCAGGTAGTTCCGGTATGGGGGGCCCTAAATTATACGCAGGTTGGTTCGGCTACTGGAGGGTCCATTTAAGGGTTGTTCCAGGCTATGGGGGGCCCTCATTAACGCGGTTTTTTCCCAGGTTCTGGAGGGCCTCACTTATAACGGGTTTTGTTCCGGCTATGGGGGCTCATTTAAGAGGTTAGGTTCCAGGTACGGGGAGGGCCTACTTATACAGCAGGTTATGTTCCAGGCTCTGGAGGGCCTCACTTATACAGCGGTTAGGTTCCAGGCTACTGGGGGGCCTCACTTTACAGCAGGTTAGGTTCCGGGCTACTGGGGGCCTCACTTTTACAGCAGGTTGGTCCGGGCACTGGAGGGTCCCACTTTACAGCAGGTTTGTTCCAGGTAGGGAGGGACTCACTTATAAGCAGGTTAGGTTCCAGGCACTGGAGGGCCCCATTTTTAACAGCGGTTTAGGTTCCGGCTAGGGAGGGCTCAATTACAGAGGTTTTTCCCGGCTATGGAGGGCCTCACTTATACAGCAGGTTATGTTCCGGTACTGGGGGGCCCTCACTTATACGGGCAGGTTAGGTTCCAGGCTACTGGAGGGCCTCCTTATAAGCGGGTTTAGGTTCAGGTTATGGAGGGCCTCACTTATACAGCGGGTTGGGTTCAGGTATGGAGGGTCCCCACTTATCAGCGGTTTTGGTTCCAGGCTACGGGGGGCCTCTTTACAGCAGGTTTGTTCCGGCTATGGGGCTTCATTATACGAGGTATGTTCCCCGGCTATGGGGGCCTCACTTATACAGCAGGTTGGGTTTCCGGTATGGAGGGCCTCACTTTACAGCAGGTTTTTTCCCAGGCTATGGAGGGCCTACTTTCAGCAGGTTGGGTTTTCCAGGCTATGGAGGGCCTCACTTATACAGCGGGTTTTGGGTTCCAGGCTACTGGAGGGCCTACTTATACAGCGGGTTAGGTTCCAGGCTACTGGGGCCCTCACTTTACGCAGGTTATGTTCCAGGAATGGAGGGCCTCACTTATAGCAGGTTAGGTTAAGGTACTGGGGGCCTCACTTTTACAGCGGTTAGGTTCCAGGTATGGAGGGCCCCCTTTTACAGCAGGGTGGGTTCCGGGGCTAGGGGGCCCCCCTTATGCAGGTTTTTTCCCAGGCTAGGGGGGCCTCATTTATACAGCAGGTTATTTTCCCAGGCTACTGGGGGGCTATTTACAGCAGGTTGGGTTTCAGGCTACTGGAGGGCCCACTTATACAGGGTTAGGTTCCAGGTACTGGGGGCCCTCACTTATACGCGGTTTTAGGTTCCAGGCTACTGGAGGGCCCCATTTATCAGCGGTTGGGTTCCAGGTACTGGAGGGCCTCCTTATCAGCGGGTTTAGGTTCCAGGCTACTGGGGGCCTCACTTATACAGAGGTTGGCCCAGGTACTGGGGGGGCCCCATTATACGCAGGTTGGGTTTTCCAGGCTATGGAGGGCCTTCATTTTAACAGCAGGTTAGGTTCCAGGCTACTGGGGGCCTTTATACAGCAGGTTGGTTTCCCGGCTACTGGAGGGCCCCCCTTATCAGCAGGTTAGGTTCCGGGCTACGGAGGGCCTCACTTTAAGAGGTTGGTTTCCCGGCTATGGGGGCCTACTTTACAGCAGGTTAGGTTCCAGGTTTCTGGAGGGCCCCACTTATACAGAGGTTAGGTTCAGGCTACTGCTGAAAGGGACCTTGAAAAGGGAAAACCCTTTTTTTTTCCCATTTAAATGCTAAAAATGCTAGAAAACGGGCTTCATAACATATAAGTTGGCAAAAAAAAGAAAAAATAATTTCTACACTTGTTGCTTACTTTAAATTTTAATGTGAATGTCGAAAAGGGGGGTGAAAAGGGTAGAAGTTTTTTCTTAAGTTTTAACATTTCTGCTTTTGTAACTGTTTTGATGGTCTTTCAACATCGACATACCTTGTTGTAAGTTTATTCAGGTAAACAAATACAGTTTCGGAAATTCATACATTTGCAGCATTTGTAGAGAACCTGAGATAACCCAAAAAAAGTCAATTTTACTAAGTTTAATCATTTTTAACTTGGCCTTTTAAATAAAAAGTTATCACTCTTTTTTTTCAAAACTAAGTTAGCGCCATTGTAAGAGACCCAAATAGTTAACGAAAAAAGTAAAGAGAGAAAACGTGATCATGGGGGTCAACTGTAAAAAAACCCAAAAAGAAAGGGGGGCGGGTAATCACTCGCCCACCCGTTTGCCAAAGCATAGGTATCACTATACTTATTAATTTAAAATTTAAAAAATTTTGTGTCTTAATGAGGGTGAGAGGTGAGTAAAAGGAAAAAAACGAGAGAGAATAGTTTAAAGGGCAGAGGGAGTTTTTGGGATGAAACAAATAGATGGCATTGGTTTTGGTTGGTTTTCATGTTATCTATGCCTAACTCTCTTTTTTATGATAATTTTTTTTTTGTGGGGGGTATTTATCAGTTTTATGTTAAGTGCATGTTTATTAATAATTTTTTAAAAAAATACATCATGGATTAATGAAAATGTTTGATTACATAAAATATGAATTTAAGGGCCTCAGGTGATTATTATTTTATTAATTTTATTTCAATTTTAATTTGGTGTGTCAAAATAATAAGACACTTTTGGGTTTTTAAATTTTTACCGCATGCCGGACAGGTGTAAGTTTGTTTAGGTAAGGTACAAATAAGTGTAAATTTAAGGCCCCAATGGAAAATAAGTCATTGGGTTTCTTTTTGGGTTATCCCCGGTTTTTAGATTGCTGCTAGTACGATAATCTATGTAACTGTTTTGTGTTAACCTGAAAAAACTTGCTGCTTACTTACAGGAGTCAGTGGGCCCCCCCCTTACGATATTAATCCCTTCAGGGGGAGCTCTCGTATGCCGAAATTATCGTAAGGTGAATTAATTTCCCTAAAAGGGAAAAAATGGAAATCAAATTAAACTGTGCAAGGGCACCACAAAGTTGAAAAAAAAATTACCACGAAAATATAATTTTAATAACACAAAATGCACTTTTCCCTTTTTTGAAGATCTGGTGTGATTGGTGGGATGGGAAAGGGGGGGGGAGAGTGTGGAGGTTTTTAATGTTTTGAAGGGGAATCCCCTTCCATTAGGAAAATTTGGTAGATGTCCTTTTTAGGGTTACTTTCCCCTTTTCTTTTAAAGCCACTAGGACAGTTGACCTGGTGCAGAAAAAGTGGATCTGGTGCAGCAACAGTGACCGGGGGTGCAGCAACAGCTGTTTGGTGGGCAGCAGTGACCCTGGTGCAGCAAAGATGACGGTGGTGTAGCAGCAGGTGACTTGGTGAGAGCAGCCACCCGTGGTTCAAACAACAGCTGCTGTTGCGCAACAGCTGGCCCTGGCGGAACAGCTGACAGTGGTGCAGCAGCATGACCCTGGTGCAACAGCAGTGCCGTGGTTCGCAACAGTGACGGTGCAGCAACGTGACCCTGGTCAGCAACACCAAAACCCCGTGGGGTTTCAGCAACAGCTGACGGTTTTTTGCAGCGCAGTTGACTGTGGTATATAGTACATTTTCTCATCCTTTTTACCACAGGGTTGGGATTTTGAAACTTTCTTTGGGCCCCCTGGTGGTTATTTAGCAGTTTGCACTACAAACAATGGAATAATCAAAATGTATGAATGTATGCATCAACCGGACCCCGGCTTGGGAAAAAATGACGGCGGGGGGCTGAGTCATCAAGCTGGACAGACAGGGGTTTTGGGACGAGTCTGTTGGTCAGAAAAAAGTGATGGTGGGGAGCAGCAACTGACTGTGTGAGCAGCAGTGACCATGGGGCAGCAGCAGTGGGCCGTGGTACGATAGTACTATTTCTCACCCTTTTTTTCCGCAGGGTTTGGACAGAAGTTTCTTTGGGCCCATGGTGGCTTATTTAGCAATTAAAAGCATATAAACAATGGAATAATACAAAATGTATCAAATGTTGCATGCAACCCGGGCCCCCCTGGCTTGTAAACAATGTGGCCCGGGGGGCTGAGGGTCAAGCTGGGCAGCGGTTTGGAACGAGTCATGTTGGTCAGAAAAAGCTGTGGTGGTGCAGCAGCAGCTGATGGTTTGGGGGCAGCAGCGGGGTGTGGGCAGCAGCAGCTGACCGTGGTCAGAACAGCTGACCGTGGGCAGCAACAGCTGATGTGGTGCAGCAACAATGACGGTTTTGGTGCAGCAGCAAATGACTGTGGTGCAGCGCAGTGACGTGGTGCAGCAAAGCGCGGGTGCGCGCAGCTCCCGTGGTGCAGCAGCAGCTCACTGTTGTTCAGCAACAGCTGATGTGGTGCAGAGCAGCTGACCCTGGGGTAGAACAGCTGACTGTGGTGCAGAACAACTGACCCCGGGGGTGCAGCGCACCCAGTGGGGCGCAAACTGCGGTGGTGCAGTAAAAGCTGATCATGGGGCAGCAGCGCTGAGGGGGATGTAGTGCATATTTCCCCCCTTTTTTCATATGATTCTTGAGAGATGGTATCTCCTGCATCTGTTTTTTGTTTTTCCCCACTAATGACA
>NC_069442.1:32625332-32662779 GCF_026875155.1 Cherax quadricarinatus
GAAATTGTTTGTGTGCACACTCTCCAGCAGTTTCCCGACTCACAAATTTCTGAATTACATGTTTATAAGGAGGAGGTGAGTAGAACACATTCTGCTGTCAGTCAGTAATGTCAGAGTTCGCAGTCAGTCAGTCAGTAATGTCAGAGTTCTCAGTCAGTCAGTCAGTAATGTCAGAGTTCTCAGTCAGTCAGTCAGTAATGTCAGAGTTCTCAGTCAGTCAGTCAGTAATGTCAGAGTTCTCAGTCAGTCAGTCAGTAATGTCAGAGTTCTCAGTCAGTCAGTCAGTAATGTCAGAGTTCTCAGTCAGTCAGTCAGTAATGTCAGAGTTCTCAGTCAGTCAGTCAGTAATGTCAGAGTTCGCAGTCAGTCAGTCAGTAATGTCAGAGTTCTCAGTCAGTCAGTCAGTAATGTCAGAGTTCGCAGTCAGTCAGTCAGTAATGTCAGAGTTCTCAGTCAGTCAGTCAGTAATGTCAGGGATCTCAGTCAGTCAGTCTGTAATGGCAGGGTTCTCAGTCAGTCAGTTAATAATGTCAGAGTTCTCAGTCATTAAGTAATGTTAAAGTTCTCAGTCAGTCAGTAATGTCAGAGTTATCAGTCAGTCAGTTAATAATGTCAGAGTTCTCAGTCAGTCAGTCAGTAATAGTCAGAGTTCTCACTCAGTCAGTCAGTAATGTTAGGGTTCTCTAGTCAGTCAGTTAATAATGTCAGAGTTCGCAGTCATTAAGTAATGTTAAAGTTCTCAGTCAGTCAGTAATGTCAGTGCTTTCAGTCAGTCAGTCAGTAATGTTAGAGTTCTCAGTCAGTCAGTCAGTTAAACCAGGGTTCGATGTCAGTTTGTAAGTAATGGCAAGATTCTCAGTCTGTAACGGCAGGGTTCTCAATCAGTCAGTCAGTAATGGCATTGTTCTCAATCAGTCAGTCAGTAATGGCAGAGTCCTCAAACAGTCCAGTAATGGAAGGGTTCTCAATACAGTCAGTCAGTAATGGCAGGGTTTTCAATCAGTCAGTCAGTAATGGCAGAGTTCTCAATCGGACAGTCAGCAATGGCAGGGTTCTCAATAAGTCAGTCAGTAATATCAGGTTCTCAATCAGTCAGTAATGGCAGGGATCTCAATCAGTCAGTCAGTAATGGCAGAGTTCTCAATCAAGCAGTCAGTAATGGCAGGGTTTTCAATCAGTCAGTAATGGCAGAGTTCTCAATCAGTCAGTCAGTAATGGCAGGGTAATAACAGGGTTCTCAATCTGTCAGTCAGTAATGGCAGGGTTGTCAATCAGTCAGCCTGTAATGGCAGGGTTCTCAATCAGTCATTCGGTAATGGCAGGGTTCTCAATCAGTCATTCGGTAATGGCAGGGATCTCAATCAGTCAGTCAGTAATGGCAGAGTTCTCAATCAAGCAGTCAGTAATCGCAGGGTTTTCAATCAGTCAGTAATGGCAGAGTTCTCAATCAGTCAGTCAGTAATGGCAGGCTTCTCAATCAGTCAGTAATGGCAGGGTTCTCAATCAGTCAGTCAGTAATGGCAGGGTTCTCAATCATTTAGTCAGTAATGGCATGGTTCTCAATCAGTCAGTCATTAATGGCAGGGTAATAACAGGGTTCTCAATCTGTCAGTCAGTAATGGCAGGGTTTTCAATCAGTCAGCCTGTAATGGCAGGGTTCTCAATCAGTAAGTCTGCAATGGCAGGGTTCTCAATCAGTCAATCAGTAATGGTAGAGTTCTCAACCAGTCAGCCAGTAATGGCAGGGTTCTCAATCAGTCTGCATTGGTAGGGTTCTCAATCCGTCAGTCGGTAGTGGCTGGAATCTCAATCAGTCAGTCTGTAATGACAGGGTTCTCAATCAGTCAATCAGTAATGCCAGGGTTCTCAATCAATCAGTGAGTAATATCAAGGTTCTTAATCAGTCAGTAATGTCAGGGCTCTCAATCAGTCAGTCAGTAATGACATGTTTCTCAATCAGTCACTCCGTAATGGCATGGTTCTCAATCAGTCATTCAGTAATGGAAGGGTTCTCAATCAGTCAGTGAGTAATGGCAGAGTTCTCAATCAATCAGTCAGTAATGCAGGGTTCTCTCTCAGTCAGTCAGTGATGGCAGAGTTCTAAGTCACTCAACCAGTAATGGCAAGGTTTCTCAATCAGTCAGTCATTAATGGCATGGTTCTCAATCAGTCATTCAGTAATGGAAGGGTTCTCAATCAGTCAGTGAGTAATGGCAGAGTTCTCAATCAATCAGTCAGTAATGGCAGGGTTCTCTCTCAGTCAGTCAGTGATGGCAGAGTTCTAAGTCACTCAACCAGTAATGGCAAGGTTCTCAATCAGTCAGTCATTATTGGCATGGTTTTCAATCGGTCAGTCAGTAATGGGAGGGTTCTCAAACAGTCAGTATTGGCAGAGTTCTCAATCAGTCAGTCAGTAATGGCAGAGTTCTCAATCAATCAGTCAGTAATGGCAGGGTTCTCAGTGATTCAGAAATGACAAAGTTCTCAATCAGTCAGTCAGTAATGGAAGGGTACTCAATCAATCAGTCAGTTATGGAAGGGTTTTCAATCAGTCAGTAATGGCAGAGTTCTCAATCAAGCAGTCAGTAATGGCAGGGTTCTCAATCAGTCAGTAATGGCAGAGTTCTCAATCATACAGTCAGTAATAGCAGAGTTCTCAATCATTTACTCAGTAACGGCATGGTTCTCAATCAGTCAGTAATGGCAGGGTAATGGCAGAGTTCTTAATCTGTCAGTCAGTAATTGCAATGTTGTCAATCAGTCAGTCTGTAATGGCAGGGTTCTCAATCAGTCAGTCAGTAATGGCAGGGTTCTCAATCAGTCAGTCTGTAATGGCAGGGTTCTCAATCAGTCAATCAGCAATGGCAGAGTTCTCAATCAGTCAGTCATTAATGGCAGGGTTCTCAATCAGTCGGTCTGTATTGGCAGGGTTCTCAATCAGTCAGTCTGTGTGCTGTGGCGTCTTCAGATTACTTTTGACTCTACTGAGAGTGACACTGACGCCAGGATAACCAACAAAGAACGATCTGTGCGTTAGTGTGAACAAAGTGTCTCATGAAACACAATAAACACTTAAGAGAAGTGTGATCAGCTTCTTTAGTGATAAGATTGTGAACAATGAAGATAAATCTTGTGGAACATAGTGTACCAGTGTGCGTATTCCTAGACTATGGAAGACGTGGACATCCAAGAACACTTCAGCTTCTATCAAGTCACCGATATCTGTCGAAGGTGTTGAGAACACCATAGCTCACGCAGTTCTTGAGTCGCAAGGAGTTTGTAATCAACCTATAGTCGGCAGTTAGGTGCGGACTTTTGAGTCCACACAAGTAAGTTTGTCAGACATCAGTGAATGAAATATGCTGACATAACACCCCCTAGGGGTAAATTATTGTTTACATAATAAGATCTATTCCAGCTCGTTGAGAGATGATCATGACAACAATTCAAGACCTCGTCTGCAGGGGCGGCTGTGTAGACGATTTGCTGTCTTTTATCAGCTAAGTGTTCCCTATATTTAAATTTATAAATAATATCTTAGTTGATAATCCCATTTCTCAACACAGTCAGCAGTGGCAGGGTTCTCAATCAGTCAATCAGTAATGGTAGGGTTCTCAATCAGTCAGTCAGTAATGGCAGGTTTCTCAATCAGTCAGACAGTAATATCAAGGTTCTCAATCAGTCAGTAATGGCAGGGCTCTCAATCAGTCAGTCAGTAATGGCATGTTTCTCAATCAGTCAGTCAGTAATGACAGGGATCTCAATCAGTCAGTAATGGCAGAGTTCTCAATCAGTTAGTAAGTAATGGCATGTTTCTCAGTCAGTCAGTCATGGCAGAGTTCTCAATCAGTCAGTCAGTAATGGTAGAGTTCTCAATCAATCAGTCAGTAATGGCAACACTCTCAATGAGTCAGTAATGGCAAAGTTCTCAATCAGTCAGTCAGTAATGACAGGGTTCTCAATCAGTCAGCAATGGCAAGGTTCTCAATCAGTCAGTAAGAGCATGGTTCTCAATAAGTAAGACAGTAATGGCAGGGTTCTCAATCAGTCAGTCAGTAATGGCAGGGTAATAGCATGGTTCTCAAACAGTCAGTAATGGCAGTGTTCCCAAACAGTCAGTCTGTAATGGCAGGGTTCTCAATCAGTCAGTCAGTAATGGCAGGGTTCTCAATTAGTCAGTCTGTAATGGCAGGGTTCCCAATCAGTCACTCAGTAATGGAAGGGTTTTCAATCAGTCAGTCAGTAATGACAGGGTTCTCAATTAATCAGTAATGGCAAAATTCTCAATCAGTCAATCAGCAATGGCAGGGTTCTAAATCGGTTAGTAATGGCATAGATCTCAATCAGTCATTCAGTAATGGCAGGTTTCAAAATCAGTCAGTCAGTAATGGCAGTATTCTCAATCATTTAGTCAGTAATGGCATGGTTCTAAATCAGTCAGTCAGTAATGGCAGGGTTCTCAATCAGTCAGTCAGTAGTGGCAGGGTTCTCAATCAGTCAGTCAGTAATGGCAGAGTTCTCAATCAGTCAATCAGTAATAGCAGAGTTCACAATCAGTCAGTCAGTAATGGCAGGGTTCTCAATCAGTCAGTCAGTAATATCAAGGTTCTCAATCAGTCAGTCAGTAATGGGAGGGTTATCAATCAGTCAGTCAGTAATGGCATCTTTTCAATCAGTCGGTCAGTAATGGCATGTTTTTCAATCAGTCAGTCAGTAATGGCAGGGTTTTCAATCAGTCAGTAATGGCAGAGTTCTCAATCAGTCAGTCAGTAATGGCATTGTTCTCAATCAGTCAGTAATGGCAGAGTTCTCAATCAGTCAGTCAGTAATGGCATGGTTCTCAGTCAGTAAGTAATGGTAGGGTTCTCAATCAGTCAGTAATGGCAGAGTTCTCAATCAGTCAGTCAGTATTGGCAGGTTTCTCAATCAGTCAGTCTGTAATGGCAGTGTTCTCAATCAGTCATTCAGTAATGGCAGGCTTCTCAATCAGTCAGTAATGGCAGAGTTCTCAATCAGTAAGTCAGTCATAGCAGAGTACTCAATCAATCAGTCAGTAACAATTAAGAAAAATCCTACTCCCACTTTATTACCATAGTAAAGATAGTGGACATTGTTGTCTATGCTTAAGACAGCAAGAATCAAACATTCTGCTTTGCTTCATCGAGGAAGTGGCAAGGAAGCAAAAGTACTAGGTCAGCTTTTTCTTTGTGCTAGGGGAGTGACGGCATGGGGCGCTGTGGCGTCTTCAGATTACTTTTGACTCTACTGAGAGTGACACTGACGCCAGGATAACCAACAAAGAACGATCTGTGCGTTAGTGTGAACAAAGTGTCTCATAAAACACAATAAACACTTAAGAGAAGTGTGATCAGCTTCTTTAGTGATAAGATTGTGAACAATGAAGATAAATCTTGTGGAACATAGTGTACCAGTGTGCGTATTCCTAGACTATGGAAGACGTGGACATCCAAGAACACTTCAGCTTCTATCAAGTCACCGATATCTGTCGAAGGTGTGAAGAACACCATAGCTCACGCAGTTCTTGAGTCGCAAGGAGTTTGTAATCAACCTATAGTCGGCAGTTAGGTGCGGACTTTTGAGTCCACACAAGTAAGTTTGTCAGACATCAGTGAATGAAATATGCTGACATAACACCCCCTAGGGGTAAATTATTGTTTACATAATAAGATCTATTCCAGCTCGTTGAGAGATGATCATGACAACAATTCAAGACCTCGTCTGCAGGGGCGGCTGTGTAGACGATTTGCTGTCTTTTATCAGCTAAGTGTTCCCTATATTTAAATTTATAAATAATATCTTAGTCGATAATCCCATTTCTCAACACAGTCAGCAGTGGCAGGGTTCTCAATCAGTCAATCAGTAATGGTAGGGTTCTCAATCAGTCAGTCAGTAATGCCAGGGTTCTCAATCAATCAGTCAGTAATATCAAGGTTCTCAATCAGTCAGTAATGGCAGGGCTCTCAATCAGTCAGTCAGTAATGGCATGTTTCTCAATCAGTCAGTCAGTAATGACAGGGATCTCAATCAGTCAGTAATGGCTGAGTTCTCAATCAGTTAGTCAGTAATGGCATGTTTCCCAATCAGTCAGTCAGTCATGGTAGGCTTCTCCATCAGTCAGTACTGGCAGGGTTCTCAATCAATCAGTCAGTAATGCCAATGTTCTGAATCAGTCAGTAATGGCAGAGTTCTCAATCCGTCAGTCAGTAATGGCAGGGTTCTCAATCAGTCAGTAACGGCAGGGTTCTCAATCAATCAGTCAGTAATGGCAGGGTTCTCAATCAGTCATTAACAGCAGAGTTCTCAGTCAGTCAGTAATGGCAGGGTTCTCAATCAGTCAGGCAGTAATGGCAGAGTTCTCCAACAGTCAGTCAGTAATGGCAGGGTTCTCCATCAGTCAGTCAGTAATGCCAGAGTTCTCAATCAATCAGTCAGTAATGGCAGAGTTCTCATTCAGTCAGTAATGGCAAAATTCTCAATCAGTCAGTCAGTAATGACAGAGTTCTCAACCATCAGTCAGTAATGGCAGGGTTCTCAATCAGTCAGTCTGTATTGGCAGGGGTCTCAGTCAGTCAGTAGTGGGAGGGTTATCAGTCAGACAGTCTGTAATGTCAGGGTTCTCAATCAGTCAGTCAGTAGAGGCAGGGTTCTCAATCAGTCAGTCAGTAATGGCAGAGTTCTCAATCAGTCAATCAGTAATAGCAGAGTTCACAATCAGTCAGTCAGTAATGGCAGGGTTCTCAATCAGTCAGTCAGTAATGGCAGACCTCTCAATCAATCAGTCAGTAATATCAAGGTTCTCAATCAGTCAGTAATGGCAGGGCTCTAAATCAGTCAGTAATGGCAGGGCTCTAAATCAGTCAGTAATGGCAGGGCTCTAAATCAGTCAGTCAGTAATGGCATGCTTTTCAATCAGTCAGTCAGTAATAGCATGTTTTTCAATCAGTCAGTAATGGCAGAGTTCTCAATCAGTCAGTCAGTAATGGCATGGTTCTCAGTCAGTAAGTAATGGTAGGGTTCTTAATCCGTCAGTAATGGCAGAGTTCTCAATCAGACAGTCTGTAATGGCAGTGTTCTCAATCAGTCATTCATTAATGGCAGGCTTCTCAATCAGTCAGTCAGTCATAGCAGAGTACTCAATCAAATAGTCAGTAACGGCAGGGTTCTCAATCATTTAGTCAGTAAAGGCATGGTTCTCAATCAGTCAGTCACTAATAGCAGAGTTCTCAATTAGTCAGTCAGTAATAGCATGGTTCTCAATCAGTCAGTCAGAAATGGCAGGGTTCTCAATCAGTCAGTCTGCAATGGCAGGGTTCTAAACCAGTCAGTCAGTAATGGCAGGCTTCTCAATCAGTCAGTCAGTAATGGGAGGGTTCTCAATCAGTCAGTCAGTAATGGCAGGGTTCTCAATCAGTCAGTCTGAAATGGCAGCGTTCTCAATCAGTCAATCAGTAACGGCAGAGTTCTCAGTCAGTCAGTCTGTAATGGCATGGTTCTCAGTCAGTCAGTAATGGCAGGGTTCTCATTCAGTCAGTAATGGCAGAATTCTCAATCAGTCAGTCAGTAATGGCAGAGTTTTCAATCAATCAGTCAGAGATGGCAGGGTTCTCAATCAGTCAGTCAGTAATAGCAAAGTTCTCAAACAGTCAGTCAGTAATGGCATGGTTCTCAATCAGTCAGTCACTAATGGCAGGGTTCTCAATCAGTCAGTAACGGGAGAGTTCTCAATTAGTCAGTGAGTATTGGAAGGTTCTCAATCATTTAGTCAGTAATGGCATGGTTCTCAATCAGTCAGTCAGTAATGGCAGGGTTCTCAATCAGTCAGTAATGGCAGGGTTCTCAATCAGTCAGTCTGTAATTGCAGGGTTCTTAATTAGTCAGTCAATAATGGCACGGTTCTCAATCAGTCAGTCTGTAATGGCAGGGTTCTCAATCAGTCAATCAGTAATGGCAGAGTTCTCAATCAGTCACTAATGGCAGGGTTCTCAATCAGTCAGTCTGTATTGGCAGGGGTCTCAATCAGTCAGTCAGTAGTGGCATGGTTCTCAATCAGTCAGTCAGTAATGGCAGAGTTCTCAATCAGTCAATCAGTAATAGCAGAGTTCACAATCAGTCAGTCAGTAATGGCAGGGTTCTCAATCAGTCAGTCAGTAATGGCAGAGTTCTCAATCAGTCAATCAGTAATAGCAGAGTTCACAATCAGTCAGTCAGTAATGGCAGGGTTCTCAATCAGTCAGTCAGTAATGGCAGAGTTCTCAATCAGTCAATCAGTAATAGCAGAGTTCACAATCAGTCAGTCAGTAATGGCAGGGTTCTCAATCAATCAGTCAGTAATATCAAGGTTCTCAATCAGTCAGCAATGGCAGGGCTATAAATCAGTCATTCAGTAATGGCATGTTTTTCAGTCAGTCAGTCAGTAATGGCATGTTTTTCAATCAGTCAGTAATGGCAGAGTTCTCAATCAGTCAGTCAGTAATGGCATGGTTCTCAGTCAGTAAGTAATGGTAGGGTTCTCAATCCGTCAGTAATGGCAGAGTTCTCAATCAGTCAGTCAGTATTGGCAGGTTTCTCAATCAGTCAGTCTGTAATGGCAGTGTTCTCAATCAGTCATTCAGTAATGGCAGGCTTCTCAATCAGTCAGTAATGGCAGTGTTCTCAATCAGTCATTCAGTAATGGCAGGCTTCTCAATCAGTCAGTCAGTCATAGCAGAGTACTCAATCAAATAGTCAGTAACGGCAAGGTTCTCAATCATTTAGTCAGTAATGGCATGGTTCTCAATCATTTAGTCAGTAATGGCATGGTTCTCAATCAGTCAGTCAGTAATAGCAAGGTTCTCAAACAGTCAGTCAGTAATGGCATGGTTCTCAATCAGTCAGTCACTAATGGCAGGGTTCTCAATCAGTCAGTCAGTAGTGATAGGGTAATGGCAGGGTTCTCAATCACTCAGTCAGTAATGGCAGGGTTCTCAATCAGTCAGTCTGTAATGGAAGGGTTCTCAACCAGTCAGTCAGTAATGGCAGGGTTTTCAATCAGTCAGTCTGTAATGGTAGGGTTCTCAATCAGTCAGTCAGTAATTTCAATGTTCTCAATCAGTCAAACAGTAACGGCAGGATAATGGCAGGGTTCTCAATCAGTCCGTCAGTAATGGCAGGGTTCTCAATCAGTCCGTCAGTAATGGCAGGGTTCTCAGTCAGCCAGTAATGGCAGAGTTCTCAATCAGTCAGACAGTAATGGCAGGGTTCTGAATCAATCAGTAAGAAATGCATGGTTCTCAATCAGTCAGTAATGGCAGGGTTCTCAATCAGGCAATGAGTCAGTAATGGCAAAGTGGCCAGGCTGATGTTGTAGTGGCCTGACTTAGGATTGGTTACAAGTACTGACTGATGTTGTAGTGGCCAGACTTAGGCTTGGTTACAAGTACTGACAGATGTTGTAGTGGCCAGGCTTAGGCTTGGTTACAAGTACTGACAGATGTTGTAGTGGCCAGACTTAGGCTTGGTTACAAGTACTGACAGATGTTGTAGTGGCCAGACTTAGGCTTGGTTACAAGAACTGACTGATGTTGTAGTAGCCGGACTTAGGCTTACCTGGAGTTTACCTGGAGAGAGTTTCGGGGGTCAACGCCCCCGCGGCCCGGTCTGTGACCAGGCCTCCTTGGTTACAAGTACTGACTGATTTTGTAGTGGCCAGACTTAGGCTTGGTTACAAGTACTGACAGATGTTGTAGTGGCCAGACATAGGCTTGGTTACAAGAACTGACTGATGTTGTAGTAGCCGGACTTAGTCTTGGTTACAAGTACTGACTGATTTTGAAGTGGCCAGATTTAGTCTTGGTTACAAGTACTGACTGATGTTGTAGTGCCCAGTAGTGGCCAGACTTAGGCTTACCTGGAGGTTACCTGGAGGTTATTCCGGGGATCAACGCCCCCGCGGCCCGGTCCACGACCAGGCCTCCCGATGGATCAGGGCCTGATCAACTAGGCTGTTACTGCTGGCCGCACGCAGTCCGTCGTACGAGCCACAGCCCGGCTGATCCGGCACTGACTTTAGGTATCTGTCCAGCTCTCTCTTGAAGGCAGCCAGGGGTTTATTGGCAATTCCCCTAATGCTTGATGGGAGGCTGTTGAACAGTTTTGGGCCCCGGACACTTATGGTGTTTTCTCTTAGTGTACCAATGGCGCCCCTACTTTTTATTGGCGGCATTTTGCATCGCCTGCCCAGTCTTTTACTTTCGTGAGGAGTGATTTCTGTGTGCAGATTTGGGACCATTCCTCCAAGATTTTCCAAGTGTAGATTATGATATATCTCTCCCTCCTGCGTTCCAACGAGTACAAGTCAAGTGCTTTCAAGCGTTCCCAGTAGTTAAGGTGCTTGACAGAACTTATACGTGCAGTAAAGGATCTCTGTACACTCTCTAGATCTGCGATTTCACCTGCTTTGTATGGAGATGTTAATGTACAGCAGTATTCCAGCCTAGAGAGAACAAGTGATTTGAAAAGGATCAATCATGGGCTTGGCATCTCTCGTTTTGAAAGTTCTCATTATCCATCCTATCATTTTCTTTGCACGTGCGATCGTGACACTGTTGTGATCCTTGAAAGTGAGATCCTCAGACATTAACTACTCCCAGTCCTTACATTATTTTTTCCGCTCTATTGTATGGCCGGAAGTCAGTAGTATTACTCTGTTCTAGTTATTATCTCCTCCAGTTTTCCATAAACGGAGTAGTTGGAATTTGTCCTCATTGAACATCATATTTTTTACCGTTCCCCACTGGAAAATTTTTTTTATATCTTCTTGGGGTTAACCGGTCCTCAGCGTGACAGCCTCATGCAATCCTATTATCTCCGCAAAGGATATACGGTGCGTGGTGTATATCTCTGTTTTGTTGATATAAGGATAAGGAATAAGAGGGGGGCGAGTACGGGCCTTTGTGGAACAGACCCTTTCACTAGGGCAGCCCCCATTTAACTCTGTTGCCCCACTACTCTTTGTGTCGATTTTTTAGGAAGTTGGGAAGGTTTTTTAAAAATATGATGATGTTGTAGGGGCCAGCTTAGGCTTGGTTACAAGACTGACGACTTTTGTAGTGGCCGGGTTTTGCCCTTTGGTTTTACAAGTACGACTGAGTTGTAGTGGCCAGGTTGGCTTGGTTAAGTACTGATGTTTTGTAGGGGGCCAGGATAGTCTTGGTTACAAGAAAGATATTTTGTAGTGGCCGACTTAGGTTTGGGTTCAATACTGACTGATTTTTGTAGTGGCCAGGCTTAGTCTTGGTTACAAGTATGACTGATGTTGTAGGGGCCGGGTTCGGGCTTTTTTTAAAAGTACTCACTGATGTTGTAGGGCCGGCTTAGCTTGGTTACAAGTACTGTTTAGTTGTAAGCCAGGCTTGTCTTGGGTTACAAGTACTGGGTGATATGTAGGGGCCACCTTGGGCTTTTTTAAAAAGTACGGGACTGATGTTGTAGTGGGAAACTTAGGCTTGGTTACAGTACTGACTGCTTTGAAGTGGCCAGACTTAGGCTTGGTTCAAGCATTGATGATGTTGTAGAAAGCCAGACTTAGTTTGGTTACAAGTACTGACTGTTTTGTAGTGGCCAGATTTTAGTTTTGGTTACAATTTATGACTGATGTTGTAGTGGCCAGACTTATTTTCGTTACAAATACGACTGATTTTGTAGTGCCCAGACTTAGGCTTGGGTAAAAAGTACGACTAATGTTGTAGGGAAGGTTTAGTCTTGGTTACAAGCGTGCCCGATGCTGTAGTGGCCAGACTTGGCTTGGTTTCAAGTACTGACGGGGTTGTCGGGCCCAGACGGCTTATTTAAAAATACTGACTGTGTTGCAGGGGCCACACTTAGGTTTGGTTACAAGTATGGCTGATGTTGTAGTGGACGATTTAGGCTTGGTTACAAGTGCGACTGTGTTGAGTGGCCGAATTAGTCTTCGTTACAATACTGATGAAGTTGGTGGCGAGACTTTTTTTTGGTTACAAGTACTGACTGTGTTGTGGGCCAGCTTAGCCTTGGTTAAAAAGTACTGACTGATGTTGTGTGGCCAGACTAGTCTTTTTTTCAAGTACTGACTGATGTGTAGGGCCCCAGACTTAGTCTTGGTTAAAGTATGACGACGTTGAAGTGGGCCAGGTTTAGTCTTGGTTACAAGTATTAACTGATGTTGTAGTGGCCAAGCTTAGTTCTTTCTTACAAGTACTGACTGAATGTTGTAGTGGCCAGACTTAGCTTGTTTGCAAGTACTGACTAATGTTGTAGTGACCAGCTAGTCTTGGTTACAAATACTGACCGATGTTGTAGTGGCCAGGGCTTAGTCTAGGTTACAAAGTACTGTTCCGATGTTGTAGTGGCCACGGCTTAGGCTTGGTTACAGTACTGGGGACTGATGTTGTTGTGGCCAGGCTTAGTCATGGTAGTTACAAGTACTGACTGATGTTGTAGTGGCTGACTCAGGCTTTGGATTTTCAAAGTACTGACTGATGTTGTAGTGGCCAGGACTTAGGCTTGGTTACAAGTAGTAACTGTTGTTGTAGTGGCCAGACTTAGGCCTTTGGTTACAAGTACTGAGTCTGATGTTGTCGTGGCCGCACTAGTCTTCGTAACAAGTACTGATGATGTTGTAGTGCCCCGATTTAGGCTTGGTTACACAGTACTGACTGATGTTTGTAGTGGCCAGGCTTTAGTCATGGTTAAAGCGACTCATTGATGCTGTAGTGGCCAGATTATGCTTGGTTTCAAGTACTTGACTGAGGGTTTGTAGTGGGCCAGACTTAGGTTAGTTACAAGTTACTGACTGATGTTGTGTGGCACACTTAGGCTAGGTTACAAGTACTGACTGATGTTGTAGTGGCCAGACTTAGGGCTAGGTTACAAGTACTGACTGATGTTTGTAGGAGTCCAAACTTAGGTCTTGGTTACAAGTACTGACTGATGTCTTGTAGTGGGCCCAGGGCTAGTCTTGGTTACAAGTACTGACTGAATGATGTAGTGGGCAGGTTAAGCTTGGTTACAAGTATTGACTGATGTTGTACTGGCCAGAATTTGGCCTGGGTTACAAGTCTGATTGATGTTGTAGATGCCAGGGGCTTAGTCTTGGTTACAGTAATGACTGATGTTGTAGGTGGCCAGGCTTAGTCTTAGGTTACAAGTACTGAACTGATGTTGTAGTAGCCAGACTTAGTCTTGTTTACAAGTACTGACTGATGTTGTAGCGGCCAGGTTTAGTTTGGTTACAAGCACTGATTGATGTTGTAGTTGCCAGATTAAGCTTGGTTACAAGCGTACTGACTGATGTTGTAAGGCGGCCAGACTTAGCCTTGGTTACTAATACTCACTGATGTTGTAGTTGCCAGAATTAAGCATGGCTTATCAAGTACTGAATGATGTTCGTAGGGGCCAGACTTAGTCTTGGTTACAAATACTTCCACTGACTGGTTGTAGTTGCCAGACTTAGGTTGGTACCGGTTACAAGTACTGTCGGATGTTGTAGGTGGCCTGGACTTAGGCTTGGTTGCAAGTACTGACTGATGTGGTAGTGACCCAGACATAGGCGTGGTTACAAAGTATATCAGATGTTGTAGTGGCCAGATCAGGCTTGGTTACACGTACTGACGTGATGTTGTAGTAGCCAACTTAGGTCGGTTACAAGTACTGACTGTGTTGTAGTAGCCGGACGTTAGTTCTTTGTTACAAGTACTGATGAATTTGTAGTGGCCAGATTTAGTATTGGTTTACATGTTGATGGACTGATGTTGTAGTGGCCAGACTTAGTCTTCGTTAACAAGTACTGGACTATGTGTGAAGTGCCCAGTCTTAGGCTTGGTTCAAGTACTGACTGATTTTTGTAGTGGCCAGGACTTATTCTTGGTACAAGCGTGATGATGCCTGTGTGCCAGACTCAGGCTAGGTTTCAAGTACTGACTGAGGTTGTAGTGGCGAGACTTAGGCTTAGTTACAAAGTAATGGATGATGTTGTAGTGGCCAGACTTAGCTTGGTTACAAGTACTGCACTGATGTGTAGAGTCCCAGGACATAGGGCTTGGTTACAAGTACTGACTGATATTGTAGTGGCCAGGCTTTTGTGGGTTACAAGTATTGGACTGATGTTGTAGTGGCCAGACTTAGGCTGTTTACAAGTACTGACTGTTGTTGTAGTGGCGAGGGCTTAGGCTTGGTTACAAGTACTGACTGATGTTTGTAGTGCCCAGACTTAGGATTGGTTACAAGTACTGAGTGATGATGTAGTGGCCAGACTTAGGCTTGGTTACAAGTACTGACTGATGTTGTAGTGGCCTGACTTAGGCTTGGTTACAAGTACTGACTGATGTTCTAGTGGCCAGACTTAGGCTTGGTTACAAGTACTGACTGATGTTCTAGTGGCCAGACTTAGGCTTGGTTACAAGTACTGACTGATGTTGTAGTGGCCAGACTTAGGCTTGGTTACAAGTACTGACTGATGTTGTAGTGCCCAGACTTAGGATTGGTTACAAGTACTGAGTGATGATGTAGTGGCCAGACTTAGGCTTGGTTACAAGTACTGACTGATGTTGTAGTGGCCTGACTTAGGCTTGGTTACAAGTACTGACTGATGTTGTAGTGCCCAGACTTAGGATTGGTTACAAGTACTGAGTGATGATGTAGTGGCCAGACTTAGGCTTGGTTACAAGTACTGACTGATGTTGTAGTGGCCTGACTTAGGCTTGGTTACAAGTACTGACTGATGTTCTAGTGGCCAGACTTAGGCTTGGTTAGAAGTACTGACTGATGTTGTAGTGGCCTGACTTAGGCTTGGTTACAAGTACTGACTGATGTTGTAGAGTCCAGACTTAGGATTGGTTACAAGTACTGAGTGATGATGTAGTGGCCAGACTTAGGCTTGGTTACAAGTACTGACTGATGTTGTAGTGCCCAGACTTAGGCTTGGTTACAAGTACTGACTGATGTTGTAGAGTCCAGACTTAGGATTGGTTACAAGTACTGACTGATGTTGTAGTGGCCAGATTTAGGCTTCGTTACAAGTACTGACTGATGATGTAGTGGCCAGGCTTAAGCTTGGTTACAAGTATTGACTGATGTTGTACTGGCCAGACTTAGTCTTGGTTACAAGTACTGAGTGATGTTGTAATGGCCAGACTTAGGCTTGGTTACAAGTACTGAGTGATGTTGTAGTGGCCAGGCTTAAGCTTGGTTACAAGTACTGACTGATGTTGTAATGGCCAGACTTAGGCTTGGTTACAAGTACTGGCTGATGTTGTAATGGCCAGACTTAGGCTTGGTTACAAGTACTGACTGATGTTGTAGTGGCCAGGCTTAAGCTTGGTTACAAGTACTGACTGATGTTGTAATGGCCAGACTTAGGCTTGGTTACAAGTACTGACTGATGTTGTAGTGGCCAGGCTTAGGTTTGGTTACAAGTACTGACTGATGTTGTAATGGCCAGACTTAGACTTGGTTACAAGTACTGACTGATGTTGTAATGGCCAGACTTAGGCTTGGTTACAAGTACTGACTGATGTTGTAGTGGCCAGGCTTAGGTTTGGTTACAAGTACTGACTGATGTTGTAATGGCCAGACTTAGACTTGGTTACAAGTACTGACTGATGTTGTAGTGGCCAGACTTAGGCTTGGTTACAAGTACTTACTGATGTTGTAATGGCCAGACTTAGACTTGGTTACAAGTACTGACTGATGTTGTAATGGCCAGACTTAGACTTGGTTACAAGTACTGACTGTTTTTGTAGTGGCCAGACTTAGGCTTGGTTACAAGTGCTGACTGATGTTGTAGTGGCCAGACTTAGGCTAGGTTACAAGTACTGACTGATGTTGTAGTGGCCAGGCTTAATCTTCGTTACAAGTACTGACTGATGTTGTAGTGGCCAGGCTTAGGCTTGGTTACAAGTGCTGTAGATATAAATCCAGATGTGCACCTGTTAATCATTTTAGTGCCTAGTTTCCTAGGCGTTTTGTGTGTGGATATGCTCTTGCGCTTCCGTTCTCAGGATGGAAATGGGATGCCATTTATAAGAGGAGAAAAAGCTGCAGACGGTGTCCCAAGTCGACTATACATCATTTCTGCAGCAACTGTGAATCAGGTCACTTATTTAAACCCGTGTCAGCAGACCCTCTCTGGCAGACCCTCTCTGGCAGACCCTGTCTGGCAGACACCACCGCTTACATCCAGAAAATAGAGTTCAGTGAAACAGAAAGAGGAAATTATTGAGGAGTTCTGGTGAGAAGAACTCTTAAGACTATACTACTTACGTGTCTAATAAATCTAATAGGCTGACAGATTGCTTGTCTTCAAAATATCAAAAAGAATAAGAAACCAAGACTGCAAAGTTATACGGTGAAAGTGTGCTGCTCAGGTCTGGTCTCCGTGTTAGAGAATAAATGTGCTGCAAACAGTGCAGAGAAAAACAATATAGTCTCCCCCTCTGTGAGGATTTTTATGAGGACAACCTGCACTCTCTTGAAAAATAAGTTAATCTCTGTCTCTCTCTCTCTCTCTCTCTCTCTCTCTCTCTCTCTCTCTCTCTCTCTCTCTCTCTCTTTACACAGGGTTTGACAAGGTTAAGGATCTCTAGCTCTATTGACAAGCTATTTACAAGTTAAGGATTCCTCACTCTCTCTCTCTCTCTCTCTCTCTCTCTCTCTCTCTCTCTCTCTCTCTCTCTTTCTCTTTCTCTTTCTCTTTCTCTTTCTCTCTCTCTCTCTCTCTCTCTCTCTCTCTCTCTCTCTCTCTCTCTCTCTCTCTCTCTCTCTTTCTCTTTCTCTTTTCTTTCTCTCTCTCTCTCTCTCTTTCTCTTTCTCTCTCTCTCTCTCTCTCTCTCTCCTCTCTCTCTCTCTCTCTTTACACAGGGTTTGACAAGGTTAAGGATCCCTAGCTCTATTGACAAGCTATTTACAAGTTAAGGATTCCTCTCTCTCTCTCTCTCTCTCTCTCTCTCTCTCTCTCTCTCTCTCTCTCTCTCTCTCTCTCTCTCTCTCTCTCTCTCTCTCTCTCTCTCAAAAAACAGAAGCTACACTCTTGTCGCAGGTAGAGTAACTAAAGATAAGCTTGAACCCTACAAATGGAATCCAGGAATGAACCAAGATAATTAGAACACGTATTGATAACATTCAGTCGGATCAGATAAGATTTAAGATAAGATAAGATAAGATTTCGTTCGGATTTTTAACCCCGGAGGGTTAGCCACCCAGGATAACCCAAGAAAGTCAGTGCGTCATCGAGGACTGTCTAACTTATTTCCATTGTGGTCCTTAATCTTGTCCCCCAGGATGCGACCCACACCAGTCGACTAACACCCAGGTACCTATTTGCTGCTAGGTGAACAGGACAACAGGTGTAAAGAAACGTGTAGAAATGTTTCCACCCACCGGGAATCGAACCCGGGCACTCCGTGTGTGAAGCGGGAGCTTTAGCCACCAGGCCACCGGGCCACCACCAGGCCACCGGGCCACCACCATTCCACCGGGCCACCACCAGGCCACCGGGCCACCACCATTCCACCGGGCCACCACCAGGCCACCGGGCCACCACCAGGCCAACGGGCCACAATAATGAATTCAAATTAAATCAATTTAGATTTATAAAGTATTATAAAGTATCGTGAGCGAAACTTAAACGAAACGAAGTATTCACTGAAACATTGTGGATAGTTTCAGTCATGTGGTAGTCAAGGTATGTGAGAGGGAATGGTTGGGAGTGAGTAGGAATATTGGAATGGGAAATACAGTTCAATAGGCCAGTAGGCCTATCAAACTCCTCCTGTTCTTATATACATTCGTCTATATTCACTATAACATCCAGGACCAACAAGATCATATATAAAAACATTAAATTCCTTCAGTAACATTTCGTGTACCGTCATCAGACTCTCAAATATTACAAAAAATTAACGTGACTCGCATTATTCAGTCAACGTCATTTACAATATATTTCTATATAAACATCTTATTAAGATTACATTAGAAATTTGAGAACCAAACTGAACAATTTAGGTAGAGGACCTTAAATATTAAAGGTGTGGAGGGGTAAGCCAGCGGAAGGCTTCGGCCAAATTACCAAAATCTCCAGCGGTGAGTCATATGAGCAAGACCAGCGTCAGGAGACACTTATCCTGTGTAAGAGTGACAAACTAATTCTAATTAGTTAGAAGTATATTTACATAGCATAAGCCTGTAATTAGTACATAACAAACTAGGCTACCTAAGACGCTAGGTCAGGTTCGTCAGGAACCACGACTGATGGGCGAAACATTGTAATAATGAGCATTCTATTGAGCAAAACATTGAACTGAATAACTCTTTGAACTGGTTCAGTGTGTCCTTGAACTGGTCCAGTGTGTCCTTGAACTGGTTCAGTGCGTCCTTGAACTGATCCAGTGTGTCCTTGAACTGGTTCAGTGTGTCCTTGAACTGGTTCAGTGTGTCCTTGAACTGGTTCAGTGTGTCCTTGAACTGATCCAGTGTGTCCTTGAACTGGTTCAGTGTGTCCTTGAACTGGTCCAGTGTGTCACGTGAGGTCACAGACCCTGAGCTGCTTTGGGGATTAGTGTGGACGGTTACAAAGCATGGCTTGCTTCTGCAGTGTTTTAAAAATTGAGGTTGGAGAGTTGAAGGAGGAGGTCTTGCTTCTCCAGGAGGAGATTAGGAGGCTGAAGGTCCACCTCAATGGGTCTGGGAGAGAGTGTGAGGTGGCTGGAGTTGTGGGGAATGAGGCTTCAAGTGAGGTGCAGTCTGTCTCTCGCTGTGAGGAGGCTGTAGTGGGGGAGGTAGCAACGGCTACCAGCAGTGAGGTGCAGTCCAGCACCTGCTACAAGTGGCGAGTGGTTCACAGTAATGGAAGGCGCATCAGAGTAAGGAAAGTTAAGAGTGAAGATCTGAAGGTAGGAAATCGCTTCTCTGTTCTTCAGGATGAATGTACTTCAGTGGCCAGTGAAGGTAAGGGTACTACTGCCCCTGCTAATGGAGGTAAGCGCATTCTTGTGGTTGGTGACTCTCAGGTAAGATATATGGACCGTGCTTTTTGTAATAGGAATAAGAAGATGAGAGATAGAGTGTGCTTCCCTGGAGCTGGTGTTGGGGACATTGTCAACAGGCTGGATAATATCATGTCAGGTAATGGGAACAAGCCATTAATCTGTCTCAGTGCTGGTGGAAATGATATTGGGAAGGGTAGGAGAGAAGAGCTGCTAGATAAAAAACAGGTCAGCTATAGATTTCATTAAGTCTAAGGGAGGGATCCCAATCATATGTAGCATCTTGCCTAGAAGGGGAGTAGGAAATGAATGGTTGTCTAGGGCAATTGGTGTAAATTGCTGGCTAGACAGATACTGCAAGGAACTTGCAATCCCATTCATTGACAACTGGAACAACTTTTAAAGGCAAACATGATATGTATGCAAGGGATGGGGTACATCTCTCTGGGGCTGGGGTGGTAGCACTTGCAGACTCGATTGAGAAGGCCATTGGTGAAATGCCTATGATTTTAAACTGATGGAAGATAGAGGTATGGGTGTGTGTGGGAAACAAGCAGGTTGCAACACTTGGGTTGGAAACAGTAAATGTATAAAAGGCATTCAGCATGAAGTTATAAATAAAGACAATAGATCAGGTCAGCAGACAAAGGGGGACAGCAGAGGGCAGCAAGGGACTAGCTCCCTTAAGGTTTACTATACTAATAGCAGGAGTGTAAGAAATAAGATAGATGAGCTAAGATTAATTGCAAGTGCAGGAAACATAGATATTATTGCTATAACAGAGACCTGGCTCAATCTGAAAGATAGAGAGATGCCCTCTGAATGTCACATACAAGGCTATAAATTATTCCACACTGACAGGGTCAACAGGAAAGGTGGTGGAGTAGCGATGTATGTCAGAGACAATTTAAATTGTTGTGTTAGACAAGATATTAAATTAGAAGCGTCAGCCACTGAATCTGTTTGGTTACAGCTTCTCGAGGGCCGAGAAAAACTAATTTTGGGTGTGATTTACAGGGCCCCAAATCTTGATAGGGAGTGCAGTAAACTTCTATGGGACGAAATTCGGAAGGCATCTACATACGAAAATGTTGTGCTAATGGGAGATTTCAACTATAGACAGATTGACTGGAGCAATTTGACAGGAAATTTAGAGTCAGGTGACTTTCTTGATACGATCCAGGATTTTTTTTTAAAAAACAGTTTGTGACAGAGCCAACTAGGGGAAATAACCTCCTTGACTTGGTTCTTGCCAGTAGGGAAACACTAATTAATAATCTTGAGGTTAATGATGAACTTGGGGAAAGTGATCACAAATCACTCAGTTTTAATATATCATGGAATTCCCCTAATAATGGCAATCAAGTCTCCGTCCTGACTTTCGCTTGGCTGATTTCATAGGACTGAAAAATTACTTAGGTGGGCTGAACTGGAATGACCTGACTAAGGGTCAGGTAGGTGGTGATGGTTGCCGATATGATGCTTTCCAGGGCATAGTTCTAGCTGCTCAGTCAAATTATGTTCCAAATAGGGAAATCAGATCAAACAAAAAATGATCCTAAATGGATGAACAATAGATTAAATATCTGATTGGTCAAAAGAGAGGCATATATAGGCAAATCAAAAGAGGAGAGGGGCAATTGAGAAATCGATATATTCAGTTAAAGAGAGAAATAAAAAAGGGAATTAGAAAAGCAAAAAGAGATTATGGGGTTAAAGTTGCAAGAGAATCGAAGACAAACCCAAAAGGAAATTCTTTCAGGTATACAGAAGTAAGATCAGGGGACAAGATGGGCCCCACTCAAAAGTTCCTCGGGTCAGCTCACTGACAGTGATAAGGAAATGTGTAGAATTTTTAACACATACTTCCTCTCAGTTTTTACACAGGAGGATACCAGCGATATTCCAGTAATGATAAATTTATGTAGAACAGGACGATAAAAAAACTGTGCACTATTAGGGTCACAAGTGACAGGTCCTTAGGCAAATAGATAAATTAAAACCTAACAAATCCCAGGCCCTGATGAACTGTATGCAAGGGTTCTAAAGGAATGTAAAGAGGAGCTTAGCACCCCTTTGGCTAATCTTTTCAACATATACTACAAACTGGCATGGTGCCAGATAAGTGGAAAATGGCAAATGTGATACCTATTTTCAAAACAGGTGACAGGTCCTTAGCTTCGAACTATAGACCAATAAGCCTAACCTCCATAGTGGGAAAATTTATGGAATCAATAATTGCCGAGGAGTTCGTAGCCACCTTGAAAAACATAAATTAATCAACGAATTCTCAGCATGGTTTTACAAAGGGGCGTTCCTGCCTTACGAATTTATTAACTTTTTTCACTAGGTATTTGAGGAGGTAGATCATGGTAATGAATATGATATTGTGTATATGGACTTCAGTAAGGCTTTGACAGGGTCCCACATCAGAGACTATTGAGGAAAATTAAAGCACATGGAATAGGAGGAGAAATTTTTTCCTGGATAGAGGCATGGTTGACAAATAGGCAGCAGAGAGTTTGCATAAATGGGGAGAAATCAGAGTGGGGAAGTGTCACGAGCGGTGTTCCACAGGGGTCAGTGTTGGGCCCCCTGCTGTTCACAATCTACATAAACGACATAGATGAGGGCATAAAGAGCGACATCGGCAAGTTTGCCGATGACACCAAAATAGGCCCGTCGAATTCATTCTGACGAGGACATTCGAGCACTCCAGGAAGATTTGAATAGACTGATGCAGTGGTCGGAGAAAGTGGCAGATGCAGTTTAAATAGACAAATGCAAAGTTCTAAATGTTGGACAGGACAATAACCATGCCACATATAAAACTAAATAATGTAGATCTTAATATTACGGATTGCGAAAAAGATTTAGGAGTTCGGTTAGCAGTAATCTGAAACCAAGACAACAGTGCATAAGTGTTCGCAATAAAGCTAATAGAATCCTTGGCTTCATATCAAGAAGCATAAATAATAGGAGTCCTCAGGTTGTTCTTCAACTCTATACATCCTTGGTTAGGCCTCATTTAGATTATGCTGCACAGTTTTGGTCACCGTATTACAGAATGGATATAAATTCTCTGGAAAATGTACAAAGGAGGATGACAAAGTTGATCCCATGTATCAGAAACCTTCCCTATGAGGATAGACTAAGGGCCCTGAAACTGCACTCTCTAGAAAGACGAAGAATTAGGGGGGATATAATTGAGGTGTATAAATGGAAGACAGGAATAAATAAAGGGGATGTAAATAGTGTGCTGAAAATATCTAGCCTAGACAGGACTCGCAGCAATGGTTTTAAGTTGGAAAAATTCAGATTCAGGAAGGATATAGGAAAGTACTGGTTTGGTAATAGAGTTGTGGATGAGTGGAACAAACTCCCAAGTACCGTTATAGAGGCCAGAACGTTGTGTAGCTTTAAAAATAGGTTGGATAAATACATGAGTGGATGTGGGTGGGTGTGAGTTAGACCTGATAGCTTGTGCTACCAGGTCGGTTGCCGTGTTCCTCCCTTAAGTCAATGTGACCTGACCTGACTAGGTTGGGTGCATTGGCTTAAGCCGGTAGGAGACTTGGACCTGCCTCGCATGGGCCAGTAGGCCTTCTGCAGTGTTCCTTCGTTCTTATGTTCTTATGTTCTTATGTCCTTGAACTGGTTCAGTGTGTCCTTGAACTGATCCAGTGTGTCCTTGAACTGGTTCAGTGTGTCCTTGAACTGGTCCAGTGTGTCCTTGAACTGGTTCAGTGCGTCCTTGAACTGGTTCAGTGCGTCCTTGAACTGGTTCAGTGTGTCCTTGAACTGGTCCAGTGTGTCCTTGAACTGGTCCAGTGCGTCCTTGAACTGGTTAAGTGCGTCCTTGAACTGATCCAGTGTGTTCTTGAACTGATCCAGTGTGTCCTCGAACTGGTTCAGTGTGTCCTTGAACAGGTCCAGTGTGTCCTTGAACAGGTCCAGTGTGTCCTTGAACTGGTTCAGTGTGCCCTTGAACTGGTTCAGTGTGTCCTTGAACTGGTTCAGTGTGTCCTTGAACTGGTCCAGTGCATCCTTGAACTGATCCAGTGTGTCCTTGAACTGGTCCAGTGTGTCCTTGAATTGATCCAGTGTGTTCTTAAACCGATTCAGTGCGTCCTTGAACTGGTCCAGTGTGTCCTTGAACTGGTTCAGTGTGTCCTTGAACTGGTCCAGTGTGTCCTTGAACTGGTCCAGTGTGTCCTTGAACTGGTCCAGTGTGTCCTTGAATTGGTCTAGTGTGCCCTTGAACTGGTCCAGTGTGTCCTTCAACTGGTCCAGTGTGTCCTTGAATTGATCCAGTGTGTTCTTGAACTGACTCAGTGCGTCCTTGAACTGGTTCAGTGTGTCCTTGAACTGGTTGTGTGCCTTGAACTGGTCCAGTGTGTCCTTGAATTGATCCAGTGCGTCCTTGAACTGGTCCAGTGTGTCCTTGAACTGGTCCAGTGCGTCCTTGAACTGATCCAGTGTGTCCTTGAACTGGTCCAGTGTGTCCTTGAATTGATCCAGTGTGTTCTACAACTGATTCAGTGCGTCCTTGAACTGGTCTAGTGTGTCCTTGAACTGGTTCAGTGTGTACTTGAATTGGTCCAGTGTGTCCTTGAACTGGTCCATTGTGCCCTTGAATTGGTCCAGTGTGTCCTTGAATTGGTCCAGTGTGTCCTTGAACTGGTCCAGTGTGTCCTTGAACTGGTCCAGTGTGTCCTTTGAATTGGTCCAGTGTGTCCTTGAACTGGTCCAGTGTGTCCTTGAACTGGTCCAGTGTGTCCTTGAACTGTTCCAGTATGTCCTTGAACTGGTCCAGTGTGTCCTTGAATTGGTTCAGTGTGTCCTTGAATTGGTCCAGTGTGTCCTTGAACTGGTCCAGTGTGTCCTTGAACTGGTTCAGTGTGTCCTTGAACTGATCCAGTGTGTCCTTGAACTGGTCCAGTGTGTCCTTGAACTGGTCCAGTGTGTCCTTGAACTGGTCCAGTGTGTCCTTGAATTGGTCCAGTGTGTCCTTGAACTGGTCCAGTGTGTCCTTGAACTGGTCCAGTATGTCCTTGAACTGGTCCAGTGTGTCCTTGAATTGGTCCAGTGTGTCCTTGAACTGGTACAGTGTGTCCTTGAATTGGTCCAGTGCGTCCTTGAACTGGTCCAGTGTGTCCTTGAACTGGTCCAGTGTGTCCTTGAACTGGTCCAGTGTGTCCTTGAACTGGTCCAGTGTGTCCTTAAACTGGTCCAGTGTCCTTGAAGTGGTCCAGTGTGTCCTTGAACTGGTCCAGTGTGCCCTTGAACTGGTCCAGTGTGTCCTAGAACTGGTCCAGTGTGTCCTAGAACTGGTCCAGTGTGTCCTTGAACTGGTCCAGTGTGTCCTTGAACTGGTCCAGTGTGTCCTTGGACTGGTCCAGTGTTTCCTTGAACTGGTCCAGTGTGTCCTTAAACTGGTCCAGTGTGTCCTTGAACTGGTCCAGTGTATCCTTGAACTGGTTCAGTGTGTCCTTGAACTGGTCCATTGTGTCCTTGAACTTGTCCAGTGTGTCCTTGAACTGGTCCATTGTGTCCTTGAACTGGTCCAGTGTGTCCTTGAACTGGTCCATTGTCCTTGAACTGGTCCAGTGTGTCCTTGAACTGGTCCATTGTGTCCTTGAACTGGTCCAGTGTGTCCTTGAACTGGTCCATTTTGTCCTTGAACTGGTCCATTGTGTCCTTGAACTGGTCCATTGTGTCCTTGAACTGGTCCATTGTGTCCTTGAACTGGTCCAGTATGTCCTCGATTTTCTTATCTCTTTGACTCATGAAATCGTAATGAAATATTTGATGACCTTAGTAAGGTCTATGGAACACCAGGCTCCAAAGCTGGAACACTGGCATCCCAGGTTCCTGGAATGGAGCAGAGGGCTCTATGAAGCACATACTGGCCACCTGTAAGAGGGCACCGAGCTCCAGAAGCTGAACCCCAGGCTCCGGGACTGAAGCGCAAGGTTCCAGAAAGGGAACACCAGGCTCACACGTCCTG
The DNA here is from genome assembly GCF_026875155.1 of Cherax quadricarinatus. NCBI lineage: Eukaryota > Metazoa > Arthropoda > Malacostraca > Decapoda > Parastacidae > Cherax > Cherax quadricarinatus. Next base: position 32,650,359 of record NC_069442.1, read on the forward strand.
GGAATGGGACAGGTTGTTCCATCAGGGTTCAACGGTTATATAACGCTTCGCTGTCACCGCCGCTTGCGCCAGCACCGCACATTCCCATAACGCGGCCGCGCGAGCCTCTCACCATCGCTCACCCGCGAGCGCAACTTTCTGAGAAGGCGACAGCTTGCGGCCCCAGTGCCGCCTGGAGACGCGGCTACACACTCAATATTGTGTGTTAAGACTGTGCAGAGTTGGTGGGTGGGAGTGTTGGGCGCTGCTCTGGGCACTGGTGCGGTATGTAGGGAAGTGCCCAGGGGCGAGGAGGTCTGAGACGGGTGTGAAGGGAAGTGAACACGTGCTTCCCGGCCAGCACGTGTTCATGAATTAAGAAGAGCGCGTGTGGGGACCCCGCTAGCGCGGTGCTGCTTGCTGTGGTAGGTGTGGTGAGGCAGTGTTGTTGGTCAGTGGAGGTCACTGTGGTGTAGTTGGGGGTGTACTGAAGTGCCTGTATGGGGGGGTGTTACAGTGCCTGTGTGGGGATGGGGGTGGGGTATGTGTGGGGGTTTGTGGGAGAGGGGTGAGGGAAAGAGGGGGAGGGGGGACTGGGAACAGCTGCGTACCCAAGACATGGCACGCGTGCCCCCCTCCGTCGACCCCTCCCTCCCACAAGTTGCCTCATCCCCCTTCTCCCTGGTCTTCCCCACAAGTCTACGCCCCCTTCTCCTTACATCCCCCCACCCCGGGGCCATAAATACTCCCCTCTTGCCTCCAATCCCCCATTTTTCTCCTCCCTCCCTCCCTCCCTCCCTCCATCCCTCCCTCCCCCTCCTTCCCTCCCTCCCTCCCTCCCTCCAGCCTACAGACACGTGCTGCAGAGTGGCGGCTGTTAGACCCTCTTATTAGTTCGCTAGTCACGCACAAGCATGGTGAAGGACCCTTTGGTACACCACCACCCCTTACCATGATGGTGTGTGCATTACCATCCCCTACCTGATGACGTGTGCACCACTACCCCTCTACCATGATGGTGTCTGCACCACCACCCTTGCATTCCTAGATGTGTGCACCACCCCCTGCCATGATGGAGTGTGCACCACCACCACCACCTCTACATTCCTAGGGGTGTGCACCACTACCCTGATCACCTGAATCCCCACCCATCCAGCACACACATTAGGTTCCGAGCGAAGTCCATACACAGCTTTAAGAGAAGGTATAACATGGTCCATGAGGCCAGAATATGCCCAACTCTTGAAGCATCACCTAGCTAGAGTACGGTGTAGGCAGAGTCCAAACACAGTCAGGAGTGACAGCCAGGAGTCGCAGTTCTACCAACCAGTAGTCAGCAACAGGCGAGTACACACATAACTCAGAGGTCACTATGCTAGGTTACCTGGAGGTTATTCCGGGGATCAACGCCCCCGCGGCCCGGTCCATGACCAGGCCTCCCGGTGGATCAGAGCCTGATCAACCAGGCTGTTACTGCTGGCCGTATGGAATCCAACGTACGAGTCACAGCCCGGCTGATCCGGCACCGACTTTAGGTATCTGTCCAGCTCCCTCTTGAAGGCAGCCAGGGGTTTATTGGTAATTCCCCTAATGCTTGATGGGAGGCTGTTGAACAGTCTTGGGCCCCGGACACTTATGGTGTTTTCCCTTAGTGTACCAATGGCGCCCCTACTTTTAATTGGGGGCATTTTGCATCGCCTGCCCAGTCTTTTACTTTCGTAGGGAGTGATTTCTGTGTGCAGATTTGGGACCATTCCTTCCAAGATTTTCCAAGTGTAGATTATGATATATCTCTCCCTCCTGCGTTCCAACGAGTACAAGTCAAGTGCTTCCAAGCGTTCCCAGTAGTTAAGGTGCTTGACAGAACTTATACGTGCAGTAAAGGATCTCTGTACACTCTCTAGATCTGCAATTTCACCTGCTTTGAATGGAGATGTTAATGTACAGCAGTATTCCAGCCTAGAGAGAACAAGTGATTTCAAAAGGATCATCATGGGCTTGGCATCTCTCGTTTTGAAAGTTCTCATTATCCATCCTATCATTTTCTTTGCACTTGTGATCGTGGCACTGTTGTGATCCTTGAAGTGAGATCCTCAGACATTACTACTCCCAGGTCCCTTACATTGTTTTTCCGCTCTATTGTATGGCCAGAGTCAGTAGTATACTCTGTTCTAGTTATTATCTCCTCCAGTTTTCCATAACGGAGTAGTTGGAATTTGTCCTCATTGAACATCATATTGTTTACCGTTGCCCACTGGAAAACTTTGTTTATATCTTCTTGGAGGTTAACCGCGTCCTCAGCAGATGACAGCCTCATGCAGATCCTAGTAACACGTTCTGAAGTCACACATGAAAGTCTTGTTATGAATTAGAGAACACTGGAACTCGGTATCAAACATTGGAACTCGGTATGGAACACTGTAACTCGTTATGGAACACTGTAACTCGGAATGGAACACTGGAACTCGGTATGGAACACTGGAACTCGGTATGGAACACTGGAACTCGGTATGGAACACTGGAACTCTGAATGGAACACTGGAACTCGGTATGGAACACTGGAACTCGGTATGGAACACTGGAACTCGGTATGGAACACTGGAACTCGGTATGGAACACTGGAACTCGGTATGGAACACTGGAACTCGGTATGGAACACTGGAACTCGGTATGGAACACTGGAACTCTGAATGGAACACTGGAACTCGGTATGGAACACGGGAAAACTCGGTATGGAACACTGGAACTCGGTATGGAACACTGGAACTCGGTATGGAACACTGGAACTCGGTATGGAACACTGGAACTCGGTATGGAACACTGGAACTCGGTATGGAACACTGTAACTCGGTATGGAACACTGAAACTCGGATTGGAACACTGTAACTCGGTATGGAACACTGGAACTCGGTATGGAACACTGGAACTCGGAATGGAACACTGGAACTCGGTATGGAACACTGGAACTCGGTATGCAACACTGGAACTCGGTATGGAACACTGGAACTCGGTATGGAACACTGGAACTCGGTATGGAACACTGGAACTCGGTATGGAATACTGCAACTCGGTATGGAACACTGGAACTCAGTATGGAACACTGGAACTCGGAATGGAATACTGGAACTCGGTATGGAACACTGGAACTCGGTATGGAACACTGGAACTCGGTATGGAACACTGGAACACGGTATGGAACACTGGAACTCGGTATGGAACACTGGAACTCGGTATGGAACACTGGAACTCGGAATGGAACACTGGAACTCGGTATGGAACACTAGAACTCGGTATGGAACACTGGAACTCGGTATGGAACACTGGAACTCGGTATGGAACACTGGAACTCGGTATGGAACACTGGAACTCGGAATGGAACACTGGAACTCGGTATGGAACACTGGAACTCGGTATGGAACACTGGAACTCGGTATGGAACACTGGAACTCGGTATGGAACACTGTAACTCGGTATGGAACACTGGAACTCGGTATGGAACACTGGAACTCGGTATGGAACACTGGAACTCGGTATGGAACACTGTAACTCGGTATGGAACACTGGAACTTGGTATGGAACACTGGAACTCGGTATGGAACACTGTAACTCGGTATGGAACACTGGAACTTGGTATGGAACACTGGAACTCTGTATGGAACACTGGAACTCGGTATAGAACATTGGAACTCGGTATGGAACACTGTAACTCGTTATGGAACACTGTAACTCGGTATGGAACACTGGAACTCGGTATGGAACACTGGAACTCGGTATGGAACACTGTAACTCGGTATGGAACACTGGAACTTGGTATGGAACACTGGAACTCGGTATGGAACACTGGAACTCGGTATGGAACACTGTAACTCGGTATGGAACACTGGAACTCGGTATGGAACACTGTAACTCGGCATGGAACACTAGAACTCGGTATGGAACACTGTAACTCGGTATGGAACACTAGAACTCGGTATGGAACACTGGAACTCGGTATGGAACACTGGAACTCGGTATGGAACACTGGAACTCGGTATGGAACACTGGAACTCGGTATGGAACACTGGAACTCGGTATGGAACACTGGAACTCGGTATGGAACACTGGAACTCGGTATGGAACACTGGAACTCGGTATGGAACACTGGAACTCAGTATGGAACACTGGAACTCGGTATGGAACACTGGAACTCGGTATGGAACACTGGAACTCAGTATGGAACACTGGAACTCGGTATGGAACACTGGAACGCGGTATGGAACACTGGAACTCGGTATCGTAGTCTTCAACTCTTCCAGTAATTTCTCAGGTTTTTAAAAAATTCAATAAACTCATAAAAAAAAAACTATATAAACGCAAGTTTTCAATACTCTCAATTTTCTTTTTTTTTTTAGTTGTCTTATATAAGGTCAGGTCAGGACAAGTCAGATGCTGGCCCGCCGTTGGTGTTTTTGGTCATCTGACCGAGGCCTTCCGCTGGCTTACTGCTCCACCCTTTGAAAAAATTGATGGTAATTTTTTATGAAATTCTCTATAATGCTCAAAAAATATAACATTTGATTTTTTGTACGAAAAATCCAATATGAGATGTGATGTAAGAGATAATTTAGGAATCTTTTTCGTCCATGATTATTTCTGGTTTTTATTTCATATTATCAGGGTATGTTGGAAAAATATTGTCTCAGATTGGTATGCAAATAATAATGATAATTCATGTTATGCGGTAAAGTCATATGGGTTATTCAGCGTACGACGTGGTGGTGGAGGCTTGATCCTCCGTCTGCTGAACGCCAGACAGACGTGATTCCTGTTTGTACTCTCCTAGATGTCGCTGGTATGTTGAAAGCTCAGATTCTGTTATATAAATTATACTCTCACTTAAGTTAGACTGATAGTTAAGTTGTTAGAGGCGAGTAGATTAATCCTGGACCTACACCAGACTCTTCCATCTCTGCCCAGGGCAGACCTGTCTCTCAGCTACCCAGGGTAGACCTGTCTCTCAGCTAGCCAGGGTTGACCTGTCTCTCAGCTACCCAGGGTAGACCTGTCTCTCAGCTACCCAGGGTAGACCTGTCTCTCAGCTACCAGGGTAGACCTGCCCTCTCAGCTAGCCAGGGTTAAACCTGTCTCTCAGCAACCCGGGTAACCTGTCATCTCAGCTAGCCAGGGTTGAATGTCTCTCAGCTACCAGGGTAGACCTGTCTCTCAGCTAGCCAGGGTTGACCTGTCTCTCAGCAACCCAGGGTAGACCTGTCTCTCAGCTACCCAGGGTAGACCTGTCTCTCAGCTACCCAGGGTAGACCTGTCTCTCAGCTACCCAGGGTAGATGTCTCGCTACCAGGGTAGACTGTCTCTAGCTACCCAGGGTAGACCTGGTCTCAGCTAGCCAGGGTTGACCTGTCTCTCAGCAACCCAGGGTAGACCTGTCTCTCAGCTACCCAGGGTAGACCTGTCTCTCAGCTACCCAGGGTAGACCTGTGTCTCAGCTACCCAGGGTAGACCTGTGTCTCAGCTAGCAGGTTGACCTGTCTCTCAGCAACCAGGGTAGACCTGTCCTCAGCAACCCGGGGTAGCCCTGCTCTCAGCTACCCCAGGTAGCCTGTCTCTCAGCTACCAGGGTAGACCTGTCTCTCAGCTACCCAGGGTAGACCTGTCTCTCAGCTACCCAGGGTAGACCTGTGTCTCAGCTACCCAGGGTAGACCTGTGTCTCAGCTAGCCAGGGTAGACCTGTCTCTCAGCAACCCAGGGTAGACCTGTCTCTCAGCTACCCAGGGTAGACCTGTCTCTCAGCTACCCAGGTAGACCTGTCTCAGTACCAGGGTAGACTGGTTCAGCTAGCCAGGTTGACCTGTCTCTCAGCAACCCAGGGTAGACCTGTCTCTCAGCAACCCAGGGTAGACCTGTCTCTCAGCTACCCAGGGTAGACCTGTCTCTCAGCAGAAATTTGGAGTTAAACGACGACCTCAGCAGTTACAGCGTCAAGGTCGTAGTTCGGCAGACAACCACAGCAGCTGCAGCGTCAAGGTCATCCAGCAGACGACCACCACAGCAGCTGCAGCATCAAGAAGGTCATCCAGCAGACGACCACCACAGCAGCTGCAGCATCAAGAAGGTCATCCAGCAGACGACCACCATAGCAGCTGCATCAAGAAGGTCGTCCAGCAGACGACCACCACAGCAGCTGCAGCATTGGTAAGATCGTTCAGAAGGCCACCAGGAGGCAGGCATGGACTCCAGGGAGCAGAGATGACAGGTACGGGAGGAAGGGAAGAAAGGGGGAGAAAAAGGAGAATGTATGCCAGGGAAAAAGGTAAGGCAGGCTGCTGCAAGAGGTAATCTGTACCCACATAATGGAACGGGGAAAAGAAAGGTTGTAGGAAGGAGGCTGAGGGAGATGGGAAGGATGGCGGAGGGGAGGGGAAGACAAACCCCCCTTGGTGGAAAAAATGGAGCAGATGGAAGGGATAGGGAGAGACGAAGCTGTGGAATAGGTAATCAATGAGCAAGTCGATAACGGTAGGGGAGGGACCAAGTGGGTTGATGGGGTTTAAAACCTATCGACTACACGAGAGTCATTAAGGTTGCAAGCCACCTGTAAACTATGAGTCAATAATACTCTGATAATACCTTGTATGTATACTGAGATAATCAGCCATGACAGTGTATATACCTCACACTGCTGATGACATCCAGTACACAGCAAGAGAGGATATACTTCTCAGAATATATACACAATAGGGAGAGAGAGAAGTTAATTACATAAATAAGAAAGTTTTAAATTTAGATTGTAAGGCCTAAATCACAATAATTATAAAATTAATATATATCAGGCACAAAAACATAAGTAAAACGGTACTTACTTATTTGTTTACTTAACATCGACTTGTTTAATTAAATAGTTTGTGTTAAGGTAAGTCAGAATACTTCACATAATATTATTATTACAGAATATTTTAAATTCGCGGAAATTAAATATTTTTGAAGTAAAGTATTGCATATATCAACAGGACGGAATTACTACAAATAATTAAGTGGTCAGGTGTGTTGTGTTACAGACAGTCACTTGTCTCAAGCACAAGGAAGCTCTCTTGTTTGTTACATACACAACAACAATTATCATAACACTGATTCCTTATACAACAATGTGTTTATATTTCTTAGTATATATACACTGAGACATACACTGCAGTGTATGTGTATACACAGTTCTTAAAGTGTATGTACACTGAGACATACACTGCAGTGTATGTGTATACACAGTTCTTAAAGTGTATGTACACTGAGACATACACTGCAGTGTATGTGTATACACAGTTCTTAAAGTGTATGTACACTGAGACATACATGTACAAGGTATACAAGTACATGTACAAGGTATACAAGTACATGTACAAGGTATACAAGTACATGTACAAGGTATACCAGTATAAGTACAAGGTATACAGTATATGTAAAAGGTATACAAGTACATGTACAAGGTATACAAGTATATGTACAAGGTATACAAGTACATGTACAAGGTATACAAGTAATGTACAAGGTTTTTACCAGTATAAGTACAAGGTATACAGTTTTATGTAAAAGGTATACAAGTAAAGTACAAGGTATACAAGTACATGTCACAAGGTATACAGTATATGTACAAGGTATCAAGTACATGTACAAGGTTAAAGTACATGTACAAGGTATACAAGGGAAGTACAAGGTATACAAGTACATGTACAAGGTATACCAGTACTGTACAAGTATACAAGTACATGACAAGGTATACAAGTACAGTACAAGGTAACAAGTACATGTAAAGTTACAGTATATGTACAAGGTATACAGTACATTGTAAAGGTATACAGTACATGTACAAGGATACAAGTACATGTACAAGGTATACAAGTACATTACAATGGTATACAAGTACATGTACAAGGTATACAGTATATGTACAATGGTATACAGTACATGTCAAGGTTTAAAAGTACATGTACAAGGTATACAAGTACATGTACAAGGTATACAAGTACATGTACAAGGTATACAAGTACATGTACAAGGTATCAAGTACATGTACAAGGTATACAAGTACATGTACAAGGTATACAAGTACATGTACAAGGTATACAAGTATATGTACAAGGTATACAAGTACATGTACAAGGTATACAAGTATATGTACAAGGTATACAAGTACATGTAACAAAAGGGATACAAGTACATGTACAAGGTATACAATACATGTACAAGGTTACAAGTATATGTACAAGGTATACCAAGTACATGTACAAGGTATACATACGTACAGGTATACAAGACAAAGTACAAGGTATACAAGACTGACAAGGTTTCAATACGGACAATATAAGTAAGTACATGTTTACAGATATGTACAATAGTCCAACTAACTGTACAGGTATAAAGTACCCGCACAAGTATACAAGTACATGTACCAACGGTATACGTCATGTACAAGTATACAAGTACATGTACAAGTTACAGTACATGTCAGGATCAGTATAGTACAAGGATACAAGTACATGTACAAGGATATACCAAGCTATGTACAAGGTATACAAGTACAAAGTACCAACGTTACAAGTCCATGTAACAAGGTATACAAGTCATGTACAAGGTATCAGTATTACAAGTTATTACAACCCCAAATAAATGCCTGTACCCACTTGTAATGGGTCAAATAAACACCCAAGATAAAGTTTTACCTTATATAGTCCCTTCACCAATTAGATCACAATTTAGTCACTATGTACAGTATAAGTATGTGACCCACGGTAGCATAGCAGAAATAGAAGCCACAAGTAGCAACCGTGCTAACAGCTCAAGATGCGAATGACAAGGGACAGTGCGGTATCCACTAACCCAGGATTGCCAAAACCATCCCTATTGCTAAACCTGGACTAGTTGACGACGGCAGGCCCCACTATCAACCTTAGCAATGTTCGACTGGTCTGGGAGTACCTGTAAAGAGGTGTGTACACTCCCGAATAAGTTATACACCCGGATACAGTATGTACAAGACAAGTACTACAGGTATACAAGATGCAGGACACTATACATACAAGGTTACATATACATTACAAGGTGCTACAAGTATATGTCAAGGTATAACAAGTATTGTGGTATACAAGTACTGTAAAGGTATACAAGTACATGTGGTATACAAGTCATGTAAACAAGGGATACAAGTACATGTACTTATACCTTTACAGGAATAGTGACATCAATGACATACTACTATAAAAAGCCACATTGACCTTTCGGAATTAGGTCCAGTTTTGTACCAGGAAGTGGACCCACACCAGTCCACTAAAACCCAGGATGTGACCCACACCAGTCCACTAACACCCAGGATGTGACCCACACCATCCACTAACACCCAGGATGCGCCCCACACCAGTCACTAACACCCAGGATGCGACCCACACCAGTCACTAACACCCCGATTGTTGACCCACCAGTCCATAACACCCAGATGTGACCACACAAGTCACTAACACCCAAATGACCCACACCATCACTACACCCAGGTGCGACCCACCCCAGTCCACTAACACCCAAGAGTGACCACCCAGTCCATAACACTCAAATGGACCCTCACCAGTCCACTAACACTCAGATGTGCCCACACCCGTCCCCTAACACCCAAGATGCGACCCCACACAGTATAACATCCAGATGTGACCCACACCAGTCCACTAACTCCCGGATTGACCCACACCAGTCCACTAAACATCAGGGTGTGTCCACCGTCCACTAACACTCAAGAGGACCCACACCGTCCACTAACACCCAGGTGTGACACACCACCACTAACACCAGGATGTGACCCACACCAGTCCCCAACACCAAGATGCGACCCACCGTCCACTAACACCAGATGTGACCCCACCAGTCCACTAACATCCGATGGACCCACACCGTCCACTAAACCCAGGATGTGACCCACACCAGTCCACACACCCAGGGTGCGACCCACCCAGTCCATAACACCCAGATGCGACCCACACAGTCCATTAAACCATGATGCGACCCCACACCAGTCCATAAAACCCCGGATGTGACCCACACCAGTCACTAACACCCAGGAATGTGACCCACACCAGTCATAACACCCAGATGTTTTCCCACACCTGTCCATAACACCGGATGTGACCCACACCAGTCCACTAACACCGGATGTGACCCACACCAGTCCTAACACCCAGGTGTGACCACACCAGTCCACTAACACAGGATTGACCCACACCAGTCCACTAACACCCAGATGACCACACCAGTCCACTAACCCGATGTGACCACACCAGTCCACTAACACCCAGGATGTACCCACACCGTCCACGAACACCCAGGATGTGACCCCACCAGTCACTAACACCCAGATGTGAACCACACCATCCACTAACACCCAGGATGTGACCCACACCAGTCCCTAACACCAGGATGTGACCCACACCAGTCCACTAACACCCAAATGTGACCCACACCAGTCCACTAACACCCAAGATGCGACCCACACCAGTCCACTAACACCCAGGATGTGACTCACACCAGTCCACTAACACCCAGGATGTGACCCACACAGTCCACTAACACCAAGGATGTGACCCACACCAGTCCAATAACACCCAGGATGTGACCCACACCAGTCCACTAACACCCAGATTGCGATCCACACCAGTAGTACTGGTTTCTTCTGTATGGCTCATACCTCTCAGTGGCTCCTCCTCTCAGTGGCTCATGCGGCAGAGTGGCTCCCCCAGTATGGCTCATACCTCTGAGCGGTCCCTCCTCTGAGTGGCTCCCTTTTCACACCTATATGCTAATGACCTTTTTCACACCTATATGCTAATGACCTTAACCTCGCCCTCGAGACCACCTCCCCCTCGAGACCACCTCGCCCTCGAGACCGCCTCACCCTCACACCCCCAACAACCCCCCCACCAACGACCCCCCCCCGCCGCGCCCCCCCACCGCCCCCCCTCCGCGTCCGCCCCCCCGCACCCCAGCCCCCCACCCGCCCCCGCCCTAGCGCCGACCTACCCGCCCCCGCCCTAGCGCCGACCCCCCCCCGCCTAGCGCCGACCCCCCGCCGCGCCCGCGCCTTCTGCTGCGCCTTCTGCAGCGTCGTCCGGATCGCCCCCGCTCCCCGAATTTTTTTCCGATTATTTTCGAATTTTTTTTTTAATTTTATTTTCTTATGATCTCCTCGGATCAAGATTTTTGGATTCCCCCCCTGGGGGTAAGCATTCAAAATGGACTCCCACTTGCATCCCAATTTTTTTTCTCGATAATACAAAGACTCCAATTCCTTGGATCAAGGTTTTCTCGATAATACCAAGTCTCCATCTCCTCGGATCAAGTTTTTTGGATTCCCCCTCTGGGTATAAGCATTCAAAATGAACTCCCTCTTCAACCCCAAAATATTTCTGCTCTACTTCCTTGGATCGAGGTTTTCTCGATAATACAAAGACTCCAATTCCTCGGATCAAATTTTTCTCGAAATCAAAGACTCCATCTCCTTGGATCAAGTTTTTGGGTACCCCTCCTTCCACCCCCAAAATTTCTCCTCCATCTCCTTGGATCAAGCTTTTTCTCGATAATACAAAGTCTCCAATTCCTCGGATCAATTTTTTCTCGAAATCAAAGACTCCATCTCCTTGGATCAAGTTTTTTCTCGATAATACCAAGACTCCATCTCCTCGGATCAAGTTTTTGGATTCCCCCCTCTCAGGATAAGCATTCAAATGAACTCCTATGGGGCATGGTACTCTCTCTTACTACAGGTCTAAACAAGTGTGACGTCACCCCACCTGTGTTTACTCGGCGGACAGTGACGTCACGTGATGACCTCACACATACAAGCTGAATCTTGTCGACTTCCCCCTATGTCAGTGACGTCACACCATGACCCCGCACACAGGCTGAATCTTGTCGACTTCCCCCTATGTCAGTGACGTCATGCGATGACCCCACACACACACAGGCTGAATCTTGCCGACTTCCCCAATCTCAGTATTACACATTTCATATACAACATAGGGAAAACATTTTCACTCTTAACCCAGGATAATCCAAATAATTTCACATTTTTTTTTCGTTAATACCCACAACAATCCACAATTTCTTTACAAAATACAACACAAGTCTAGACATTTTTCTCGTTTTAACTATTTCATCTCAGGTCACTCCCCACGAAGTAACCTTCTCTCTCTCCTCCTCCCCACCCTCCCGAACCCTCACACTCCAACCAACACCGCATTGTTCCATTGTTCGCATCGCTATTGGGCCGTGCGGACGGGCTGCACAGTAGCTCCCACTTCACCAGGTTTCTGCACAGTTTTCACTGATTAAACATGGCGGATTACACCGGCAGGAGGGTTAAAACAGTCTGCTTGAGGTTAAGGGGTTTTGAGCCTGACTTTAACGACTTCCTGC
>NC_069442.1:32663279-32684977 GCF_026875155.1 Cherax quadricarinatus
TTATCTTGCCCCCCAGGATGCGACCCCACCGTGAAACCCCCGGTCCTATTTGTGCTAGGTGAAAAAAAAACAGGTGTAAGGAAACGTGTCGAAAGTTTCCCCCCGCCGGGAACGAACCCGGGCCCCCCGTGTGTGAAGTGGAGTTTTTAGCCACCAGGCCCGGGCCACGGATGATCTCCTCATCGCCCTTACAGTGGGGACGGATATTCCCCTTTTCCTGTAGGATCTGGCCAGGTTTTAGGAGATTGTGGGTTGAGTTTGTGGGCTCGGCTTTTGTACAAAAGGGGGGCCCATGCCCAGTAAGTACCACGTCTGAGCCGTCTGAAGTAGGTTGGTCTGCATAGTTTACTGGGGTACTACCCTCTTGGTTGGGAAATTTTCTGGGTGCGGGAAAAACCTAAAACGATTGAATATTGCAGGAATTAAGCTCCGGTTGCACGTGGTTCCAAGGGGAAGTCCAAAGGGTAAAGCTAGGCTTGGGAATGAAATCGGAATATGCTCCCAACCCCAATAAGTTAGTCCTTTATAGGCATGCAGGGCAAAGTTTCGGGCAATCCAAATCATTTGTGAAATTTTTTATAAGCCACTTGTGAGGCTGAGGTACCCCTCAGAGCTCGGTGTAACAGATTTTGCCAGGGTGGGTGATCACTGGAGGCAGTCCCACACAAGTTTTCACAACTACAGACCCTACGAACCTTTTTCAAAACTAACTGGGAAAACGCCCAAAGACATTACTAAAGTAACCTTCAGACTACAAAACGAGACAGCATTAACCTTTTAGCAGCTTGAAAAACATCATTGGAAAAATGAGCTCAAACCATTACAGATATGAATGAATGTTAAATTTTTTTCTAAAAAACCCCAATCCCTCTATAACAAAACACTCCCCAAAAAAAAACAAAACAGATCACAGCAAAGAAACGAATATCCCGGGCAAACCCAAGCTTTTCTCAAACCCATTAACCAAAAAGAAACAAATATGAAAACAGTTAAATGGGTCAAATAATAGGAAATCTAAGCGTTTTTGTCAGACTTTCCCGCTGAAAAAGGTCTAATTTTTTTTAACACACTGGCCCATCCCCCAAGGCGGGTGGCCCGGAAAAAAAAAACTTTTACCATCATTTTCCCCCATCACTGTCTTGCCAAAGGGGGGCTTTACACTCGTTTTTAAAAGCCATTAAACCCCTCCTTCAGAGTGCAGGCACGTATTCCCATCTCCAGGGCCAAGTCCGGCCCGCCGGGTTTTCCCCGAACCCCTTTATAAGAAAAATAAGAGATAAATTTGTTCGGATTTTTTAACCCCCCGAGGGGTTGCCACCCAGGATAAAACCCCAAGAAAGTCAGGCGCATGAGGGGCTGTCAAATTATTTCCTTGGGGGCCCTTAAACTTTTCCCCAGGGTGCGAAACCCCCACCAGCCAAACACCCAGGTATTTTGTGTAGGGGGAAAAAAGGACAACAGGGGTAAGGAAACGTGTCGAAAAAGTTTCCCCCCCCCGGGAAAAGACCCCCGGGGCCTTTCCCTGTGTGAAGCGGGGCTTTAGCCACCCCCAAACCCGGCCACCGGTTACTTTGCCACACTCCAACAGCACGTCAAAATATTAAAAACCCTTTGTCCCATTTACCCTTTTAAACAACTCCCAGCCCCCTGAAGTCCAAGGGCCCCCCGCAACAAAAAATATTTTCCCCCCCCCTCCAACCTTTCCCAGGCCGACCCCTACTCCCCCTTCCCTTTCCCCTACAGACTGTTTCATCTTTAAGTCTTCTTTTCGCTCCATTTTTCTCTACATGTCTGAACCACCTCAAAACCCCCTTTCCTCAGCCCTCGAAAAACAGTTTTGATAATCCCACACCTCCTCCTACTTCCAAACTCGAAATTTTTTGCTTATATTCACACCACACATTGCCTCGAAATGAAAACCCACTGCCTCCCGCCTTCTCGCTGAAAATTCATACCCATGCTTCACCCCATTTAAAAGCATTTTTGGGAAAACTTACCTTTATACATTCCCCACCCCTTTTTCCCCAATGGACAAAACTCTTTGTTTCCCCAAATCCTAAGTGCACCATCACCCTTTTCCCCCATCAATTTTATGATTCCCTCCTTTCATAGACCCCATCCGCGCACGTCCACTCCCAAAAAATTTGAAAACTTCACCTCCCCATACTTTCTCCCTCCCCTCTGATTCCAATCTTTATCACAATCTTTTTTTTTATCCTCATAACCTTACTCTTTTGTTTCACGTTTAATTTTTTTCTTTTGCTCCCCCCCAAAGAAAAGCAGGGGTTTTCACTAGCACGTTAGAGACCATAAAATAAGTGTCAGGGGCCCGAAAAATTTAATGCCTTCCGCAACAAAAGGGGGTTACCAACAACCCTGGCATTTTTAAAGGGGCGGACAAGCCTAAAGTCAGTTCCTGATAGCCGGCTGTGGCTCGTCGTTGGTTTGGTGCAGCCAGCAGAACAGCCGGTTGATCAGGGGCTGATCCACCCGGAGGGTGGCACAGCCGGGCCCCGGGGGCGTTGACCCCGAACTCCTTTCCCGGTAAACTCCAGGTACCCACCAAAAACATCCACCAAACCCTGCAACTTCTTTCGAAACTCCAAAAAAAACCAGTGTTCAGCAAAGAGCAACTGTGACAAATCCCTCTTTTGGTGATTCTTTTTTCTTTTAACTTTATCCCCTAGCCAGCCCCCCTCATTACCCCTTTACTACCCCTTTTTAATATATTAAAAACCACGGTGCATCCACATCTTGTCAAAGGCCTTTTTACTGGGAAAAAACTCCCTCTTTTCCCATATACCCAACTTGACCTCACTTCCTCGTAAAAACTCTTCACTGCTTTCGTAACCCACTCCTACACCTGCTCATTTCCAATTGCCCCCGTATCCACCTTTCATATGCCTTTTCCAAATCCATAAATGCCAAAAAACCTCTTTAGCCTTATCTAAAAAACTGTCACTTATAGTTTCCTGTAAACCCTGGTCCCCACCGGTTTTATCTGCATCCCTTTTTCCGTCTTACTCTTAATTCTTTCAATAATAACTTACCATAACTTTACCCGGTTACTCAACAGACTTATCCCCCCTTTAATTTTTTTCACTTCTTTTTTCCCCCTTTTCCCTTTTTACAAAGAAACTATGCTGCTCTTTGCCAATCCCTGGTACCTTACCCTCTTCCCTAATTTATTAATAAATTGCACAAACCCCTCCAAAACTATATCCCACCTGCTTTTAACATTTCTTCTTTATCCCATCAATCTTTTCGGCTGCCTTACCCCCTTTCATTTTACCTTACTGCCTCACGAACTTCCCCCCAACACTCACAACTGGCTTTTCCCTCACTCCTACAAGATGTTATTCTCCTTGCCCTATACACGAAATCACACCTTCCCTATCTTCATAAACATTTAACAATTCCTCAAAATATTCCCTCCATCTTCCAATACCTCTAACTCTCCATTTAATAACTCTCCTCTCCTATTTTTAACTGACAAATCCATTTGTTCTCTAGGCTTCCTTTTAACTTGTTAATCTCACTCCAAAACTTTTCTTATTTTCAACAAAATTTGTTATTAACATCTCACCCACTCTCTCAAATTTTCTCTCTTTTTACATTGCTTCACCACTCTCTTAACCCTCTCTTTTCTCCATCTACTCTTCCCTCCTTGCATCACTTCTACTTTTTTAAAAACTTCTCAAAATGCTAACTTTTTCTCCCTTTTCTACTTTCTTTACATCATCATTCCACCAATCGCTCCTCTTCCCTCCTGCACCCACTTTCCTGTACCACAAACTTCTGCTGAACACTCTAACACTACATTTTTAAACCTACCCATACCTCTTCGACCCCATTGCCTATGCTCTCATTAGCCATCTATCCTCCAATAGCTGTTTTTTATCTTACCCTAACTGCCTCCTCTTTTAGTTTATAAACCTTCACCTCTCTCTTCCCTGATCTTCTATTCTCCTTTTATCCCATCTATCTTTTACTCTCAGTGTAGCTACAACTAGAAAATGATCTGATATATCTGTGGCCCCCTATAAACATGTACATCCTGAAGTCTACTCAACATCTTTTATCTACAATACTTAATCCAACAAACTACTGTCTAAAAAATTGTATTATGAAAATAAATTATATAACATCAAAGGTGATATGAAAAAAACCCGGAAACTCTATCTGAAATTCTTGGAACTAAAAGATATCAAAAAAAAAAAACAATCAAACTAACAAAATCAGATGAACCCCTACTCACACCTGAAACAGTGAACAGACTTAAATAATCAGCATTCACAGTTTCTTGATTCATTAATTCCAAACATTTATTATATGCCTTGGTTACATGACCTTTTCTAGCCTGCAATGATGCTTTCTTTGCTCTATATTCCATATGTTTGTCTTCTATATTAATTTCCTCATTTTCAGCCATGATGCAATGTATTAAATTCAACTTAATTAATAACACTGATTACAACTTACAACACTGATACAACTTACCTTTGAATAAAACCTAGCTACTTGAGCTTAGCAATTACATGTAAGAAAATTATAATATAAATTTTAAATGCACATTAATAATGTTAGCTACACTTGAGCTTAGCAATTACATGTAAGAAAATTATAATATAAATTTTAAATGTACATTAAAACAAACCTTTAGCCAGACTTGGTTTATCAAAATTAATATTATACAAATTAATATAAATCCTTGCCAGAATTTTGGCATAGCAAAATTTAATATTATACACATTAATATAATCTTTAGCCACACTTATCTTATTCAAATTAATATTGTAATAATTATAATCCACTACACATTAAGTAAATTTGTGAATTTAAGATCCACCTCCTTCTGTCATTTCACATATAATTATTAGTAATTAACTAATTAATGACTTCACTAATTACCCCCGGTTCAAGAAGGACCAACACGCAATTAAATGTGGAAAATTGCATTTATCTGTATGTAACTCATAATGTACATACCAGTAAATAACAAAGATAATTATTATTTATCAGAGTTACATAGACAAGTAGGAATTTGAGACACCTAGGTTGCAAAATATGTCCCCCTTCGATACCTACAAATGTCATATCCACAAGTTGCTGTAGACCTATTAATTACAAATGAAATATGCATACCAGGAATTCTGGGTAAATATATAAATTTGTGGACTGTATATTATAATTAATTTAAATGATTACACATACACATTTACATGACAGAAGGAGAATATATCTTAATATCACTCACCAATTTGACTGGAGATTAAGATGCATCATACTCAAAAACCTCACTCTAACCAAATTTATGAAAATAATGCTGGCCAGAATTATAACACAAATCTAGATAGCTTATCTGAGGTTCCTGTAGCTATCTAAAACTCATTCAACCCATTTGACTGGAGATCAAGGTGTATCATACTCAGAAAACCTCAGTCTATACATGAAAATAACACTGGCCAGAGTTAAAACATCACAGACTTATCTGAGGTTCCTGGAGCTGTCTTGTACAGTCGCCTGATATCTCCCGTTATGCAGGAATGCACATCCAACAATTTCGGCTCCTATTTGAGAGGTGTCAGCCCAATATAACCTCTATAGCACGAAAATTCTTCCGATTATTCACTAACGTTTGTGTTGATTCAATTAAAAAAAAAAAAAGTGGTGAATCTCTTCTGCGCAGGTACAGCTTCCCATTTTTTGTAACAGAATTTTTATTAAATACAATATAGGTCATCAATTTGCATATACTGTATTTCAGGATAATATATAGTATTTTCAACATGGTACATATAATGGATGGTACAAGCGAGGTCTTACACCTTATTACAAATTACAAAGATGAAGAGAGAGAGAGAGAGAGAGACAGAGAGAGAGAGAGAGAGACAAAGTAGGTAATATTGAGCATAAAATTAGAATTTTGACATATATCACATTAAACATGAGGTTCAAATTCAATGATAACTTCCACTTGAGTTAGTTCAGGCTACTGCCACCTAATATACCTCACTGAAATAATAATACAGCGGACATCACAATGAATGCTGAAGACAACCTCTTACCCCAACCATACATTGTAAACAATATTACTTTAGAAAAAAAAGCACGGTAACTAGGTAATGTTACAATGACAATGAGATAAATCACTCTGGCGGACTTCCTTGGTCCATCCTGGGTAACTCACACGTTGCTATGTTATACATGTATGCAAGCATAAGTGTGCAGCTGTAGATAGATGAACCAGTACCCAAACAATCTCACTTACACACGCGTTACTATGTATGACAAGTGTTACCAAGTTCACCAAGTGCACACTTTGTCACTTAGAATACACCTGTGTTGATGTAAATATAGGTGAGAGTGGTACACCGCTGGTCGTAATAAACACTCTCAACTTCTCAAGGTCACACAACTAGGCCCAGCTTCTGGAGAGTTACCAGTGTTTTAGCTTAATGTGTTTATTATGTGTCAGTGCGAGTCTGCAGTCATTAACTTGGTGTGTCAGAAGTTAAACACTACAATCCAGTTGATCAAATAGTCTAAAACAATTTACACAATGTAAAAACTAGAAGTAAAAATGATTGCAAATTGTTACTATTACAATTTTAACTAGGCGCTAAACCCACTAGATGAGATGGCAAGGAACATAGATGTTAACAGGCTGACTCTTGCTTAACACAGTTGAAAGGTAACCGAATTACTCAAGAGAAAGTATTCATGAAACTGAACATTATGCAGGAGTAAGCTTGTTCACAGTAAAAACAAGATAAGTTACACCTCACACCACAGATGAACATAAGTTACACACTCACACCACAGATGAACATAAGTTACACACTCACACCACAGATCAACACTGCAATTTGAAATATTACTGGGAATTTAGCAGTAAAGTTTCAGTCTGAACGAGAAAATGTATTAGAAAACACAGCAATGACACTAGGACAAACAACTTAATTATGTAACCGTATTTAATAGTTCAGTTACACTGAGCAGAGCATGTATTACACTGATTTATCAAATGTAAGGAATCACTACACTGAAGTACACTCTGAGCCTTTTAAAGTCTTAATACAGGCTTACAAATGACAATTAACTGTCTATAAAGTGAAACGCTGTTGTGGAAGTCAGAAATAATCTTATTGTAGCGGTGAAAGAAAATTGACGTAGTTACACAGTATCTTGACAATCGACTTCTGAGGGATGAATGTGCGCTCTCCGACGGCTGACAGAGCCTGGGGCTTTGTCGTCAGCGCTCAGAATATCTTCTTTCTTCATCTGGTGTGTGAACGGTGGTTTACAATGTACAAGCATGGAGAGATATGTGGGTGATGGTGGTAGAGACCAAACACTACTCCACTCTGCCTGACATTACTCACTCTTTAAAGCATCTGGCTTATCAACCCACACTTTCTCAATGCAGGAAAAACAATGGTACGGCCGGAACACTGTAGAACGTTCACAAAGGCATGCTGCGATTCAGAACAGATGTAACTGCAGTGTAACTTGGCCTTCACTGGCTGACTTGGAGTGCTGTTTAGCCTTGATCAGCTAAACTCGCCCTTATCCCATACGTAGATAATGGCGACGAGTTAAGGGATACCGGTGAATAGGAAAGTTGAGGACATTCACCTCACTAGACACACGCAGTATGGGTGTAAGTGGTATGCGGGTCTTATAGTGCCATTTTCAAGGTCACCCATGAGGCTAGACATTCCTCATTCATTTTAAGCCTACTATGGTCACACAATGTCCTAATTCAGTGAAATCCACTCGTGCAAATAGTTACAACAAACCTGCAGCACTTAACACTTCTATCACACGTATGATAGACGAATGTTCACTCTGTGCACAAGCAAATCAGCACAAACTTACTATGTTTATAGGTGAACCTCTGGCATGTCCCACTTAAAAAGTCAGTACTGCAATGCTCATTAAATTGTTCTTAACTAAGCCACTACAGGGAAAAAACTGGTATGCCAGCAGCACTGTAGAATGTATACGTAGACATGCTGGGGGTCAGGACAGCTGTACCTGCAGGCTGCCTTAGCTTGTTCTGGCTAGCTTGGAGTGCTGCTTTCAAGCCTGCTTGAATGTGCTTGCTAAGCCCGTGTCAACCACTTTGGATTTTTGCTTGTAGCAGGCAGGTAGGCACACAGGAGACACATTCGTAAGATGAGTGGAGTGCGGCACAGAGGGACTGACATGGCACTCAAGCATTTATGTGGTCTAGCAAAAACCACCTCAAGACCATAAGTAAATAGAGGCGATCTCCTCCAAGTGCAAATTTTTCTTATTAATAAATTAAAATGTAAATATTTCTTATTTATAAATTAAAATGTAAATATTTCTTATTTATAAATTAAATGTAAATATTTCTTAGTTATAAATTAAAATGTAAATATTTCTTATTTATAAATTACATACATTGTTCAAGTGTGAATAGTGGTGGTGGGTTCTGCTGCCGCCTCCGCCACCACTAATATGTACGGCTTCTCTCGGTGGCCCTTATAAACCGAACAATAATACCACCACCACTTATTCCTCACATATATTATGACATATTTTATTCATTCTAGAGTATATATCATGTTTCTTTGTTATTAATATTTTATTATGTCATATTAGATGAACTGTGATAGATAAATTAAGCCGTTGAGATTATATTTAGCATCATATTGAAGCATAATAAACTCGCCTTCCTCTCGCCTCCTACATGCCTGCAACACCCTCTGCATATCTGCTACACTCCCTGCATGTCTGCTACATTCCCTGCATGTCTGCTACATTTCCTGCATGCCTGCTACATTCCCTGCATGCCTGCTACACTCTCCTGCACATCTGCTACACTTCACGCTTAAATTCCATGGTGTTTCTCACTTTCTTTACCACAGGAACTTTCTTTGTAGCCTTGGGTTACTTATTTTCACAGTTGCACTGCTAAAATGCCACTAAAAACAATGGAAAACAAGCAAAATGTTTGGATGTATGAGTAGAAGGTTCCTCACATATCGAGAGACAAAGCCAGACTGGCAAGGTCCAAGCCAGTGAACAGATGTGTCCCAAATGGCCGATAACCAGACGTCGAAAAACCGGCTGATCACCAAGTTGACCGATAAGAGAAGTGGCCAATAACTGGGGGTTCACTTTATTTCTTATGAGGAAAATTAATTTGGAATAAGTCAGATTCGGGATAAGACACTCTCTCTGGATTAATTACGTCATCTGGGGTTCCACTGTACTTTACTAGGGCCCAAGGTTTGAAAAAGAAATTTGGCAAAATAACTGCACAAAACACAAGAGAAATGCTTCCATGGTGAGGTGAACACATGCACTGCTGAGTGGATGTTGTGGCATTCACTGCACCAGTGGCAGCATTCCAAAGCTCACTCATTATTATTATAATGGGAAGTGCTAAACCTGTAGGATTATACAGCATCTGTGGGGGGAGGGGTTGGAAGGGGTATTCAGGCTTAATTTAGGGAACTGGAGCACAGATCCAATTCCCTAGATCAAGAACCCCTAAACAACATCAAGGAACCTCCCTTGAGTGGGAACCTCTCTTGAAATTAGGATTTTGGCTCGTAACTCAGAACAACAATCGACCGAGTGATGGCTCGTATCTCGAAAAACTTGTATATTTGGGCACTCGTAAGTCGAGGTTCCACAGTAGTTGAAAGAAGAATGCTAGGTTTTTTGAGAATAAATTTTGTGTACTATAATGCAAAGAAAATACAGTGGGAAATGCAGATTTCGTATGCACCGAAAATCGTAATGTTTTGGATTTAGACCACTTTTTTGGGCAGAATTTTGGTCCCCGGGTTTCACACCTCCACCCGCAAATTGTAGTATCAGATGCATCCGCCCACCTGGGGTGCTACCATCAGGCGTACGTATCTCAGTCTTGCTCTGTCACTGGTCGAGTGAGCATTACATCACTCAACTATTGGGTGCGACTGTGAAATAAGCCACGCCTGTTGTGGAATCTATTGTGTCTTTGGGGTATCCATGGGGATGGAGGTGAGTGGCCAGGGTGTGGAAGAGTTTTGGGGGAAAGGCCCACATGGACGAGCTAACCACTGAAGAGCTGAAGACCTTCACTGGAATAGCAACAGTCCAGCTTCAGGGGGGAAAAGGGGAGAGGGAAAAAGGTGCCTTGCTCAGGAAAAGGAAATTTGTAAAAGGGGAAAAGAAGTGAAACTTTTGTGGAAAAAATCACCCTGACCAAGCTGTTAAAAAGCCGTTCGCAACATTTTTAAAGCGAAAATTTCCCCTTGTCTCATTTGGCAATCTTAAGAGACACCGAATTATAGCCCCGGGGGCAGTTTTTTAGTGCAACGGTTCCAGTCCCAGTAAAAAGACAAAGGGGGAAGCAACCCCTTTAGGGCTTTGATACTTGAAACCCTGATGAAGGGATTCCCTTCCCAAACAATAAGCTCTCCTCCCCCCCTCCCCCCACCTTCTCCCATACCCATCAAGCATTTCAAATAAAGGTATGTAATAGTGATTAAAATGTTTTATATCTATTTTTTAGGCTTAATACTTATTTCTCTTTGTTTTCCATGTAAAACTAAGTTATTTTTTAAAAAATATTTTTCGTTTTTTATTTTTTGGGTGTCTGGAAGGATTAATTGTATTTAAAAGTTTCTCGGGGGAAATATTACTTCGTTTCTCGACATTGGGATTTAGACCGACCTTCGGGAAAATGGATTAAGTGTAAAATCGGGGGTTTCCCACTGTTTGGTTACAGAGTTCAAAAACAAGCTCGTGGATGGGGGGTCTAAACTGCATTTTTTCGACTCAGGCGAGCAACACTTGCAAATTTTTTTCAGTTCAGTTCAGTGAAATAAATGCTTTTTCCTTGGGTTTTTTTCCCGCCCTCACAAAGCCTGATGGATTTTTTGTCATGGCTTGTTTTCTTAGTTTTTTTAAAGGTTCTGTCTTGTTTTTTTTTCAGGACTTATTGAAAATGTACACCAGTTTTGAAGATTAGATGTTTTTTAAAAAGTCTTTTCTCCTGGCTAAGTTTAACTTCAAAAAACAAAGACTTTTCCTCGTTTGATAACCCATCATTTACACTCTTTTATTTAATCGTTTGGGGGTTTGCTTACTGTACTTGGTTTTAGTTGCGGGAGGGGGGGGCTTTTTAAATATAACGCACAATTCAATTCAATTTAAAATTTATTCCCAAAGGGTTTTCTTGTGAGTTTTCAGAATTTGGTTTTTGTGTGGTTTACAGTAGTAAAATAAGATTACAATGTCCCTAGAACACCCAGCATGGCTAGCATTTCGGCATACTTTGTTTTTTAAATTTTTAAAATTTTAAAAAATTACAAATTTTTGAGGGAAGTTGGTTTTTATGGGAAGTGACAAATACTAGTTTGTGAGTTTAGCAATGTGAAAGCTTTTTTTTTGGCACATACATATTTCAGTTTTGGAGTTCACAGGATTCTTTATTTTGATTGAGTTAATGTTTCTGTTTATGTCAAAGGGTGAGGGTGTAAGTGTAACCACCAGGTGGTTTTCGGTAGTTAGTTGATGGGTGTTCGGGAGAAAAGATTTTTTCTAATGGCAGTTTTAAAGGGTGTAAAAGTTCTGCAGTTTAGTTTTTCTCGGGTAGGTGTTCCAGTTTTTTGGGGCCCTTTGCAAAATTGATTTTTTTGAAAAGGGTTTAATTGGCCCGGGGGAATGTCGTAGAGATTTTGTGTATGGGTTATCCCTGTGGTTCTGTCAAAACTATCAAGAAAGCTTTTAGGAAAGGTTGATACGGGAAATTTAAGGCCCGTAGATTAGATTGCACAGTAGTAAGTGCGGATGTACTGAACAGGGATAATTTAGATCTATGAAGAGTGGGGGGGGGGGGTTTGCCGGGGGAAGGATTTAGTGATTATCTTCTGCAGCTTTTTTTTGGTTATTTTTGGCTTTAGGTTGTTGCTGCAGTTGACCCCCAACACAAATGCATAGTGGGTTGGAAAAATAAGTGAGTGGTATGTGTGAAAAGGGCTTTTTGTAGCACGTAGTAACGTATTTTGGGAGGGGACCCAAAACCTTTTTTGGATACTTTTTTTGGTTATGTGTTGGTATGGGTGCTGAAATTCAGTTGTTGCAAGGAGGGGCCTAGGAATTTGCCATCTTTTTGTCTGGAATTTAAGTTTTTGTCGTTTTTAATTTAATTTGTGATCTCTGCTCGCTACCAAAAAATTTTTAAGTATTTTTGTCAGTTTTAAGCGTAAGTTTATTGGTGAACCCAAGTCGATATTTTGATCACCCCTCGTTAAAAATGGTTTTGAGGGGGGGCAAGATTAGGGTGGAGATACATAATCGTGTTGTCAGCAAAGAGAAGGGGTTCAGGGTTGGGGATACTTTGGGGAAAGATCATTGATGTATAGAGGAAAGCGGGGGCCGTACTTTCCCTGTGGAACCCAGTACAAGGGGCCGTGTTGTTGATGCGTTTCTTTAATGGTAATCTGATATTTATAATAAATTTGAAATAAGCAAGCGCAGGCCCTCTTAACCGTAAGGTCAAGTTTGTGGGGGGATGTCGGGGTTACTGTTCAAAAGTTTCTTAGGTAAATAAAAATTCCGGGGTTTTCCCTTATTTTCCAATGCTGTTAAAGCAATGCGCATTTTTTGTTTGCATCATTATGCTTTTATTTTCCTGAACCCAAATTGGCGGGGGTTGAGTTTTAAAAAAGAATTGTCCCCGTGCACGAGTTTTTTTCCAAAGTTTTTGGGATAGCAAGGGTAATTATTTTGGCCAAAATTGTTTAAGTTTTAGGTCACCCCCTTTTTTGGATTGGTGAAACCCCTTTGTTTCTTTAGTATTTGGGGAAGGTGCTTTTCTAGTGACTTGTTAAAAATAATAAATAGTTTGCAAAAGGGCTGGGCCACCGCTTGTACATTTAAAGGTGGGAATGAGACAGATTCCCTGAGTTATTTTTTGTGATTTTTATAATTCTGACTTCCGGGGGCTCAGTTGGTGAAAGATAAAAGGAATTTGGGAAATTCCCATCAGGTATCCCTGGCTGGCTTGGGTTGTGGGATTTTTTTGCAAGATTAAATCCTATGGTTGAGAAGAAGTCGTTTATCTTGTTGCTGTGTCGGGGGAAGTATGGGTTTTTCATTGGGTTTAGTTGGGAAAATTTATTCTTGTTTTTTTTTCAGTTTGTGGGTCCTTAAATCTGAGAAGGTTTTCCAGGGTTTTTTTTATATCCCTCTAGTGTCTGTGAATCTTGGAGTGAAATAGTTTTTGCTTTCTTTTTTATTTTGGTGAAAAAAACTGATGAATAGTGTTTAAGAATATTTTTGTGTATTAAGCCCGCTATATTTTTTCATTTGGTGTTTCTTGTCAATGGTTTCGAAGGGTGCGGGTTACCGGGGAAACCCAAACCGTTTTTTTGTGATCTGTTTTTTTTTATGGGACAATGTTTGTTGTATAGTCAAAGTAATTTGTTAAGAAAAATTTTGTCCAGTCCAATACCTTTGGGCCTTGAAAATTCTGTGGGCCCATCAAGGGTTCTCTGGGTCAGCTGTGAATTCCTTATTTGAGGCCTCGTCAGGAGTCTAAATGAATTTTTGTGTATTCAAGGGGTGGTTTACTAATGCTTGTCAGGGGAAGTGGGAGGGGTCTGTATGCTATCGTGATTACCCTTTTTTAAAAAGGGGGCTATTTTAAATTGGTCCATATGGGGGTCATTAGGGTTCCCTTTTCTCATGAGCCGGGTTTGGGTTTTTTATTTATTGTTGGTATGAGAAGTGTGTTTTCATATTGTTTGAAATCAGTTACGGGTCATCTAGTATGCCAAGGTTGATTTTTGAAGTCCCCCGAAAGAGAAGGTGGGCTTATTCATTTGTTTTTGTTTTTAGTGATTTTTAATTTCTTACTAAAATTTGGGATTTTTGTGTGGGTTCGGGTAAATGGCACCGATTGTTATAGGTTTTTAAATTTTTTTTACAGTAAAATTAGCAATATGTATTCCCCATATTCATCCTAAAGCAAGTGGTGCTAATACAAGAAATGTTAGAGTAATATTGCAATACACCCCAAATTGGTTTGGTTGCTTTGGGAATTGCTGGTACCCGGGTAGATGTGTATTATTGTGCCTGCCTAGCCGGGCTCAGTAAGAAAATCAGGAAGGGGTGTTTTTTGTGATTCAAGAGTCCCAGGGGGTCATATATGTTGCTTAAGACCGATTTGTAGAAAGTACTATAACTTTTAGCATTGTTTAGGTAGTGTGGCTTGTAATGCTGTTAATAAAGGCAGTTTTATTTTCCCAAAAGGGTTTTGATTGGGTGTCAATTAGGATTTTTAGATCAGGGTCAAGGATAAATCATTTCTGGTTTTAAATTATGGTTTTTTTAATCCTAGTTGTGTGTTGGTTCTAGTACTGAACTGTAGTTGGGGGAAGTTTGGGAAAGTATATAGCTAGGTTTTGGGGCATATAGAGTATATCAAATCACATAATGAATCGATGTTGTCTATGTTTGGGGGAATAAACTAAAGTCAACTAGGTATAAAAAATAATTTAAAAAAATAAAATTAAAAAAAAAAAGACTCTCATTTGAATTCACAAAGGGTCTAATAAAAAGACTTTTTTGGATCTATTTTTTGAGCTAAAAAGAGCTATAGAAAAACTGGGTTTTAATCTAATTTTTTAAAAATAAAAATTAAAAATAGCACGTCTCTCACTAGAATTCACAGGTCTAATATAGTGAATTTGTATTGATATGTTTTAGCAAAAATAGCTATGTACAACTGATTTTAATCTAATAATATAAAAAAAGCACAAGATCTAATTGTAATTGCACAAAGGTTTTATTAAGTTTTTTACAAAAATTAGGGATAACTAATTTAAATTGACAAGAAAAAAATAAAAGTTAAGGTAGCAAAGAATAATAAAAAAAATATAAAAAAAAAAATGGCAATGCTTGGTTAAATATGCTTAAGATGGAAAACAGGAAAAATTAAAAGTTGAGTTGAAAATACTATTTAAAAAAAGAAAAGAATAAATTATTATTATTATAAAAAAAAAAAGCGCAAAGCCACAAGGGCTAACAGCGCCATTAGAAAAAAAAGGGTCAATAAAAGCTTTTGGTCAATAATTTTAAAACAAAATTGGGAATATGGGGTTTAAAAAAAAAATTGGGGAAATTGAGTATTCTTAGTGGGGTAAAAAAATTATTGAGGACAAGTTATGGCAAGTTTATAAAAAAAGATAAAAATGTGGGGTAAGTTGTAAAAAAAGAAGATTCTTAGATTTTAAACACAATTAAGACTATGATAAAGGGTCGTTGAATAAAACAATACAATCAAAAGTATTTGGGGGTATTAAAATTTTTAGGGGGGCCAAATTTATGACAAAAAAGCACTAACTGTGGACTGGGTATTACGCACTTTCCTGATTCTGTTAGTCCACCTATTGGGAATGTTTTAAGGTCATTCTGAAAGGATAAGTATCTTTCCCAGTGGGTTTTTCCCCAACTGCGTTTTTTCCCATCCCTCAAAAGCATGGTGGTTTTTTTTGGGCATAGCGTTTTTTCTTAGCCGAAAAAGGGTTTTTTGTCTTTTTTTTGGGTAAGGCACTTATTGACGTAAACTCAATTTAAGAAATAATGGTTTTTATAGGTTTTTTTCTTTGTAGGCTATTTGGTTTTTTAACAGCATTTTTTTTTTCCCGTTTGGTACCCATCAGTTTGCAACCCTTTTGGGTATCACTACGATATTAACGAAGGGGTCCTTGATTTTTGTAGGGGGGTGTCCATCAGGCCCCTTGGGGGACTGTGGGGGGAGATGTTTGCTGTTAACAAAAACAGCGTCAATACTGTTGTTGGTCATTATGGTCTTGGAAGTTGGTTATGACATTTGGGAAGTTGTTGTCCACTCTTTATCTTTCCCCTTAATTTTTGGGAGTAAGAGGGTGACTTGGGGCTTTTTGATGTTGATGGTGCTAGGGACGGGGGTGGGTTTGCTTTTTTTTCCCCCAGGTCTATTTATGTTTAAAAGCAGTGACTTGGTGAGGGAATCTGTTGGTAGCTTTTAGTTTCCCGATTTCTTGAGTTAGTTTTGGGATCGTTTGGTTCTGAATGTAAGGGGTTTAGCTTTTCTGGGTCGGGGGATCTTTTTGACATCAAAAAAAATTGGGGGAAAGGAGTTATTTGGGCTGTGGCGACGGGCCCTGTTTTTTGTTGTCTGTATGTTTGTGGGGTGCCGGGGGGGAAGAGGGTTTGCCTGGTGCCGTACCCAAGTTTTCCTCGGGTTTTTACTGCTCTCACCTCTGATGTTAGGGGTCCTTAGCTGTTACTGGGTCTTCTTTTTTTGCTCTGACCTTGCCTTTTGGGTTTTTTCTTTGGGGGGAATAGTATGATGGTGAATGTTTTGGAGTACACTTTAGTGGCAGCGGGTAGGAGGGGTAGTACAGTCCTATTAGATGGAAAAAAATGGTATAAAATACCCCAAATGGGAATATAAAACCCAAATGCAGTTAATGTGATCCCTTTTTTGACTACGTTTCGCCCCACAGGGGCTTTTTCAAGTCACAAACAGAATACCTGGGGGGGAAGGAACCGAGTATTATAGTCCGGCTGGTAGGTGAAGAATGCGCATTTATGTGTACGAGTTTTTGGGTTGTAGAGTCAAAAACTTGGGAGCTTGGGAAAAGGGGACTGGACAATTTGTGGCAACCTTCTACAGTGTTCTTATGTGGGATAGCGATAAGAAGTTTCTTGGCAATGGTTCAGCTATTTATAGAAGCCATATTTGGTTGAAGTTGTCGGATTAGAAAAAAGTGATATTCCAGGTTCTTCGGTATTGGGTGTTGTCTTTGTGGCGATAAAGTCCCCCCCTTTGGGTTTCTGTAGTTTATCAAGTTTGTGTAATTTTGGTGTTTTACGCAGGCATTCCTTGTGGGTCGACCCCGCTTGCGTAATTTGTGTTCTGAAATACGTGTTTGGGGGTCCCCTTATGTTTCGCCCACGTATAACTTGTTCAGTCTTACAAGGGATTATTATACCCCTGCAGAGGTGGGGGCCCTTTTCCGCCACTACTGGGGTGTCCTTGATGGGCGTGGTTGGGAGGTAATACTTGGAATGAGTTTTGGCAAAAATGTTGGAAACATTTTTGGGGAATGGGTTGGGGGAAGGACTATGTATCTCTTTTCGGGGGTGGGCTTCTCTGGGTGTGTTGAAAAGTTTGTGCCGCCGTCTGCATCTCTGATGAGGCGAGGGGTAGTGAGTTTGGAAAATACCCGTTCAATTATAGGGGATTTTCCTCAAGGAACTCCCTTGCTGCAGATTCTGATGCAGCAGGGAAGAACCTAAAATTACACCACGTTTGGTTTTGGTGCGTGGGAAGTAGAAGTGGGAAAAACGTTTTGGTTGGTGGTTTTTCGATAGACTTTAAAACGAAGTTTTTGGGCAGTTTGCGAGTAAACATCAAGGAAAAGGAAAGGTTGTCGACCTCTTCTTCAAGTGTGAAGGATGAAGGCTCGACCGGTTTAGCTTGTCTTTGGGGGCTTTTAACGTTTTAAGCGTTTAGGAGTTATGAGGAGAAGTCGTCCATAACGGAGCCAGGGGACAGACGAAGAATAATGGGGAGAAACGTTTGGCTTCTAAAGTTTTCCTGATAGGGTTCGCTAGGGTGCACTAGTGGGGAAACCATGGGGTAGTCCAAAAGTCTGTGAAAGAGTGATTTTCAAAAGGAAACCGTAAACCAAAAAATTTAACCAGGTCGATGAAGTCGCTGGTGGAATGGAAGATCAAATAATCGCAATTTTTTTGCGCAAGAGAAACGATGGGTTGTTTAGTAGGTACTTTTTAACCCACTCCATTTTTTTCCATCGTGTCAAACAGCATAGAAATGGTCCTTTTCACAGAGAAACCTGGACCTTCTCCTAAAGCTTACTCACTTTGCAACAGACCAATTTTTTTCGGACTGTATCCCCGAAATGGGCTTACCAAGATCTACTCCTCCTCAAAATTCCAAAATCAAACCACCTTTCCCGTTTTCAGCTCGGGGCCTACCTTGAAAAAGTGTGCAGATACTTAAACAATGCTACAAAGGAAGCTTTTTTCCAAAACCCCGAAAATAGGCACAACACTCCGGGGAACATGAAAACCACCGCCGAAAATCATTCGCACCGGTTACCACGCGAATGTTCAACGAAATCAGACTTTCTAGGAAAACTACAAAACTCTGCGATAATAGAAAATTGGAAAAATTTAGGGAAAACCGAAATTATTCCCAAAAAATTTTATCTCGTCCACTGTCAACCCAGAAACTGAAGCCCTCACTTAGGCCTCAAATTCGCAACAGGGAAATTTCGAAACCAAAACAAACCCAATTTCATCGCCAAAAACTACAGCACAATGATCCGACTTCCAAAAAGGGTTCTTCAAGGCCTCATTCAGCGCCTTCAAACCAGCTCCCAGCTACCCCCACGTTTTCATCAAAGACTCAAAGGTTTTTCAGAAGACACCCATCGGTCACCCCCGCTGTAAAGGAGGTGGGGTTGTCATATGAACACTGACGATTACAGGAAAAAAAGCTCAATCACTTTAAAGACCCCGATACCCACAAACCTCTCACAAAAAACCAGTGGACACCTTACAAAACTTTTTTTCAAAGGGCTCGCCGTTCTGAGGAGTCAGAACAAGGAAGAAACTTCTGCACCCATGCCCACAACCCCAGACCTGCCCGAATTACGGCCGCCAAAGACTCACAAGCCCCGGTATCCCACTGAGGCCCATTCCCCCGGGGAAAAGGGATGCTCCCCCCCAAACTCTCAGGGAAATTTTCGCCAAACCCTCTCGAAACTCTTGGGCCTATCAGTCCACACATCCAAACACTCAGGTGATCTTTTCAATCGCATTGCAACTCAACATCAGGGAAAAAGAAACTTTCCAGCCTTGACGTGACTTCCCATTCACTAAAGTAACTAAAAAAAGCCACGACCTTGCGCAAGAAAATTGACGATTCATTGATCTTCCCCTTTCCCCCAGCGACTTCATCGACCTGGTTGACTAGTGTTGGTTTCGTGTTTCCTTTTTAAAAAACCCTCTTTCAGCGACTTTTGGACTACCCATGGGTTCGCCACTCAGGCAGTCCAGCAACCCAACATGGAAAATCTAGAAGCCGAACGTTTTTCTCCACCATTATTCCTCGTCTGTCACCGGCTTCCGTTAGTTGACGCATTTCCTCATAAAATCCTAAACCTTCAACGTTCAAGCTCTCCCCGACAACTCAACCAGGGGAGCCTTCAATCCAGTTCACACTTTAAAGAAGAGGTCGACAAAACTCTTCCTTTCCTTTATTTCTACTTGCAAAGCTACCCAAAAATTTGTTTTTTAAATCTTCGAAAACCCACCAACCAAAAAAAGTCTTCTCCACTTCTACTCTCACCACGACACCAAAACCAAACGTGGTGTAAATTTTAGGTTCTCCTCGGGACCAAATCTGCAGCACGAGTTCCTTGAGGAAGAATGCACTTAATTGAACAGGTATTTTCCAAAAATCCATATCCTCGTCCTTCATCAAGACGCAGACGCGGCATAAACATCTTCAACACACCCAGAGAAACACTGCCGGAAAAAGAACTATCCCTTTCCCCCCAACTCCATTGCCAAAAATGTTTCCCCCATCTTTGCCAAAACTCATTCCCAAATATGTACCCCCCACAACCCCGACCTCAAGGACTCACCGATAGGCAGGGCAAGCCTCCATCCCGAGGGGTATACAAATCCCTTGTAATGATGCAACAAGTTATACGTGGGCGAAACATCAAGGGACCTCCAAAACTATTTCAAACACCATACGCAAGCGGTCTGACGACACAAGGGAAAGCCCGCGTACAAACACCGAAATTTACACAACCCCTTGATAAACTACAGAAAACTCAAGACTTTCCCACAAAGACAAACCCAAAACCGAAAAATTGGAAACATCACTTTTTTTATATCCACAACTTCAAACCCAATAGTGGCTTCTAAACATAGCTGAACCACTTGCCCAAAAAACTTTTCATCCTATCCCACATAAGAACACTGTAAAAAGGCTGCTCACAAATTTCCATCTCCTTTCCAACTACCCCTTTTTTGACCTACAACCCACTCGTACATCATCAGATCGCATTCTTCACCTGACCTCAGCCCGGGCTATATTTCTCGCGTTCCCTTCCCCCCCAGGGTTTTGATTAGATCCTGGGTTTCGGGGAACCCTCAGGTAAAAGTAAAAATAGAGGACAAGGTTTCCCTGTTGCCGCTGCCGCTGCTTCTAGTTTTTTGATTTTTGTGTCAGGGGGTTTTTAATGACTTCAGAAAGTTGAAAGTCTACTCGTGAAACTTTTTCTTTGATGTTGGACTGAGTTGGTTGATTTTTCTCTAAGGGGTTTAAGGTGCCCTAGTTTTATGTGGGGTTTTTGTTTTGTTTTTTTATTTTTTTTTTTTTTTTTGGGGGGGGGGGGGGCCCTGTTTGTTTTTGTCTGGGTACTGTGTGTTGGGATTTTAATTCATGCATTTCCAGATTAGCATGTCAATTTTTATCATTTTGGATTTATGTATTTGGCTTCCTTGGATCTTGAATTTAACAAATCCTGGAAGTTTTTTTGTTTTTTCAGGTGGCCCCATGTTTGTTGTTGTTCGGGAGTAGTGGGGCAGTAGGGGGGTGGGGGTTGTGCCTTTTAGCTGGGGGCACTGTCCTTTTAAATTTTTTTTTTTTTTTTTCCGGGGGGGTTTTTTTTTTGTGTTGCCCTACCTCTGGCCTTGGAGTGATTAAAAGTTTTTTGTTTGGGTTTCTTTTGTGTTAAAATTTAAATTTCATTAACTACATTTTTTTGGAAAAAAAGGGTTTTTTAAAAATTGGGTTTTTTTCATAATAAATAATAATAAATTTTTTAAAAAAAATAAAAAAAAAAAATAAAAAAAAAAAATAATAATAAAAATAATAAAAAAAAATAATTAAAATTTTTAAAAATAAAAATAAAAAATAAATTTAATTTTAAAAAAAAATTTTTATTTTTTTTTAAAGAATTAAAGGTTAAAAAGATGGCAAGAAAAAAATAAAAAGATTGGGGTTTTTGGGAAAAAATTTGTAGGGTGATCCAAAAATAAAAAGGGACCCCCTTTTTTTTGGGGGAACGGGGGAAACAGTCATGTTTTTTGACCGGGGTTAGGGAAAAAGTGTTAAAGGGTTTTAGCAGTTGGGGTTTGGGCCAAGGGGAGTTGGGTTTTTTTAAAAGGGCCCTTTGGGGGGGGTTTGGAGGGAGGAAAATAAAAAGAAATTTTTCCCTGTTTTTAAATTTAAAACAAAATTTTTGGATGGGGAAGTCCGAACCCCAAAAACGGGGAAAGTGTTAAATTTTACATGAAAAATTAGGGGAAACCCAAATTTCGGAAAACCCCCTTTTAAAAAAAAGGGGGAAATTTTCCCCCCGGAAAAAATGATTTAGGGGTGAGGTTTCAAAGGGGTTTACCCAAAGAAAGGCTGTTTTTACGGACTGGTGGGTTCCCCGTATTTGAACCCGGAAAAGCCCTTGTTGATTCTTGGGGGAAAAACCTGGTTTTCACCTTTAGGGGATGGTATAAATTTTGAAGGGAATTTCCCCCAAAATAGGAAATGGTGAAAGGGGTTCTTTGGGAAAATTTGTTGGGAAGGGGTTTTAATAAAAAAAAAAATTTTAATTTTTAAAAAAAAAAAATTT
>NC_069442.1:32685477-32701726 GCF_026875155.1 Cherax quadricarinatus
TAGGTACCATCTGCCACTTATATGGGTACCACTGCCATTTATATAGGTACCATCTGCCACTTAATAGGTACCACTGCCACTTATAAATACCAGTCTGCCCTTATATAGGTCCCAGTCTGCCACTTATATGGTACCAGTCTGCCACTTTTTTAAGGTACCAGTCTCCCACTTATATAGGTACCAGCCCTGCCACTTATATAGGACCAGTCTGCCACTTATATAGGTACCAGTCTGGCCACTTATATAGGTACCAGTCTGCCAATTTATGGGTACCAGTCTGCCACTTATATGGGTAACCAGTCTGCCACTTATATAGGTACCAGTCGGGCCACTTATATAGGTACCATTTCTGCCACTTATATGGGTCCCAGTCTGCCATATATAGGTACCAGTCTCCCACTTATATGGTACCAGTCTGCCATTTAAATATAGGTACCAGTCTGCCACTTATATAGGTACCAGTCTGCCACTTATATAGGTACCAGTCTGCCACTTATATGGGTACCAGTCTGCATTATATAGGTACCATCTGCCACTTATATAGGTACCAGTCTGCCACTTATATAGGTACCAGTCTGCCACTTATATAGGTACCAGTCTGCCACCTATATAGGTACCAGTCTGCCACTTATTAGTACCAGTCTGCCACTTATATAGGTACCAGTCTGCACTTATATAGGTACCATCTGCCATTTAATAGGTACCAGTCTGCCACTTATATAGGTACCAGTCTGCCACTTATACAGGTGCCAGCTGCCACTTATATAGATGAAACAACGCAGTGGTTTCCGGTGCCTTGATTCGAGAACGCCTCACCTGATGGCTTGAAGCTTTCTTGCGGATGCATCTAACCAAACGAAAATATACACCAGTCTTGGGCCCGTCTAGGCATAAATTTGTAAATTTTTAACATTTAAAAAATTGAAGATTATGGGTTTTTATGTGATGCTCGAGAATGAATCTTCGGGTCGTATTGAAACTTTTAGTGTTTTTTGAGGAGATATGATGATTCACGGTATTCATCATTCCAGGGCGACAAGGAACTACGGCAGGAGAAAAATGAGTTCCAGGCCAGGTTGCTCTGATGCAGCAGACAAAGGTCAGTTCAGGCCAGGATTTTCTCTGATGCAGCAGACAAAGGTCAGTTTTCCCGCCAGGATTGCTCTGATGCAGCGACAAAAGGTCAGTTCCAGGCCGGATTGCTCTGATGCAGCAGACAAAGGTCAGTTCCAGGCCAGGATTGCTCTGATGCAGCAGACAAAGGTCAGTTCCAGGCCAGGATTGCTCTGATGCAGCAGACAAAGGTCAGTTCCAGGCCAGGATTGCTCTGATGCAGCAGACAAAGGTCAGTTCCAGGCCAGGATTGCTCTGATGCAGCAGACAAAGGTCAGTTCCAGGCCAGGATTGCTCTGATGCAGCAGACAAAGGTCAGTTCCAGGCCAGGATTCCTTTGATGCAGCAGACAAGGGTCAGTTCCAGGCCAGATTGCTCTGATGCAGCAGGCAAAGGGCAGTTCCAGGCCAGGATTCCTTTGATGCAGCAGACAAAGGTCAGTTCCAGCCAGGATTGCTCTGATGCAGCAGGCAAAGGTCAGTTCCAGGCCAGGATTGCTCTGATGCAGCAGACAAAGGTCAGTTCCAGGCCAGGATGCTCTGATGCAGCAGACAAAGGTCAGTTCCAGGCCAGGATTGCCTGATGCAGCAGACAAAGGTCAGTTCCAGGCCAGGATTGCTTTGATGCAGCAGACAAAGTCAGTTCCAGGCCAGGATTGCTTTGATGCAGCAGACAAAGGTCAGTTCCAGGCCAGGATTGGTCTGATGCAGCAGACAAAGGTCAGTTCCAGGCCAGGATTGCTTTGATGCAGCAGACAAAGGTCAGTTCCAGGCCAGGATTGGTCTGCTGCAGCAGACAAAGGTCAGTTCCAGGTCAGGATTGCTCTGATGCAGCAGACAAAGGTCAGTTCCAGGCCAGGATTGGTCTGCTGCAGCAGAACAAAGGTCAGTTCCAGGTCAGTATTGCTCTGATGCAGCAGACAAAGGTCAGTTCCAGGCCAGGATTGCTCTGATGCAGCAGACAAAGGTCAGTTCCAGGCCAGATTGCTTTGATGCAGCAGACAAAGGTCAATTCCAGGCCAGGATTGCTCTGATGCAGCAGGCAAAGGTCAGTTCCAGGCCAGGATTGCTTTGATACAGCAGACAAAGGTCAGTTCCAGGCCAGGATTGCTCTGATGCAGCAGGCAAAGGTCAGTTCCAGGCAGGATTGCTTTGATGCAGCAGACAAAGGTCAGTTTCAGGCCAGGATTGCTTGATGCAGCAGACAAAGGTCAGTTCCAGGCCAGGATTGGTCTGATGCAGCAGACAAAGGTCAGTTCCAGGCCAGGATTGCTCTGATGCAGCAGGCAAAGTCAGTTCCAGGCCAGGATTGCTTTGATGCAGCAGACAAAGGTCAGTTCCAGGCCAGGATTGCTTTGATGCAGCAAGACAAGGTCAGTTCCAGGCCAGGATTGCTCTGATGCAGCAGACAAAGGTCAGTTCCAGGCCAGGATTGCTTTGATGCAGCAGACAAGGGTCAGTTCCAGGCCAGGATTGTTTTGATGCAGCAGACAAAGGTCAGTTCCAGGCAGGATTGGTCTGATGCAGCAGACAAAGGTCAGTTCCAGGCCAGGATTGCTTTGATGCAGCAGACAAAGGTCAGTTCCAGGCCAGGATTGGTCTGATGCAGCAGACAAAGGTCAGTTCCAGGTCAGGATTGCTCTGATGCAGCAGACAAAGGTCAATTCCAGGCCAGGATAGCTCTGATGCAGCAGACAAAGGTCAGGTCCAGGCCAGGATAACACTGATGCAGCAGACAAAAGGTCAGTCCAGGCCAGGATAGCTCTGATGCAGCAGACAAAGGTCAGTTAACATAAGATAAGGTTTCGTTCGGATTTTTAACCCCGGAGGGTTAGCCATCCAGGATAACCCAGGAAAGTCAGTGCGTCATCACGGACTGTCTGTCTTATTTCCATTGAGGCTCTCAATCTTGTCCCCCAGGCTGCCACCCACACCAGTCGAGTAATACCCAGATACCTATTTGCTGCTAGGTGAACAGAACAACAGGTGTAAGGAAACGCGTCGAAATGTTTCCACCCCGCCGGGAATCAAACCCGGGCCCTCCGCGTGTAAAGTGAGAACTTTGCCAGCCAGGCCACTGGGCCACCAGATAGCTCTGATGCAGCAGACAAAGGTCAGTTTCAGGATATAGCAAGGAATCTATATATCTCTATATATTTTAGTTCTTTGATAATGTGAGAATCACGAAAGCGCTTGGAATTCTACTATTTTTTTAGCATATTGAATTTATCTCTAGCTTTTATTTTAAGTGTGGTCTGTGGTGCGTGAACCCCTTAGCTGAACCTAAGTTTACTCACTTGCCAGGTTCATTTGTGTTACCGAGCGTGAAGAGATAGAGCTCAGCTTTCAAAGTCTCCCTCAGTTTGGAGACCCTGACCTCAATCAAGTGTCATTTGTTATTTGAAAATTGTCCAGAACGGTTCAGAAGGTCCAGAACGGTCCAGATTGGTCCCAAATCTAGTCTAGAATTCCTCTTCCAAACTGAGGGAGAGTTTGTGCATTGCTGCAGTCACTGTACTGTGAATTATTCTTCATAGACCGTAGTTGTGACCACTGATGTGTTGTGTGGACATCTAAGTAATGTGTGCGTGCACAAGTCCACCAAGTAATGTGTTGCGTGTACAGGTGACAAAGTAATGTGTTGCGTGTACAGGTGACTAAGCAATGTGTTGCGTGTTACAGGTGACCAAGAGCAAGAAGACAGGTGTGGTGAGGGGCACTGACTCTCCCTCCTTCAACGAGAGTTTCCACTTCAAGTCGCTCAAGACGCCCTGGACACCACGGCCATCAGTGTCCTAGTAACCGTCGCAAGAAGGCAGTAAGTAGGGACTCCAGATGTCCTCTGTGGCTCTTCTGAAGACTCTAGGTGTCTTCTGTGGCTCTTCTGAAGGACTCCAGGTGTCATCTGTAGCTCTTCTGGAGACTCCAGGTGTCCTCTGTAGTTCTGGAGGACTCCAGGTGTCCTCTGTGGCTTTTCTGAAGCATTCCAGTGTGTAGTCTATAGTTCTGAAGGACTCCAGGTGTCCTCTGTAGCTCTTCTGAAGGCTCCAGGTGTCCACTATAGTTCTGAAGGATTCCAGGTGTCATCTGTAGCTCTTCGAAGAATTCCAGATGTCCTCTCTGGCTTCTCTTATCTAACTCTTGTTTCAAGTGTACCTCTCTTTTAGAATGCCATAGCCACAGTAATTAACCCACAAACTGAAGAAGAAAAATCCACTTTTCGGTCGGTCTTGGCCTTTCCTGGCTAACTAAGCCCTGGATATTTTACTCAAATATTCAGGACTTAATAATAGTTGAGGACCGACCGAAATGTGCTGTAATTTTCAGCTGAGTTCTTTAATGTTTTCAGTGTTCACTAAGAATGTTGTCAGCCGCTTGCAACTGGGCTCTTTCATACTCTCTATCTCTTTATCTCTCTTTTTTCTGTCTGTCTGTTCTCAGATAACGTTGTGGGCTGCGTTTAGCGGAGCTCTTTCATTCTCTTTCTCTCTGTGTTCTCAGATAACGTTTGTGGGCCGCGTTCAGCTGGGATCCTTCATGTTCTCCCCGCGGGAAAGCTTTGGACCACTGGAACCTGATGCTCTCTCACCCCGCCAGCACGTCAAACAGTGGCACACACTCACCTAGGTCATCTATATGTATCCATGTGTCTATCTTGTATTTAAGGGTGATACAGGATTAAAGATGAGAGTTCCTACACGTAATTCACAAGCTTATAACTCTCCCTCTTTTCTCCTACCCTGAAAAAGCCTTTCACAAGTGCCACTGCCTGCCTCGCCACGGATGTGTCATACCCATATTCCTGGATGGGATCTCACCGTCACCTAACTTTCACGGGATCTAATCGTCTGTGGACTCAACCAGTCGTCTGGAGAACCTCAATCCAATCTTCACACATTTAGTGAACGTACCATCATTCTGGAGTATATTCCTGTATGTTTGTTCCTCTGATGCTGTTACTAAGAAAATATTGTTTAGCCTAATACTTGTCATATAACTGCTTGTGTTTCCATGACTGCATCATCCCGTGTACGCCATCACTGAAGCTCCCTTTACCTCAACACATGCAAGAGGCCGAGTACCTGTACCTCTCAAAAAGCAGAGAAACTGAAGAATTGGATACATGTGCAACATCTGGGTGTCTTTATTGGTAGACGTTGCGCCATCTGGCTTTATCAGTACAATACAAGGCCATAAGGGAAAGACTGTAGAACAATATACAGAAGACGAGTAATCAGTCCTCAGCCTTAGAGCTGGTGAAGAGTACCGTAGTCCTTCAGCTCCAAGGTTGAAGGACAAATTACCTCTTTTGTATACAGCTCTACAGTTTTCCCATTACGTCTTTGGATTTGTGTTGATAAAGCCGCTAGATGATGAAACGTCTACTAGTAAAAATACCCAGATGTTACACATGTTTCTAATTCTTCATCTTATACAAGCGAAGGGGCTGCAGCTTAACTCCATTATGAGACTTAATGGAGAGAGTCAGGAGTTACAATTCAACCCAGTAAAGTAATTATTCTGAAAGTACTTAGGCTAACATTTTAACACCTTATATGAGCTCCATCGTATATAATGGAATATAACAGGGAAGCATAGCTAGCTTTTGTACCCACTATATAATTATCACATAGAATAGGGTAGCAGCACACTGCTAATGTATCGAATTTTGTTCATAAAGTCACATTACCCGCGAGGCCTGGTCACAGACCAGACCTAGGCCTGGTAACAGACTAGGCCTAGGGGACGCTGACCCCTGGTTGAGGCGGAGGGCAGGAGACAATAATACTTTTAACAGAAAATGGTTCCATTGTAATAACACCAGAGGGATGACTTAGACACATGTGTAACATCTGGGTATCTTTACTATGTAGACGTTTCGCCAACCAGCGGCTTTATCAGTACAATACAGAAGACTGGAGAGGTAGAAGATGAGGTAATCAGTCCCTCAGCCTCGAAGCAGGTGTTCAGTACCAGTGATCTTCAACACCAGAGAGAGTTGACTTGTGGTTCTGTGTTTTTTTGAAACCTTTGACGTACAACTACTTACCATACCACGGGCGGGATTTGAACCCGGATCAGGAGTCTCAAAACTCCAGATCGTGTCATTACGATTTCGTGAGTCATGTTTACAACTAATTGGATGCTGCTTGCTAATATTAGGCAAGAGGACTGAATCGTCAAGAATTTTTCCCACTGTAAGTTACGCGTTTTCGTAAGAGGCGACTAAAATCCCGGGGAGCAAGGGCTAGTAACCCTTCTCCTGTATAAATTGCTAAATTTCAAAGAAAAACTTTCGTTTTTTTTTTAGGTCACCCTGCCTCGGGGGATACACCCGGGCGTGTTAAAAAAACGAAGAGAAAGGGACTGGCTCGTGTGACTTAGGAAAATACCTGCATTGGATAGTGCAGCCACAGAAACTTGTGTAGTTCTGTATATACGTGGTATACAATACCCACAGTATTGAAGAATTAGACACATGTGCAAAATCTGGATATCTGTTTGTAGACGTTTCGCCATCCAGTGGCTTTATTAATACAATACAAGGACATAATCTGAAAAATATAGAACTATATACAAAAGATAAAGTAATGAGTCCCTCAGCCTTGGAGTTGATGTAGAGCACCCTAGTCTTTACCACGGTGCTCTGCAAAACCTATAAAGATATCCAGATGTTTCACATGTGTCTAATCTTCACATCTAGTTCTCTTCTACCTAGAGACGGATGTTATGTTCTGGTGAACTGCAGCCTTTTAATGATCACCCTGCAGTCGATAAAGGGTTTTAAACCAACAAATATTTTTGTGTCATAAAAATAGGGCCCAGATGGCGAGAGATGTACATTTATATAGTATTTTTTGGAGAGAGAATCTAGTATAATATAGAATTTTTCCCCACGGGAACCTGCCTTCATTTTGGGACACTTGGTACTATTTAACATGTAGTTTAGAAAATTTTTCTATGTATACATGATGTATTCTTAAGGGTGTTTACAAGATTTCTGCATACAAATGCTATTTTTTTTTTTTTTCATGTTTGTGTAGTCGGTGTTTAGTAACTATACTGTAAACTATGACAGTTTTTAAGTGGTATTGACAAGCCTGGCAAGGTTTACCGTGCTCGCCCGGGTACGCATATACCTTACGTCCCTCCCTACACGGGATATTAGTCTCCTTGATGCAGGAGTCCCCAGTCTTAGTGTCGACACCTGAATGATGGAAACACTTTGTTTTGGAACTATGTGAGTCCTGGTGGTGAGGAATACCTCTGATACTGGCACTTGTTTCCTCTAGCTCTAGAGCCTGTGCCATTTCCAGCTCTTGGGCCCAGTGCTCCTCTAACTCTTGGGCCCAGTGCTCCTTCTAGGTCTTGTGCCTTGTGCTTCTCCTAGCTTTTGGGGCCTTGTGCTCTTTCAAAATCTGGCCCTGTGCGCTTTTCAAGCTCTTGGGCTCCGTGTTCCTTCTAGCTCCTAAGCTCCGTGTCCCTTCTAGCTCCTGGGCCCCGTGTTCCTTCTAACTCCTGAGCCCCGTGTTCCATCTGCCTCCTGGGCCCTGTGTTCATTCTAACTCCTGAACCCCCGTGTCCCTTCTAGTTCCTGGGCCCCGTGTTTCTTCTAGCTCCTGGGCCGCGTGTTCCTTCTAGCCCCTGGGCCCCATGTTCCTTCTAGCTCCTGGGCCCCGTGTTCCTTCTAGCTAAGAAGATGTCATGATTGCAATTCCACACAGCCTAGTATTCTCCAATTTATTGCGGCATCTTCATGCAGATGAAGGATTCTTGCTCCAAGGGATTAGAGCTACCTCCACTACCTCGGATCAAACTGATTGCCTTCTATTCCCCAGGCTATGAACTACCCTACGGATTTAGCGTTATCTGGTAACGGGTAAAAGTTATTGTGTCAATACAATGTTTGCTATAAGCATCTTCGTGTATGTTTAGGAATGTTTTGACGAGTGTTTAATGTTGCAAGAATGAGAGTCATTATGCCAGGGTAGCAACAATACTGTGGCTGCAACGATACAGTGGCTGCAACGATACAGTGGCTACAACGATACAGTGGCTGCAACGATACAGTGGCTGCAACGATACAGTGGCTGTAACAATGCTGTAGCTACAACAATACCGTAGTTGCAACAATACTGTAGCTACAACAACACCGTGGTTGCAACAACACCGTGGCTGCAACTATACTGTAGCTACAACAACACCGTGGTTGCAACAACAAACCCTGGCCTGCAACAATACTGTAGCTACAACAACACCGTGGTTGCAACAATACCGTGGCTGCAACAATACTGTAGCTACAATAATACCGTGGTTGCAACAATATTGCAGCTACAACAATACCGTGGTTGCAACAATACTGTAGTTACAATAATACCGTGGTTGCAACAATACTGTAGCTACAACAATACCGTGGTTGCAACAATACTGTAGCTACAACAATACCGTGGTTGCAACAATATTGCAGCTACAACAATACCGTGGTTGCAACAATATTGCAGCTACAACAATACCGTGGCTGCAACAATACTGTAGCTACAACAACACCGTGGCTGCAACAATACTGTAGCTACAACAATACAGTGGCTGCAACAATACCGTGGTTGCAACAACACCGTGGCTACAACAATACCGTGGCTACAACAATACCGTGGCTACAACAATACCGTGGCTACAACAATACCGTGGCTGCAACAATACTGTAGCTACAACAATACTGTAGCTACAACAATACCGTGGCTACAACAATACCGTGGCTACAACAATACCGTGGCTACAACAATACCGTGGCTGCAACAATACTGTAGCTACAACAATACTGTAGCTACAACAATACCGTGGCTACAACAATACCGTGGCTACAACAATACCGTGGCTGCAACAATACTGTAGCTACAACAATACCGTGGCTACAACAATACCGTGGTTACAACAATACCGTGGCTACAACAATACCGTGGCTGCAACAATACTGTAGCTACAACAATACCGTGGCTACAACAATACCGTGGCTACAACAATACCGTGGCTACAACAATACCGTGGTTGCAACAATACTGTAGCTACAACAATACCGTGGCTGCAACAATACCGTGGCTGCAACAACACTGTAGCTACAACAATACCGTGGCTGCAACAATACTGTAGCTACAACAACACCTTGGTTGCAACAATACCGTGGCTGCAACAACACTGTAGCTACAACAATACCGTGGCTGCAACAATACTGTAGCTACAACAATACCGTGGCTGCAACAATACTGTAGCTACAACAATACCGTGGCTGTAACAATACTGTAGCTACAACAATACCGTGGCTGCAACAATACTGTAGCTACAACAACACCGTGGTTGCAACAATACCGTGGCTGCAACAACACTGTAGCTACAACAATACCGTGGCTGCAACAATACTGTAGCTACAACAATACCGTGGCTGCAACAACACTGTAGCTAAACAATACCGTGGTGAACAATACTGTGCAACAACAATACCGTGGCTGCAACAATACTGTAGCACAACAAAACCGTGGCTTACAACAATACCTGTAGCTACAACAATACCGTGGCTACAACAATACTGTAGCTACAACAATACCGTGGCTGCAACAATACTGTAGCTACAACAATACCGTGGCTACAACAATACCGTGGCTACAACAATACTGTAGCTACAACAATACCGTGGGCCTTGCAACAATACTGTAGCTACAACAATACCGTAGGCTACTCAACAATACCGTGGCTGCAACAATACTGTAGCTACAACAATACCGTGGCCTGCAACAATACTGTAGCTACAACAAACCGTGAGCTACAACAACACGTGTTGAACTACAACAATACCGTGGCTGCAACAATACTGTAGCTACAACAATACCGGGTGAACAATACGGTGCTACAACAATACCGTGGCTGCAACAATACTGTAGCTACAACAATACCGTGGTTGCAACAACACCGTGGTTGCAACAATACCGTGGTTGCAACAATACTGTAGCTACAACAATACCGTGGCTGCAACAATACTGTAGCTACACAATACGTGGTTGCAACAATACCTGGCTGCAACAATACTGCATGCTACAACAATACGTGCTGCAACAATACTGTAGCTACAACAATACCGTGGCTGCAACAATACTGTAGCTACAACAATACCGTGGTTGCAACAATACCGTGGCTGCAACAATACTGTAGCTACAACAATACCGTGGCTGCAACAATACTGTAGCTACAACAATACCGTGGCTGCAACAATACTGTGTCTACAACATACCGTGGCTCAACAATACTGTAGCTACAACAATACCGTGGCTACAACAATACTGTGCTACAACAATACCGTGGCTGCAACAATACTGAAGCTACAACAATACGTGGCTACAACAATACTGTAGCTACAACAATACCGTGGCTACACACATACCGTGGCTCAACAATACTGTACTACAACAATACCGTGGCTGAAACAATACTGTAGCTACAACAATACCGTGGCTACAACAATACTGTAGCTACAACAATACCGTGGCTGCAACAATACTGT
Organism: Cherax quadricarinatus; assembly: GCF_026875155.1. Taxonomy (NCBI): domain Eukaryota; kingdom Metazoa; phylum Arthropoda; class Malacostraca; order Decapoda; family Parastacidae; genus Cherax; species Cherax quadricarinatus. The sequence goes on from NC_069442.1 coordinate 32,696,140, forward strand.
AGCTACAACAATACCGTGGCTACAACAATACTGTAGCTACAACAATACCGTGGCTGCAACAATACCGTGGCTACAACAATACCGTGGCTACAACAATACCGTGGCTGCAACAATACTGTAGCTACAACAATACCGTGGCTGCAACAATACTGTAGCTACAACAATACCGTGGCTACAACAATACTGAAGCTACAACAATACCGTGGCTACAACAATACTGTAGCTACAACAATACCGTGGCTACAACAATACTGTAGCTACAACAATACCGTGGCTACAACAATACTGTAGCTACAACAATACCGTGGCTACAACAATACCGTGGCTGCAACAATACTGTAGCTACAACAATACCGTGGCTACAACAATACCGTGGCTACAACAATACTGTAGCTACAACAATACCGTGGCTACAACAATACCGTGGCTGCAACAATACTGTAGCTACAACAATACCGTGGCTGCAACAATACTGTAGCTACAACAATACCGTGGCTGCAACAATACTGTAGCTACAACAATACCGTGGCTGCAAAAAATCCGTGGCTACAACAATCCGTGGTGCAACAACTTTGTAGCTACACAAACCGTGGCTCAAAAATACTGTAGCTACAACAACCGTGGCGCAACAATCCCGTGGCTACAAAAATACCGGGGCTGCAAAAATACGTACTCAAAAAAACCGTGCTCAACAATACTGTAGCTACAACATACCGTGGCTGAAAACAAACGAAGCTACAAAATACCGGGGCTGCAACAATACCGTGGCTACAAAAATAGTGGCCCCAAAAATTTTCACATACGCTCACACTTGGGGAAGGGGGGAAAACAGGTGAGGGTGGGCCCATCCGCCAACACAGTTCTTCGGGTCCAGCACGGACCAAACCCTTATAAACCCTCCGGGACATCTGGGGTCATGTTTTGGACATTTTAAAAACACTCTGTTTCAAATTTCAACATTACCTTGCTGGCGTTTCAAAATATACCTTTGTAAAAAAAATCTTAAAAAGGTCATTTTTTTTAATATATCCTTTGTAAATACACTCATAAGGACAAATCTTTTTTTAAGTCCTTTTTTTTAAAAAACTTTGAGGGCATTTTTATATATTAAAATTTTAAATATATATATATATATTAAATAATATAATATATATAAAAATTTTAAAATATAATATATATATAAAATGGAAGTGAATAAATTCTTTTTAATCCGACTATGTGTTATTGTTCCTTGGGTGAAAAATGTGGTTTTTTGAACACCAGCGCGGGAACACACTTCTTGTGAACACTAGCTGCTGGGGAACACCAGCTGGGTGAAACTACTGTGGTGAAAACCACGCTGGGAACACAGTGCTGGTGAAAACCAAACTTTTGGTAACACTAGCTGCTGGGGAACACTAGCTGCTGGTGAAAAACTAGCTTCTGGTGAACAAAGCTGCTGGTGAAACACTACTGCGGTTAAAAACTAGTGCTGGGGAACACTAGCTCGGTTAACCTAGCTGCGGGAACACTAGGCTGGTGAACACTACTGCTGGTGAACACTAGCTGCTGGGGAAAACCCGCTGCTGGTGAAACATGTGGTAAAACTAGCTGCTGGTGAACAACTGCGTGAACACCAACTGCTGGTGAACACCAGCTGCTGGGGAACACCAGCTGCTGGTGAACACTAGCTGCTGGTGAACACTAGCTGCTGATGAACACCAGCTGCTGATGAACACCAGCTGCTGGTGAACACCAGCTGCTGGTGAACACCAGCTGCTGGTGAACACTAGCTGCTGGTGAACACTAGCTGTTGATGAACACCAGCTGCTGGTGAATACAAGCTGCTGGTGAACACCAGCTGCTGGTGAACACTAGCTGCTGCCAGGACACCAGCTGTTGTTCACCAGTTAGTGAACACCAGCTGCTGCCAGCACAGATTTAGAGCTTTGAACTTAATAACGTTCCCACATGTATATTTATGTATGTTTATATATGTATATTTATGTATGTATTGTTCATTGTGTAATTAAATACGTATACATGTGCGTATGTATACACATACACTGTTTACCTCGCCTGGTTTGATTTCTCCCAAGTGTACACCTTGATGCCTGTGAAGGGCTCCTGATTCAAGGAAACGGAGCTACCCTCCCCTTCCTCGCAACTAATCTCACCCCCTCACATCCCTCCTCACGCACCCCTCCCCCCTCACGCACCCCTCCCCCCTCACGCACCCCCCCTCACGAACCCCCCTCCCCCTCACGAACCCCCCTCCCCCTCACGAACCCCCCTCCCCTCACGAACCCCCCCTCCCCCTCACGAACCCCCCTCCCCCTCACGAACCCCCCTCCCCCTCACGAATGCACTAAAGTCTTGTTTATATGGTGACGTAGTGATGGAAAACAAATGACTACAGGTGTTGCGTTGCATGCCGGGCACCTGCAACGCAACACCTGTTTTGTACTGATATATGTAGTGGGTGCAGAGAGGAGGCGGTAAATACCAGGTACCAGTGTAAGTACGTAAGTTACCACATTGATGCGTACAGATACACGTAGATATAGTTACACAAATTTTTATACGTTGTAATATATGCACAACAACTACGGGGAAGGGGGAATTGAATGATAGTTCAAGGCCTTTAGTGTTGCAATCAACGCATCATCAGGAGCTTGCAATGTTGCAGAAAAGATAATGAATTCAAAGCAAATACGTTCAGAGGAATTCAGTCTCTTTTCTGCAACATTCCAAGCTCTTGATGTGTTGATTGCAACAAGAAAGCTCTAGAGCTATCACTTAACTTCCCCCGTGGTTGTCTTGCATCTTGTAATCGCTTGCTCGTGAATTTTGCATAGTTGCATATGTGTAAATTACCTAGGATAACCCCCCAAAAATGTCAGAAAAATGACTTATTTCCATTGGAGGCATATTAATATCTTATTATTAAAGGAAGGTTCCTTGATGTTGGTGAGGGGCTCTTGATTTAGGGAATTGGATCTGTGCTCCAGTTCCCCGAATTAAGCCTGAATGCCTTCCACATCCCCCCCCCCAGGCGCTGTATAATCCTCCGGGTTTAGCGCTTCCCCCTTGATTATAATAATAATAATAATATTAAACCCTAAGATGGAAATATAAACACAAATGCAGTATAATGTGATCCTTTATTGACAACGTTTCACCCACACAGTGGGCTTTTTCAAGTCACACACGGATCTATCTGGGGTTGGAAGGTACGAGAGTATTTATAGTCATGTTCAGAATGTTGAGGTCAGGTGGAGAATGCTGCATCTGATGATCTACCGGGTGGGGTTATAGAGTCTTGGGTAGCTTGGCAGGGGTATTGGACTAGTTGTAGACCTACTGCAGTGTTCTATGTGGATAGCGATGAAGAAGTTTCTTGTTAGGTAAGACACATATGCAACAGTTAGGTATCTTTATTTCGAAACGTTTCGCCTACACAGTAGGCTTCTTCAGTCGAGTACAGAAAGTAGGCAGGAACAGTAGAGATGTTCCTGCCTACTTTCTGTATTCGACTGAAGAAGCCTACTGTGTAGGCGAAACGTTTCGGAATAAAGTTGCCTAACTGTTGCCTGTGTGTCTTACCTACCAACCTGTCGGTATTTTATACCATTTTGATGTTCATCTTCTGCTTCTATCAACTTTTCTGTACTCGACTGAAGAAGCCTACTGTGTAGGCGAAACGTTTCGAAATAAAGATACCTAACTGTTGCATATGTGTCTTACCTAACAACCTGTCGGTATTTTATACCATTTTAATGTTCAAGAAGTTTCTTGGCGAGTGGTTCAGCTATGTTATAGAAGCCATTGTTCTGGTTGAAATTGTTGGTTATAGAGATAAGCGATGATTCCAGGATTCTTCTGTATTGAGTGTTGTCTTCTGTGGCTATAAGTCTTGAGTTTCTGTAGTTAATTAAATGGTTGTGTGAATTGCGATGTTGTACACAGGCATTCCTTTATCGTCAGTCCTGCTTGCATATTGGTGTTTGAAATGCGTGTTTGGAGGTCTTTGATGTTTCGCCACATATAATTTGAGAGTAAGACACATGTGCAACATCTGGGTATCTTTATTGTAGACGTTTCGCCATCCAGTGGCTTTATCAATACAAATTCTAGGACATAACTTGAAGACAGTAGAACTATGTACAGAAGATGAGGTAATCAGTCCCTCAACCTATATACCATTCGTACACACATAATTTGTTGCAGTCATTACAAGGGATTATGTATACCCCTGCAGAGGATGGAGGCTTGTCCTGTCTACTACTGGTGATGTCCTTGATGGTCGTGGTTGTGGAGGTAGATACTTTGAATGATGTTTTGGCAAAGATGTTGGAAACATGTTTGGCAATGGAGTTGTTGGGGAGGACTATGTATCTCTTCTCGGCAGTGTCTTCTCTGGGTGTGTTGAAGATGTTTAATCCCCGCCGTCTGCAGTCTCTGATGAAGTGACGAGGATAGTGGAGTTTAGAAAATACTTGTTCAATTATAGTGCATTCTTCCTCAAGGAACTCATTGCTGCAGATTCTGAGTGCACGTAGGAAGAAGCCTATAATCACACCACGTTTGTTTTGGTGTCGTGGTGAGAGTAGAAGTGGAAGATCGTTTTGGTTGGTGGGTTTTCGATAGACTTTAAAACGAAGTTCGTGGTCAGCTTTGCAGAGCAGAACATCAAGGAAAGGAAGAGTGTTGTCGACTTCTTCTTCAAGTGTAACTGGATTGAAGGCTCGACCTGGTTGAGCTTGTCTTGGAGAGCTTGAACGTTGAAGCGTTTAGGAGTTATGAGGAGAATGTCGTCAACATAACGGAGCCAGGTGACAGACGAAGGAATAATGGTGGAGAAACGTTCGGCTTCTAGATGTTCCATGTATAAGTTCGCCAGGACTGCACTGAGTGGCGAACCCATGGGTAGTCCAAAAGTCTGCTGAAAGAGGTGATTTTCGAAGGAGAAACACGTAAAGCCAACACATAGTTCAACATAGAACACTGCAGAAGGTCTACAACTTGTCCAATACCCCTGCCAAGCTACCCAAGACTCTATAACCCCACCCGGTAGATCATCAGATGCAGCATTCTCCACCTGACCTCAACATTCTGAACATGACTATAAATACTCTCGTACCTTCCAACCCCAGATAGATCCGTGTGTGACTTGAAAAAGCCCACTGTGTGGGTGAAACGTTGTCAATAAAGGATCACATTATACTGCATTTGTGTTTATATTTCCATTGTGTCGGTATTTTATACCATTTAAACCCTAAGATATTACAGAGGCTGGACTGACACTTCCAAGGTCCCAACAGGGACAGACCCGGGTGCAGTATGATACTACCCTTCATCAACAATGTTTGGCCCACACAGTTGGGTTTATCAGGTTAACAACTGACGTGGCGCTTTGAGATCTGTTTGTGACTTGATAAAGCTCGCTGTGTGGGCGTAACTTTGTCAATAAAAGACCCATTTCCATAGTGTCGGTATTTTATACTATTTGTCAACAAGGATTCAGGGCTGGACTTTATTTCCTCACCAAAAATAAAGACAGGTTGGGGGTGATACACCCTGGACAGAGTTGTGGATCGTGGAACAA
>NC_069442.1:32702226-32717512 GCF_026875155.1 Cherax quadricarinatus
GGACTGATTCCCTCATCCAAGGGCGGGGAAGACTGATCACCCCCAATACTACTTCCTACCCCTTTCCAGTGTTATTTTCCCATCCTTTATTCCACTAAAGATGTCATTAGCGCAGCCAGGATTTTATTCTAGGGGAGGGGGGCTTAAGCCATGATTTCAATTTTGGATTCTTAAGCCAGGATTTAATCTGGTCTTAAGCCAGGATTTTAATCTGGGGTCTTAAGCCAGGATTTTAATCTGGGGTCTTAAGCCAGGATTTTAATCGGGGGTCTTAAGCCAGGATTTTAATCTGGGGTCTTAAGCCAGGATTTCAAATAACTGAACACAAAAAAACGAAAGAAATCGTCTTAAAAACTTGTTTTGCAGTGTCTATAAAACTTACTAAACACTATCGTGTTTTTTGTGTCACTGTTCAATATAATAGTGAAAATTACCCATTAACTAATAATATTAAAATTATATTAATAATAACAAAAATTTAAAAATTCTAATCACAATTATAATAACCATTCTAATCATAATTATAATAATAACAATTCTAATCATACCTGGAGATTACCTGGGGGTTATTCCGGGGATCAAGCCCCCGCGGCCGGTCCCATGACCAGCCTCCCGATGGATCAGGGCCTGATCAACTAGGCTGTTACTGCTGGCCGCACGCAGTCCAACGTACGAGCCACACCCCGGCTGATCCGGCACTGACTTTAGGTATCTGTCCAGCTCTCTCTTGAAGGCAGCCAGGGTTTTTTGGGCCCAATTCCCCTAATGCTTGATGGGAGGCTTTTTTTGAACAGTCTTGGGCCCCGGACACTTATGGTGTTTTCTCTTAGTGTACCAATGGCGCCCCTACTTTTATTGGCGGCATTTTGCATCGCCTCCCCAGTCGTGGTCATGGTCATGTCATGGTCATGGTCATGGTTATGGTTATGGTCATGGTCATGATAATAATAATTATAACCAGGTAACCAGGTGCCTCTAGGGAGGCTTCACCCCGGGAGGCCTGGTCATGGACTGGGCCGCGGAGGTGGGTCCGGGGGACGTTTGACCCCCGGAGCACCCTCCAGGTAGATTTCCTTCCACCGTGGGTGCACCTGCCATTACCAGGTGGTAACGACAGTATCACCCACGTAACCAGCCGGAACTGAGGGCAATAAGCATGCTCAAGTGACGCTACTGACCTGAGTTAGGGATCAGGGATTTATGGGAACCCACCATCTTCGGGGATAACTGGCGCCATGACCTGACCCGATGTGTCCCGTGACCACACCAGCCAGCTGGTGGACGTGGGAATCTGGCTCCCTCACGCCCGCGAATTGGCGTGGGAACCTGGCTCACTCACGCCCGACAATGATGAGGTAACCTGGTTCCTGCACGGTCATGAGTGATGAGGTAACCTGGGTTTCCCTTTATGGGCATGAGTGATGAGGTAACTTGGTTCCTTCATGGTCATGAGTGATGAGGTAACCTGGTTCCTTCATGGTCATGAGTGATGAGTAACCTGGTTCCTTCATGGTCCCTGATGATGAGGTAACCGGTTCCTTCATGGTCATGAGTGATGAGGTAACCTGGTTCTTAATGGTCCATGATGATGAGGTAACTTGGTTCCTTAATTGGTCATGAGTGATGAGGTAACCTGGTTCCTTAATGGTCATAGTGATGAGGTAACCTGGTTCCTTAATGGTCATGAGTGATGAGGTAACCTTTGGTTCCTTCATGGTCATGAGTGATGAGGTAACCTGGTTCCTTCATGGTCATGAGTGATGAGGTAACCTGGTTCCCTTTAAAGGTCATGGAGTGATGAGGTAACCTGGTTCCTTCATGGTCATGAGTGATGAGGGGAACCTGGTTTCCTTCATGGGCATGGTGATGAGGTAACCTGGTTCCTTAATGGTCATGAGTGATGAGGTAACTGTTTGGGTTCCCTTAATGGTCATGAGTGATGAGGTAACCTGGTTCCTTAATGGACATGAAATGATGAGGGAACCTGGTTCCTTCATGGCATGAGGGGAACCTGGTTCCCTTCATTGGTCATGAGTGATGAGGTAACCTGGTTCCTTCATGGTCATGAGTGATGAGGTAACATGGTTCCTTCATGGTCATGAGTGATGAGGTAACCTGGTTCCTTCATGGTCATGAGGGGATGAGGTAAACTTGGTTCCTTCATGGTCATGAGTGATGAGGTAACTTGGTGCCCTTCATGGTATGAGTGATGAGGTACCTGGTTCCTTAATGGTCATGAGTGATGAGGTAAAATTGGTTCCTTAATGTCATGAGTGATGAGGTAACCTGGTTCCTTAATGGTCATGAGTGATGAGGTTAACCTGGTTCCTTAATGGTCATGAGTGATGAGGTAACCTGGTTCCCTTTTATGGTCATGAGTGATGAGGTAACCTGGTTCCTTCATTTTGGTCATGAGTGAAAGAGGTAACCTGGTTCCTTAATGGTCATGAGTGATGAGGTAACCTGGTTCCTCATGGTCATGATGATGAGGTAACACGGTTTTCCTTCATGGTCATGAGTGATGAGGTTAACCTTGTTCCTTAATGGTCATGAGTGATGAGGTAACTTGGTTGCCTTAATGGTCATGAGTGATGAGGTAACCTGGTTCCTTAATGGTAATGAGTGATGAGGTAAACCCGGTTCCTTCATGGTCATGAGGGAACCTGGTTCCTTCATGGTCATGAGTGATAGGTAACCTGGTTCCTTATGGTCATGAGTGTTTAGGTAACTTGGTTCCTTCATTTGGGCATGAGTGATGAGGTAACTTGGTGCCTTCATGTCATGAGTGATGAGGGAACCTGGTTCCTTAATGGTCATGAGGGGATGAGGTAAAACCCGGTTTCCCTTCATTTGGGCATGAGTGATGAGGTAACCTGGGTTCCTTCATGGTCATGAGTGATGAGGTAACCTGGTTCCTTCAAAGGTCAGAGTGATGAGGTAACCTGGTTCCTTCATGGTCATGAGTGATGAGGTAACTTGGTTCCTTAATGGTCATGAGTGATGAGGTAACCTGGTTCCTTAATGGTCATGAGTGATGAGGTAACCTGGTTCCTTAATGGTCATGAGTGATGAGGGAACCTGGTTCCTTCATGGTCATGAGTGATGAGGTAACCTGGTTCCTTAATGGTCATGAGTGATGAGGTAACCTGGTTCCTTAAAGGGCATGAGTGAATGAGGTAACCTGGTTCCTTAATGGTCATGAGTGATGAGGTAACCTGGTTCCTTAATGGTCATGAGTGATGAGGTAACCTGGTTCCTTAATGGTCATGAGTGAGAGGGTAACCTGGTTCCTTAAAGGTCATGAGTGATGAGGTAACCTGGTTCCTTAATGGTCATGAGTGATGATTATTTAACACCCGAGGTGGGAAAGATACAAGACATGGACGGAAGAAGAGGACCAAGAAACAAGGTGTGGTGGCTCAGTTGGTAGCACACCCTTAACTCAGGTACTGAGGGTTGAAAGGACTGATTGATCCTGGGCACGGGTGGACACGCTGGGTAGGTTTCCTTGTCACTTCATCTAGCAATAAATAAAAGTACGAGGATGCAAAACAACCACATGTAGAGTTGAATGACAGTTCTAGCCTTTTTATGTTGCCCAAACAACACATTTACCAGAGCTTGCAATGTACAGTAATGATTAGGAAACTCAGGCATATTCCTTCAAGGAAAGGACTCTAGCTAGAGTGGTTGTTTTGTAACTTGCATCGCTTTGTCGCGATCACTGCGTAAGTGCCAGGGTGTAAGTGGACTGTTGTGGGTAGTATTCCAGGAGATGGCAATATATACCTTAGATGAGGCTGGACATTCAAATAAGCTGAGGTTGGATAACAGCTCTTGGACTGTAAATTCAACTGGGTGCATATTAGGGACCATTCCTTCTAGGATTTTTCAAGTGTAGATTATAATGTATCTCTCTTGTCTGCGCTCCAGCCAGTACAAATCAAGTGTGTTCAGTGAACAAGATTGAACGAATAAAATAACCTCTGAGACACATTATCACAGAGGTCAAGATCCACAACGCCACACACGGCACGAACTACATTGTCAGAATAGCAATAACACGGGCTAGTTGTTCAACATAAGCTTGTAGAACACGGGCTAGTTTTTCAACATAAGCTTGCAGAACACGGGCTAGATGTTCAACATAAGCTTGCAGAATGTGGGCTAGTTGTTCAACATAAGCTTGCAGAACACGGGCTAGTTGCTCAACATAAGTTTTTAAAACACGGGCTAGTTGTTCAACATAAGCTTGCGGAACAAAGGGCTAGTTGTTTTAACATAACTTGTAGAACACGGGCTTTGGGTTTTTCAACATAAGCTTGCAGAACACGGGCTAGTTGTTCAACGTAAGCTTGCAGAACACGGGCTAGTTGTTCGACATAAGCTTTTAGAACACGGGCTAGTTGTTCAACATAAGCTTGCGGGACACGGGCTAGTTGTTCAACATAAGCTTGCGGAACACGGGCTAGTTGTTTAACATAAGCTTGCGGAACACGGGCTAGTTGTTCAACATAAGCTTGTATAACACGGGCTAGTTGTTCAAAGCAAGCTTGTAGAACAGGGGCTAGTTGTTCAACATAAGCTTGCAGAATGTGGGCTAGTTGTTCAACATAAGCTTGCAGAACACGGGCTAGTTGCTCAACATAAGTTTTTAAAACACGGGCTAGTTGTTCAACATAAGCTTTTAGAACACGGGCTAGTTGATCAACATAAGCTTGCGGAACACGGGCTAGTTGTTCAACATAAGCTTGTAGAACACGGGCTAGTTGTTCAACATAAGCTTGCAGAACACGGGCTAGTTTTTTCAACGTAAGCTTGCAGAAAAACGGGCTAGTTGTTCGACATAAGCTTTAGAACACGGGCTATTTGGGTTCAACATAAGCTTGCGGACACGGGCTAGTTGTTCAACATAAGCTTGCGGAACCGGGCTAGTTTTTTAACATAAGCTTGCGGAACAGGGGCTAGGTTGTTCAACATAAGCTTGAAATAACACGGCTAGTTTTTTCAAAGCAAGCTTGTAGAACAGGGGTAGTTGTTCAACATAAGCTTGTAGAACACGTGGCTAGTTGTTAAAACGAAAGGGCTTGTAGAACACGGGCTAGTTGTTCAACATAAGCTTGCGGAACACGGGCTAGTTGTTCAACGTAAGCTTGTAGAACACGGGCTAGTTCAACATAAGCTTGCGGAACACGGGCTAGTTGTTCAACATAAGCTTGCAGAACACGGGCTAGTTGTTCAACATAAGCTTGCACAACACGGGCTAGTTGTTCAACATAAGCTTGTAGAACACGGGCTAGTTGTTCAACGCAAGCTTGTAGAACACGGGCTAGTTGTTCAACATAAGCTTGTAGAACACGGGCTAGTTGCTCAACATAAGCTTGCATAACACGGGCTAGTTGTTCAACATAAGCTTGCAGAACACGGGCTAGTTGTTCAACATAAGCTTTTAGAACACGGACTAGTTGTTCAATATAAGCTTGTAGAACACGGGCTAGTTGTTCAGCGTAAGCTTGTAGAACACGGGCTAGTTCAACATAAGCTTGCAGAACACGGGCTAGTTGTTCAAAAATAAGCTTGCAGAACAGGGGCTAGTTTGTTCAACATAAGCTTGTAGAACACGGGCTAGTTGTTCAACATAAGTTTTGCAGAAAAAGGGGCTAGTTGTTCAACATAAGCTTGCAGAACACGGGCTAGTTGCTCAACATAAGCTTGAAGAACACGGGTTGTTTTTTCAACATAAGCTTGCAGAACAGGGGCTATTGTTCACATAAGCTTGCAGAACACGGGCTAGTTGTTCAACATAAGTTTGCAGAACACGGGCTAGTTGTTCAACGCAAGCTTGTAGAACACGGGCTAGTTGTTCAACATAAGCTTGTAGAACACGGGCTAGTTGTTCAACATAAGCTTGCAGAACACGGGCTACTTGTTCAACATAAGCTTGTAGAACACGGGCTAGTTGTTCAACAAAAAGCTTGTAGAACACGGGTAGTTGTTCAACATAAGCTTGCAGAACACGGGTTAGTTGTTCAACATAAGCTTGCAGAACACGGGCTAGTTGTTCGACATAAGCTTGCAGAACACGGGTTAGTTGTTCAACATAAGCTTGCAGAACACGGGCTAGTTGTTCAACATAAGCTTGCAGAACACGGGTTAGTTGTTCAACATAAGCTTGCAGAACACGGGCTAGTTGTTCAACATAAGCTTGTAGAACACGGGCTAGTTGTTCAACATAAGCTTGCAGAACACGGGCTAGTTGTTCAACATAAGCTTGCAGAACACGGGTAGTTGTTTCAACAAAGCTTGCAGAACACGGCTAGTTGTTCAACATAAGCTTGCAGAGCACGGGCTAGTTGTTCAACATAAGCTTGTAGAACACGGCTAGTTGTTCAACATAAGTTTGGTAGAACACGGGCTAGTTGGTTCAACATAAGCTTGTATGAACACGGCTAGTTGTTCAACATAAGCTTGCAGAACACGGGCTAGTTTTTTCAACATAAGCTTGCAGAACACGGGCTATTTGGGTTCAACATAAGCTTGCAGAACACGGCTAGTTGTTCAACACGAGGATGTGTCTTTTTAACCTTCCCTTCCCTACTCCCCCATTCCCTACCCCCCTTCCCTATCCCCCCTTCCGTACCCCCGCCACAATTCTCACCCCCGCACGTCACCCCCCACCTAACACGCCTCCATGAATACTTAATACCCTAATTGCCTTACTAAGTCTCCCAGCACAAACTGACACATGTCAACATTATGTCTGTGACCCATCCTGTGTGACGCAACATGAGAGGGAAGCTCATCCTGTATGACGCAACATGATAGGGAAGCCCATCCTGTGTGACGCAACATGAGAGGGAAGCTCATCCTGTATGACGCAACATGAGAGGGAAGCCCATCCTGTGTGACGCAACATGAGAGGGAAGCTCATCCTGTATGACGCAACATGAGAGGGAAGCCCATCCTGTGTGACGCAACATGAGAGGGAAGCCCATCCTGTGTGACGCAACATGAGAGGGAAGCCCATCCTGTGTGACGCAACATGAGAGGTAAATACAGCCAGCTTTTGTTTCCAAAATGTAACTGTCATGAATGAGGAGAAGCAACACACTGCTGATATATCTAATTTCGAAAATGAAAGTGTGTAGCAGCAGCAGCAGCAGCAGCAGCAGCAGCGGTTGTGGTGGTTTAATAGCAGTAGCAGCAGCAGCAGCAGAAAGCAGCAGCAGCAGCAGCAGCAGCAGCAGCAGCAGGGGTTTTGTGGTGGTATAGCGTAGCAGCAGCAGCAGCAGCAGCAGCAGCAGCAGCAGCAGCAGCAGCAGCGGTTGTGGTGGTAATAGCAGTAGCAGCAGCAGCAGCAGCGTAGGGGTAAGAGGGGGAGGAAGGGGAACAGCAGCAGCAGCAGTTGTTTATAATCTGAGCCAAGCAACCATGGATACGGATTATATAATTATTTTTCCTATCATTTCCTCTTATACATGTGTGTCAACTCCCTGTGTTCAAGGTTATATTGAGTTATATCTGATGTAATATAATGTATCGTAATCCTGCCTACCTTGGATCATCTTGGATTACCTTCATGTCGTTGAGGATCAGTAAAGCAGCCCTGGTTTCCTAATGGTCAAGATAATTTTCAAGGAATTATTCAAACAATGAATTCACACCGGGTATAAATATATGCACAGGTAATATTAAATTATTTTAGTGTCTTATCTCGCCGTGTGATGATATATATCTATAAATTCCGTTTCTCATGTGATGGTAATTCCCAAGAAATAATACTCCCATCTCCACTGCAACGAAATTTCTGAAGCCTCCGTAGATACACAACTATATTGTTGTTACACTACTGACGAGTCCCCCCTCAGTTCCGACTGTTACCAGCACGTAACTATCATAGTAGTGTAGCAACACTGTTACCAGCACGTAACTATCATAGTAGTGTACCAACACTGTTACCAACACGTAACTATCATAGTAGTGTAGCAACACTGTTACCAGCACGTAACTATCATAGTAGTGTAGCAACACTGTTACCAACACGTAACTATCATAGTAGTGTAGCAACCTGTTACCAGCACGTAACTATCATAGTAAGTGTAGCAACACTGTTACCAGCACGTAACTATCTTAGTAGTGTAGCAACACTTTACCAGCACGTAACTATCATAGTATGTTTGCAACACTGTTACCAGCACGTAACTATCATAGTAGTGTAGCAACACTGGGTTTCCAACACGTAACTATCATAGTAGTGTAGCAACACTGTTACCAACACGTAACTATCATAGTAGTGTAGCAACACTGTTACCAGCACGTAACTATCATAGTAGTGTAGCAACACTGTTACCAGCACGTAACTATCATAGTAGTGTAGCAACACTGTTACCACACGTAACTATCATAAATAGTGTAAGCAAACAAATGTTACCAGCACGTAACTATCATAGTAGTGTAGCAACACTGTTACCAGCACGTAACTATCATAGTAGTGTAGCAACACTGTTACCAACACGTAACTATCATAGTAGTGTAGCAACACTGTTACCAAAAACGTAACTATCATAGTAGTGTACAAAAACTGTTACCAGCACGTAACTATCATAGTAGTGTAGCAACACTGTTACCAGCACGTAACTATCATAGTAGTGTAGCAACACTGTTACCAACACGTAACTATCATAGTAGTGTAGCAACACTGTTACCAGCACGTAACTATCATAGTAGTGTAGCAACACCCAGTGTTACCAACATGTAACTATCATAGTAGAGTAGCAACACTGTTACCAACACGTAACTATCATAGTAGTGTAGCAACACTGTTACCAACACGTAACTATCATAGTAGAGTAGCAACACTGTTACCAACACGTAACATCATAGTAGTGTACAAACAGTACCAACATGTAACTATCATAGTAGAGTAGCAACACTGTTACCAACACGTAACTATCATAGTAGTGTAGCAACACTGTTAAACCCAAAACGTAACTACATAGTAGTGTGCAAACACTGTTACCAGCACGTAACTATCATAGTAGTGTAGCAACACTGTTACAGCACGTAACTATCCCTAGTAGTGTAAACAACACTGTTACCAACACGTAACTACATAGTAAATGTATACCAACACTGGGTTTCCAGCACGTAACTATCATAGTATTGTAGCAACACTGGGTTTCCAGCAACGTAACTATCATAGTAATGTAGCAACACTGTTACCAGCACGTAACTATCATAGTAGTGTAGCAACACTGTTACCAGCACGTAACTATCATAGTAGTGTAGCAACACTGTTACCAGCACGTAACTATCATAGTAGTGTAGCAACACTGTTACCAGCACGTAACTATCATAGTAGTGTAGCAACACTGTTACCAACACGTAACTATCATAGTAGTGTAGCAACACCCAGTGTTACCAGAACGTAACTATCATAGTAGTGTAGCAACACCCAGTGTTACCAACACGTAACTATCATAGTATTGTAGCAACACTGTTACCAGCACGTAACTATCATAGTAGTGTAGGGAACACGTTACCAACACGTAACTATCATAGTAGTGTAGCAACACCCAGTGTTACCAGCACGTAACTATCATAGTAGTGTAGCAACACCCAGTGTTACCAACACGTAACTATCATAGTATTGTAGCAACACTGTTACCAGCACGTAACTATCATAGTAATGTAGCAACACTTACCAGCACGTAACTATCATAGTAGTGTAGCAACACTGTTACCAGCACGTAACTATCATAGTAGTGTAGCAACACTGTTACCAACACGTAACTATCATAGTAGTGTAGCAACACTGTTACCAGCACGTAACTATCATAGTAGTGTAGCAACACTGTTACCAACACGTAACTATCATAGTAGTGTAGCAACACTGTTACCAACACGTAACTATCATAGTAGTGTAGCAACACTGTTACCAACACGTAACTATCATAGTAGTGTAGCAACACTGTTACCAGCACGTAACTATCATAGTAGTGTAGCAACACTGTTACCCCACGTAAATATTATAGTAGTGTAGCAACACTGTTACCAACACGTAACTATCATACTGGGGGTACCAACACTGTTACCAAACGTAACTATCATAGTAGTGTAGCAACACTGTTACCAACACATAACTATCATAGTAGTGTAGCAACACTGTTACCAACACGTAACTATCATACTGGTGTACCAACACTGTTACCAACACGTAACTATCATAGTAGTGTACCAACACTGTTACCAACACGTAACTATCATAGTAGTGTAGCAACACCCAGTGTTACCAGCACGTAACTATCATAGTGTAGCAACACCCAGTGTTACCAACACGTAACTATCTAGTAGTATGTAGCAACACTGTTACCAGCACGTAACTATCATAGTAGTGTAGCACACTGTTACCAACACTAACTATCATAGTAGTGTAGCAAAAACTGTTACCAGCACGTAACTATCATAGTAGTGTAGCAACACTGTTACCAACACGTAACTATCATAGTAGTGTAGCAACACCCAGTGTTACCAGCACGTACTTCATTGATGTTTTACAAAACCCAGTGTTCCAGCACGTACTATCATAATATGTAGCAACACCCAGTGTTACCAGCACGTAACTATCATAGTAGTGTAGCAACACCCAGTGTTACCAGCACGTAACTATCATAGTAGTGTAGCAACACACAGTGTTACCAACACGTAACTATCATAGTAGTGTAGCAACACCCAGTGTTACCAACATGTAACTATCATAGTAGTGTAGCAACACCCAGTGTTACCAACACGTAACTATCATAGTAGTGTAGCAACACCCAGTGTTACCATCACGTAACTATCATAATAGTGTAGCAACACCCAGTGTTGCCAACATGTAACTATCATAATAGTGTAGCAAAACCCAGTGTTACCAACATGTAACTATCATAATAGTGTAGCAACTCCCAGTGTTACCAACACGTAACTATCATAGTAGTGTAGCAACACCCAGTGTTACCAACACGTAACTATCATAATAGTGTAGCAACACCCAGTGTTACCAACACGTAACTATCATAATAGTGTAGCAACACCCAGTGTTACCAACATGTAACTATGAAAGATAAGATACTTGTGTAACATCTTGGTATCTTTGTAGACGTTTGGTCCTGCTGTGACTTGATCAGTATAAGGACATACCATGAAGATAGTATAATATATACAGCAGAGAGTGGAAGACGAGGTAATGAGTCCCTCTACACAGCAACAGGTGCTGACCACCGTAGTCTTTAAGAATCTGAAGCACAGGCAGGTGAGGTTAAGACGTGAGTCTTAGTCTTATGATGACCCGCCGCAGCTTGAGTTTTTGGTTATCTGACCGAGGCCTTCCACCGGCTTACCAGTCCGCCCCTTTAATATATATGTATAGTTATGATTATAACCAGGAGGGAAGACAGGTGTTACATACTGGAGTCAGGTGAGGCGCAGCAGACGTAGGTCACTCTCACTGTGATCACATACATCAACACTAAGATGATCATCAAACGCTCCTAGACTGAAGGATTTAGTCGATGTGTTCGTCCATCAAGATTGATGGACTGAACACATCGACTCAAGGTTGAGGGACTGATTACCTCATTCTCCTCCTGTTCTTCAAGTTTCTCCTTCGTAGGACTGATGAAGCCACTGTGTGGCGAACGTTTCTCAATAAAGATACCCAAAAGTTGCATTGTGTCTAATTTATCAACATTCAGTTCTCTGAACCATTCATTTTACAAAACTGTCTTTTGTATTTATTTCTACAGTCTTCAGAGTAGGCCTATGTATTGTACTGATAAAGCCACTGGAGGGCGAAACGTCTACAAAGTAAAGATACCCAGATGTTGCAAACACTCTGCTAATATTTACAATTTTTCCTAATAAAAGTAGAAAAGCCTATCTTCCCTCCCACTGACCTCCCCACTGCCCCCCTCCCACTGACCTCTCCCACTGCCCCCTCCCACTGACCCCTCACTACGCCCTCCTCCCACGTAAGTAAGTCAACGGGATGATCTAGGGCTATCGTCCCCTCCCCCATCTCACATTTTCCCTGCCTGCCCAGCGCTACCCGTGCCCCGGACCGGGTGCGTGAATGGGGGGCAGGGAGCATCAGCGTAGCATGACGGGGTACGCCGCGGTCAACAGGTGCGCAGGGTACACGGACGGGTGTGCGTACTCTCTGACTTGTCTGGTCTTTTTGTCTGCCCTCACCCTTTTTCCACCCCCTTCCCCCTTATTTCTTCCTCAAAACCATTTATCCTTTCCTTCTGCAACTATCCCCAATATTCTTCTTCCCTAAACATCACCCTCTTTCCCCAACATCCCCACTATCCCCTCACTCCCCAACATCTCTAACCATTCGCCTCCTTCCCAGCATCTCCAACCACCCCCTCCTTCCCCAACATCTCCAACCATCCGTCTCCTTCCCCCAAATCTCCATCATCCTCTCTCGTTCCCCAGCCATTTACCCCAACTTTCCCCGCAACAAGCATCCCCCTATTTCCCCAAACACTTCCCTCTTTCCATAATATCTATAACCCACTCCTCCTTCCTCAACCACCTCTCCCCCCTTCCCCTCTCCACTCCTCTCCCCCCACTCTACAACACACCACTAAAGAGTAAAACACCTGCGTAACATGTAAATTTTGTTTGGTGTTGAGGCGTTCTCGAACTTTGCATCAGGCTTTTCAGGGCGAAAACAGAGGCAGTTGAACAAGTAGAGAAGTCATCCGGAGGTAGTCAGTCCCTCAGTCTTGGTAGAAGTGTGTATAAGTCAGCCTGAGGTGATCAGTCCCTCCACTTAGATGGAGGTGTTCCACACCTTTGATTATTCGAAAGTTGAATCTCAGGTTCTTCAACTTATTGCCATGTTGTTATGGGTGTAAAGGGTTCGAGTCGGGGGCTTGAGCCAGCAAAATGTTGAAAAAGACACTTATGTTTAGTCACAATATTTATTAAAGGGATTGGGGGGGGGGGGAAAGGAACATCCCGCTTAAAGAGCGTAACGAAGTGGGGGTGAGTAAGATGCCGGAAAGTGATTAGACAGAGAGGAATGCTATGGATATTAATCAGACTGGGGGCCGAGAGAGAGAGAGAGAGAGAGAGAGATGGGAAGAGAGGGGAGAGAGAGAGATGAGAGAGAGAGAAAAGGAGAGAGAGAGAGAGAGAGAGAAGAGAGAGAAGAGAGACAGACAGACAGACAGAGAGAGAGAGACAGAGACAGAGAGAGAGTTAGAGTTTACCATCGAACGGGTTAGTTTAGGCATCTTGGTACAGAGGATGTCTACCTGGAGGGTTTTCCGGGATCAACGCCCCAGCGGCCCGGTCCACGACCAGGCCTCCTGGTGGATCAGGGCCTGTTTCAACCAGGCTTTTACTGATGGCCGCACGTAGTCCAACGTACATTCACAACCCGGCTGATCTGGCACCCGACTTTATGTATCTGTCCAGTTCCCTCTTGAAGGCAGCCAAGGCCAACTGATAATTCCCCCTTTTGGGCCTGGTGGAGGGCTGTTGAACAGTCTTGGACCTCGGGCATTTACGGTGTTTTCTCTTAGTGAAACCAATGACCCCCCTATTTTAATTGGGGTATTTTGCGATCCCCCTGCCAAATCTTTTACTTTCGTAAGGAGTGATTTCTGAGTGCAGATTCGGGGACCATCCCTTCTAGGTTAGATATATCTCTCTCGCCTGCGTTCCAATGAGTACAAGTCAAGTGCTTCCAAGTGTTCCCAGTAGTTGAGGTGTTTGATAGAACTTATATGTGCAGTAAAGGTTCTCTGTACACTCTTAGATCTGCAATTTCACCGTTTGAACGGAGATGTTATTAATGTACAGCAGATTCCAGCCTACAGAGAACAGTGATTTGTTCTGAACGTTTTCATTATCCGTTCTATCATTTTCTTGCATTTGTGATCGTGGCACTGTTGTGATCCTTGAAAGTGAGATCCCCGACATTACCACTCCCAGGTCCTCACATTTTTTTTCCGCGTTATTGAAATAATCGGGTTTTTGTAGTATACTCTGTTCTAGTTATTATCTCCTCCAGTTTTCCATAACGGAGTAGTTGGAATTTGTCTTCGTTGAACATCATACTGTTCTCCTTTGCCCACTGGAAAACTTGGTTTATATTTTCCCGGGAGGTTAACCGCGTCCTCGATATATGACAGTCTCATCTGTCGAGTTTTCCTTGGTGAGACGTGATAACAACTTACCTATAATCAACGTTGATTTTTGTCAACTTTATTCTCAAAAGTCTTTCAATGGTTTTAGCTCATTTCGACCTTACATTAAATACACATTACCGTAAGGAACAGAAGACACCCAATACCCTCACTGGAACAATACACAAAATTAACCTGCGTATAGGGGGAGAGAGAGAGAGGAGAGAGAGAGGAGAGAGAGAGAGAGAGAGAGAGAGAGAGAAAAAGAGGAGAGAGATGAAAAGAGAGAAGAGAGAGAGAGAGAGAGTGAAGAAAAAGGGGGACCCGTTTCTGTCTGACTTGAAAATAGTGTGACTTTGTAAATGGTCAAAGTCGTAACAAAAGTCGTTTGGGAAGCTCCTCTCTCCTATGTGCGGGTTGTGTCACGCTACCTTAAGATGGGTAATTTGGATAATGCGGGGTAACTGGGGATCACGAACTCAACCTTATAACATACATAACAAATGGACCACCCGGCACGACATTTCTCTTCTAAATGCGATGTTTACATTACACAAACAACCAGCACGTAAGAGAGGAGCTCACGACGACGCTTCGGTCAGACTTGGACCATTTACAAAGTCACACCAACTTTATACTACCACTACTAAAATACTACTACTACTACTACTTCCACCACCTGCCTTAACACTACCACTACTCTTCCCAAACCCGTCTTTTCCCGTCCCTGCCAGCTGGCCTATTATACTGGCTCCATCTCTCTTTTCTGTTAGTGGACTTTGTAAATTTGGGCCAAGTCGGACCGAAACGTCGTCGTAAGGTTCTCTCTCTTATGTAGAGTTATTAGTGTATTGTTCCAGTCACGATATTGTGACTTTTGGTCTGACTGAAGATAAAACTTGTTATTGCCAATAACACCATCTTACTGTAAGGTTTTCTGAAGAGTGATGCGCTACGATTTAAGGATGATTTGAACTGCTTTTCCCATAGTCTTAATATTACCCTCTTATACAACCTGAAAACTCTCTCTTTGGAAAACCCCTTCCTGGTATCCTATCTTGATACCACCCTAATACTTCCCCCTTGAAAACCACCCATATATT
>NC_069442.1:32718012-32747192 GCF_026875155.1 Cherax quadricarinatus
TCCCGGTGAGGTAGTCATTTGGTGGGGTATCTGAGCTTGGGATTTTATTGGCAAGGTTTTGTCCTATAGTGGAGAAGAAATCATTGAGTCTGTTTGCTGTTTCTGTTGGTGGGAGTTGGGGTTCATCTGATTTTGTTAATTTTATTTCGCTATTTCGTGATATCTTTTTTGTTCCTAGAATTTCTGATAGGGTTTTCCAGGTCTTTTTTATATCACCTCGTAAGTTGGATAATCTGTTCTCATAATACAATTTTTTTGCCTTCTTATCAGGCTGGTTAGGATTGACGAGTAACGTTTTGTTTGGTCTCTGGTTATGTGACCCATTCTGTACTGTTTTTCATATTGGTGTTTTGTATTTATGGATTTGAGAATGCTGGGTGTTAGCCAGGGACTGTTCAGTCTCTTAGCTGTCATCTGTTTAGTTTTTTTTAGGGCAGTGCTTGTTATAGAGGTATTGGGTCTTTTTTAGAAAATTATTAATACATTCGTCAATATCTGTATAGATTTCTAGCTCAGTGTGCCAGTCAATGTTTGCTACTGCTGTTGTGAAGTTATTAATGGCTGCCTCATTGTGAAGTCTGAAGGTGACTTTAGTAGTGTCTTGGGGTAATTTACCAAGAGTTGTTATGAGGAAAGTCGGGTAGTGGTCTGTGGTATTATCTGTAATTATGCCTGATTTTAAAGGGGATATGGTGTTGGTCCAGATGTGGTCAAGTAGGGAAACACTAGTCTCTGTAACTCTTGTAGGTTTTGTTACTGTTGGTAGCAACATACAGTTACTCATTGTGTTTGTGAATTCAGTAACGTGTGGGTCCTGGTCTTGCAGGAGATTTATATTGAAGTCACCTGAGAGTAGTAAGTGATCTTTGTTCATGCGTGCATCAGTTATCATACTTCCTAGGTTTTGACTAAATTGGCTAATGTTTGACTGTGGAACTCTGTAGATGTTTATCAATGTGAGAGGTTTTTGTAGGTAGTATTTGGATTTGAATTTGGCTATTATATATTCCCCATGTTCATCCCTTGTGCAAGTATTAGTGATACATTCTAGTTGGTCTGAGTAGTATATGGCTGTGCCACCCCCTTGTTGGTCTGGCCTACAGTTGTGTATGGCTGTGTAACCAGGAATGGCATAGACATCTGTACTATCAGGCTTTAGCCAGGTTTCAGTTAGTGTAATGATGGACATATTGGCATGTAAGGAATTTAGTAATGCTATGAGGTCATCGTAATGCTTGCTTAAAGATCTGATATTGTAGTTAAAGATAGTTATGTTGTTGTTGGCACTGAGAATAGTGTTATCCACCCTACATAACCCAGGATAGTGTTGACCAAGGATAACCCAGGATTGCATTATCCACCCAGGATAACTCAGGATAGTGTTATCCACCCTGGATAACCCAGGGTAGTGTTATCCACAAGATAACCCAGGATAGAGTTATCCATCCACGATAACCCAGGATAGTGTTATCCACCCAAAATAACAAAGAATAGTGTTATCTACCCAGGATAGTGTTATCCACCCTGGATAACCCATGGTAGTGTTATCCACCCAAGATAACCCAGGGTAGTGTTGTACACCCAGAATAACCCAGCGTAGTGTAATCCACCCAGGATAACCCTGGGTAGTGTTATCCACCCTGGATAACCCAGGGTAGTGTTATCCACCCATGATAACCCAGGGTAGTGTTATCCACCCTGGATAACCCATGGTAGTTATCCACCCAGGATAACCCAGGATAACCCAGGGTAGTGTAATCCACCCAGGATAACCCAAGGTAGTGTTATCCACCGAGAATAACCCAGGGTAGTTTTATGCACCATGGATAATCCAGTGTTATCCAACCAGGATAACCCAGGGTAGTGTTATCCACCCAGGATAACCCAGGGTAGTGTTATCCTCCCAGGATAACCCAGGGTAGTGTTATCCACACAGGATAACCCAGGCTAGTGTTATCCACCCAGGATAATCAAGGGTAGTGTTATCCACCCAAGGTAGTGTTATCCACCCAGGAAAACCCAGGGTAGTGTTATCCATCCAGGATAACACAGGTAAGTGTTATCCACCCAGGATAACACTGGGTAGTGTTATCCACCCGGATTAACCCAGGGTAGTGTTGTCCACCCAGGATAACCCAGGGTTGTGTTATCACCCAGGATAACCCAGTGAAATGAGTGTTACCCATGCAGGATAACTCAGGGTTTACCTGGAGGGGGTTTCAGGGGTCAACACCCCCACAGTCCGGTCTGAGATCAGGCCTCATGGTGGATTAGGGTCTGATCAACCAGGCTGTTACTGCTAGCTGTGCGCATGCTGACGTACAAACCACAACCCGGTTGGTGAGGTACTGATTTTAGGTGCCTGTCCAGTGCCTTCTTGAAGACAGCCAGGCGTCTGTTGGTAATCCCCGTTATGTTTGCTGGGAGGCAATTGGGCCCCGGACACTTATTGTGTTGTCTCTCTGTGTACTCGTGGCGCCCCTGCTCTTAATCGGAGGAATGTTGCATCTCCTGCTGAGTCTTTTGCTTTCATATGGAGTGATTTTTGCATGCAGGTTTGGTACCAATCCCTCCAGGACCTTCCAAGTGTATATTATCATGTATCTCACATGTGTTCGAGGGAATACAGATCAAGGACCTTCAACCATTCCCAGTAGTTTAGGTGTCTTATCGCAATTATGTGTGCTGTGAAAGTTCTTTTGTACACCTCCTGGACTGCAGTGTTGCCAGCCTTGAAGGGGGCTGTTAGTGTACAGCAGTATTCCACCTAGAGAGCTCAAGTGATTTGAAGAGAATCATCATGGGCTTGGCATCCCTAGTTTTGAAGGTTCTCATTATCCATCCTATCATTTTCCTAGCGGATGAGTTAGATACATTGTTGTGGTCCTTGAAGGCTAAATCCTCTGACATTATCACTCCCAGGTCCTTCACATTACTTTTCTGCTTTATTGTATGGTTAGACTTTGTGGTATACCCTGACACATTTTTAATTTCTTCAAGTTTTCCATATCTGAGTAGTTGAAATTTCTCCTTGTTGAACTTCATATTGTTTTGAGTGACCCATTCGAAGATTTGGTTGATGTCCGCATGGAGTCTCGCAGTGTCTTTCATGGAGGTCACTGCCATGGTGATCCGGGTGTCATCCTTAAAGGAAAACATGGAGCTATGGCTTACATCTCTGTCTGTGTCGAAATTAGGATGAGGAATAGAATGGGACGAGTACCGTGCCTTGTGGAACAGAGCTTTTTACCATGGCTGCCTGAGATTTTACTCTGTTTACTATTACTCTTTGTGTTCTATTTGTCAGGAATTTGTAGATCCATTACCAACTTTTCTTGTTATTCCTTTATCCCGCATTTTGTTTGCTATTACACCATTGCAAAGTCTGTGTATACAGGTCCGCCATCACAAATCCGGCAATCAGTTATTTGGTTCCTTCAGTTATTCAGCACTAATTTTGGGTAGCATAATTTCAAATTTCCAGGGTCGCCACACCAACCTGCTGGTACTGTTTGGTGGCGCTACTTGCTGCACAAGTCATTCCAATTTCTTTTTCTCCATTTATTGTTTTAACCTGCTTACTTTTAGCCCTAGCCATGGTTCCAATGAATAAAAGAAATGCTTCTCATTATGTAAAGCACCTACACAGTACATTATCCATTAAAGATAAGGTGGCTTTGAAGCCACTGTCGGTTGTCATGAGCTCAGTCTCATGAAGCAGGAGAATATGCTTTTTTATTACGTTAATATCAACACTACAGCTTATTTGCCTATCACAATTGATCTTATATGACATAAGAAACAATATAAATAACATAAAACATGTTAAATACTCCAGAATGAATAATATTTGGCATAACACCGAGCAGTTTGACAGAGTTATGAAGAGGATATGGTAAACAAATACCATTCTCCTATCCTTGTCTTGGGGGCTTATATTAGAGAAAACGGAGTATAGCACAGGGCTAACTATGATATACACTCGTACTCCACCATGAACATGAAACAAAAAAGTTATTTTCTCTCTATAGATTATCACACATAGCAGCATATGTGTAGAGAACCTAGGATAACCCCAAAAAAGTCAATGTGGCTTATTTTTAGTACCTGGCTTGAATTAGCCATATATGATTTTTGGTAAATATTCAATTCCCAGCCAGGGTAGAAACATTAGGCGTGTTTCTTTACACCTGTTGTCTATGTTCACCCATCAGTTTAAAAGGGTACCTGGGTGTTAGTCGACTAGTGTGGGTGTTATCCTGTGACACTGACCTAATTTTCTTGAAATACTCAGCATAACAAGTATCTTTCCATACAGTAGTATGTCACTGATGTCAGCTAGGCCTGTATACCTTGTACATGTCGTGTGTAAAAAAGTTTATTTTATTATTTTATTATTATTTTTATTTTATTATTTATTATTATTATTATTATTATATTATTATTATTATTTTCTAGTGTTTTTTGGGGTTTATATTTTTCAAATTTGGGGAAATGTTGAGGGAAAAAGATACTTCTTCTGTACACCAAAATGAAAAAAAAATCGGGCCCAAAAATAGGGGGAGTTCACTTCACACCCATTACGCCGCTTGCGGTTATTTTTTGTAGGGTTTGTTATGGTTTTTTCTTTTTTTTGGGGTCTTTTGATAGAGTGAAAGATAATTACAGAAATAGATTGTTTTTTGTTGTTTTTTCACGATGAAAAGTCCCTTGAAATTGTCTCACGTAGGGGAAAATGTTCTTTTCTTTAGTGAAGCTCAAGAGTAAAAAAAATACGTCCCCTTCCAATCCCTGTCGCTGCCAGTCTAAATTTCCGTACGGAGTAAAGAAGGGTTTGACATTTTTTAAATTATTACAATAATGCAGAGTCTGCATATAGTAATCTTTTATTTTTTTTTGTGAAAAAAAAATTCCAAAAAGGTAGCAAGAGTAATAAAAGGGGCCTGGGCCGTGACAATGAACAAAAAAAATGTTTTTTTTAGTCCCGGAATGTCTGCATTGTAAAAAATGGTATAAAATAAAAAATTTAAAAATTGAGAACACGGAAACATCAGGGTACTTTATTGTAGACTTTTCGCCTCCTTTCTTTATCAAAAAAATTTCCAGGCATAACTTGAAGACGGGAGAACTATTACAGAAGATGAGGTAAACAGTCCCTCAATAGCAGTAGGGCAGAGCACCTAGTGGGGGATTTGAAACAGAAACAAAATGCCTGACGCTTATTAAAAAAGCAGGGAAATGGTAGGAAAGGGGGGGGATAGTCCCTGGTAGGCGGGATTCCCCCGTGGAAGTAGGGCTACCCAAAAAGAGGGGTTTTTGTGTTGTAGTTGCCCCGTCTGCTACCCGTCCCCTTTTCCCCTGCGTTACTATTAAGGTCAGGCGCTTTGCTTCTGCTTTAGAATCTCCCCGTAGGGGCTCTTCCACCGATGCTAGGGTTAAAAGGGCTGTTACCTCTTTCTGTAATAGTTTCCGTCTTAAGTTATGTCTGGAAAATTTTATTTTTAAAAACCATGGGTTTGGGGAAAAAGTTAAATAAAGATACCCCAAAGTGCAATGTTCTCAATTCTGCATTGTTTATTCTGGACCCTATTTTGAAATTGGCATCTGTTGAAATTTGTGTGAAATCGGCCAAATTGCCAATTTCTGACCACTTTATTGGGTAGTTGAAGTAAGTGAATGGGCGGTTTCTTGTACTCAGTTGACAGACTAGAAGTAAATAAGTTTATTCAGGTATACACAAATACAGTTACATAGATTATCATACATAGCAGTGTATGTATAGAGAACCTAGGATAACCCAGAAAAGTCAAAGTGACTTATTAACAGTACCTGGTTTGGGCTTGCCATATATGATTTTTGGTAAATATTTTTTTTTCTAGGTTGTTTGTTGGGTTATCTCATTGAAACTTGGGCAATGTATGATGGAAAGATGCTTCTTAACGTACAACAAAAATAAAAAAGACGGACGATAAATAAGGGAGTTCACTTCTCAGCCATTAGCCGCCTCTTTGCAGTATATTTTCGTATGTTTTTTATGGTTGTATTCTCATTTTTTGGACTCATTTGATAGAATGGAAGATATATTACAGAAATAGACATGATTTTGATTGCTTTCATGATGAAAAGTACCTTGAAATTGAGCTCAAATTAGCGGAAATGTTTGATTTTTGCCGATGTTCAATGAACTGTGTAAGTCGAGTTGGTTAATTTTATTAAGTCTATTCTATAGATGCGGTTTTGTCAAACGTTGTTTTTAAACCTATCGACGATGTTAAGTGAGGACTTATTGTAATATCACATTAGTTGCATATATTATTTTACCTAACTTTTTTTTCAACAAACCAGCCGTATGGAGGCCTGGTCACAGACCGGGCCGCGGGGGCGTTGACCCCCGAAACTCTCTCCAGGTAAACTCCAGGTAACTTAACAACTCTGTAATTCGGCAAACTCAGTAATCCGGCACACTACAGGTCCCAATGATCCCGGATTTGTGATGGAGGACCTGTACTACATCTGTATTTTGTTTATCCTCTACAGCATCCAGGACTTGGTCATAGTGGTGCAGCAGCTGGGACAGGCAGGAGCGACCTGCTCTAAACCTGTGTTGCCCTGGGTTGTGTAATTGATGGGTATCTAGGCAGCTGGCTATCTGGCTTCTTAGAACCCTCTCAAAGATTTTTATTTTATGGGATGTTAGTGCTATCGGTCTGTAGTTCTTCGCAATTCCTTTACTACCACCTTTGTGGAGTGGGGCAATGTCTGTTGTTTTTAGTGTGTGTGGGATGACCCCTGTGTCCATGCTCTCTCTCCATCTCTCCATAAAATGCTGAAGGCACATGAGAGGGGCTTCTTGCAATTCTTGATGAACACAGAGTTCCGCAAGTCTGGGCCTGTGGCAAAGTGCATGGGCATGTCATTAAATGCCTCTTCAAAGACTTGTGAAGTTAGAATAATATCCGAGTGTTTTGGGATAACCAAATTTTGGGTTTCGTTCATAAAAAATGTTTGGATTGTTGAATCTTAGTCTGGGCAGTGGATCGCTGAACACCGAGTCATATTGGGACTTTAGTATCTCACTCATTGCTTGGCTATCATCTGTGTATATCCCATCCCACCTAAACAGGGGCCCAATACTGGGTGTTGGTTTTCCCTTCGATTTGGCATAAGAGAAGAAGTATTTTGTTTTTTTTTCAGTTTCATTTATGGCTTCTAGTTCTTCCTGTGATTCTTGTCTCCTATAAGATTCCTTCAGCTTAAGTTCAATATTTTCAGTTTCATTGACTAGTTCCTCCCTTCGTATTTCAGATATATTGACCCCACTCAGCTGCTCTGTGACTCTTCGCCTTCGTCTGTATAGGGAACGTCTCTCTCTTTCTAGGTTACATTTTCTCTTTCTTTTTTCTTAATGGAATGTGTCTTGAGCAGATCTCAAGAACCACAGAATTAATTTTTTCAAGGCATATGTTGAGATCCGTGTTGTTTAGGATATCTTCCCAGCTTGTTTCATTTAGGAGATGGTTTACTTGATTCCATTCTATGTTTTTGTTATTGAAATTGAATTTTGTGAAGAGGCCTTCATGACTGTTCACATTTTGCTGGTCCAGAGCCCTGTGCATTTTGGGACTATTGTGAGCAAAATCAATAGCTTGTTCATGAAATGTAACTGGTAACACTACGAGATGCTTGACTGTGGTGGAAACACTATCAGCTGACAACTTACATGTATTTTTCTCCATCAGTACACCGTTACTATAATAGTAACAATTATCGAGATCCTTTGCTTCACTCTCAGTAACTGCTATATCTCTCAGTCTTTCCAGTGACTGATCAACAAACTGATCCTTGATTAAATCATCATGAGTAAGAAATTTAACGTCAGTTGTGTCCTGACTAGGTTGATGACAGGATGGAGTCAGTGTTAATGATCCTGGGCGCAGAGCGTCACTAAACAACATATTTAAGCCCAAGTCATTGTCATCCACTAACTCAACAGGAGACAAGGATGCTTGTTGTATCTTTGACATAGCTCTAGTAATTGCGCTGAGAGGAAATAAAATAGGCTTCTCTCTACAAGCTTCAATGGCATAATTATCATCAGTGTTATTATCAATCACAAGTGGTTCTTTACATATACCAGCATGAAGGATATCGTTCTCTATCAACAAGTCCACTGACCTGATGGGAAATGCACCACTGGAAATACCCACTGAAATATAACCAGTGTAATAGCTTGTTTCAATGTAAACTTTGTGCAGAGGTACTTTTATAACAGCCCCACCATAGGCTTCTAACAATACATCTATTTTGCAATAGGTATCATCAGTTATGGGCAGTACATCTTCTCTTAATAATGTGAGATAACTGCCAGTGTCTCTGAAAGTAATTATCTCAGATGTGATTCGTCAAATCCTACTTTACCTCTCGAAAAGTAAGGACTCATCGCTGAACGAATCTTTTCGTCAGATACACTTTCTGACGCTAGTCATCTGTTCTGAGTAATATTATCTAAAACAGTAGGATCAGAGGTATTACTAGGATTTTGGAGCCTTTGTTGCTCGGAAGAGGATACGACTTGTGTGGGGGCGCCAGCCGCATGACTGCTTCTTGTATCTCTTTCTAACTTATAGCAATACTCTTTAGCATGTCCTTTTCTGTTACAATAGGTACATTTAACTTTCTTCTTCTCGATATCAGATTTCTCTCTAGCCACAGAGACAGATTCAGGATTGTGAGTTTTCCTGGTAAAGGTATGAGAAGTTACAGTAGCAGGTACAGCAGGCCGGCAATGAGCAGCTGATTTAGGTTGCCAATTTCTAGGACAATTTTTAGTTACCTTGTTTCTCTGTGTTTTAGTACATACAATTTTGTGAGAAATCTCGTAATTGTCTGCTAATGCTGCAGTTTCTGGAATATCCGAGGTAGTATGATCGATCAGATATTCTTGTATATCAGCAGACATACAGTTGTTAAACTCTTCGTGTAGTAACAGCTGAACTAGACTGTTGTAGTTGTTACATTTCGCAGATCTACACCATCTCTCAAATGCAACTTTTTTCTCACGAGCAAACTCTACACAAGTTTGATCTTGTCGTCGTTGTAACGTACAAAATGCACGTTGATAACTTACAGGCAACAAGTTATATGTCTCTAGAATAGTTTGCTTGACAGCATCATAACTAATGTACTTGGCAAATGGTAAAGCAGCAGTGCAAGTTTGAGCTCTTCCTGTCAAAGCTGTGTGCAACAAGGTAGCCCAGTGCTTACGTGGCCAGTTCATAGCACGTGCCTGGTTCTCAAACACATCAAAATAGGTGTCTAAGTCACTCTGCAGCTTTCTGCACATTAAATGTGTCCTGTGATCCATCAGTCTGTTGTCTTCCAAGACGAACATTTTCTCTCTGGAAATCTTCTTCATTCAATATCCTCTGTGCCTCTATTTGCGCAGTCTGCAACATAATGTTCCTGAGAGATAGGACCAGTAGGTAATGGAGGAGTAAGGAATGTAACGAATGAATCTAGACGGTCCTTAGGTCGGGCACCTAGTCCAGCCATCCCTAGAGAGTCTAGATCTGGTCTAGGATAAGTAGATATAGGTGTAGTATACACGGTACTAGTATGAGGCTGAGTCATACTACCAGCTATACTCTGTACTATTGTGTTAGTGAGGCGTGAAGGTGTGAGCGGAGGTACACTAGGCTCAGACACTTCTGCCGTAGTTGCTCTCTCTTTTACGTCATCAAATAGAGTCATACTTCCTAATTGTGACACTAGGCTTTCTGTATCTGAATCATAATCAGACATCTCTGCATGAGCAGGAAACAATATATCATTAATTAATGCTCTGACAGTTTCTGCGGTGTAATTCCTGTTATACGTCACACCGAGATATTTGGCTACTCGCCATCACGTCTGAAGTTTTAATGTACTTAACTCAAAGTCAGAGTATCAGTTAACTGTTTCACTTTAACATACATCACGAAAATAATATACTACGAGAGAGTGATTATGGGAAACTATAATCCTAATAGGAATTTTAGTGTTGGTTGTCTTAGAGCTAGAGCTCATAAACAATATTTCTATCTCCTTCGATCAAGAGACTCAGTCAAGTACATACATCCACCTGGTATGTTATACAAGACTAAACTCAAAGTCTTCAGATTAGGAAAGTATTCTAAGTGTTTGATCATAGAGTTACTAGTATGTCAAACTGGATAATTTCTCCAACACCTTGGATCAAGAGCATCCCGGACAGGTCCCCATTTGTTACAAAAAAAACGCGATTTCTAAAAAGCTTAGAGATCTCCAGTGAATACTAGAAAGGACTGCCCTTCTAGCATCCAGCCTGTTACTGGGTTTTCGTAACAGTTAGTCAGTATCCTTGTCCAATTATCCATTAGAATTCAATAAGAATTATTAGTGCTTCAGGATTACAACTGGTAGGCTACTAACTAGAGAAATTAAATTTTAATAAATTTAATAATTAAGTTGTCTAGGCGTATATCAAATTAAATTAAATCATTATCAACAAAATAAGAATAATCACTTCTCTCGTGTACAGTATTATTGTGCTGAAAGCACATATCACATTTATAAGTCTTAAGTACCGTCTGGTACATTAACATTTAATAATACAATATACAAATAAGTTTGTGTGTATGTGTGTAAGTGCTCTAAGTAGTTCGCTATGTCTCACGACTCGACTAGACTTAAACAAGTAACTGACAAAGTCCTCAAATAAACTAACTTTTTGACCAACTGGCAATCAGAACAGTCTGCTTGAACAATAAAAAGAATGCTAAGCCCAATAGCAATATAACAAGCAAAAGTGACACAGAATCAGGAACAAGGGGATAATATAATGACACTAAGTAGGAACCATCAACAGATCCTCCACAAAAGTCACAAAACTCCCATACTACTGAATCTAAGTTCAGCATAAGAATATCCCCGACTGTGACAGTACACAGATACCAGTACAAGTTAGGTCAGAAGCTACAGCTTAGGACCTGAGTTGCTCAGAGTGTCTATGCGACACACAACCTCAGTACAACGTCGAAAATCAATGAGTCTAGACAGTGTTCTGTGAACAGAGTCCTACAGAACCAACAAGAAAGCTATAGAGACGATCTTCCAACAAGGGCCAATAAGGGAGATTTAGGCACTTCTTGTCTGGAATACGTCCAACCACCAAGCGAGTCTAGACCAGACTGAATACTTCAGGCGAGGTGTCAACACCCCCCCCCCTCGATCACGTGATAGTTCCGTGGACAGTTGCTGCCCAATAACAACGAGAAGCCGGCAGAGTAACGAGCCACAAGCGATAATTACAGTAGTTAGACAATCAAGACTTGAACTATATAGGAGCACATAATATATGAAAGTTGCATCCTACCTAACAACATAACTAAGTCAAATAATAATATAAAGCAATATATTTATGATTTAGCTATTATCGCAAATATAAGCAATGTAAAATTATATGAAAAGGTAATATACATTATATACATATACATAATATACATCATATACATTGTGACCCATTCAGGGGTTGCAACAATTAGTCATGGCTCCAGGCCCCTCTTATATTACTCTTGCTTACCATCCTCCCCTCTCTTCCCCGGATTCAACCTACCAAGTAGTCTCTCAGGTATGACCAACGATCCAGATACCCTAAGGACATGCATCTCCACCTTAGTTATTGAAAATATGAATCTTCGAGAGACGCTAACAAAACAAGACACCAGGATGACACAACTTGAGAACAAAATCCTCAGTCTTGAACAAAAGTTATCAACACCAGGAATGACTAACTGTGACAAGACCATCCAAACAGTCATAGATAGCCATACCCAAGAAATAATATCTCTTAATATGAAGGTTGAAGAAGCAGTAAAAGAATGGAAGAACAACTTAGATAACCAGTTCAGTGACTACTTTGCTCTCCAAGAAGATAAAACTGAACAAGAATAAACTATCGGACGCAGTAATAGTTAACAGTCCACTTTTTTCCAGTGATATGAACCAAACAAACAGTAAAGAAATTACTCTGCAGATCATAAAGGGCCAAACAAGTGTTATTGTACCAGAGTCAGAAATAAAAGAAGCCAGGTTACTAGGATCCCATGGTAGAAAAAGTATTATGCTTAGATTCCACTCACATGACAGGAAAAAAGACTTAATTATTGCATCTATTAAAGTAAAGAAAGAGGTATACATAAACGAGTGTCTTACCAAAAAACGTCAGACTCTGTATAGAGTCAGAAAACTTAAGCGGGAGAATAATGACACAATACACCAATGCTTCACACGGGATGGGAAAATTCTATTAAGGAAAACAAATGTAGGTCAACTGTACACAATCACGAACGAGAATGATCTATCACGATTTCTCAGGGATACTAATCTTACAGAGAATAACTAAACAATGTCCAACCTAAAAGCCTACGTAATGTAGTGTATGTTTTGCTCCATTATTGTTCAAATTTCATTGTACAATCTCTTAGTAATTAAATAATCAACTACCTCATTTTGTGATTTTGCTAGCAAGCATAAGTCACCTTATGTAATTTTCTTTTTTACTATTGTTTGCTTAAACATTAGCTGAATTGATACTTTCTCTGTCCATATTACTACCTCATATTTTTTTTAAATACTATCAATTGATATTACTTACTAAAATTAATAATTACCATTTTTACTATAATTTCAATTTACTCTTAACATTTTTGACATTTAATAACCATTACTTGTCTAATTACCTTTACCTGTTTTAATACCACATTTAACTATCTTAGAGTACTCTTAATTACCTTGTACTTGCCAAATAACCTCAAGTATAACTACCAGTGCAATATTGAATGAAATAAACATTACTTTTTTCACTTTTTTTGTAATCATTATTACTTACTAAAATTTTATTAAACACCATATTTACTACCAGTCAATTTTACTTTTGTACATTAAACATTATTTTATACTTCCCATAACATTTTGTTGCCAAATTTTCAAGTTTGTATATTCAACTCCAACCTTTATATTATCCTTTGTACCTGTGTACCTGTCTACCTGTGTACCTGTGTACCTGTCTACCATCTTACTATCATATTATAACCAAGACATTGCCATTGTTATTTTTTACTATTATTCTTTTGGTACTTTAATTGTGAATTTTATTTTGTCAATTTAAATTTATTTATTTATTTATTTATTTATTTATTTATAGTAATTTTAGCATACATACAGAGGTACAAAAAAATACAGGTAAGAGCAGCATGCCAAAGCCACTTATATGCATAGCATTACGGGCTGGCTTAAAATTAACTTAAGATTAACTAAGCAATGATGAAATCAGTGATAAAACATTATTGTAAACAGATAACTATAAAGCACAAATGAGTATTACAAAGACAGGTCATATGGTTGCATGCATTGCTGTATATTCAGTCGAATGGAGCATTCTGTTAGGTAGTGTATTTAAAAAAATAATAAAGTTAGATTGGGTCCTAGGTTTAACATTTGTGTGATATAATTGTGAGTAACATTTAGGATATACAATTTATAAGGTTCAGTTATTCAGTATTTATTTGGTTTTGAGTGAGTGAGTGATCTTTGAGAAGAGACTTGAATTTATAAACAGGTAGTGTTTCTTTTATTCAAAACAGGTAGTGTTTCTTTTATATTTACAGGTAATGAATTCCAGATTTTAAGGCCTTTTATGTGCATTGAGTTTTTACATAGCTTGAGATGGACACGAGGAACATCAAAGAGTGATCTGTGCCTTGTGTTATGGTCATGTGTTCTGTTGAGGTTGGCAAGGAGATGTTTGAGGGGAGGGTTAATATCAGAGTTAAGTGTTCTATGTATGTAATAGGTGCAGTAATAAATATGGGTGTTTTGTATGGTGAGTAGGTTGAGTGTTTTGAATATTGGTGGGAGTGTGCTGCCTGTAGTGAGAATTTGTTATCATTCAAAACTGCAGCCTTTTGTTGGATAATTAGTGGTCTGAGATGGTTAATTGTTGTTGAGCCCCATGCACAAATTCCATAGGTGAGATAGGGGTAAATAAGAGAGTGATAAAGGGCCAGGAGGGCTGACTGTGGAACATAGTACCGTATCTTCGATAGTATGCCTACAGTCTTGGAAATTTTCTTAGAAATTTGTTGTATATGTGTATGAAATTTGAGTCTATTATCAAGGTGGATTCCTAAGAATTTTCCCTCTGTTAGCTTTGTGATAGGTGATCTGTTTATCGTTATGTTAAGAGGTACATCTGTAGCTCTGTTACCAAACTGAATGAAGTAGGTTTTGTCAATGTTTAGTGTAATGTGTTAGTCCTCATCCAGGTAGATATTTTCTGTAATTCGGTGTTTACAGTATTGGCTAGCGTGACTGGGCTCGGGTGAGAGAAGACATATGTAGTGTCATCTGCAAAAAGTGTGGGTTTGAGTAATTGCAAAGCATTTGGTAGGTCATTTATGTATAGGAGAAAGAGAAGAGGGCCAAGGACACTTCCCTGTGGGACACCAACTGTAATTGGTTGAGCGGAAGAGCTTGCCCCATTTGCGTACACATATTGGCTTCTGTTGCTGAGGTATGACTTGAGGTAGTTGAGGGAGTGCCCTCTAATACCATAGTGTGACAATTTTACGTAGAGCAAGTCATGGTCAACTGTATCAAAAGCTTTACGTAAGTCAATGAAGATCCCCAGTGGGACTTCTTTTTTCTCTATTGCAGTGTATATATGTTCTAGCATGTGTATAATAGCATCATTAGTATTTTTATTAGGCCTGAATCCAAATTGGCAGGGGTTGAGAATGTTTTGGGAGATGAGGTAGGAGTAGATTCGTTTATGAATTAATTTTTTCGAAGATTTTTGAGAGAGGGTGTAAATTGGATATTGGCCTATAGTTATTCAACTCAGTTTGGTCTCCTCCTTTATGGATCGGGGTGACCCTTGCTATTTTGAGAGCTGTAGGGAAGGTGGAGGATTCAATGGATTTGTTAAAGAGTGTTGCAATGATTGGTGATAGTACTTGTGGTAAGGTATTTAAATCTCCTGCTTTGTTTTTTAGTGCGTTGATAATAAGGGAGACTTCGTATGGGTTAGTCGGAGCTAGGAACAGTGTGTTCGGGTAGTTGCCAGTGAGGTAGTCATTTGGTGGGGTATCTGAGCTTGGGATTTTATTGGCAAGGTTTTGTCCTATAGTGGAGAAGAAATCATTGAGTCTGTTTGCTGTTTCTGTTGGTGGGAGTTGGGGTTCATCTGATTTTGCTAATTTTATTTCGCTATTTCATGATATCTTTTTTGTTCCCAGAATTTCTGATAGGGTCTTCCAGGTCTTTTTTATATCACCTCGTAAGTTGGATAATCTGTTCTCATAATACAATTTTTTTGCCCTTCTTATCAGGCTGGTTAGGATTGACAAGTAACATTTTGTTTGGTCTCTGGTTATTTGACCCATTCTGTACTGTTTTTCATATCGGTGTTTTGTATTTATGGATTTGAGAATGCTGGGTGTTAGCCAGGGACTGTTCAGTCTCTTAGTTGTCATCTGTTTAGTTTTTTTAGGGCAGTGCTTGTTATAGAGGTATTGGGTCTTTTTTAGAAAATTATTAAAACATTCGTCAATATCTGTATAGATTTCTAGCTCAGTGTGCCAGTCAATGTTTGTTACCGCTGTTGTGAAGTTATTAATGGCTGCCTCATTGTGAAGTCTGAAGGTGACTAGTAGTGTCTTGGGGTATTTTACCCAGAGTTGTTATGAGGAAAGTAGGGTAGTGGTCTGTGGTATTATCTGTAATTATGCCTGATTTTAAAGGGGATATGGTGTTGGTCCAGATGTGGTCAAGTAGGGAAACACTAGTCTCCGTAACTCTTGTAGGTTTTGTTACTGTTGGTAGCAACATGCAGTTACTCATTGTGTTTGTGAATTCAGTTACGTGTGGGTCCTGGTCTTGCAGGAGATTTATATTGAAGTCACCTGAGAGTAGTAAGTGATCTTTGTTCATGCGTGCATCAGTTATCATACTTCATAGGTTTTGACTAAATTGGCTAATGTTTGATTGTGGAACTCTGTAGATGTTTATCACTGTGAGAGGTTTTTGTAGGTATTTGGATTTGAATTTAGCTATTATATATTCCCCATGTTCATCCCTTGTGCAAGTATTAGTGATACATTCTAGTTGGTCTGAGTAGTATATAGCTGTGCCACCCCCTTGTTGGTCTGGCCTACAGTTGTGTATGGCTGTGTAACCAGGAATGGTATAGACATCTGTATCAGGCTTTAGCCAGGTTTCAGTTAGTGTAATGATGGACATATTGGCATGCAAGGAATTTAGTAATGCTAGGAGGTCATCGTAATGCTTGCTTAAAGATCTGATATTGTAGTTAAAGATAGTTATGTTGTTGTTGGCTCTGAGAAGTGCCTTTGATTGTTCTGCTGTGTAATAATTATAGTAACTGTTTGAATCATTTAAGTCATTAAATAAGAGGTTGGTATCAGGATCAATGCTTGTAATCATAAGATTTGTAGTGAATCTATAGTTAGAATTAAGTATAAAACAAAGTAAATATTCTAAAGCTAAAAAAATAGCACCTGAATTATTTAACAAATGTAAAAATAATGAGCTAAGGTAGTTTTTTAAAGCTAAAATAAAGGAGACAATATAAAAGGGACTAAAATAATTTGTGGTGAACAAATAAAGTGATGATCAAATAATGGAGCTTGGGAATATGATAGTAGGTAGTACTTTAAAGGTAATTCTTTAAAGTTAGAATTATAATATAAAATTATAATATGAAAGGGACCAATATAAGTTGTGGTGAACAACAAAGTGGTAATCAAATAATTGCACTAAGGTCTAATATAATGACTTTTGTGGAGTCTATGTTTTGAGCTAGAATGAGCTATAGTACAACTAGATTTAATCTAATAATATAAAAACACAAATTAAAAATAGCACCAGTCTCTCACTAGTAATTGCAATATGGTCTAATATAATGAATTTGGTATTGACTATAGTACAACTGAGTTTAATCTAATAATATAAAAAAGGCACAAGACTCTCAATTGTAATTGCACTAAGGTGTTATATAAGTTATTTACAAGAATTAGAGTATAACTAGATTTAAGTTGACAAGATAAAATATGCAAGTTAAGGTAGCAAAAGAATAAAAAAAGTAGAAAAAAAAATATATGAGGTAGTTGGTACTAGTTAGCAAAAGATAGTTAAGGGCCTTGAACAATAATATAATTGAAATATACACTAATTGCACACACAATATAGTCACTAAGATATGAAAACAATCTTAGAGTAGGAATTATAATATAAACTTGTAATATAAAAATACAAATTGAAATGGTACTTGCAATTGCACTAGAGTCTGGTATATGTTGTTGATAAGATTAAGAGTATAACTAGATTTAAATTGACAAAATATAATTCACAATTAAAGTACCAAAAGAATAATAGTAAAAAATAACAAGGGTAATGTCTTGGTTATAATATGATAGTAAGATGGTACACAGGTACACAGGTACAAAGGATAATATAAAGGTTGGAGTTGAATATACAAACTTGAAAATTTGGCAACAAAATGTTATGGGAAGTATAAAATAATGTTTAATGTACAAAAGTAAAATTGACTGGTAGTTAATATGGTGTTTAATAAAATTTTAGTAAGTAATAATGATTACAAAAAAGTGAAAAAGTAATGTTTATTTCATTCAATATTGCACTGGTTGTTATACTAGTGGTTATATGGCAGTACAAGGTAATTAAGAGTACTCAAAGATAGTAAATGTGGTATTAAAACAGGTAAAGGTAATTAGACAAGTAATGGTTATTAAATGTCAAAAATGTTAAGAGTAAATTGAAATTATAGTAAAAATGATAAT
This sequence comes from Cherax quadricarinatus, assembly GCF_026875155.1. Taxonomy (NCBI): domain Eukaryota; kingdom Metazoa; phylum Arthropoda; class Malacostraca; order Decapoda; family Parastacidae; genus Cherax; species Cherax quadricarinatus. The sequence goes on from NC_069442.1 coordinate 32,735,910, forward strand.
TATTAATTTTAGTAAGTAATATCAATTGATAGTATTTAAAAAAATATGAGGTAGTAATATGGACAGAGAAAGTATCAATTCAGCTAATGTTTAAGCAAACAATAGTAAATAAGAAAATTACATAAGGTGACTTATGCTTACTAGTAAAATCACAAAATGAGGTAGTTGATTATTTAATTACTAAGAGATTGTACAACGAAATTTGAACAATAATGGAGCAAAACATACACTACACTACGTAGGCTTTTAGGTTGGACATTGTTTGGTTATTCTCTGTAAGATTAGTATCCCTGAGAAATCGTGATAGATCATTCTCGTTCGTGATTGTGTACAGTTGACCTACATTTGTTTTCCTAACTAGAATTTTCCCATCTCGTGTGAAGCATTGGTGTATTCTGTCATTGTTCTCCAGCTTAAGTTTTCTGACTCTGTACAGGAGGTTCTGACGTTTTTTGGTAAGACACTCGTTTATGTATACCTCTTTCTTTACTTTAATAGATGCTATAATTAAGTCTTTTTTTCTAGTTATACTCTTGATCTTGTCAACAACCTATACCAGACTCTAGTGCAATTGCAAGTACCATTTCAATTTGTATTTTTATATTATAAGTTTATATTATAAGTCCTATTCTAAGATTGTTTTCATATCTTAGTGACTATATTGTGTGTGGCAATTAGTGTATATTTCAATTACATTATTTTTCAAGGCCCTTAACTATCTTTTGCTAACTAGTACCAACTACCTCATATATTTTTTTTTTTTTACTTTTTTTATTCTTTTGCTACCTTAACTTGTATATTTTATCTTGTCAATTTAAATCTAGTTATACTCTAATTCTTGTAAACAACTTATATAACACCTTAGTGCAATTACAACTGAGAGTCTTGTGCCTTTTTTTATCATTAGATTAAACTCAGTTGTTCTATAGCTAATTCTGGCTCAATACATAGTCAATACCAAAGTCATTATATTAGACCATAGTGTAATTACTAGTGAGAGCCTGGTGCTATTTTTAATTTGTATTTTTATATTATTAGATTAAACCTAGTTGTACTATAGCTCATTCTAGCTCAATACATATACTATACCAAAGTCATTACATTAGACCTTAGTGCAATTACAAGTGAGAGTCTTGTGCTATTTTTAATTTGTATTTTTATATTATTAGTTTATACCTAGTTGTACTTTAGCTCATTCCAGCACAACACAGACAACACCAACTTCATTATGTGTATTAGTGACTATACTTTACATGACCAAAATGCTATAGCTATATACTTGTCCAAACTTCCCCCCACTACAGATATCAGTACTAAAACTCAACACACAACTCAGGATATAAATAACCATAATTTAAACCTAGAAGATGATTGATCACGTTGACCCTGATCTAAACCTACATAATCTGACTCACAATCAAAACCTATTGGAAAGTAACTGCCTTTACTACACAGCATCACAAGCCAGCATTATCCTAAACAATGATAAAAGTCTATCAGTACTTAACCCTTTGACTGTTTCAGGCCCCTCTCTGAAACTGTCATTCTATGTCGCTCAATTTTTGAAAAAAAAAAAATTATTTTTTCTTATGAAATGATAGAGAATCTTTTCCCGATGGTAATGACACCAAAAGTTCGAAATTTGGTCGAAAACTCGTGGAATTATGCTCCCGCGAAGTTAGCGGTCTCGGCGACATATGCGTATCGGCGATTTCGCCGACTTTGAGCCCAATTTTCAGCCAATTCCATTGTTCCAGTTGACCAAACTCATAGCTATTTCTTTAGAACTCCATTTTATCTATCAGCTGAGTACAAGAAACCTCCCATTTACTAATTTGGACTACCCAATATGGTGGTCAGAAATTGGCAATTTGGCCAATTTCACGCAAAATAAAAAAGATGCCAATTTCAAAATAGGGTCCAGAATAAACAAGGTAGACATTCGTGGCACTAAAATAACATATGCTCTGTTCATTAGTCACATCTCTAGGCCCCTCTTATATTATTATTGCTTTCTATTTTGATTTTTTATTCATACAAAAAAATACAAAATTTACTGTTATGCAGACGACTGCATTATTGTAAAAATGGTATAAATAATATCAGTGCACTAATGAAAGAATATTAGACTCCCCAGTTGACGTGTATTGGACGTGTGGTGTGATTTATTTACTCTTGAACATTGGTAAAAATCGAACATTTTCGCTACTTTGAGCTCAGTTTCAAGGTCGTTTTCATCGTAAAAATAATGAAAATCATCTCTATTTCTGTAATATGTTTTCCATTTTATCACCTAAGACCATGAAAACACGAATACAACGATAAATACTATACGAAAATACACCTCAAAGTCGGCGTTTTATTCCAAAAAAACGATCAGTTTTTTTTTTCTCATTACGCAATGTATGCTGCAGGATTTTTTTTATGTGGTGCACACTGACCACACAGACCCATTCTCTCACATGTGGGCCTACCAGCTTTCTCCCACTTGATTTGAAGCCGCTAGAATTATTGAGTATATATACGTCAGAAACATTGGCTCGTAAGACGTATTTATACGTCGAAAACAGTCAAAGGGTTAACTACAACATCAGGTCCTTAAGCAAACACTATGATGACCTCCTGGCACTCCTTGAATCACTAAAGACACCTTTCTCCTGCATTATTCTTACTGAGACCTGGCTTAAACAGGACACAATAGATATCTACCCTCTACCAGGATACACAGCAATCCACAACTGCAGACCATACCAAGTTGGGGGTGGTATTGCAATCTATTACTCTAACCAATTATCTTGTATTAGCACCAATTGCTTTAGTGATGAATATGGAGAATACATTTTTGCTAATTTTACTGTAGAAAACCTTAAGATGCCTTTAACAATAGGTGCCATTTACCGGATACCCCACACAAACATCCCAAACTTCAGTGAGAAATTAAAGGCACTAATAACAAACAGACAAATGAATAAGCACACCTTCTCTTAGCTGGAGACTTCAACATCAACCTTGGCCTACTAGATGATCAGCCTGTAACTGATTTCATCAAAAATATGAACAACACACTTCTCATACCAACAATAACTAAACCAACCAGGCTCACTGAAACAAGTGCAACTATAATAGACCAATATACTAGCCCCCCTTAAATCAGGGATAATCACAGATAGCACTACAGACCACTACCCTACCTTCCTCTTGACAAACATTAGTAAACCACCACTTGAATACAACAAAGTCTCATTTAGACTCCATGATGAGGCCTCAATAAGGAAGTTCACAGCTGACCTAGAGACTGTTGACTGGCCTACAGAATTCTCCAAGGCCAATGGTATTGATGACTGGACAGACATTTTTCTTAACAAACTACTTAGACTATACAACAAACATTGTCCTATAAAAACGAAACGGATCATGGCTAACCAGCACCATTCTGAAATCCATTGATAAGAAACACCAATATGAAAAGCAATATAGACAGGGCTTAATACACAAAGATATTCTTAAACACTATTCATCAGTCCTCACCAAAGTAATAAAGAATGCCAAACAACTATACTACTCCAGTAGATTCACTGACGCAAGAGGAGATATAAAAAGACCTGGAAAACACTCAGATTCTAGGGACACACAAACTGAAAAAAAACAAGAATACAGTGGACCCCCGCATAACGATGGCATCACATAGCGATTTTTCCGCATACCGATTACTTTTATCGCAAAATTTTTGCCGCGCATACCGATTAAAAACCCGCTTACCGATTTTCGTCCGAGACGCGTCCAATGTGCCCTCAGCCAGCCTCACATGTGCCGGCCGTCCCATTGTTTACCAGCCAGCCTCCGCGGTAACATCCAAGCATACACTCGGAATATTTCGTATTATTACAGTGTTTCGGTGCTGTTTCTGGAAAATAAGTGACCATGGGCCCCAAGAAAGCTCTAGTGCCAACCCTGTGGTAAAAAGGGTGAGAATTAGTATGGAAATTAAGAAAGATTTTGAAGGGTTTGGGGCTAACCCTGAGAAGCCTATGCCAGTTGTGGAATCCATTGTGCCTACTCAAAGATTAAGGAAATGTGTGCACAGTGGGTTGAACTGCAACCTTTATAGATGAAAATCACCCTGACACAGCTGTTGCAAGCCGTGCTGGTGACTATTTCAATGACAATGTTGTGGCCATTTTAGACAAATCGAAAAAGGAAACGGGGGAGGCAGAGTCAGGTTTTTTTGGTGGGGTCCAGTAAAAAAAAAGCCCCCCCCCCCCCCCATGGCATTAAAAAAAGAAGGGGAAGAAACCCCCGGAAAAGGGATTGCTCCCTCAATTTAAAGGGAAGGGATTCCCCCTTCTAAACATTAAGAAGAAATGTTCCCCCCCCCCTCCCATCCCATCAATCTTTCACCAGATCTTCAAAAAAGTAAGTGTCAGTAATTGTGCAGCCTTTTTAGTTTGTTTTTATTAAAATTAACATTTAAGGGAAAAAAAAATTTTTTTTTCATATTTTGGGCGTCTTGCAGGATTAATTTTTTTCCATTTTTTTTTGGGAAAATTCATTCGATAACGTTTTATTTCGCAACGATGAGCCCTTTGCACGGATTAAAATCTTTAAACCCGGGGGTCCACTGTTTTGTCCAACTGAACCAAATGAAACCCCATGAAAAACCCTCTGCACAGCTAAAAAGATAAAAAACTTCTTCCAACCATATTTCTAACTCCCCAAAAAAATCCCACGTCCAATCCCCATGGGGGGGGCTACCTGAGGGGAAATTTCCAAAATTTTCCTTCTTTTTGCTCCAACTGACCCAGGGAAGACACCGGATTATAAATCATTTAAAAAATAACTCGGGAAATCTGTCTCAGTCCCCCATTTTTGTACAAGAGGTGGCTCAGTCCTTCGCATGTTATTCTTTTACTTTTTAACAATTCCTAGAAACTAGACCTTCCCAAATTATAAGACGGAAAGGGGTTACCCAATAATAAAAGGGTGCCTAAAATTTTAAAAAAACAAAGGGCCCAAATATAAAACTTACCTTGTATCCAAAATCTTGAGAAACCGTCCCACAGGGACTGTTTCATTTAAAACGTCAAAAAAACATCCCAACCCCCTGCCTTTAGTTTCAGGAAAAATAAAAGCCTAACGATCAATCAAAAAAAATGCAATCTGCTTTACACAGCTTGGAAAAAAGGAAATCCCTAAAATTTTTTTTGCCCTAAGAAAGCTTTTGACACAGTAACCATGGCCCCTACCCAAAAACTTGTCTTTTGGGTAAAAGGGCCATGCATTTTCATATTTCAAATTTCCTTACTAATGGTATAGATGTCCCCATTAAGAACAGCTCACAAACAGCCACTTGATACTGGATTTCCCACGGGGAAGTGTCCTTGGTCCCCTGCTTTCCTCTATACTTAATGATTTTCCAAACGTATCTCACACCTGAACCCCTTCCTTTGCTGACGACTCGATTTATGTCATCTCTCCCCCTAATTTCCCCCCTCAACACCATTTTTAATGGGGAGCTGATCAAATACGACTTGGATGACGCCAAAAAACTTACCTTAACGTTGAAAAAAACCTATACTTATTTTTGGGTAGCAAGGGGAGTGCGCAAATTAACATTAAATCGAAAACACTTAATTGCCAGCTAATGAGGGCAAATTCCTAGGCCATACCCGCAAAACCAACTTCAGCACCCTATAAAACACAAACCAAAAAAGTACCAAAAGGGTTTGGGATCCCTCCAAAGATACGATATACGTGCCGCAAATGCCCTTCTCACACTATACCATTCCTTATACGTGTATACCAAACCTCACCTATGCTATCTGTGGGGGGTTAAACTGCAGCAACACACCAAACCCAATAAAAACCCAAAAAAAAAGCCGCGTAAGAATAATATTAAACCCCACCCCTGGAAACACACCTCCCCATTTCATAGATCAAACTTACTCCCTTTCGTACATCCACATTTATTTGCAATCTACATCTACGGGCCTTTAAAATTTCCCAATATTAACCTTTGACCTAAAACGCTTTCGATAGTTGTGACGAACCCACAGGCACAACAGGGGACACAAACATCTCTAACTTTCCCCCCGTGTCCGACAAAACCCTTTAAAAAAATTCATGTATGTCAAAGGCCCTAAAATCGGAAAACCCTACCTGAAAATTCCAAAACTGAACACATTCCACCTTAAAAAATACCACAGAAAACATCTTATCCCCCTGATACCCCTGTCAACTAATAAAACGAATACCACTGGTGGTTCCACTTACACTCACTCCTCATTTGACCTAAACAGAAATATCAATCTAAATTTTCCAAAACAATGAATTTTAACATCATAATTTGGGCCTGGATCCCCAAATACTGAAAAAATTATAGTGTCAAAAAAAAAAGCTTTACTTGCTAAACTCACAATATATTTGTCACTTAGCCAAAATACCAACTTACTCAAAATTTTTGAAATTTTTTAAACTTAAGATTTAATTTAAGTCCCCCGAAATGCCTACCCATGCTAGATTTCTATGGTACACTCTGTAATTATTATTTTACTACATGAAACCACAAAATAACCAAATTCTCTAAACTCAGCTTGTAACCCTTATAGAGAATAAACTTTAAATTTTGAATTTGTTTTTGAATTTGGAATTTTTTTTCACAAAAAAATGGAAGATTTTTTTCGTTTATGCTTATTGTAAAAATTATAGAAAATATAACCCTTTCTTCCCGTTTTTGGAAAATTTGGACTGGCGGCGGACAGGTATTGAACGGGCTCATTTTTTTACTTTAGATCGCTACAGATAGCTTTCTGTACTGTGGTGCAATTTCGGTACTTTTCATCATGAAAGCCATCAAAAACCATATCTATTTCTGTAATAATCTTCCATTCTATAAAATGAGACTAAAAAAATGAGAATTAACCATAAAAACATAAAAAAAATATACCACTGAGCGCCCGTTGGCTAAGAAGGAAGTCTGCAAATTTATGATCTGATTTTTTTTCATTTTTGGTTACATTAAAAAGTTTTTTTTCCCACATACATTGCCCAAGTTTGAATAAATAACCCAACAAAAAAATGAAAAAATAAAAATAATTAATAATAATAATTTAGAAATACAGTACGGGGGTACGACTTAGTGACTCAGTGACATACATATACAGAAAAAGCCGCGTTTGCGATATTTAAAAGCAAATTTTGGGTAGTGCCCCAGGATAACCCCACATCAGTGACTAAACCCAGGTACCCATTTATTTGGGATGAAATAGACAACAGGTGAAAGAAACACCCCCAATGTTTCACCCAGGTGGGAATCTAAAATTTCCAAAATATTAAAGGCAACCCAAGCCAGGTATAGGAAAAACCATGTTGTCTGACTTTTTTGGGGTTTTCCCGGGTTTTCTCCACCCAAATCTGCTATTGTGAAATCATAAAAGAAAAAAATTTTTTTTTTTCAGGTTTTTTTTTGCAGTACGGTGTTTATCACAGTTTTTTCCTGTGCTACACTCTTTTTTCTCTAAACCCCCGCGGGGTAGGAGAATGGTACTTTAACTACCCTTCATACCTCCGTCGAAAAATGCTCTATTATGCCAATTTATTCATTTTGAGTATTTAAATGTTTTATGTTATTTATTTTGTTTATTATGTTTTAAAATTTGACAATTGTGATAGGCAATAGGCTGTAGTTTTGATATTATTTTTTTTTTTTTTTTAACACACGGCCGATTCCCACCAAAGGCAGGGTGGCCTGAAAAAGAAAAGTTTCAGTCATTCACTCATCATGTCTTGCCAGAAGGGTGCTTTTAAATACAGTTTTTTAAAATCAACATTTAAAACCCCACCTTTAGGGCGGGACTGTCTTCCACTCCCGGATCAAATCCACCCGCCCGGTTTTCCTAATCCCTTCATAAAGTTACTTTGCCCCACACTCCAACAGCTTCAAGTTTAAAAACCTTTGTCTCCATTCACTCTTCAGACATGCTCACGCAGCCCCCCTAGAAGTCCAAGCTCCTCGCACACAAAAAATTCCTTTTTCCCCCTCCCCCCCAACCTTTCCCAGGCCAACCCCTACCCCGCCTTTCTTCCACACAGCTAAAACACTCTTGAATCATTTTTGTTTTTGCCCATTCTCTCTACATGTCCAAACACCCCAAAAACCCTTCCCCAGCCCCCTGGACCATTTTTGGGAATCCCGCAGCCCCCTAACTTCCAAAAATACGTTCCTACATTATATTCACACCACCATTGCCCCCCAGACAGACATCTCCCCTGCCCCCAGGGCCCTTCCCTCGCTACAACATTTACACCCCTGCTTCACACCCATATAAGAGCATTGGTAAAATAATTTCAACATTCCCCCCTTTGCCCAAGGACAAAGTTTTTTGTCTCCCAGACTCTAAGTGCACCATAACTCTTTTTCCCCCATCAAATTTTATGATTCTCCTCCTTTCATAGACCATCCGCTGAAAGTCCCCTCCCAAAAACTGACATTGCTAATAATAAAGCTTTTCTGCTTTAGAGACGAGGCTCATGGAACCCCCAGTGGCTTCAAAGCCACCTTATCTTTAAGGTCAGTGCGTGTAGGTGTTTTACACAATGAAAGCATTTTTTTTATTCATTGGAACCAGCCCATGGTAAAATAAGCAGGTTTATAACAAATGGGGAAAAAAGAAATTAGAATGGCTTAGCGCAAATAGCCCACCAAACAGTACCAGAGGTTGGTGTGGTGATCCTGGGAAATTTGAAATTAGCTAGCCAAAAATTTGACCGAATAACGAAGGAACCGAATAAAATGATTGCCGGATTGTGATGGCGGGTTTTTTCTCCCCATTTTACTGTGTTTCAAAACTTAAAAAAAAAATAAAAAAAAAAAGGCACAATACCGGACTGAAGATACGCAAATAACCCCCACATAGAAGAGAGAAGCTTTCAGAGTTTCGGTCCCAAATTTGGGCCATTTACAAATCACACTGTAAATGGGCCAAGTCGGACCGAAAAGTCGTGTAAAATTTCCCCTTCTTTTGCGTTTTATTTGTGTATAATTAAAAATAACATGACATATGATACTGTAGAATGAACATTTACAATACAGTTCACTATTTTTGTAACATTTATCAGTCATAAATAATTAAAAAGTATATCAGTAAAGTAAATTAGGAAAAAATGAAATAATGATTGTACATTACATTACGTACTATGTAGGTAGTTTATATAGGAAAAGTTTGACATTATGCCCCACCATATGTCGGCAATTTTCAAAGGTTTGTTACGTCCATTTTTGACTTTTGACGGTTGGTCGGAAAACCCAAACTTGGTCGAATGGATGGTACCCCGTACTACTAATATTTTAAAAATAATAAAATAATTTAATAAATTATTTTTTTATTAATTTAGGTACTGAGCAAATCCCAAATTTCCCCAGATCAAAAACCCACCGCATCAAAGTTCCTTGATGCTCCAATTCTTAAATTAATAGTGATAAAATGAAAAAAAATTTTATTATTATTTTATTTTTATTATTATTATTATTATTATTATTATTATTATTTTTATAATATAGAGCCAGTTCCTAATTAACCCCTAAACGTCCAAAGTATATATAGTTCTTACCGTTAGCGCCCAAAAAGTTAATACGTTTTTAATTTTCCTGCCCCAAATTTTGCATGATTGGCCGGTTTCCTGCTCATCATAGAAGGGTTTTAAAACATCAGGGCATTTTAAAAAAAACCCGGGGACCACTTAGTCCTTGGGAGTCCAGCAAAAAGACGCCAGCTCGAGCAAACGTGCGGCAAACACCAAGGATTCATGAGTAAATATCATATTAAACCCCCCTTTTTAAAGGGGAAAAGTGATGTTAAACCCCAATTTAGGGCCTGTCTACTCTGTCTCGTCCATCGTTTTTGTCTACTGTTCTATCTTTTTTTATCTGTCCCAGGTAACCCAAAAATTGCAATTATCTATTTAAATTTACCTAGGAAAACCCCAAAAAAAATCCGAAGGGCATGCTTGCTTGTAGATTGCTAAGAATACCTGCTGGTTCACAGTGCTCCCCTTGAGAAAAAAAAAGAGGCAAGCAGAGAGAGGGGAAAGAGACAAGCAGACAGAGAGATAATCAGAGACAGAGTTTACGAGCTATAAAAGTCACCCCTTATCCGGCACCGCATAGTTATTATCTTATCATTGCCCTCCCAGATGTTGTACATTGCTTAAAGGAACTTTTCCGTTTTTTCCTTCTTTCTCCTCCTTTTTCCTTTTTCCTTCTTCTTTTTCCCTTTTCTTTTCTATACCCCCGGTACCCAAAAAACTTTGCTGGGACCTATAAATATTTGTATATATTCCTGGGCAATAGAAATGACCAAGGCAGGTGTAAATGCCCAACGTCATTGTTTTGTGACAATTTGGTAAAATTTCATCCCTAATTTTTGTGTCAAACAAAGATTGGTTATAAAAAGCCAAAATGCAATAAATTGAAATTTATCAGACATAAAATTTATAAAATACGAAATGAGAAAAAAAAATTTGGGAAAATCGGCAACACCCCTCTTGCGGCGGACTCATTTCCGTCAGGTGGCATTAATACCCAAAATTTTTAGCCCATATTCGTAAGTACCGACCATAAAATTTTTTAAAAAAAATTCGGGGCCTGGGGGAGAGAAAGTACATATAAATTTGGACCCTTTAGGGGGTTTAATAATTATTATTATTTTTATTTTATTATGAAAAGCTTCAGTTTTCTAAATTAATGATAATAAAATAATAATATAATACGGTCTTCTCAAAATTCGCGTTTCAACGTCGCGGGGCTTCACACATTGAAAATTTTCCCGCCCCAAATTCCCAGGCCAAAAACCCTATTTTAAATTTCCCGCCCCCCCTGCGAGTCCCTACTACCCCCCCCCAACCCCCCAAAAAAAATGGCAGCCAGCCCCCCCACCAAAGGTGGTGGGGTGTTTTGTTTGTTCATTTTTTACTAAATTTTCAGTATAAAAACCCCTTAGATGCATATTGGGTGGCTATTTGGACGGTATTGGACGTGACATCATGTTTTACTTTGAACACAAAAAAATCAGACATTTCTGCTACTGCTAATAAAAGCAACAGTAAAATAAAAATAATAAAATAATAATAAAAAAAATAATAATAATAATAATAATAAAAATACGAAGAATTGAAGAAGGAAAAATTGTACAAAATACGAGGAGGGTTGACAAATCCATGTGGCTTTGTTTTGTGGAGTGAGCATTAGTCTCCGTGCTCTTCCAAACATTTCACATAATTCATTTTTTT
>NC_069442.1:32747692-32777569 GCF_026875155.1 Cherax quadricarinatus
GTTCCCAGTATTTTCTTCATTACTCGATGTTGGGGGGGGGGAGGGGGCACAACCCTGGGACTCTTGAACCGTATAACAATCTTGACCGAGGAGTCTGAGTGCCCTCGTTGTGGATCTATTTAATAACTTTCGTTATATAAGTCCATCCGTATTTCTTTGTGTTTTGGTGTCTCGGTGTTGCTGGTTAAGACAGGTGGGAGCACGTGGGAGCACGTGGGAGCTCGTGGGAGCTCGTGGGAGCGCGTGGGAGCTCGTGGGAGCGCGTGGGAGCACGTGGGAGCACGTGGGAGCACGTGGGAGCACGTGGGAGTGCTCTCGGGCTGAAATTATTCGATTAACTTTACTAATCTTTGAAAAAGACTGATTTTCCTCTCATCCTTTACAACTCCTTCCCCCCTCCCCCCTCCCCCCTCCCCTGTCTCCTCTCACCCCCCTCCCCTGTCTCCTCTCACCCCCCTCCCCTGTCTCCTCTCACCCCCCTCCCCTGTCTCCTCTCACCCCCCTCCCCTGTCCTCTGTCTCCTCTTCCCCTCCCCCTGTCCTCTGTCTCCTCTTCCCCTCCCCCCCTGTCCTCTGTCTTCTCTCCTCCTGTCCTCTATCGCCTCTCGCCCCTCCCCCTGTCCATTATCCTCTCTCACCCTCCCTCTGTCTTCTGTCTCCTCTCTTCCTCTGTCCTCTGTCTCCTCTCCCCCTCCTCCTGTCCTCTGTCACCTCTCCCCTCCTGTCCTCTGTCTCCTCTCACCCCTCCTCCTGTCCTCTGTCTCCTCTTCCCCCTCCCCCCCTGTCCTCTGTTCTCCTCTCCCCCTGTCCTCTATCGCCTCTCACCCCCTCCCCCCTGTCCTCTGTCTCCTCTCACCCCTCCCCCTGTCCTCTGTCTCCTCTCCCCCTCTCCCCCCCTGTCCTCTCTCTCCCCTCCCTCCCCCCTGTCCTCTGTCTCCTCTCCCCCCGCCCCCCTGTCCTCTGTCTCCTCTCACCCCTCCCCTCTGTCCTCTGTCTCCTCTCCCCTCCCCCCTGTCCTCTGTCTCCTCTCCCCCTCCCCCCTGTCCTCTGTCTCTCACCCCCCCCCTGTTCCTTAGTCTCCTCTCACCCCTCCCCCTGTCCTCTGTCTCCTGTCACCCCTCGCCCCTTTCCTCTGTTCCCCTCTCACCCCTCCCCCTGTTCTGTCCCCTCTCACCCCTCCCCCCTGTCCTCTCACCCTCCCCCCCTTTCCTCTGCCTCTCACCCCTCCCCCTCTGTCCCCTCTCACCCCTCCCCCCTGTCCTCTCTCACCCCTCCCCCCCTGTCCTCTCTCACCCCACCTCCCTGTCCTCTGTCTCCTCTCCCCCTCCCCCCCTGTCCTCTGTCCTTCTCTCACCCCTCCTCCCCCTGTCCTCTCACCCCTCCCCCCCTGTCCTCTGCCTCTCCACCCTCCCCCTCTGTCCCCTCTCACCCCTCCCCCTGTCCTCTCTCACCCCTCCCCCCTGTCCTCTCTCACCCACCTCCCTGTCCTCTGTCTCCTCTCCCCCTCGCCCCTGTCCTCTGTCTCCTCTCACCCCTCCCCCTGTCCTTGTCTCCTCTCACCCCTCCCCCTGTCCTATGTCTCCTCTCCCCCCTGTCCTCTCTCACCCCTCCTCCCTGTCCTCTGTCTCCTCTCACCCTCCCTCCCTGTCCTCTGTCTCCCCTCGCCCCTGTCCTCTGTCTCCTCTCACCCCTCCCCCTGTCCTGTCTCCTCTCCCCTCCCCCCTGTCCTCTGTCTCCTGTCCCTCTGCCCTCTATCGCCTCTCACCCCCCCTGCCCTGTCTCCTCTCTCCCCCTCGCCCCTGTCCTCTGTCTCCTCTCACCCCTCCCCCTGTCCTCTGTCTCCTCTGCCCCTCCTCCCCTGTCCTCTGTCTCCTCTCCCCCTGTCCTCTTTTCGCCTCTCACCCCTCCCCTCCTGTCCTCTCTCTCCTCTCCCCCCTCCCCCTGTCCTCTCTCCCCCCCCCCCCTGTCCTCTCTCCCCCTCCCCCCTGTCCTCGTCTCCTCTCACCCCTCCCCTCTGTCTCCTCTCCCCCCCTCCCCTCTGTCCTCTGTCTCCTCTCGCCCCTGTCCTCCTGTCCCCTCTCACCCCTCCCCCCCTGTCCTCTGTTCCCTCTCACCCCCCCTTTCCCCCTTTCCTCTCTCCCCCCCAAACCCCCTTTCCTTTAGTCTGTTTCCTATCACCATGCCCCCTTCCTATATCCATCTACCCCCCTCCCGTTATTCATTACCTCTCGTGCACTTGCTACTCAGTGGATAAAAACCCCCCCCTCCCCTTCTTTCCCCTCCCCAGCCTCGCTTATTTTACCTCACGTCTATTTTAATCATTTATCTCCTGTGTCCACCATCTCTCAGCCTCCTTACCTCTCTCTCTCCTCCCCTCTCTCCCCTCTCTCTTATAATATATAATAATATATATATATATAATAATATATATATATATTTTATATATATATATATATATATATATAGTAGTTGTAACAGCAACCACCCAGGGAGGTACTACCGTCCTCCCCAATAGTGTAAAACGAAAGCCTGTGATTGTTTTTACATGATGGTAGGATTGCTGGGGGTCTTTTGTCTGTCTCATAAATATGCAAGATTACAGGCATGCCCTTGCTACTTCTACTACACTTAGGTCACACTATACATACAGTACACATTTTTTTAAATACACACTCATCTGAGTTTTCTTTGATTTTTATCTTAATAGTTCTTGGTCTTTTTAAATTTTTTCCTTTTTTATATCCATGGGGAAGTGGAATAAGAATCTTTCTCCGTAAGCCATGCGTGTTGTAAAAGTCAACTAAAATGCCGGGAACAATGGGCTGTAACCCCTTTTCCTGTAAAGATTACAAAAGAAAAAGAAAAAAGAAAATTGTCAAAGTGGGAAGTCTAAATTTGTGCGTGGATGTTGTGCAGATGATTTAAAAAAGAGATGATTGTGGATGTTATGAATGAGAAGAAGCTGGATGTCCTGGCTTTAAGTGAAACAAAGCGAAGGGGGTGGGGGAGTTTCAGTGGAAGGAATAAATGGGATTTGGTCAGGGGGTTTTAAATAGAAATTAGAGCTAAAGAAGGAGTAGCAATAATGTTGAAGGTAAGCTATGGCAGGAAAAGAGGGACTACAAATGTATAAATTCAAGGATTATGTGGTAAAATAAAGATTGGATGTGAAAAGTGGGTTATAATAACGTGTATGCACCTGGAGAAGAGAGAAGTGTAGAGGAGAGAGAGAGATTTTTGGGAAATGTTGAGTGAATGCGTGGGGAGTTTTGAATCAAGTGTGAGAGTAATGGTGGGTTTGGGGGTTTCAATGCTAAAGTGGGTAAAAATGTTATGGAGGGGGTAGTAGGTAAATTTGGGGTGCCAGGGGTAAATGTAAATGGGGAGCCTTAAAATTTAGCTATGTGTAGAAAAAAATTTGGTAAAAGTAAAACATATTTTATGAAAAAGAGGATAAATAAATATACAAGGTATGATGTAGCACGTAATGAAAGTAGTTTATTAGAAATTTTGTATTGGTGGATAAAAGGTTGATGGGTAGGCTCCAGGGTGTACAGTTTATAGAGGGGCAACTGATATATCGGATCAATATTTAGTTTTTAGCTACAGTTAGAGTAAGAGGTAGATGGGGAAAAAGAGGAAGGTGGCAACAACAAGTAAGAGGGAGGTGAAAGTGTATAAACTAAGGGAGGAGGAAGTTCGGTGGGGATATAAGCGACTATTGGCAGAAAGGTGGGCTAGTGCAAAGAAGAGTAGTGGGGGGGTTGAAGAGGTTGGAATAGTTTTAAAAAAAGCAGTAAATTTGAATGTGGGGCAGAAGTTTGTGGTTATAGGAGGGTGGGTGCAGGAGGAAAGAGGAGTGATTGGTGGAATGATGAAGTAAAGGGTGTGATAAAAGAGAAAAAGGTAGCTTATGAGAGGTTTTTACAAAGCAGAAGTGGTTTATAAAAAGAGCAGAGTATATGGAGAGTAAAAGAAAGGTAAAGAGAGTGGTGAGAGAGTGCAAAAAGGGGAGCAGATGATAGAGTGGGAGAGGCACTGTCAAGAAATTTTAATGAAAATAAGAAAAAATTTTGGAGTGAGGGTTAAACAAGTTAAGAAAGCCTAGGGGAAAAAATGGATTTGTTTAGTTAAAAACAGAGTAGGGGAGTTAGTAGATGGGAGAATGGAGGTATTGGGTAGATGGCGAGAATATTTTGAGGAACTTTTAAATGTTAAGGAAGAAACAGAGGCAGTAATTTCATTGCACTGGTCAGGGAGGTATACCATCTTTTAGGAGTGAAGAAGAGCAGAATGTAAGTGTGGGGGAGGTACGTGAGGCATTACGTAAAATGAAAGGGGGTAAAGCAGCTGGAACTGATGGGATCAGACAGAAATGTTAAAAGGCAGGGGGGGATATAGTGTTGGAGTGGTTGGTACTTTTGTTTAATAAATGTTAAAGAAAGAGGGGAAGGTACCATAGGGATTGGCGGAGAGCATTTATAGTCCCTTTATATAAAGGGAAAGGGGACAAAAGAGACTGTAAAATTATAGAGGAATAAGCTTAATGAGTAACCAGGAAAAGTGTATGGGAGGGTTATAATTGAAAGAATTAGAGGGAAGACAGAATGTAGGATTGCGGATGAGCAAGGAGGTTTCAGAGTGGGTAGGGGATGTGTAGATCAAGTGTTTACATTGAAGCATATATGTGAACAGTATTTAGATAAAGGTAGGGAAGTTTTTATTGCATTTATGGATTTAGAAAAGGCATATGATAGAGTGGATAGAGGAGCAATGTGGCAGATGTTGCAAGTATATGGAATAGGTGGTAAGTTATTAAATGCTGTAAAGAGTTTTTATGAGGATAGTGAGGCTCAGGTTAGGGTGTGTAGAAGAGAGGGAGACTACTTCCCGGTAAAAGTAGGTCTTAGACAGGGATGTGTAATGTCACCATGGTTGTTTAATATATTTATAGATGGGGTTGTAAAGGAAGTAAATGCTAGGGTGTTCGGGAGAGGGGTGGGATTAAATTTTGGGGAATCAAATTCAAAATGGGAATTGACACAGTTACTTTTTGCTGATGATACTGTGCTTATGGGAGATTCTAAAGAAAAATTGCAAAGGTTAGTGGATGAGTTTGGGAATGTGTGTAAAGGTAGAAAGTTGAAAGTGAACATAGAAAAGAGTAAGGTGATGAGGGTGTCAAATGATTTAGATAAAGAAAAATTGGATATCAAATTGGGGAGGAGGAGTATGGAAGAAGTGAATGTTTTCAGATACTTGGGAGTTGACGTGTCGGCGGATGGATTTATGAAGGATGAGGTTAATCATAGAATTGATGAGGGAAAAAAGGTGAGTGGTGCTTTGAGGTATATGTGGAGTCAAAAAACGTTATCTATGGAGGCAAAGAAGGGAATGTATGAAAGTATAGTAGTACCAACACTCTTATATGGGTGTGAAGCTTGGGTGGTAATGCAGTAGCGAGGAGACGGTTGGAGGCAGTGGAGATGTCTGTTTTAAGGCAATGTGGGTGTAATTTTTACAGAAAATTCGGAGTGGGGAAATTAGGAGAAGGTGTTGGAGTTAATAAAAGTATGTCAGAGGAGAAGAGGGGTTGTTGAGTTTTAGTTGTTTTCATTTAGAGAGAATGGATCAAGTAGAATGACATGGAAAAGCATATAGATTATAGGGGAAAGGAAGGCGGGGTAGGGGTGTCTCGAAAGGTTGGAAGAGGGGGTAAAGGATGTTTTGTGGGCTAAGGGGCTAGACTTCAGCTAAGCGTGCGTGGAGCGTGTTAGATAGGATGTGCATGGAGACGAATGGTACTTGGGGACCTTACGATCTGTTGGAGTGTGAGCAGGAGTACTATATAGTGAAGGGAGATAATAGGAGAACTGTTAATTTAATAAAGTGGACTTGAGTCTGGCAAAGGGAAGTAAATGTGACTTTAACGGAGGTTGGGTATTTGTTATGGCCTAAATTCTTTTTTCGTTTTTTTTGTTACCCCCCTTTTTTTTTTTTTTTGTGTGGTGGGTGGGGGGCCCCCCCACCCGGGGGGGGGGGGGCGGGGTGGGGGGTGGTGTGTGTACCAACTGAAAGTTGTGTATTTATATGTTGTATGCTTTAGACTGGTTGTATCTGAGCACCTCTGCAAAACAGTGATAATGTGCGAGTGTTTTGGTGAAGTGGGCTTGAATGATGATGAAAGTATTTTCTTTTTGGGGATTTTTCTTTCTTTTATGGTCACCCTGCTCGGTGGGTAGAGGCTGCCCGACTTGTTGAAAAAAAAAAAAAAAAAAAAAAATATACTATATTATATATTATATATATATATATTATATATATATATAATTCGACCTATCACTCCTTGGGTCCAAATCACCCTTGATTCTAGATGCTTAGTGTCCAATCGATCTTAGTGGCTCTCCCGAATATATGACATAATACTTACTGCCGTTCACGTCTTTGTTTATAGGTGTTTCCAACAAAGTGTGTCAACAGGTGCTGTAAACAGGGTTGTATGTATTTCTAGCAAGAACGAGTGTGTTGTCGCGTGGTTTTTGAGCTTCTGATTGCCTGCCTGCTCCCTCCCTCCCTCTACATCCGTGTGATTGAACTATGGACGTGAGAGGGAAAGTCGTTATCGTTTCGCAGTAAAGCGTTAGTTTAACGGCAAGTAGCATTCCATGTCTGCAGCAGTTCGCGGCGAAACTCTGATGGGGGGGTGCGATTGCTCATCTGCGCAGTTCGCGACATGACAGCGGGCTAGTACGGGCCGAAACATCTTGCAACGTTCATAGGCTAGGAGGAAAGGGACGTAGATGCTGTTGTGACCGTCATGTTCAGCAGGACTGCTGGACTACGAACGTTCAAAAACACAGGGAAACGTTGATGACGATGTTTCCATAGTGTTTAAAAAGCGCCCTTTCGCTCGAGAAAGAAACCGTGGGTAATGGGTATAGACGTACCTCCGAAAAGCATAATGCCATGACTGGAGCATTACTCAAATACCCGCACATGAGAGAAAGTGACAGAGACGAATTTCGGATCGACTTGGGCCATTACAAGGCCTCTGTGGACTTGTATATGGTCCAAACCGACCGAGAAAGTCGCCATAGTTTCTCTCTTCCACGTACAGGTTACTTGTGTATTGTTCCCTCAGGCCACAAATTAATACGTGAAATATCGCCACATAAACATTTCGTGGAGACTAATGTGCCCCGTGTTTTGAGAAGCCTCTGCCTTAGTACATATTGAAGTTGCAACTATGGATTGATTGGTAATTTGGACAGTATCGTTCAAGACTAAACTCAATCTTGCAAATTTTAGTAAGAAGGTTTCTTAGCTCAGCGCCTGAGCACCACCAATGATGTGGGTATTCACACACAACACAGTGGAATATGTGATTATATACATAAAAAGGGGAAATTTGTTATTTAAGTTTTATTATTAATAAAGGTAGCCTGGGATTACGAAATGTTCAGCTTAATGGAGGGTGTAATTTTAAATGCTATGTACTTGTTAGTGTTCGTGTGTGTGTGTGTCGTGTGTGAGTGTGTGTGTGTGTGTGTGGTGTGCATGTGTGTGTGTGTGTGGTGTGTGGGTGGGTGTGTTGTGTGGATTGTTAGCTGGTGTGTCACTGTGTGAAGTGTTGTAGATACAGTATTTATTTGTAGATTCCTTCTTGGTACTTTTCAGGAGGTGGGTCGAAAAAATTAAGATCGGGTAATCTCCTGCGATTACCTCATGTGGGTTATTACTGGTGTTGCAACCCTGAATGGGTTGCAATGATTATTATGTATATATATATATAAATATTATCTTTTATATAATTTTATTATTGTAGAATTGCGATATAGTTATATCGTAAATGTATTGCTTTATATTGTATATGACTTAGCTTCCTTTGGTTAGGTAGGATGGTAACATTATGTGCTCAGTTCAAGTCTTGATTGTCTAACTACTGTTATTATCGTCTTTTTGCTAGTTATTCTGACGGCTTATGTTTGGGTCCAGCTGTACAAGGTGCTTAAGTGATTGGAGGGGGCGGGGTGTCCTCACCTCGCTGAAGTATTCTGTCTGGTCTAGGACTTCTTGATGGTTGGATAGATTGTCGGTCTCATAGTATTGTGAGTTCTGTAGAAATTGTTCACAGAACATTGTATAGACGTAGTGATTTTCGAGTTGTACTGAGGTAGTCTCTCTCTTGGGACACTATGAGAACTCAGGTCCTGAGTGTAGCTTCTGACCTTTACTTTACTGGTATCTGTGTATTTCACAGTCGGGGATTTTCCTTATGCTGATTAGATTCTGTGTATGGGGTTTTCTGACTTTTGTGGAGGATTGCTGATGGTCCCTACTTAGTGTCGTAATATCTCTTGTCCATGATTCTGTGTCGCAGTTGCTTGTTATATTGCTATTGGGCTTAGCATCTTTTTATGGTTCAAGCAGGCGTTCGGATTGCCAGTGGTCAAGAATTTAGTTTATGTGAGGACTTTGCAGTCCTTGTGAGTCTAGTCGAGTCGTGAGAATAGCGAATTACTTAGAGCACATTACCACATACTTACAAAACTTGTACAAATTTGTATATCTTATTAAATGTTAATGTTCCCGACGGTACTTAAGAATTATAATGTTGATATGTGCTTTCCGCACAATTATATTGTACTTGAGAGATTGATATTATTATGTTACTGTGATTAATTTATTTATTTGATAATTATTACTTAGAAATTAATAAATATATTTAAAATTTAATTTTCTCTAGTTAGTAGCTACCAGTTGTACTTGAAGCATATGAATAAATACTGAATTCTAATGGATAATTGGACAAGGTTATGACTACTTGTTCGAAAACCCAGTAAAAGGCTGGATGCTAAGAAGGGCAGTCTTTAGTATTATCTGAGATCATCTAAAGCTTTTAGAATCGCGTTTTTGTAACAACTGAGTTAAGTAATATGTAACTTTGGGAACGGGGGAGTTGAGGGGAGAATCTTGGGAGATGAGTGTGTTATAGATTTTACTGGTTAAACGGAGGAAATAACTTGAAACCTCAATATATATGGCGTGTAATTGGTTGACAGTTGGACCGAAAGCAGGGTGAAGTTTGAGTTATTAGAGAGAAATACACTCGGTTATCCTTCGACGGACACCCACGTGCTCACGTACACGTGCTGCAAGTACCAATTGGGGGGGGGGGGGTACAGGTTGGACAAGCTGCGCCTTATCCAACCTTGCAGGGAAGGGTGCTTGATGCTAGTGAGGGCTCTGGTCCAAGGGACACGTTAGTTCCCCTTGGTCGAAGAAGATTGCTTCACTATCATTGTAGGTTTTTGTGGTATAAAAATGTTTCAATGAGGGCGGGTCCAGCTGCAGGACGAGGAGCACAGGTGGTCCAGGATGATTGGACAGACAGGTGGTGTCACGCAAGTTCCATAAGAGAGTTTGCAAGATTAAACTTGATTAATTGCAAAGGTGAAGTTTGTTTCCGTGTTTTATTGAATTCGATCATCGACGTGGGCGCAACACTGCCCCAGCAACACGAACCTGCTGTAGAACTGGAACAATCCTGAGTAGCTTTCAACAATCATAACAAGGGCTATATATATGATTTGCTCCGCTTGTAATATATCCCGCAGCAGAATGGCAGGCTTGGATACATTATTTATGAAAGGTGGCTAACACAGCCTCTGTGTAATGTGCCACTGTGCAGTGATCTTTTATTTTTTCTTGGGCGCCTTCTGTCGCTCTAAGGAGTATTGATGCAGGAAAGAGGGCCCTGGGGGGCTGGTCTTGGACCGAGGGGATGGGCAATGATTCTGAAATTTCCTCCGGGTAGGAGAAGCACCCCTTCCTTCTCAGATTGAGAAGATAAATTAAGCTTAATTCCGAGATTGATGGTATCCTCATCTCCTCCTGGTGTTTCCGCTCAAGCTGAGTGTGACTTCTTAAGTGGTGTGTACAAACGTCCTGGGCAACAGGGAGGTGCTGTGAGCTGTGGGTTCCACAGTGTGGTCGTTATCAAAATAGGGTGCCACGTCGCGTTTGTGTCTAGTATTAAATACATTGACTTAGTGGAGGCCAAAATGATGATGTTTCCAGTATGTTGGTATTAGGAGAAAGGTTAGACAGAACACTGTCCGAGTTCTTCACCACAACTAACCATTTTCTCCACTACACCATGCCCATCTCAACCACTCACTGTCATGTTCTTTACATTCACTTCCGTGTTCTCACCCACACACTACCCTGTTCTCAATCAGTGCCATGTTTCACTACTCACTCTGCCCAAGTTATAACCAGCCACTGTCCAAGTTCTACAGTCATGCCATGTACTCACGTCACTGACCATGTTTCATCACACATGCCCATTGTTCTCACCCAACTCTGCCCATCTTCCACCACCACACTACAAATGTTTACCCACTCAGTGCCCATGTTCTCCCCCACCCACTCAGTGCCCATGTCTCTACTCAGCCTGTTCTAACCAAGTCAGTGACCATGTTTTACCCACCACACTGCATGTTCTCACCCACACATGCCCATGTTCTCGCATTCATTGCCCATGTTCTCACCACACTGGCCCATCTTCTACCCACACACTACAATGTTTCACAACACAATGCCATGTTCTCATCTGCCCATTTCTCACCAGTCAGTGCCATGTTCTTACCAGTCATAGCAATGTTTACCCACACATCCAATGTTCTCACCACACATGCCATGTTCTCCAAGTTCATGCCATGGTTCTCACCACACATTGCCCATGTTCTCACCAAGTCTGCCATGTTCTCACCAAATGGCCCTGTTCTGCACCACACATGCCATGTCTCACCAGTCATGTGCCATGTTCTACCAACACTGCCATGTCTCACCAGTCATTGCCATGTTTCACCCACACATGCCATGTTCTCACCAGTCATGCCCATGTTTCCCCACACATGCATGTTCACCCAACACTGCCCATGTCTCACCAAGTCATTGCCATGTTCTAACCAGTCATAGCCCAAGTTCTCACCGTCATAGCCATGTTCTCACAGTCATTGCCTGTTCTCACCACACACTGCCATTTTCTCACCCACACATGTCATGTTCTCACCACACACTGCCATGTACTCCCCACACACTGCCATGTTCTACACACATGCCCATGTTCTACCCACAACTGCCATGTTCACCCACACTGCCCATGTCTCCCAGTAGTGCCATGTTTTACAGTCATGCCATGTTCTCACCCACACACTGCCATGTTCTCACCCGTCATTGCATGTTCTCACCACACATGCCATGTTCTCACCTGTCAGAGCCAAGTTTTCCAGTCATGCCATGTTCTCACACACACTGCCATGATCTCACCAGTCATAGCCTGTTCTCACCCAACATGCCATGTTCTCACCAGTAGTGCCCATGTTCATACCAAGTCACTGCCATGTTATCACCTCACATGCATGTTCTCACCCGTCATTGCTGTTCTCAACACCCACTGCCCATGTTCTCCCAGTCATTGCATTTCTCCCACACATGCCATGTTTCACCCAGTACATTGCCATGTTTCACCCACACACTGCCCCTGTTCTCACCCACCATGCATGTTCTCCACACAGCAAGTTCTACCACCTCTGCCATTTCTACCGTCATTGCATGTTCTCACCAGTCAATGACCATGTCTAACCACACATGCCATGTTCTCACCACACAGGGCCAATTGTTCTCACCCAGTCATTGCATGTTTACCGGTCATTGCAGTACTCAACCAACACACTGACAATGTTCTCACCCAACACTGCCTTTTCTCACCCACTCAAAAAAAGTAGCATCGATTTTTTTATTACTTAATTCGTCAAACGGGAAAAAGTGAGAGGTTGTCATAGTATGGTCCGAGGTTCAGTCTGCACATCATCATGTGAGCGCTGACTCTCCATGCTTTCTTGCACATATTCATATCGATCGCCCCGTGTGTGTATTTTTGCCTGTCTCAATAATTCAGAATAATTTGCGCTGTGGCTAACGGGCGGCAGATTGGTGTGTGTATAAGAGCGGAGGGCGAGATTACCCTTCCCTCCTCGTCCTCTCCTAAATTCTACCCACCTTCCTCTTCCGACTCCCTCCCCCCCTTTTTCCATCCAGCCATTTCTTCTCTTCGTGATCCATCGAAATCAGAGAGGAATATACAGTTCATTATCATATGCAGGGTAAATATGGAAAGTTCGATGTAAGGGGGAAGAGGTAATGCTTGTTGTGCAACAAACCCAGTCCACTAAAGGTTGGAGTCCAGCTAGTGTATACAGGCATCATCTCGTCTCCGTCCAGAGGTATCGTAGCAAGATGCACCAGATCCTGGTATGATTTTATATATTATATATATATATATATATATAAATAAATATATAATTATTATATTAATATATTAGTATAGGGGAAGGTAAGTAAGGGGAGAAGGGAGAAGATAATGATGAATGGGGTAGGGTGAGGGAAAGAGGGAAGGGTCGAGGGGAAGGGTGAGGGGAGATAAGGTAAAGTAATGGAAAAGAGGGACGGGTCGAGGGAGATAGAAAATGGCTGGAAGGAGGACTGGGAAAAGGAAAAGATATACAAACCTTTCTTGTTCACCGGCGTCATGGTGCAAACTTTTTCTCCATAGTGCACACTGTCACGCTTTGGTGCACACTGTCACGCTATGGTGCTCACTGTCACACATGGTGCACACCTGCTCACACCATGGTGCACACCTGTCACGCAGTGTTGTACCACTGTCACGCTTGTGACAAACTGTCACCTGAATTGACACCTGTCACACTATCGTGCACACCCGCGTCACACCATATAGGGAAGTGTAGTTACGTGTTGCCCTGATGCATACACGGGGAATACACGGAGGGGATATACGGAAAAATACACGGGGGGAGATACCCTCCATTGAACACCCACCTCCTCCAAGGGTTCGATACCCAGCCTTGTCTTATCCTCTTTTCTGGTATAACCCATGGGCATGAAGAATAGGAATCCCTCTTATGGTATATACAAGAGGGCAAGTGGGGTGCCATTCTTAACGAGGGTCAAGCGTTTACATTTATCGCCGTTGGCACACTAAGAGAAAACACAAGTGTCCGGGGCCCAAGACTGTTCAACAGCCTCACACCAGCAGTAACGGGAATTACCAACAGACCCCTGGTTGTCTTCAAGAGGGAGCTGGACAGATACCTAAAGTCAGTACCGGATCAGCCGGACTGTGGTTCATACGTTGGACTACGTGAGGTTAGCAGGAACAGAATTCGTTGGATGAGCCCTGATCCACCGGTAGGCCTGATCATGTCCTTATCTGAGACTGAGTTCTTGACAGAAAAACGTAATTCTTCTTCCATTTGTTTCCAGGGTGAAAACATCAGCTTGGTGCTATCTTTTAGATATCTCGTAGACGCGCTCTTCAATAAATTCATCGGATCACAGCGAAATAAAACATGTAAGGATAGGCTAAATGCTCTCAAAGGAGCTGGTTGTAATGTTGCTGGCTACAACCCCAGCTATGGTGGTAATGTTGCTGGCTATAACCCCAGCTATGGTGGTAATGTTGCTGGCTACATCCCAGTTTATGGTGGTATGTTGCTGGCTACAACCAGCTATGTGGTAATGATGTGCTGGCTACAACCAGCTATGTGCGTATGTTGCTGGTCTAAAACCCAAAAATATGGTGGTATGTTGCTGGCTATAACCCCAGCTATGGTGTAATGTTGCTGGACTACAAACCCCACCTATGGTGGTAAGTTGCTGGTACAAACTCAGTTTAATGGAGTTTACTGGAGAGAGTCGGGGGTCAACGCCCCGCGGCGTGATATTGTGAGAATAGAGAGAATGCGTGTACATAGGCCTGTAACTAGATCCATGATTTATTCTGCGCAACATTAATATCAGCTAGGACAAATTCTTTCCGGCTTGGAGTGGTGTAACTGAAGTCTCAGAGTTATTATCGGCTGTCTAGATTTACCAAGATTCTTAATATGTGGAAGAAGCTTGGTGTGTCTTAGTAACAGTGATGGATTGTTGAGATTAACATTGTAATTGGTATTAGAATGTTAGAAATAAACCAGGGTCAGTCAAGTCACTATGAATCTTATAAATGTCTAGAAGTAAGATAAATAATCTAAATGGGTTGTAAAAAGCAGGAAATTGTGTCATTTAATATCACATGCTGCAGCCCTCTAGAAGACCATACTAGAAGCCCTCATTAAATAACCTGTACAAAGAACTACTCAGGTAGAAAATTCTCATTAACTATTTGCAATAATTTAACAAAGTTGTATAGGACTGGATGGATCTAGCAGGAGGTCCTATTGGCAGGGCTGCGTTGTTTGTTGCCACCTCTCAGAACATACAGAAATTCTGTGGAATTAAAGCATTAGAGTTAAAAAAGGGGTGTTTACCTACTGGAGTCCACTTGGAGGGTGTCCAGGGGTAGCGCGTCACTTGGAGGGTGTACCAGGGGTCAGCGCCTCGCGGCCCATATTCTTTACCAGGAGCTGAATTTGTTTTGCATTCTAATGAGACTAACGTTATAAACACTGAGCTTGACTCCTGATCTTTCCTGTAATCACTGATAATGTCTTCGTTTATGTCTGTTAGAGATATTCGAAAATTAGAGAAAATGAGAATAACGTGGACTTTTTAACAGATTTCATGACATACTTAAGAAGTTCATTATAAAGTCGATGAGTTGGGTAAAAAAGTACCTACCATGAAGGTAAAAAAAATGTACGAGTGATATTACTGGGAAAGGAAAGAACTGATGATAACAAACACATTAACAGTAATAAAAGAAAATTAAATTTTAAGAATATATGATAGTAACTTCAACACTCATCTTAAAGTGGGTTTTGTTGTTCCTTCGTTACGATGTTTTTCTGGGGATCTACTGACACGTACTCAGTGGCGGGCTTTCAGGGGACATAGTGGAAGCTACTGGTCATGATACCCAGGTTTGGGAGGTGGAATGTCTGCTAATTCACTTGTGTTTCGAAACAGGTCCCCAGGGGTAATTACCACGAACCTCAGGGGACTTGGAGTGAAGGAGCATCCCCCAGCATCAGGGAGGCTGACGGAGGGAGGCTGGCTGACGACAAGTCTCCTGGGGTTCCAGCCACACGGGTTCCCACGCTGTGTATAGCGACCACCGCCAGGCTGCGCGCATGTACTGCGCAAAACTTTTCGTGCAGACAGCGTTGAATGAACTCCCAAACAAGTTCATCTCCAGTGGAAATAAATCGCTTTGACCTTTCTTTGGATTATCCTAGGTCAGGGGTGGGCAACCCTGAGCACGCGTGCCAAACCTGGCACGCCAACGACTTCTTTTCCGGCACGCTGACTTTGATTTATCTCAAAAAAAAAAAAAAAAAAAAAAAAAAAAAAAAAAAAAAATGCGACATTTATCATTACTATTTTCCAAGAATAGCGGGGAAATAGTACTTTATATTTCTCCCAGAGATTTGTAACATAGTATGGCTGACTTTGGTACACACACTTAAAAGGTCGCCCACCTCTGTCCTAGGTAATTACATATGATAGTAGTGCTCGTGTGTACTGTGTCCAATAAGCGTTCAACTGTCCTCCTATGCCTCTTCAAGGGCGGGCTACTTGGCGTGCGTGAAGAGGCTCATGGTCTGAGGAATTAGACCTGGTCGGTCGTCTGCCTCAGACCGAAGCCTAAATACCCCCAATCTCCCCTCCCTATTCCCATCTCCCTTTTTCCTTTCCTCTCTCTCCCCAACCCTCCCTTTTGCCCTTCTCTTTTTGGCTTTTTGGGATTTCTCCACAGGCGCGCTAGTTACATATTGTAGGGGAAAGGATACAGGGTCCATCACATTCCGTTGAGGTTCTTGGCGTTGGGTAGTTTGCCGTGGAATCTGGATTGCCTGGGGATGTCCCGATCCTCCTCGGTATCCGGAGTAGCTCTTGGGTGTCTTTCGGGCGAGGGGCGTATCTATGGAAGCACCTTTCGGATTCGGGGGTGGTGGCGAAGGGTAGCTTTGTGGTGGATATCGGCCGCTCTCTCTTTTGTCCACCGAGGTAATAGCTCGACAGATGTTAGGTTGCTATCCGGATTTGCTGGGTTTATGGCATTGAAGGGTAGGGGTATGGCACGGGGTTCATGCTACATCTGCGCTACTAGCGGTGGTGAAGGTCCTCTTGGGCGTGGACGGGGAATTTCAGGCCTTTCATTCCTCCTGGGAAATATTTTCCTTCGTCCCATTTTATTTTTTTTTTTATTTTTATTTTCTTTTTTTCTTTTTTTTTCTTAAAAAAAAAGGCAAAGGAGTAACCACATGGAGAACCTATCATATACCACTACCCGGGCATTCTTGATACGCTCCCATTCTGACCCTGCCTTGTTTTTTAGACACTCTTCGGACACTATGATGCCCATGGACCTCTTGCTGGTGCTGTTTCCTCATGCTTCAGGTACGGGGCTTCGATGACTTCTTCGATTTATCTGAACACCACTCTCCTTAGGACTATGCTACCGGCTGCTCCCTCTCGGGCTACGGCAATTTTCGAATCGCCGCCCATTTCACGCGGCAACTCAGGTACCTACTCCTAAACGCCACGTCAATCTCCTGATGATGCTCTCGTTACCTTCCATTTATCGGAAAAGACCGACACGTCATGCATCCTCTCCACGCTCAGTTTCGACACACATGGGATAAATCTTATTTAAGACCGACTTCTTCTTCTGCCTATCTTTTGACTAGTATTGGGCAAGCGTCGCTGCGTCAGGTGGTAGATATATTTCATTTCATTGCTCTCAAGGAGCGGTACTGGCATAGTCAATGTCCAGAATGCTACAAGCTCTTGATCTTTCTCTCCTTTTGCATATAGATACCAATACTATCTCTACTGAAAAACTCTTTCTCTCAATTTTGTTGTGGTACTGTCATTTGCCCCCATACATTAGTCAAACAGATTTCCAGTCATGTGGCAATGACATTCTTGAACAGCTGGAACTCCAGGATCTCCCAATCCTCAAAGTAGACACTTATGTCCTTCCTGCCCGGGGGCGGAGACGTTACCCTTGCAATGTGGCTCGTTTAACTTTTGACAGCCGAGAACTCCCGTCCTCTGTATATGTCGCGGGACATCGGTTACAAGTTCGAAAGGTGATACCTACACCGCAACAATGTAGAAATTGCTGGCGTTTTGGTCACCCAGCGAAATATTGCAGATCTATGGCCGAATGCCCAGTCTGTGGTGCCGACGACCATTCTAATACATCTTGCAGTCAACCTCCATCTTGCCTTAATTGTAATGAAGCTCACCCTTCGTACTCCCGCCGTTGCCAGGTCTACTTAAATGAACGTGAAATCCGTTGCCTCAAAGAGGCAGAAGGTCTCCCTTATGCTATGGCAGTTACTCATCTCCGCCTCCAAGGGAGACTACCCCGTGTTTCTTATTCTCGTGTTTCCAAACATCCCCCCACTTCTGGGGTCCCATCTTCTGCAGCCTCCTCTGTTGTTACCCCTCCCATAGCCACTCCGGCATCTAATCCTTTTGCTGTCCTTGGCTCTGACGTCCCGACTACAACTCAGTCTGTTCTCACATCTTCGCGTCCTTCCTCACAAGCCCCAGTATCGACAAGACCTCGTACGACACCTAATACCAATCGCCCCTCTACTTCTCAGAAGTCCAAAAAATCCACATTGCTCAAATCTTCTTTGCCCCTTCCTTCCCTTCTTCCACCTCCACACTTTACCTTTCCAGTCTCTGTACCTAGTTCTTCCCCTCTCTCTGGCTCTATTACAAGTGTGGAGATTCACCCTCCTCCTCGTACTATGCCTTCCACCCCGTCCCCTCCCAAGTTTCTCCCTCTTCTGCCACCTCCCAGGTTTCTGCCTCTTCTGTCCCCCCCCACACTTCATCTCCAGTCCCTTACACTCTTCCCTCCCCCTCTACTTTGGTACAGTCCATTACTGTCCCAATCTTTACTCACCCTCCTCCTTCTATCTCCAATATGGTCTCCCATACATCTTTGAATTCAGAAACACTTGAAGCCATTTCAGAATATATTGCAGAGACTAAACCTTCAATGGACACTGATTCACTTCCTGTTCCTTCTCTTCCCTCTCCTCCATCTTCACAACCCCATTCTTCGCAACGCTCCGTTCCTTCGCTACTTGAACGTCTTCCAATGCCACCACACGTTGACTTTTCTAACCCCTCTAGTCCGTAGGTGCCTTTACCTACAGATTCCTGGTATTTTCTTCATCGCCAATCATGGCCTATTTACAGTGGAATATCCGCGGCCTCAGGGGTAATCGGGGTGAGCTTCAGATGTTGCTTTCCAGGTTTTCCCCTGTTGGTGCTTGCTTACAAGAACCAAAATTACACTCGGCTGTTTTCCAACCTATCTCAGGCTATAATTTATTGTATTCTTCGGATCCTTTCTCAGATGGGACCTTTAATGAAAGTGCCCTTCTTCTACGCAATGATATTCCGTACTGTCAACTATTTGTCCATACCTCGCTGCATTACACTGCAGCCCGTATCCACTTGAATAAGTGTTTACAATATTTCTTTATATCTCTCTCCTTCTCGAGCAATTTTCTATCCCAGACTTTGCCTTTCGTGTTTCATCCTTACCACCACCAACTTCTGTTTTACTTTTGATTATAATGCCCACCATTTTCCTCTGGGGGGGGGGGTTCCTTCCTCATTTGACTCATGGGCATCCAGTTGGAGGCTTTTCCGCTCGCCTCTCACCCCTCCATGTTTTAAATTACGGGTACTCCCACCCCTTTGATCCTCGACGCATACTCTCTCTTGCATCGATCTATCCAGTCTGCTCTTTCCTCCACTGCACTAGACTTCACCTGGTCTGTTTCAAAATACCAGACTTACATGACAGCATCAATTTTCCGATCATCTTACTTCTTCTCCTTCCTATTCCCCACCTGTTCCGTACCCTCGCTGGCAATTTGATCGGCAATTGGATCCTTACTCACACCTCACTGCTTTTTATGAGGTTTCCTTCCTTCAGCCTCCCATTGATACTCCTACAACATCTTTCTCAATGTCAGTTTATACCGCAGCTTCTCATTCTATACCCCAAACCTCAGGCAGGCCTTCTCAGAATTGCGTGCCTTGGTGGTCTCCTGCTTGTGCCGTGCAGACTTTTTGAAAACTGCCTGCATGGGCAGGTACCGGTACAATTAAACTGCTGAGAGACTTCTTGATTTACAATAACCGAAGCGTGCGATCGCTCCGCCGTGTCATCCGGAAGC
The DNA here is from genome assembly GCF_026875155.1 of Cherax quadricarinatus. Lineage (NCBI taxonomy): Eukaryota > Metazoa > Arthropoda > Malacostraca > Decapoda > Parastacidae > Cherax > Cherax quadricarinatus. Next base: position 32,766,936 of record NC_069442.1, read on the forward strand.
TAAAGCACTTGTTGGCGAGACTATGTTTCCACCATCACCTCTGCTCTTCATGAGTGACAGTCTGGAAAAAAGTGAGGAAAATTTGGGTGGTAATACTCTCCTGACCCCCTCCTGTTCTATAAAAAAAACGGGGTCACTGGTGTTGATGTAGCAAACCCTCTCAACCGTTGCCAATTGAACTTGGCATCAACACTGGGTCCGTAAGTTCCCGAGGGCTCCATCTATGCCCCTCGTTTCATTTCGTTCCACAAAGTGCAGCTTGCCCAGAGATTAGCATCCTTGGACTTTTCTTCTCTCCAGAGAAGAACATATAACAATTGGCCTTTTACACTTCAAGAACTGGACGCAACGCCCTCAGCTTGCCGACATCGCAGTCTGGCCTGACGAATTCATATTCCGTATGTTACAACATTACATCGGTCAAGCCTTGTAGTCCTCTTACACCTCTTCATTCTTATTTGGGTACAAGGAGTTCTTCCCCAGCTGAGGAAAATCTGCTCATTGTTCTCACCTTCACGCAAACCGGGTAACTACAGGAACATGATCCTCCCACTATCGGCCCCATCGCTCTTGACTAGTGCGTTTCAAAGTGATGAACGTCTCCGTAAATCGACGTTTAATGAGGTATTTAGAAGACACGACACATCCTCACTCTCTCCGCAGTCAATATGGCTTCGTTCGTAAGGTCGTTCTAAAAACCATAAGACCCCTTACTACGCTTGGATACGTATGTTCGTAATGCCTTTGCTAATAAACACTCAGTTTATTGCTCAATTTTTTTTGACCTCGAGAAGGCATATACACAACTTGGAGGTAAATATTTGGCCCCAGGCCCATTCCTTAGGCCTCCGAGCAATCTAAACCATCACTTCCTTAAGAACTTTTTAACTGACCACATTTCTTCCCGTGTTCGAGTCAATAATGTTCTTTCCCCGACTTCGTCCAAGCTGAAGGTGTCCCTCAGGGATGTGTTCAAGCACAACACTGTTTCTCCTTGCTATAAATTGAGTTGATAGTGTGATTAGTAATGGTTAGAGAGGTGCCTTCTGGATATTCTCAAGTTCTTATCCACCCAATATTTGGTCACACTCTATGTTGATGACTTCGCTATTGCTTGTGCAGGCGCTGACTGTCCTCTTATATTGCAGTTTCTCTCCAGCATGTGGTCGACCGTGTTTTCCACATGGGCCCACCACGCATGGTTTAAATTTTCAAGTACCGAAAACTCGCCAAATTTACTTCACTAGCGACGCTCTGTTTATCTCCCGATCATCCTTTGTATCTCTATGCTCCCTATCCCCGAACGGATACAGTCAGGTTTCTAGGCCTTCTCTTTGACCGTAGGTTTATCTCTGGAAACCTCACATTACCTCTCTGAAGACAACTGGCACAGCCGGCTAAACCTTCTTAAAAACCCTTCTCATCTTTCCGGGAGCTGATCGTCGAACTCTGCTTCGCCTACATTCAGCCCTCGTTTTTAACGAAACTCGATTATGGACCAGTTTAATTCCGGCGGCCTCTACTGCTACTGCTCTCTAGCCTTAACTCTAATCCATCACCAAGGGATTACTTTTGTGCCTTAGTGCTTTTTTTTCCCGTTCTTCCCATGTTGAGACCCTTAATACAGAATCGAATGTTCCAATCCCTTGTCTTATCGCCGTGATGCCCATTTGCCTTCGCTACTATGGTACGCTCTCACGATCTACCAATCCTTCATTTATAGAATGGTCACCGATATAAGTAGACATTCTGTTATTCGTTCGCCCCCGCCCCTGTTTGCCTCCGTCCCTTTCTCTTCGCCTACATTCTCTCTTGTCTTCCTTCAGTTTACCACCTTTAATGTTCATGTAGCATCTCACTTTTTCCCTAACTCCCCCTTGGGAAGTTCCCAGCTGTTCGGGTCTGTTCTTTCTCACGCCCTTGCCTTCGAAACTCAACTGCCTACGTGGGCTTCCGCTCTCTTTTCTTGATCAGTTCCACCTCATTCTCATCCACGCTGTGTACACAGATGGCCTAAGTCTTCAACGGCATCGATTCGCAGCAGTGGTTTCCGACGGCGTCGTGCGGGGGCATTTACTATCTATCAGCTAGCATTTTTACTGCTAACTGGTATGCCATTCTTGCAGCCACTTATTCGTATCGCCTCTATGCCCGTGTCATCATTTTGTAGTAGTCTCAGACTCCCTTAGTGCTCTACTGGCTATACGCAAATTTGATACATCTCATCATCCCCTAGTTTCTCTGGTTATCCAACGTTGGCTACGCCGTATCTCTACCAAACATAAAGATATTGTTTTTTGTTGGGTCCCTGGTCATTCGACGTACAGGCAATGACACAGCAGATAAAACCACTGCTGCGCGCAGCATACAATACCCTACCAATTTCCTTCCTATCGAGGCGTTCCATTTCTGGACTATTTTGCTCAATGCTACCCACCTTCGCACCCGTAGGCCAGCAACGTTGGTCAACTCAGCTCGTAAGAACAAACTTCATTCTATTAAACCGAGCATAGTTACTGCCGCTCTTGTCATCAGTGCCTGAGGTTTGGAACCAACTCTCTCCCCCGCCTTCGCATTGGCTACACCGTCTTACTCATGGGTATCTCCATGGAGAGGCACCCTGTTTCCTTCTCTGTGAGCAACAAAGTGTTCAAGTTCCAGTATCGATTAGCCTCATTCTGTTTTACTGCCTCTCTATCACGAGCACGCACATTACCTCCAACTCGACATCAATCTACTACACCTCTTTACCTTCCCCTTCTTGCTGAAGGACCCTCCATTACTCCTGACTCACTCCTTACTTCTGTGACTACGACTGATTACTCCCCAAACTCTGATGATACTTTTTCGCACTGGGCCCCCACAAACCCTTCAGTTCAGTTATTCTCTGAGCTGCCCTGTTTACCCTTTCACCATCCATTACCCCCGCTGTCACCATAAACCTATTACTCCTCCACTCCCTTTTGGCCACCCTCATGCCCTCGCTTCCTTCCAGCCCTGCAGCGCTGTATAGTCCTTGTGGCTTTATAGCTCTCTTTTGAATTATAAATACTAATAATAATACAGTTTTTATAATACAGAAAAATATGATAAATATAAACATTACATATCTTTATTGAAGAGACTTTGTTGGCTTATTAGAAGCAGGGAGACTTTGAGGTATCAAACCTCTTTGGAGTACATCTCCCTTCTTTAGTCTTTTACTGCACTAGGACCAGCTTGAAGTCACTGGACCACTGTCACAACCAAAAAAAAATGTCCATAGAGCTCTGTTTCTGGCGTCTCTTTAACCCTTTCAGTGTTGGTGCCGCGGTACTAGTATGGCTGCATGCCAGTGTTGGCGCCATACTAGTACCAAAATTTCTAGTGGCTTAAATTAAGCGGGGAAACAGCTGTAGGCCTAATGTGAGAGAATGGGTCTGGTGGTTGGTGTGCGAGGTAGAAAAAAATTCTGGGACCCAGTGACCGCACTGTGGGAATGAATGCCATTTTTTCGTAGACCTTGTTCGCCATGCCCTCATGGTAAGAAGCTCCACGCTCCTTGCGAATTTTGACACTTTTGTTCCCCCCTGACAGTATCTAATACAGATGGCAGTGACAGGGAAGATGAGTTTTCAAGGTTTTGGGGAGGTTTGTGACCGAAACTAATGACCCCGTAATACCAGTAATAGTGAGGAAACCCAGGCCTACCTCGCAGCCTTCCCCTCTGCTGCTTGGCCGTCTTGTTCACGCTCAGATTGTACCAGAATCAAAGAGAAACTCCTAATTTTCCCAAATCCCAGACACACGATGTGAGCATGGTGATGATAGTGATAATGAAATATGAACTACAAGCTCTTGAAAACAGTTCCAGTAGTTGATAGTGAAGTGGAATATTCGCCATAGAAGCGCAGTATATACGACGATATATGCACTCTGGTAGTGGCCATATGCAATTCCAAGGGATGGAGTATATCTCGGATTACATTCCCGTGGCTGTACAACAGGAACAGTGAAAATGAAGATGATAGTGTTTGCAATTGGATGGAAAATGTGCATGGTGGTGGTAGAGGTGATGCTGCCAGCAGTGGCAATGCTGCCACCCACGCGCTGCCCAGGTGATCTAAACAAAGGCCACCATCCCCCACCACCCACCCACCTACCACATCTAGCCTCCACAACCACAACTTCCCACAAACCACAACCACCTGTCCCAGTATCCAGTACCCACCAGCAGACCTGCACATGGGATTGGCAGGACTGCCAATTTTGTTCCCAAGACCATCACTTTGAGGAAAGTCAAAGTGGGAATATACGGCCATCTTGTACACTAGGGAACAAGCAGTGAACTGGAATGTTTCGAGTTTATTCTTTTGACAACCCCTGATGGAAATTATTGTCAGAGAAAGAACAGATACTACTGAGTACAACCATGGCAAAACAATACTTTCACCTACACCAGTGGAAGGAGACAACTGTGGCTGAGATGTAGCTTTTGTTTCCATAATAATGCTTATGCCACATTTTAAAAGCACAGTGAGAAATCATACAGGTCAACAGACCGCCATGATTGCAACCCCAAGGTTATTCAGTGATATAGGAGTGAATCGATTTGTGCTACTTATAATGTATGCTTCATTCTCAGACAAAACCAGGCCTGACAGAAACAGACAGTTATATAGATTAAGGATTGTGATTCATGTATCCTGAACACGAAATTCAATGATGTAATTTTTATCCCTTCAGAGAAGCTTGTTATAGATGAGAGCTTTGATTCTGTACAAAGGAAGACTCACATTCAAGCAAATACATACCAGCAAGAGTGAAATGCTTTGGTATAAAATTGTTTTGCTTTGTGATTGTTACAGAGGTCTAGTATTGGATATAATTGTGTACAACTGAAGTAAATACATTGCAAGATACAGGAAGTTACGGGGTATCTCCAGAGTGATGGTAAGACAATGATGGAACCCATATCTTGGTAAAGGGACATATATTATATAACTTGACAACTGGTACACACGCCCCTTACTCCATGATTTCTTTGAGAGCACATGACAGATGGTGTGTGCAACAGTGCCCTGCAAGATCGTAAACATATGCCCAGTTCGACACTGGCACTCGTTGAGGTAGGTGCCAAGCCTTTGCTTGCCATGACATCATGCCATTTTTGGGCGCATGACAAACGAGATGTCCATCACTGTTGTCAACAGTGTCCAAGTGGGGTTTTTGATAACGTGGATTGGGTAAGAATACTCACGTAGCTGGTATACGTATAATAAACGGAAGTTATGGAAAGCAACCAACAGCCGACTCAGGCCTACTCTGCTTCCCTATCTTCGATTGACTCTCAAAGTGGCCTACCGGGTGATGGGAGTTTGAATCCTGCTATGATTCAGCAGCAATATGATAACAGTGATTCACACAGCGGTTGGTAGTGAGTCATTCTATGTACACCTGGTTACTGTAACTGTTTACTAGAACTGGTACTACAACTGAGAGCTCGGCGACGCTAACGAATAGTCGTCCCGACATACAACTAAACAAACTATAGATGGCAGGAGTATCGGCTTGGGCTGATTCTAACAATATCACATGTACACAACAATTGAACATTAAAAAAAACATAAGAAGAATATTGAAATGGGAAAGCTACGTAACTGAAACTTTGGGGGTAATGAAACTGTAATGCAATACAAGGTATGATATAGCCAACTCACGAATAAACTCAGCGGTGGGATTACAACAATACAGTGAAAAAAAAATTTTGATCGATCGATCTGTATTCATGTGGATCTATGATTCTGAGGAAGGAATATATACAAAGAAAGAAGTGTTTAACAGAAAGGCAGATTCGGTTGCACTCAGAACTAGACTGTTAACTCTCCGAATCGAGAGAACGTGAACACAAAAAAAAAATTCTTGATAACTGATAAGTTGAGTACGTGTTACTTATTCATCTATAACAGGTAATTTACATTACCCCCAACTCTGCTAGGGTGATATTGATTATAGCAGAAAGGGTGTCATCTCTGGGAGGATCAAACTCTGTTGGCACTGGCTAACTCTTGCTGTTAAATTTGAGGCAAATCAGAATCGGTAGTTACAAATGAACATGAGGATTTCTCAATACCTGTCCGTGTACACGAAGGGAATGAACGAGCATTCAGGTTGATCGTCTGACTGAGTATCAGAGGTTGAAGTACAGGATCAGAGGCTTGTCAGAGTCGTCACATTAGTCTGGGTTGGTAACTTACCTGTCTCAGCAGGGTTAGGAAGCTGGGCTGCTAACTGGCTTAAACTCCACAGGAATGGCTGACTGGAAGACGTGTAACGATGCGCACAGCAATGAAGGAGTCAGCTGGATGTAGGCTGAGACAAGCTGCTATCGTTCACATTCCACAGTCTTGCTTATTGACTAGCTTAATTGGCAAAAATCCGGGTCAACCCTCGCCGATTGAGTACTTAGCACACGAACTAACCAGAAGCTGAAAAACGCTGCAACAGCCTTGCAGGCTGGAGTACACGGGGTGGTGGGGAGAGTAAGCGCTAGCGGAGGTGGCTGGACGGTTTTCACCCTACCTACCGGGGACCCCACAAACAGGTTTCTAACGTCTGAAATACCTTAAACCCCACGCCCACCCCGGGTGCCCCCATTTGTCAAGGGGGTTTTTGAAAACGGGAAGGGGGTAAGAATACTCACTAGCGGTAACGATAATATAAAAGGAAGTAGGAAAACACCCAAAAGCCGACCTGCCTCTCCTGCTCCCTACTTTGACTGACTCTCAAAGTGCCTACGGGGGAGGGGGGTTTGAAATCCTGCTATGGTCAGCAGCAAAATAAAACCGTGATTTCCCCAGCGGTTGGGTGAGCATCTACTGGTACACTGGTTACTGGGACTTTTTCTAGAACGGTACTAACTGAGATCATTTTTCCCTAAGAAAGGGGAGACACCAGGCACATAGAGAAAGCAAGAACCCATTCAAAAACCCGCAGCGGATGCCCACACCCTCAAAAGCGTTTTAGTGGGCAAAGTACATGCTGATTGTGCTCGCAAATTTATTAGTGGTAATAAAACTCTTTTTTTCCATCTTTTGGACATTTTCCTTTCCAATGCTTAAATAATATAAGATGAAGACCCAAAAAAAACCACCATATGGGGGAATTTTTTTTTTTGTCCCATCAGCAAAAAAATCAAATACCAAGGAACAGCACCTGCAATAAAAACCACCCAGTAATTACAACAACACCTTTCGCGAAGCAGGTAATCACTTCCTAAAAAAACTGCCCCCTACCTTTCAAGAAAAGGGTAGAAAGGGTTAGTTTGTGCCATACAAAAAAAAAACCCCCAACAACGCAGAGAACCGTTTATTGGAGAGTGAAAACACCATTTTTGCATACACCATGTTTTAAAGACTTCCACAGGCTGCAGAACTTCTAAAAAAATGTCCTGTGACTTTATATGTAAATACTATGTATAATGACACCCACCATCCGACTTACGACCTGCTCGACTTACGACCACCAACTTACACCGGGTTTTTTTTTCCAAATTTCGGGGAAAAAAACAACTATTTGTGTTGTACACAGTGTTTATCCTAAACCTTGCAGTATAAAATACAGTACTAACAACATAAAAAGTAAAGTAAAACATGAAATGCCAAAATAAAACAATAAAATAGTCATTACAAAAATGTTTTGTTGATTTTCAGTAGTAAGTTTGACTTACATCATTCAACTTACGACCGGTTTCTCAGAAACCGAACTGGGTCGTAAGTTGGATGGTAGGTGTATATGTATATGTGTGTATATGTGTGTGAAAAATATATATATATAATATATATATATATATATATAATATAATATATATTATATATATATATATATATATATAAGATAGTAGGTAGGTAGACAGCAACCACCCAGGAGGTACTCCCGTCCTGCCAAGTGAGTGTAAAACGAAAGCCTGAAATTGTTTTAACATGATGGTAGGATTGCTGGTGTCTTTTGTCTTTTCTCATAAATATGCAAGATTACGGGTACTCTTGCTACTTCTACTTACACTTAGGTCACACTACACATACATGTACATGTTTATTTATACACACTCATCTGAGTTTTTTTTGATTTTATCTTAATAGTTTTTGGGTCTTATTACTTTTCCTTTTATATCCATGGGAAGTGGAATAAGAATCTTTCCTCCGTAAGCCATGCGTGTTGTAAAAGTCAACTAAAATGCCGGGAACAATGGGCTAGAAACCCCTTTTTTTCCCTGTAAAGATTACTAAAAAGAATAAGAAGAAGAAAATTGTCAAAGGGGGAAGTCTGAATGTGCGTGGATGTTGTGCAAATGATAAGAAAGAGATGATTGTGGATGTTATGAATGAGAAGAAACTGGATGTCCTGGCTTTAAGTGAAACAAAGCTGAAGGGGGTGGGAGAGTTTCAATGGAGAGGAATAAATGGGGTTAGGTCAGGGGTTTTTAAATAGAGTTAGAGCTAAAGAAGGAGTAGCAATAATGTTGAAGGATAAGCTATGGCAGGAAAAGGGGACTACAAATGCATAAATTCAAGGGTTATGTGGGGTAAAATAAAGATTGGATGTGAAAAGTGGGTTATAGTAAGCGTATATGCACCTGGAGAAGAGAGAAGTGTAGAGGAGAGAAGAGATTCTGGAAATGTTGAGTGAATGCATGGGGAGTTTTGAATCAAGTGTGAGAGTAATGGTGGTTGGGGATTTCAATGCTAAAGTGGGTAAAATGTTATGGAGGGAGTAGTAGGTAAATTTTTGGGGGGCCAGGGTAAATGTAAATGGGGAGCCTTTAATTGAGCTATGTGTAGAAAGAAATTTTGGTAATAAGTAATACATATTTTATGAAAAAGAGGATAAATAAATATACAAGGTAGATGTAGCACTAATGAAAGTAGTTTGTTAGATTATGTATTGGTGGATAAAAGGTTGATGGGTAGGGTCCAGGATGTACATGTTTTTTAGAGGGGCAACTGAATAAACAGTCATATTTAGTTGTAGCTACAGTTAGAATAAGAGGTAGATGGGAAAAGAGGAAGGTGGGAACAACAAGTAAGAGAGAGGTGAAAGTTTATAAACTAAGGGAGGAGGAAGTTTGGCGAGATATAAGCGACTGTTGCAGAAAGGTGGGCTAGTGCAAAGATGAGTAGTGGGGGGTTGAAGAGGGTTGGAATAGTTTTAAAAAATGCAGTATTAGAATGTGGGGCAGAAGTTTGTGGTTATAGGAGGTGGGGGCAGATGAAAGAGGAGTGATTGGTGGAATGATGAAGTAAAGGGTGTGATAAAAGAGACAAAGGTAGCTTACGAGAGGTTTTTTACAAAGCAGAAGTGTTATAAGAACAGCAGAATATATGGAGAGTAAAAGAAAGGTGAAGAGAGTGGTGAGAGAGATGCAAAAGGAGAGCAGATGAAAGAGTGGGAGAGGCACTGTCAAGAAATTTTAATGAAAATAAGAAAAAAATTTGGAGTGAGTTAAACAAGTTAAGAAAGGCTAGGAAAAGTAATGGATTTGTCCGTTAAAAACAGAGTAGGGGAGTTAGTAGATGGGGAGAGGGAGGTATTAGGTAGATGGCGAGAATATTTTGAGAACTTTTAAATGTTGAGGAAGAAAGGGAGGCGGTAATTTCATGCACTGGCCAGGGAGGTATACCATCTTTTAGAGTGAAGAAGAGCAGAATGTAAGTGTGGTGGAGTACGTGAGGCATTACGTAGAATGAAAGGGGTAAAGCAGCTGGAACTGATGGGATCATGACAGAAATGTTAAAAGCAGGGGGGGATATAGTGTTGGAGTGGTTGGTACTTTTGTTTAATAAATGTATGAAAGAGGGGAAGGTACCTAGGGATTGGCGGAGAGCATGTATAGTCCCTTTATATAAAGGGAAAGGGGACAAAAGAGATTGTAAAAATTATAGAGGAAAAAGTTTACTGAGTATACCAGGAAAAAGTATAACGGTAGAGTTATAATTGAAAGAATTAGAGGTAAGACAGAATGTAGAATTGCGGATGAGCAAGGAGGCTTCAGAGTGGGTAGGGGATGTGTAGATCAAGTGTTTACATTGAAGCATATGTGTGAACAGTATTTAGATAAAGGTAGGGAAGTTTTTATTTCATTTATGGATTTAGAAAAGGCATATGATAGAGTGGATAGAGGAGCAATGTGGCAGATGTTGCAAGTTTATGGAATAAGTGGTAAGTTACTAAATGCTGTAAAAGAGCTTTTATGAGGATAGTGAGGCTCAGGTTAGGGTGTGTAGAAGAGAGGGAGAATACTTCCCGGTAAAAGTAGGTCTTAGACAGGGATGTGTAATGTCACCATGGTTGTTTAATATATTTATAGATGGGGTTGTAAAAGAAGTAAAATGCTAGGGTGTTCGGAGAGGGGTGGATTAAATTATGGGAATCAAATTCAAAGTGGGAATTGACACAGTTTACTTTTTGCTGATGATACTGTGCTTATGGAAGATTCTAAAGAAAAATTGCAAAGGTTAGTGGATGAGTTTGAGAATGTGTGTAAAGGTAGAAAGTTGAAAGTGAACATAGAAAAGAGTAAGGTGATGAGGGTATCAAATACAGTCTCTCAAACCAGCCTTTGCTGGCCTTTAATTCACTAACACAGCATTTTTTTC
>NC_069442.1:32778069-32834156 GCF_026875155.1 Cherax quadricarinatus
AACACGCTCAGGGCACGCTTTCCTGGAAGTCCAAGCCCCTTGCCCACAAAACCTCCTCTACCCCCTCTTTCCAACCCTTTCGAGGACGACCCTACCCCTCCTTCCTTCCCCTATAGATTTATATGCTTTCCATGTCATTCTACTTTGATCCATTCTCTCTAAATGACCAAACCACCTCAACAACCCCTCTTCTGCCCTCTGACTAATGCTTTTATTAACTCCACACCTTCTCCTAATTTCCACACTCCGAATTTTCTGCATAATATTTACACCACACATTGCCCTTAGACAGGACATCTCCACTGCCTCCAACCGTCTCCTCGCTGCTGCATTTACCACCCAAGCTTCACATCCATATAAGAGTGTTGGTACTACTATACTTTCATACATTCCCTTCTTTGTCTCCATAGAAAACATTTTTTGACTCCACATATACCTCAACGCACCACTCACCTTTTTTCCCTCATCAATTCTATGATTAACCTCATCCTTCATAAACCCATCCGCCGACACGTCAACTCCCAAGTACAGTATCTGAAAACATTCACTTCCATACTCCTCCTCCCCAATTTGATATCCAATTTTTCTTTATCTAAATCATTTGATACCCTCATCACCTTACTCTTTTCTATGTTCACTTTCAACTTTCTACCTTTACACACTTTCTCAAACTCATCCACTAACCTTAGCAATTTTTCTTTAGAATCTCCCATAAGCACAGTATCATCAGCAAAAAGTAACTGTGTCAGTTCCTATTTTGAATTTGATTCCCCATAATTTAATCCCACCCCTCTCCCAAACACCCTAGCATTTACTTCTTTTACAACCCCATCTATAAATATATTAAACAACCATGGTGACATTACACATCCCTGTCTAAGACCTACTTTTACCGGGAAGTATTCTCCCTCTCTTCTACATACCCTAACCTGAGCCTCACTATCCTCATAAAAGCTCTTTACAGCATTTAGTAACTTACCACCTATTCCATATACAGTGGACCCCCGGTTAACGATATTTTTTCACTCCAGAAGTATGTTCAGGTGCCAGTACTGACCGAATTTGTTCCCATAAGGAATATTGTGAAGTAGATTAGTCCATTTCAGACCCCCAAACATACACGTACAAACGCACTTACATAAATACACTTACATAATTGGTCGCATTCGGAGGTGATCGTTATGCGGGGGTCCACTGTACTTGCAACATCTGCCACATTGCTCCTCTATCCACTCTATCATATGCCTTTTCTAAATCCATAAATGCAATAAAAACTTCCCTACCTTTATCTAAATACTGTTCACATATATGCTTCAATGTAAACACTTGATCTACACATCCCCTACCCACTCTGAAGCCTCCCTGCTCATCCGCAATCCTACATTCTGTCTTACCTCTAATTCTTTCAATTATAACCCTACTGTATACTTTTCCTGGTATACTCAGTAAACTTATTCCTCTATAATTTTTACAATCTCTTTTGTCCCCTTTCCCTTTATATAAAATGACTATACATGCTCTCCGCCAATCCCTAGGTACCTTCCCCTCTTTCATACATTTATTAAACAAAAGTACTAACCACTCCAACACTATATCCCCCCCTGTTTTTAACATTTCTGTCATGATCCCATCAGTTCCAGCTGCTTTACCCCCTTTCATTCTACGTAATGCCTCACGTACCTCCACCACACTTACATTCTGCTCTTCTTCACTCCTAAAAGATTGTATACCTCCCTGGCCAGTGCATGAAATTACCGCCTCCCTTTCCTCAACATTTAAAAGTTCCTCAAAATATTCTCGCCATCTACCTAATACCTCTCCCCCTCCCCATCTACTAACTCCCCTACTCTGTTTTTAACTGACAAATCCATACTTTCCCTAGGCTTTCTTAACTTGTTTAACTCACTCCAAAATTTTTTCTTATTTTCATTAAAATTTCTTGACAGTGCCTCTCCCACTCTTTCATCTGCTCTTCTTTTGCACCTCTCCACCACTCTTTTCACCTTTCTTTTTACTCTCCATATACTCTGCTCTTCTTATAATGCTTCTGCTTTGTAAAAACCTCTCGTAAGCTACCTTTTTCTCTTTTATCACACCCTTTACTTCATCATTCCACCATTCACTCCTCTTTCCTCCTGCCCCCACCCTCCTATAACCACAAAACTTCTGCCCCACATTCTAATACTGCATTTTTAAAACTATTCCAACCCTCTTCAACCCCCCCACTACTCATCTTTGCACTAGCCCACCTTTCTGCCAATAGTCGCTTATATCTCGCCCGAACTTCCTCCTCCCTTAGTTTATACACTTTCACCTCCCTCTTACTTGTTGTTGCCACCTTCCTCTTTTCCCATCTACCTCTTACTCTAACTGTAGCTACAACTAAATAATGATCCGATATATCAGTTGCCCCTCTATAAACATGTACATCCTGGAGCCTACCCATCAACCTTTTATCCACCAATACATAATCAAACAAACTACTTTCATTACGTGCTACATCATACCTTGTATATTTATTTATCCTCTTTTTCATAAAATATGTATTACTTATTACATATATATATATATTTATTACACATGTATATATATTATGGAACAATAGGAATAAACAATATTTTGTATTGTTTGTTTGTGTAAACAAGTTTAGTACACAATCTAATAGTGATAATGTTTGTTCAATTATTGTGTTGTAAACAATGAGTGTATATTTGAACAAAGCACCTTACTTTGGTCTCACAGGCCACGTAAGTTACTTAGAAAAGAAAAATATTGGAAAATACAAGAAACCTCCGAATTGGAGTAAATAAAAGAATACCGGGTGGGCGGCATTCGCCGCTGTTGCCATACGCCGCTCATTTTCTGCCAACTTTGCGCCTCTGTATCTCGGTAAGTACTGATGGCAAAATTTTTTTTTAGCCTTAAAACACTCAGAAAAAAATAAATTTTTTTTTTCGAATATTTTGCAACATAGAAAGGGGTCTGCGACAGTCAAAGGGTTAAATGTTGATGAAGAAAATGAGGCAGCAATTTCATGCACTGGCCTAGGAAGTATAACATCTTTTAGGAGTGAAGAGGAGCCAGATAAAAGAGTTGGGAAAGTTCATGAGACTGTGGATAAAATAAAAAGTGTAAAGCAGCTGGGATTGATGGGATCAAGATACAAATGTTAAAAGCAAGTGGGAACAGTTTTGGAGTGGTTGGTGCTGTTTTTTTTAATCAATGTATGAAAGAGGGGAAAGTACCTAGGGATTGGCAGAGAGCATGCATAGTTCATTTGTATAAAGAAAAAAGAGGCAAAAGAGAGAGCAAGAATCATGGAGGAATAAGCCGGTTATTTTTATATAGCCAGACTTGAGTACTGGAAATGGGAAACACAATGCCTACACTTTACAGGAGGGGTTTGGGATATTGGCAATTTGGAGGGATATGTCATATATCTTTATACATGCTTCTATACTGTTGTATCTGGGTGCCTCTGCAAAAACAATGATTATGTATGAGTGAGGTGAAAGTGTTGAATGATGATCAAAGTATTTTCTTTCTTTTTGTGTCACCCTGCCTTGGTGGGAGATGGCCGACTTGAAAAAAAAAAAAGCCTACTAAGAATACCAGGTTAAGTGCATGGTAGACTTATCACTGAAAGTGTTAAGGTCAAGTATATCTTGTCCTTTACCAAAGCAGCAGGTGAGGCCAGTATAAACAATAGGAAATTATCAAATTTATTTGTTTAAGTAGAATATAGTTACTGAGTGTGGTTTATACCTTGATGCACCAAAAATGTAGGAATCTACTGCATGGTTGGGCCTCACTGTCATAATTTCAACCTTTCAAAAGTAATGAATAGGTCAATTTCCAACAATTTGTTTAAAAATATGGTCTTAAAACCTTGGCCTATACACAGATATATAGTAAAAATATTCTATGCTATTAATCAATCAAATTATTACCTTCTGAAATTGTGAGGTTTTCTTCTTCAATTTAGCATCTTTGGATTTTTGTAATGCCAAAAAACTTGTTGCTTTTGACTTTGCTTTAGGAATCATGGCTGAAGTCTGAAAATCATAGATACATATTAGAAAAATAACTATTCATCTACATTTCCTTCAGTATCTGTTACTCTAGTGTATTATTGTATATGTTAGGGACAAGCCCCTTCAGTATATTTTATGTATATATTATGAAACTCTCTCTCACCTCCAGAGTTGTAGACTTTACAAAGCAGTAAAATCATTTTAGTTATTCTGAGTTTTAACACACAAAAAACTTATGACATTACAATTAAGTCACTGTCATCATTAAATATTTTCAGCTATCCAAAAAAAGAGCCAAAGAGTCATGGGAATAATACTGTAGAATACAAAAAGAAACAGTGTATTACAATGGGACAACCTAAAATGGAAGATGTAGAATAGAATTCAGAGGTTATGGAGAAAAATGTAAAACCCAGGTTAACTTCCCAGGCAGAGTGGAACACATGGGCAAGTGTCTCAGCATCTGATGTCCCTGTTCCGCCTGGTAGGAAACATACCAAGAAATCAGTTTGCTACTCTGAATTGCATCCTCGGAAAGAGGTCCTCCAAGTCCAATGGAAGTAAGCCACACTACTTGGCTTTCTTGGGATATTAAACCTTCAAGTTTAATAATGTGAAGAATGTCATCCTGGAATTGAATATAGTAATAAGAATAGGGAAAAATTCTACAGAAATTTTTTCTTTATCTGGAGAAATGAGAGGAACAGTTATAATTAGATATACAGTAGGGCCCCAATTTACAGCATTCCCCTAATACAGCTCCTCCCACCTGACTTTCTAATACGGTCACTGTGCCCAACCCAGTTTGTTTACATTCTCCGTGAGCTCCATGATCTCTGCATCTCTCCATTATGTCTGGAAACTTTCCAAAATTTCAAGTGTTTTAAAGTTATTTCATGTTTTATATATACTCTGATAATTATACTTATGTGTACCTGTACCTAAATAAACTTACACACTGTGCTGGTGTGCAGGTACAGTGGTCCCTCAATAATCATCCGGCCTGAAAGTCGTCCATTTCGGAAATAGTCCTGTTTTTTCGTCAAAATACTGGCTCGGAAATGGTCCGGTAACTCGCTAATAGTCCTTCGTCCAGGACGCGTACTCACGGTCTGAGCGGCCTCGAGCCGCCTCGGCCTTTCCTTCCCAGCAAGTGTGCCATTGTTTACCAGTGAGCGACGGTCCCCTCACGTGCTCCAGTGAAATATTTCATATATTTTAGTGCTTGCAAGTTATTTAAGTGCTAAATAAGCTACCATGGCTCCAAAGAAAGCTCCTAGTGCCAAGCCTTTGGTAAAGAAGGTGAGAAATACGATTGAATTTAAGAAAAACATCATCGAACAATATGATAGTGGCGTACGTGTGGGCGAACTGGCCAGGATGTATAACAAATCCCGTACAACCATATCTTCCATCATAGCCAAGAAAAAGGAAATCAAGGATGCTGTTGTTGCAAAGGGGGTAAATATGCTGACAAAAATGAGATCACCAGTACTCGAAGATGTTGAGAAGTTATTATTTGTGTGGATAAATGAGAAACAATTAGCAGGAGACAGTCTTATGATGTCACTTATTTGTGAAAAGGCTAGGCAGTTGCATGACGATTTGGTAAAGAAATTGCCTGCAACTAGTGATGATGTGAGTGAATTTAAGGCTAGCAAAGGCTGGTTTGAGAGATTTAACCCTTTCAGGGTCCGTCCCGTAGATCTACGGCTTTACGTTCAGGGTCCAAACCATAGATCTACGCCATGAGCTCAGCTCACTCTGATAAACTGTGAGTGGTACATTTGGGCCTAGATATGAGAGAATACATCTATGTGGTATGTGTGCACCACATAAAACAGATCCTGCAGCACACTGTGTATAATGAGAGAAAAAAAATTAAATCATGATTTTTCGATTAAAACAGCAACTTTGCAGTGTTTTTTCGTATGTTTTTTATAGTTGTATTTGCGATTTCTTGGTCTCATTTGATAGAATGGAAGACATATTACAGAAATAGAGATGATTTTGATTGGTTTTAGCACTGGAAATGGCTTGAAACTGAGCTCAAAGTAGGAGAAATGTTAATTTTTTGCCGATATTCAAGAGTAAACAAACGACCTCACACGTCTAATACACGTCAGCTGGTGGGTCTAATATACATTCACAAATATGGTGATGATATTTATACAATTATTACAGTATTGCATAACAGTAAATCTTCTATTTTTTGGTGTGAATAAAAATTCATTATGTGAATAAAAAATCAAAATGGAATTTATTTGTAAAGCCTCAAAACATAACTAATGAACAGAGGAAATGTTAGTTTAGTGCCAGGAATGCCTACATTGTTCATTCTGGACCCTATTTTGAAATTGGAATATTTTGAACTTTGTGTTAAATTGGCCAAATTAACAATTTCCGATCACTTTATTTTGTAGTTGAAACAGTTGACTTGGCGATTTCTTGTGCTCAACCGATAGAATAGAAGTAATACTAGTGAAATAGCTCTAGTGAAATAGCTAAGAATTTGGTTGATTGGAATAATGTAATTGGCCTAAAATGGGAGTCAAAGTCGGCAAAATCGCCGATTCGTAAATATCGCTGACACATCAAAATTCGCGAGACCATAATTTCGTCAATTTTCCACCAAATTTCGTACTTTTTGTTTTATTACCTTCACAAAAAGATTCTCTACGATTTCATAAGAAAAAATAACAAATTTTTTTTTTGAAAATTCTTGGACACTGGTGCGTGACTCCAGATTTGGGCCTTGGACCCTGAAAGGGTTAAGAACCGTACTGGCATACACAGTGTGGTAAGGCATGGTGAGGCTGCCAGTTCGGACCACAAGGCGGCTGAAAAATATGTGCATGAATTCCAGGAGTACATAAACAGTGAAGGACTGAAACCTGAACAAGTGTTCAATTGTGACGAAACAGGCCTCTTTTGGAAGAAAATGCCAAAGAGGACCTTCATTACACAAGAGGAAAAGGCAATGCCAGGACACAAGCCTATGAAAGACAGGCTGACGCTAATGTTCTGTGCTAATGCTAGTGGGGATTTCAAAGTGAAGCCGTTACTAGTGTACCATTCTGAAAATCCCAGAGTGTTCAGGAAAAACAATGTTATGAAGAGTAAATTGTGTGTGTTTTGGAAATCTAATAGTAAGGCATGGGTCACGAGGGAAATTTTTGTAGAGTGGTTCAACGAAGTGTTTGGCCCTGGAAAAGAAATTGGATCTCAAGTGCCTCCTAGTAATGGACAATGCACCTGCTCATCCTCCAAACTTGGATGACCTAATTCTGAAGGAGTTTGGGTTCATCACAGTAAAGTTCTTGCCCCCGAATACCACTCCTCTCCTTCAACCCATGGACCAGCAGGTCATTGCAAACTTTAAAAAACTCTACACCAAAACAATGTTTGAAAGGTGCTTGAATGTGACCTCAGACACTCGCTTGACCCTACGAGATTTTTGGAAAGAACATTTCAGTATTCTCCATTGTGTAAGCCTTATAGGTAAGGCTTGGGAGGGAGTGACTACCAGGACTTCGAACTCTGCTTGGAGAAAATTGTGGCCAGATTGTGTCCACAAGAGGGATTTTGAAGAGTTTGGGGCTGACCCTGATAAGCCTATGTCAGTTGTTAAATCCATTGTGGCACTGGGGGCTTCCATGGGGTTGGATGTGAGTTTGGAGGATGTGGAAGAGTTGGTGGAGGACCACAACACAGAGCTCACCACTGAGGAGCTGCAAGAGCTTCAGCAGGAACAGCAACAGATGGCAGCTCTGAATCTTGCTGCAGAGGAGGAGGAAGAGAGATGGAGGAAGGTGCCTTCTTCAGAAATTAAGGAGATTTTTGAAATGTGCGGTAGGATGGAAAGATTTATGGAGAAACATCACCCAGAGAAGGATGTTGCAAGCCATATCGGCAACTAGTACAGTGACAGAGTCTTGGCCCATTTTAGGGAAGTTTTAAAGAGATGCCAGAAACAGAGCTCTCTGGACAGTTTTTTTGCGAGACAGGACTCCAGTGACTCTCAAGGTGGTCCTAGTGGCATTAAGAAACAGAGTTGAGAAGTAACCCCAGAAAAGCAATTGGTACCCGAGGTGTTGATGGAAGGGGATTCCCCTTCCAAACAGTAAATCATCCAATCAGTCTCCTTCTCCAGTCTTCCATACACAAAGAAGAATCGCCAATAAAGGTAAGTGTTATTCTGTTAATGTTTAGTTCATAATGTGCCACTGTATTGTTTATGTACTACATCTATATTTCATGTAAAAAAAATTTTTGTTTTAATACTTCTGGGTGTCAGGAATGGATTAATTGAATTTACATTATTTCTTATGGGGAAAATTGATTCGTAAATCGTCCATTTCGATAATAGTCCCACTTCCAAGAACGGATTATGGACGATTATTGAGGGACCACTGTACATATTAAAATCACTAAGAGTGTCTTATTAGTCTTGAGGATGCCAAATTAATAATGATAATAAAATGCAATAATAATCACTCTGAGGCACATTAAATGTCATATATTACATTAATATAAAAAATTTTATTATTATTTTTTTTATTAACACACTGGCCGATTCCCACCAAGGCAGGGTGGCCCAAAAAAGAAAAACTTTCACCATCATTCACTCCATCACTGTCTTGCCAGAAAGAAGGGTGCTTTACACTACAGTTTTTAAAGTGCAACATTAACACCCCCTCCTTCAGAGTGCAGGCACTGTACTTCCCATCTCCAGGACTCAAGTCCGGCCTGCTGGTTTCCCTGAATCCCTTCATAAATGTTACTTTGCTCACACTCCAACAGCACGTCAAGTATTAAAAACCATTTGTCTCCATTCACTCCTATTAAACACTCTCACGCATGCCTGCTGGAAGTCCAAGCCCCTCGCACACAAAACCTCCTTTACCCCCTCCCTCCAACCTTTCCTAGGCCGACCCCTACCCCGCCTTCCTTCCACTACAGACTGATACACTCTTGAAGTCATTCTGTTTTGCTCCATTCTCTCTACATGTCCGAACCACCTCAACAACCCTTCCTAAACCTCTGGACAATAGTTTTGGCAATCCCGTACCTCCTCCTAACTTCCAAACTATGAATTCTCTGCATTATATTCACACCACACATTGCCCTCAGACATCTCCACTGCCTCCAGCCTTCTCCTCGTTGCAACATTCATCACCCATGCTTCACACCCATATAAGAGCGTTGGTAAAACTATACTCTCATACATTCCTCTCTTTGCCTCCAAGGACAAAGTTCTTTGTCTCCACAGGCTCCTAAGTGCACCGCTCACCCTTTTCCCCTCATCAATTCTATGATTCACCTCATCTTTCATAGACCCATCCGCTGACACGTCCACTCCCAAATACCTGAATACATTCACCTCCTCCATACTCTCTCCCTCCAATCTGACACCCAATCTTTCATCACCTAATCTTTTTGTTATCCTCATAACCTTACTCTTTCCTGTATTCACTTTTAATTTTCTTCTTTTGCATACCCTACCAAATTCATCCACCAACCTCTGCAACTTCTCTTCAGAATTAATCCATCTATATTTTTTTCAAAATTATATAATTAACACGCTATGTAACGAACACGATAAATACACCCCACATAAGAATAGATTAACACACATACGAGATGTTTTTCCAGTTAACTTGTCAGAGTGTCAGAATAATGTTTTCTCTAGTTCAACACCAAAGAAAATGTGTACACAAATTGTTTGTTTTGTATGCTTTAACTCAGAGTATCATTCCTTCTAAAAGTGGTGTTACATGAGAATGGGAGTGTAGCTCTTTATTTATCCTCTACTGTACCAACGTGGACACAACTTGAACACAATGTAAGGTGTTTGTATTATGGAATATGATTCACAAACATGGAAATGAATGTGTATCAACCACAAACAAATGTGTTTGTCTGTGTGTTTACATACTCCACATCACTGTCCTCTCTCATTTACTCATTCTCATTCTCTCTCTCTCTCATTCTCTCTCTCTCTCATTCTCTCTCTCTCTCATTCTCTCTCTCTCTCATTCTCTCTCTCTCTCATTCTCTCTCTCTCTCTCATTCTCTCTCTCTCTCTCTCATTCTTGCTCTCTCTCATTCTTGCTCTCTCTCATTCTTGCTCTCTCTCATTCTTGCTCTCTCTCATTCTTGCTCTCTCCCATTCTTGCTCTCTCCCATTCTTGCTCTCTCCCATTCTTGCTCTCTCCCATTCTTGCTCTCTCCCATTCTTGCTCTCTCCCATTCTTGCTCTCTCTCATTCTTGCTCTCTCTCATTCTTGCTCTCTCTCATTCTTGCTCTCTCTCATTCTTGCTCTCTCTCATTTACTCACCTCTCACCCTACATTACTACAAACATTTTAAGGTAAGTAATGAGTGTACTGTATATGCATTTTATCACTCTGGGGCACTTTAAATGTCATAGTATTTTACATGTGGGTGGGGTGG
Organism: Cherax quadricarinatus; assembly: GCF_026875155.1. Classification (NCBI taxonomy): domain Eukaryota; kingdom Metazoa; phylum Arthropoda; class Malacostraca; order Decapoda; family Parastacidae; genus Cherax; species Cherax quadricarinatus. The sequence continues at coordinate 32,788,560 of NC_069442.1, forward strand.
CCTGGCTGTCTACCATACTTCCCACAACTGACTTCTTACAATAAATACTACTCACCTTTCACTCTACATTAGGTACAAATATTTTAAGATAAGTAATGGGTGTACTGTGTGTGTATTTTACTTTTTATTGTTTTTAATGCCTAGTTCTACTGCTAACTTAATATAAGTTAGTGTGAACTTGTTGTCTGGCATTTATATGCATTTATAAGTGGAAAAAATGGCCTTCCGCTTTTCAGCGATTTCCACTTTAACCCTTTGAGGGTTTTCGTCCTACTAGTACGTTTTACGCGTAGGGGTTTTTGACGTACTAGTACTCATAAATTCTAGCGGCCTCAAATCTAGTGGGAGAAAGCTGGTAGGCCTTCATATGAAAGAATGGGTCAATGTGGTCAGTGTGCACAGTCTAAAAAAAATCCTGCAGCACACAGTGCATAATGAGAAAAAAAAAAACTTTGACCATTTTTTTGGAATAAATCAGCGACTTTGCAGTGTATTTTCGTATGGTATTTATTGTTGTATTCTAGTTTTCTTGGTCTCATTTTATAGAATGGAAGACATATTACAGAAATTGAGATGATTTTGACTGGTTTTACAAAGAAAGGTGCCTTGAAATTGAGCTCAAAGTAGCAGAAATGTTCGATTTTTACCAAACTTCAAAAGTAAACAAATCGTGCCAAGCGTGCAATACACGTCAACTGGTGAGTCTAATATTCTTTCACAAGTGCACCAATAATATTTATACCATTTTTTACAGTAATGCAGTAGTCTGCATAACAGTAAATCTTATATTTTTTGTGAAAATAAAAATTCAAAGTGGAAAGCAAAAGAATATAAGAGGGGACTTGAGACATGACTAATGACTAGAGGAAATGTCATTTTAGTGCCAGGAATGTCTTTCTTGTTTATTCTGGACCCTATTCCGAAATTGGCATCTTTTGAAATTTGTGTGAAATTGGCAAAATTGCTAAATTCTGACCACTGTACTGGATAGTTGAATTTCATAAATGAGTGGTTTCTTGCATCCATTCGATAGAAAAAATGGAGTTCTAGCGAAATATTCATGTTTTTTGTCGACTAGTACAGTGAAATTGGCCGAAAATGGGGCTCAAAGTGGGCAAAATCGCCGATGCATAATCATCGCCGAGACCGCTAACTTTGCGAGAGCATAATTCCGTAAGTTTTCTATCAAATTTCAAACTTTTGGTGTCTTTATGATCGGGAAAAGATTCTCTATCTTTTCATAAGAGAAAATAATTTTTTTTTTTTAAATTTGGCCGACCCTGAGAACGAGTTTCGGAGAGGGCCTGTCGACCCTCAAAGGGTTAAGGCAGTAGCCTGGAACCTAACCTGCTGTGTAAGTGGGACCCTGCTGTATTAGTATTATAATAGTGTTTAAGTGTTAAATACATCTTCCAAGTGCATTTATCCAATTTGCATACTACACTGTGAAAGTTATATGTTATTGGCTCAAGGGATCATTACCCCCTGCAGCCTAGTCTCAAGACCTGTCCTCATCAACTGAATGAAATATTAAAGGATTAAGAACTATAAAGTGTGGAAAACAAAAATAAGTGTACTGAATCTTAGTAGCAGTAAGATTTACCTGCCATCTTATGTAATCAAGAGATAAAAAAAAAAAGGCCCCAAAATTCTGAAAAAGTGCAAAACAATTAATAATATTCCATATAGCACTCATATGAAAGAAAGGTAATACTTCCCTTGATGGCTGCTATACCAGCCTACTACTGTACTTACTTTTAATAATTAATCTTATACTAGGTTTCACACCAATCTGTTGTTTAGAGAAAACATCCCTACTCATAAACCCACATCCAGAAATATATCCATCACGTAGAGCTACATCACTGACATCAGGGTCCTTCACATAGTTCTATGTCATGAACACAGATCACTTAGATAAATGACGAGTGGTAAATTTTGGCATACATACGAGAGAATGGGTCTTGGTGGCAAGTGTGAATATTATTAAAAAAAAAAATTCTTCCCTATATGATGCATGATGGGAAAAGCAAAACTCTTACCATGTGCTTAGTTTAAAATAGCGACTTTGAGGTGTTTTCTAGGAAGGTTTTAATGGTTATATTGGCTGTTTCTTGATATCATTTGATGGACTGGAAGACATACTACTGATCTGCCAGTTTTTTGAGGGTGGTAAGACCCCCCTACAACCCCAAGTCTGTTTTATCAGTTTTTATTGGGCCTGATTTAATTATTGGAATGCCATAAACCACAACCAATTTTTCCTGGTTATAACTTATTAGTACAGTAGTCCCCCGCTTTGTGTAGTTCCCGGTAATCGTAAAATTCGCCAATCATAGGGGTATTTTCGTATAAACATGGACTCGCTTTTCATAGGTTGACTCGCGAGTCGTAGTTCGTCCGGGACGCGTACCCACGGCGTGAGCCAGGGCGGCAGCCAGTCTGGCATTGTTTACCAGTGAGCGAAGGTCCCCTCACGTGCTCCAGTGAAATATTTCATAATATTCCATTTATTTTAGTGCTTGCAAGTACTAAATAAGCTACCATGGCTCCAAAGAAAGCTCCTAGTGCCAAGCCTGTGGTAAAGAAGGTGAGAAATATGATTGAATTTAAGAAAACCATCATTGAACAATATGAAAGTGGTACAAGTGTGGCCGAACTGTCCAGGATGTATAAGAAACCCTACACAACCTTATGTTCCATAGTGGCCAAGAAAAATGAAATAAAGGATGCTGTTGTTGCAAAGGGAGTAACTATGCTGACAAAAATGAGATCACCAGTACGGGAAGAGGTTGAGAAGTTATTATTGGTGTGGATAAATGAGAAACAATTAGCAGGAGATACTCTTATGACTTCGTTTATTTGTGAAAAGGCTAGGCAGTTGCATGAAGATTTGGTAAAGAAATTGCCTGCAAATAGTGGTGAAGTGAGTGAATTTAAGGCCAGCAAAGGCTGGTTTGAGAGATTTAAGAACCGTACTGGCATACACAGTGTGGTAAGGCATGGTGAGGCTGCCAGTTCGGACCACAAGGCGGCTGAAAAATATGTGCATGAATTCCAGAAGTACATAAACAGTGAAGGACTGAAACCTGAACAAGTGTTCAATTGTGACAAAACAGGCCTCTTTTGGAAGAAAATGCCAAAGAGGACCTTCATTACACAAGAGGAAAAGGCAATGCCAGGACACAAGCCTATGAAAGACAGGCTGACGCTAATGTTCTGCGCTAATGCTAGTGTCGATTTCAAAGTGAAGCCATTACTAGTGTACCATTCTGAAAATCCCAGTGTTCAGGAAAAACAATGTTATGAAGAGTAAATTGTGTGTGTTTTGGAAATCTAATAGTGAGGCATGGATCACGAGGGAAATTTTCGTCGAGTGGTTCAATGAAGTGTTTGGCCCTAGTGTGAAGGAGTATCTCCTGGCAAAGAAATTGGATCTCAAGTGCCTGCTAGTAATGGACAATGCACCTGCTCATCCTCCAAACTTGGATGACCTAATTTTCGAGGAGTTTGGGTTCATCACAGTAAAGTTCTTGCCCCCGAATAACCACTCCTCTCCTCCAACCCATGGACCAGCAGGTTATTGCAAACTTTAAAAAACTCTACACAAAAGCAATGTTTCACAGGTGCTTGACTGTGACCACAGACACTCACTTGACCCTAAGGGAATTTTGGAGAGAACACTTCAGCATCCTCCACTGCATAACCCTTATAGGTATGGCTTGGGAGGGAGTGACTACCAGGACTTTGAACTCTGCCTGGAGAAAATTGTGGCCAGATTGTGTCGACAAGAGGGATTTTGAAGGATTTGGGACTGACCCTAATGAGCCTATGTCTGTTGTAAAATCAATTGTGGCACTGGGGAGTTCCATGGGGTTGGATGTGAGTTTGGAGGATGTGGAAGAATTGGTGGAAGACCACAATGAAGAGCTCACCACTGAGGAGCTGCAAGAGCTTCAGCAGGAAGAGCAACACATCGCAGCTCAGAATCTTGCTGCAGAGGAGGAGGAAGAGAGATGGAAGAAGGTGCCTTCCTCAGAAATTAAAGAGATTTTTACTATGTGGGGTAAGATGGAAAGCTTTATGGAGAAACATCACCCTAACAAGGTTGTTGCAAGCCAGGTTGGCAACATGTACAGTGACAAAGTCTTAGGCCATTTTAGGGAAGTGTTAAAGAGATGCCAGAAACAGAGCTCTCTCCACAGTTATTTTGTGAGACAGGACTCCAGTGACTCAAGGTGGTCCTAGTGGCATTAAGAAACAGAGAAGAGAAGCAACCCCAGAAAAGCAAATGGTACCTGAGGTGTTGATGGAAGGGGATTCCCCCTTCCAAACTATAAACAATCCACTCTCTCTCCTCCTCCAGTCTTCCATACACTAAGAAGAATCTCCAATAAAGGTAAGTGTTATGCTGTTAATGTTTCATTCATCATTTCCCATTGTATTGTTTATGTACTACATGTATATTTCATGTTAAAAAATTTTTTGTTTTAATACTTCTGGGTGTCAGGAACGGATTAATTGTATTTACATTATTTCTTATGGGGAAAATTGATTCGTAAATCGTAAATTTCGTTTATAGTAACGGCTCCAGGAACGGATTAATTACGAACAACAAGGGACCACTGTATCTGGAAAATAGTAAATCTTCAATTTCTGTGTGATCAAAAATTAAAAATGGAGAGCAAGTATAATACAGAAGAGGACTGGGGACGTGACTAATGAACAGAGGAACTGTTGTTCCAGTGCTAGGAATGTCTACAACATAGATTTTATAGACATTTATTTTGTAAGCATTTATTTTTGTGTAAAATTGGCCAAATTATGGAATTCTCTGCACTTTACAGGGTAGTTTTAATAGTTGAATGGCAGTTTCTTGTGATCAGTCACTAGAATGGAAGGCATACTAACTAAGAATTTGGTCAAATGGAGCATTGGAATTGGGTGAAATCACCCATGCATAAATTGTGCCCAGACCACTAACTTTGTACCTAAGTGATTCCACAAGTTTTTCATCAATACTTTCTGAAAAAGATTCTTTACCATTTCAAAAAAAAATTTTTCTTTTTTTTTTTAAAGAGGACACAGGAAGCAATGTAAATTTTGGGGGTCTGGACAGTGAAAGGATTAAATTACCTCTATGCTATTAATAGACCAAATTATTACCTTCCAAATTTGTGAGGTTTTCTTCTTCAGTTTAACATTCTTGGATTTTTGCAATGCCAGTGAATTTGTTGCTCTCGACTCTCCTTTAATCAACATGGTTAAGTCTGAAAATCATAGCTACATGTTAGAAAAATAACTTAATTAGCCTACATAAAATCTGGAGTTTCTAGTCCTAGATACAATGACTGACAAATTACTAAACACTGACAATTGCTTGAAAAATACACATGGAAGACTGTACATGGGAAAGATGAATAACATGACTTGGAAGTTCACACAAGGTTATCTGCTGAAGAGAACCATCTACTTTCACCTAGATTAAGGACTATCATGTATTATCTAGGTGTACGATTCAAGGAAGGCGACCACAATCATGAAATGCAAAGTTAAAACAAAAACAAAAACGAAATTTTCACATTTCATGGAAGCATTAAAATTTTAACCCTTTCAGTGGCCATCAAATAAAACTATATCATTAACCCTTTGAGAGTCAGTCACGTACAGGTACATCATGACAGCCAGGGTCGGTCACATGTACGTCATGACAGCCAGGGTCGGTCACATGTACGTCATGACAGCCAGGGTCGGTCACATGTACGTCATGACAGCCAGGGTCGGTCACATGTACGTCATGACAGCCAGGGTCGGTCACATGTACGTCATGAAAGCCAGGGTCGGTCACATGTACGTCATGACAGCCAGGGTCGGTCACATGTACGTCATGACAGCCAGGGTCGGTCACATGTACGTCATGACAGCCAGGGTCGGTCACATGTACGTCATGACAGCCAGGGTCGGTCACATGTACGTCATGACAGCCAGGTCGGTCCACATGTACGTCATGACAGCCAGGGTCGGTCACATGTACGTCATGACATGCCAGGTCGGTCACTGTACGTCATGACAGCCAGGTCGGTCCATTACGTCAATGACAGATTGGGTCAAATGAGCATGGAATGGGTGAAATCAACACCATGCTAATGTAGCGTCATGAACCGGTGGTACCAAGTGAGTCAACACAGGTCGTTCACATTACGTTCTGAAAGATTCGTTACCATTTCATACAAAATCTTTTCGTTCACTTTATTAACAGCAGGTGACACAGACAGCCATGTAACATTTTGGCAGGGTCGGTACATGTAAGTATAAAGACCATCTCACTGTATATACACCCAAATTATATAACCGTCTCAATTTCGTCATGACAGGGTTTCGTTCCTTAGTCTGAACAGGTCTGGCATTTATTGCAGCCAGTGATTTGTTGCTCTCGACATCCCTTTATCAACAGGTTAAGTCATGAAAATCCAGCTACATGTTATGACAACCAGTCATTACATGTGCCTCATGAAATCAGGCAGTTCGTCTAATTACAATGACAGCTCGTCAATTACTAAACAGCCAGGTGGCACTGAACTCATGACACCAGGTGGAAGACTCATGACACATGGTCAAGATGTATACAGCATGGAGTTCACAAGTTACGTCATGCGCAGAGACATTACTTCATGACAGAGGACTATCATGTACTATCAAGTGTGTACATTCAAGGAAGGCGACATACTCATGAACGCCAGTTAAACGACAACAGCCGGTTCTTCACATTTCATGGACACCCATTGTAATTTAACGTTCAGACGGCCGTCACATAAACTATCATGACACCATTGGGTCGTCACATAGTACGTCATGACAGCCAGGGTCGGTCACATGTACGTCATGACAGCCAGGGTCGGGTCACATGATACGTCATGACAGCCAGGGTCGGTCACATATACGTCATGAAGCCAGGGTCGGTCACATGTACGTCATGACAGCCAGTGTCGGTCACATGTACGTCATGACCGCCAGGGTCGGTCACATGTACGTCATGACAGCCAGGGTCGGTCACATGTACGTCATGACAGCCAGGGTCGGTCACATGTACGTCATGACAGCCAGGGTCGGTCACATGTACGTCATGACAGCCAGGGTCGTCACATGTACGTCATGACAGCCAGGGTCGGTCACATGTACGTCATGACAGCCAGGGTCGGTCACATGTATAAGGTCTCAATGTAAGCAGCCAGGGTCGGTCACATGTACGTCATGACAGCCAGGGTCGGTCACATGTACGTCATGACAGCCAGGGTCGGTCACATGTACGTCATGACAGCCAGGGTCGGTCACATGTACGTCATGACAGCCAGGGTCGGTCACATGTATGTCATGACAGCCAGGGTCGGTCACGTATGTACTTATACTCGTAAATTCTAGCGCCTTCAGATCTGGTGGAAGTAAGCTGGTAGGCCTACATATGAAAGAATGGGTTTGTGCAGCGAGTGTGCTCAGTATAAAAAAAAAAAAAAGGTCCTGCCTCATGATTGGAAAATCGAAGTTCTGACCATGTGTCGAGTTTAAAATAGCAACTTTGAGGTATTTTCTAGGATGGTTTTTATAGGTTTGTTGGCTGTTTCTTGATATCATTTGATAGAATGGAAGACATTATACTGAAAAAGAGATGATTCTAGTTGGTTTCACTACCAGAAATATTTCCTTAGGATAGGTAAGGCCTCCCCCTATAACCTTGCTTTTTGGGTTTAAAATAGGTATGATTCAATTAAAGGATGCCATAAACCATGTCCATTTATTCCTGGTTAAATTTTATTACCCAGGAAACAAAGCAAATCTATTTTTGTGTGATTATGAGCTCAACGTGGAAGTCAAGACATGAGGACATGATTAATGAACGAAGAAATTGTCGTTTTAGTTCAAGAAATGTTCATGTTGTTTATTTTCCAATATTTTTAAATTGGTATTTTTTTGTGTATAACTGAACTTTATAGGGTAGTTGTAATATCTGAACAGGCAATTTATTGTGCTCAATTGATAAAACAGAATAGCTAAGAATTTGGTCGACTGGTGCAATGGAACTGACTTACAATAGGAATCAAAGTGGGTGAAATCATTGATGCATAAATTGCGCCCACACAGCTATCCTTGCGCTTACATATTTCCAGAAGTTTTCTATCAAATTTCATACTTTTGGTGTTATTACCGTCAGAAAAAGATCGTCTACCATTTTAGAAGACATTTTTCTTAACCCTTTCAGGGTCAGTGCCGTGCTTACACACCAAAATTCTAGCGCCTTCAAATCGAGCGAAAGAAAGCTGGTAGGCCTACATATAAAAGAATGGGTCTGCATGGTCAGTGTGTGCAGTATAAAAAAAATCCTGCAGCACACAGTGCATAATGAGAAAAAAAAAACTCCGAACGTGTTTTTGGTTAAAAACTGCGACTTTGCAGTGTATTTTCATATGGTAGCATATGGTAGGGGAAATGTTCAATTTTTGCTGATATTCAAGAGAAAACAAATCACGCCACGCATCCAATACACGTCAACTGGCAAGTCTAATATTCTTTCACAAGTGCGCTGATATTATTTATACCATTTTTACAATAATGCAGTAGTCTTCATAACAGTAAATCTTCTATTTTTTGTGAGAAAAATTCAAAATGGAAAGCAAGAGTAATATAAGAGGGGCCTGGAGACATGACTAATGAAGACGGAAAATGTTATTTTAGTGCCAGGAATGTCTGCCTTGTTTATTCTGGACCCTATTTTGATATTGGCATCTTTTGACATTTGTGTGAAATTGGTCAAATTGCCAAACTCCGACAACTTTATTGGGTAGTTGAAATTGGTAAATGGGAGGTTTCTTGTACTCAATTCGGTAGAACAAATAAAGTCCAAGCGAAATAGCTACGATTTTAGTTCACTGGAACAATGGAATTGGCCGAAAAATGGGGCTCAAAGTGGGCAAAATCGCTGATGTATAAATATTGTCGATATCGCAAACTTCGCGAGAGCATAATTTCCTAAGTTTTCCACCAAATTTTGTACTTTTGGTGTCGTCAACATCGGGAAAAGATTATCTATCATTTCGTAGGAAAAAAAATTAATTTTTCGACCCTGAGAGCAAGTTCAGGATCAAGGGTCTCGACCCTGAAAGGGTTAAAGTGGACATTGGAAGCAATATTAACATCAGGTCTGAACATTAAAAGCATTAATTTTGGGGGTCTGAACAGTGAAAAAGTTAATAAAATGAAAATAAAAATGAGTTTTATTTCCAAATAGTTTAATAAAGTTATAAATACAAAAGATAAAAAAAAACAGTAGTTGCTAAAATCATGACTTATGCTAAAATATGATTTATCAATAGGACTTAACTTAAGAAAAAATAAAACATATACATATATAAAAAAGGAAGAAGTTTTATATAGTCTGGTTTGCCTGAAAATTTACATTGGTATAAGTAAATAAGTAGAGACGGCAGACAAAACAAAGTCAATTTTGGAAAGCTTAATAATCAGATGGCCAAAATAGGTAGTGACAATAGCACATGAGCATGGATGTTTGTTACAATAGGTCATAGTAGGTAATACACACAAATTATTTACAACCATTCATCATAAATCAAATTAGATTTTGCAGGCACAGTAGACCACCACCTTTTGTATCTCCATCACATAATATGTTTCCATTTGTTCAGAGGCACAGGTGTGCCTGTTGGCCTTCCACTCATCTCAGGCCTCGTTTGTTTCATGACAGGTCTAGCTTTGTTTCAGTGTCCCCCTTCCCCTTGCCTCCCATCCACATCACTACTGTTGCCTCAAGGATGTGTGCCATACAATCAACCACTTGTGTTATCGCTCCAGTTTCATTTTTTTTTAGCACTACGTGCATTGTCTGGATATTAATCATGGCATCAGAAGCAATCTAGTGCAGGGTAAGGTGTCAAGAAGTTTAGCATGAAACTATGCCTTTAGTGAAGAAATAGAGGACACTAGATGTGCTTAAAAAACTTTCATTAGAAAGAGCAATTCTAAACTACAAGATATCTATTTTCTGACTAGGCATTTTGCCCTTGCACAACATTATAATGAAAACCAGGCATTTTTTAGTTGCTGTTGTTATAGAGCAAGAACAGCTATTTCAGAAAATATCTGAATTGCTAGGGACCAATACTTATTTAGTAAATTAAGCCTCAAGTTGTCAAAAAGTGTCTTTTTGGCATGGTATGCACTATTTTTGCCAAGTCCTTATGTCTTTTTTTATTATTCTTTCAGCTTATCTGCAGTTGATCAGTTTAAGGCTCTTCTTAATAGTACTGTGATTTTCCACTGAAAATAGATGACAGGAAAGATACTGCTGTAATCCTTAAACTGATCAATTGCTCAATTGCAGATAAGCTGAAAAAATAATAATAAAAAAGATACAAGGCCAGGGCAAAAATGGTGCAAATCACGCCAAAAAAAAAAAAAAAAACCTTTTTCACATCTTTCCTGTTTAGAATTGTTAAAAAAAAAGCTTCTGTTGTAGAAACATATTCTTGAATTCCTCATGAACTTAAAAACCTGAGCTCTTGGTCTTCAGCTTACATAATCTTTGAAAAAACTGGAAGAATTTCATAGAGAAAGGTCTTTGTTGACTGTCAGCTAGTCCATGCACATGGATTCCAACCCTAGGTTGCTTCATTTCAAACCTGATAAGCTATACCAGATTCGTGACAGTTTTTGCATACAAAAAACAATAATTCTTTTCAGTTAAAATAATGCATCAAACAAACATAAAATTTGGGACCCACACCAGTCGATAACACCAGGTACCTATTTTACTGATGGACGTGATGCATCAGCAATGCAATGTCCTATGAGAAAACGTTCTAATGTTTTCCAGACATACTGGGGATTCAAACCCCGGACCTCTGTGTGTGAGCCGAGTGCACAAGTGATCAAGCTACATGACACCCAAATGTTAACCGTAGAAAAAAAAACAGCATAGTTATTGAATATTTTACTCAAGTACGTATATCATGATGAAACATATGCAACAGTGTATGAACCAACTGCATATCTGTAACTTTCACAAAATTTCTGTTACCTTAAAGTTTTATCAAAAATCAATAAGGTCAAAATCTCCCATCACAGTTGTTACGACACTTTTTTGACAAGTTTAAGATTATTTTGCAAAATATGAGTCCCTATCAATTCAGATAACAGTTTCTGAAATTGCCACCAAAAATTGTACAAGGACACCTAAACACAAGGTTCTAGATGCTGTTGCTCTATTACAACAGCAACTGAAAAATGTCTGGTTTTCATTATAATGTTGCTCAAGCCAAAAAATCAAGGGAGAAAACAAACCTTAATTTTAACGTCTGTTTTTTCCCTTCAAGGGCAAAATGCCTATTCAGAAATTAGATATTGTGTAGTTTATATCTCTTTGTAAAGAAGGTTTTATAAGTAAATTAGTTGCACTGCTTGTTTGCTATTGGTCTTCACAAATAGCCTAAAGTTCACCATGAGGTCCTTGTAAGGGCATTTACAGGTACCATTAGCACAGGAACTAAAAACCTTTGAAGTCTGATATTTTAAGATTGTGACGATGTCCACTTACGTAGCTGACTACAACAATGTTATACTAAATTCAATTTTATGCAACAGATTTGTTTTGCCTACTTTGGCTTTATACTATGAAAAAAGTAAAAGGATATAAGTTTTAGGACTGATTCTTTAAATCACAGTCAACTTTTACCCTTTACAATCTATCACAGCAAAAACCTAGGCATGTTAGTGACCTTTATAATTAATATTTTATAACATGTAAACCACACATTGTAAGTTTTACAAGGATATGAAGATTTTGATTTGATTTTGATTTTAACATTGTTGATGGTGTACCTTTAATATACCTTTCACATACCTTCAAGAGTTTCACTACTCTTAGAGCCCGGGTCATCTGGTGCTTGCCCGGTCAACCAGGCTGCTGCTGCTGGAGGCCTGCTGTCCCCACCATATCCACCACAGCCTGGTTAATCTGGCTGTGAAATTTTCACCTGCCTCCATTCTGAGGGCCATAGTATTACTACTATTGCATATCATGAACTAAAACTTTCCCACAGTATGACATACAAAGCCAACCTTTATGTAAAATTTTATAAAAACTGGAGATGGTCAGGTGAGGATGTGTCCCGTAGTCCACCTGACATGGAATGGCCCTACAGGTACACACAACTACAATTATCTTTCATAATGTAAATTACCTGGCCTGGTAGCAAACATCTCGCTTCCCACGGTGAGGGTCCAGGTTTGATTCCCGGCGAAGGGGTGGAAACATCTGACGTGTTTCCTTACACCGGCTATTTTAACCCACCAGTAAAATGGGTACCTGGGTGTTAGTGGAATATTGGTTGTGGGTACATCACTGGGTGTTAGTAGACTGGTGTGGGTCGCATCCTGGTGTTATTGGACTGGTGGCTGGGTTCGATCCTGGGTGTTAGTGGACTGGTGGGGTCGCTCCTGGGTGATTTGTGGACTAGGTTGTGGGTGGCATCTGGGTGTTTGTGACTGGTGTGGGTCACATCCTGGGGTTATTGGACTGGGCTGTGGGTCACATAATCCTGGCGAAAAACTGACCAAACTTGCGGTAAATGTTTCAAGGCAGGTGAAACTGCGACCTAGAAAATGTACAGGAGAACTTTCCACGGCGCCAGCATAACGGAGATTTAAAAACTCCTCCAATTAAATGGGAGCGCTTGAGGTTCCTAAACCTGTATTCCTGGAACGCAGGCGGTGAGAGTTACACGATTATATACACCTGGAAAAAATCCTAGAGGGATAGAAGTTCCGAACTTGCACACGATAATCAGTCACTACGAAAGCAAAAGACTGGCAGACGATGAACATCCCCCAATGAAAGCATGGGGTGCTCTAGCCGTTAAGGTGAACTACAATAAGTGTCAGGGGCCAAGACTGTTCAACTGCCCCCAGCATTATAAGGGGGCATTACCAAACAGACCCTGGTAGTCTTAAGGCTGGCACTGGGGACAAGCACCCTAAAGTCGGTTCCTGACAAGCCGGGCTGTGGCTGCTCGTACGTTGGTTTGCGTTGCAAGCCAGCGCAACAGTGGTTGATCAGGGCTCTGACCCACCAGGAGGCTTGGTCACAGGAACCGCGGCCGCGGGGGCGTTTTGACCCACGGAACTCTCTCCTAGGTAAACTCCAGGTTTTAACAAGCAACTTTATATATAGTAGTAACGCATTGATGTCAGATTTGGTCTGTATACCTGCTACAGTGTTAAATAAATATTATTAGTTTATTATTATTATTATTATTATTATTATTATTATTATTCTATTTATTTAAGGGATAATACAAAAAGTCAGACAGCGACTTCTTTCCATTGCGGGCTTGGGGGTATTTTTTTAATTCAATTTGGGGAAGTGCTAAGCTGGTATGGGTTATATATTACCTGGGGTAGGGAAGGTAATCAGTGCTTGGACGCTTAAGGAGAGTGGAGGAACAATTCCAGTTCCTCAGATCAAGAAGCCTATCACCGGCTGCAAGGTACTCACTCCAGGGAGTGGTTGTTATTTATAATCAGAAAGAAAGTGTCCTTAACTTGCTCTCATAATACCTCAGAGGCAGGCAGCAAGTGTGTGACAGACAGCACAGAATACAGCAGCAGATAGAACAGCAGCAGCAGACAATACACAGCAGCAGCATGACAATAACAGCAGCAGCAGCAGCACACGTCGTTGTCTCAGCAGTCACACTTTGTTACCCTCCGGCTTTAACTATGACTTCCGCTTCCATCTCTCTGTAAACTGAATACTGAAAATAGCGTTTCCATACAGCTGTGCTAATACTGGAATATCCCAAACACATAATGTTCTGAAATAAAATCTATATATCTAATGTAAGTTTGCAACAATGCCAGTAAAATATTTAATTACAGAAATCGAACATAGCAAGAAACAAAAGGAGAACTGAATGCGCACACTGAGAAATTACATTTATTATGTACGTAGTATATAGGAAAAATAACTTTATTTAGATACAGTTACACAAGACAGTTACACCTAAGTGCAGTTACACGTAAGACAGTTACACAAGACAGTTACACCTAAGTGCAGTTACACGTAAGACAGTTAAACCTAAGTGCAGTTACACATAAGAAGTTAAACCTAAGTGCAGTTACACGTAAGACAGTTAAACCTAAGTGCAGTTACACGTAAGACAGTTAAACCAAAGTGCAGTTACACATAAGAAGTTAAACCTAAGTGCAGTTACACATAAGACAGTTACACCTAAGTGCAGTTACACGTAAGACAGTTACACCTAAGTGCAGTTACACGTAAGACAGTTACACCTAAGTGCAGTTACACGTAAGACAGTTACACCTAAGTGCAGTTACACGTAAGACAGTTACCTTATGACAGGTTACACATAAGACGTACATAAGTGCAGTTAAACCTAAGACAGTTACACCTAAGTGCAGTTACACGTAAGACAGTTACACATAAGACAGTTGAAATTAAGACACATGTGCAACATCTGGGTATCTTTATTGTAGACGTTTCGCCATCCAGTGGATGGCGAAACATCTAAAATAAAGGTTTCCCAAGATGTTGCACATTGTCTTAATTATCTTGTCGGTATTTATACCATTCTTACTCAAACATAAGACAGTTACACACAAACACTTCACATAAGACCCAAGTTTACACTTAAGGACAGTTACACATAAGGACAGTTACACATAAGACAGTTACACATAAAACACTTACACATAAGACAGTTACACATAAGACAGTTACACATTAACGTAGTTACCAGCGGTCGCAATATACATCACGGAGAAGAAGGCATTATTATACAGAAAAAGCGTCCTTCCTCCAAAATATCCACCAAGTCATACTATAGTGATAAATATAGCATTTATTGGGGTGGAGACGAAAAAATACCGAGAAAACGTAGATACGGCGATTGTAAAATCAAGGGTTGAGTCTCGGACCGTTCGTCACTGTAGGAGCTGCCAGCAATCGCCGGTTCTTCAACACGCAAGTTATACTTTTGTTATCAATCAAATTCACATATTACTACCGAGTAGATATTTTCAGTAGAATCCTTCATTGTTAGCCCAATTCCCGACAGTGTGCTTTGTGTAAATAAGTGAACCCACTGATCAGATCAGACTGGTTCCGAACCCTTGATGGTCCGACCCTTGACTGGGTCCGAACCCTTGACTGGTTTCAAACGGATTTCGTTGGACAATAAAGAAGGACTGTAAAAGATGGGGTGTAGGCGCCCTTATCAAAACACAAACAATAAATATAAATCACGACAACGTACACGACTAAGTGTCCAACTACAAGTACAGTTAGAAAATTGAAATACAATAATTAGGCTAGAGTTCAATTTAAGGTGGTTTATTAGTAGCGTATTCAAGAGCGTTGCTAGTAGAATTACAGTAAATCAACCTTTCAAATCATTATGAAGCTCTGTGTGTCTGCAAGTCAATCAAACAAACGGGCTTCCACATGGAATATATTGCCATTTTGTGGAATTGGTTGTCACGCCCCTTGTGCAGTATCCAAGAACTAGCTGCAAGCAGTATTAAAACAGGGGAAGTGTTTTTGGGGTATGCCAATTGAGTAACTCTGTGGACTAAAATCACAAGGGTATTAAAGAGATAACATCCAAAGCTCGTTGTATAGGAAACACTGGCCTTATTCTCTAGGCTTTATTGAACATAGATCTTCATAGTACTTTCTGCAACAACAAAATATAATGACTAGTACATCTAATTATAGTTCTACACGGATGGTGATGTCTTGCCTATGTCAGAGAAAGTTTATAACTACAGGCTCACTATTTAAACTCACCACATGTAAGCTGCCATGTGATAAAATGGATAAAGTAGGAGTGAATCAACACCATGTGTTGGTGCCCCATGACACACACCAAAAACTGTTGTTGTTGTTAAGGGCCCCCCCTTGAGGTGAGTGCAGATTATCTGCCTGCTGCTCCCCACAGGTCCAGATCATACAATCTTCCCCCTTCTAAAATTTCAGAGACAGTATCTCCCAAATTGTTAGGTGGGCAAACGTACAACGACCGACTTCGTAGCACTTGAGCATCTTCACCAGGTTCGATATTTTCCAGCGGGGTTTGATTAACTGCTGGAGCAGAATCCCTATTTCCTTAGGGGTAGTCTCAAGGGGCTTTACAGGAGAAAACAAAAAGCATCTTTCACATCTATTGGTTTGTATCTTGAGATTCCACACTATTAGGGATTTCTAACTGGGCTAATGTCTTGTAGATTACTGTATAGTCTCTTCACCATTTTGGTAGCGAATGTTGGGCGTAATGTGATTAGCTTGCAGGAGCTCTACTCTTCCTACTAACGGATCCGTTTGTTCATCCTACGGTGAATCATTCAGGAGGAAAACGGGTCCAGGATGACATAACCAAGTGGGCACGGAGGCTCCCGTAGAGGGTGACGTGAATAGTTGAGGAGTCTTTCATGAGGGGTTGCATTAGTAGCTGTTGCACAGCAGTGATCTAATAGAGTGAAGAGCATCAGGATAGGACAGTTTGGCCAGTGTTGAACAGGTTTGATTGCGCGACTTAATGTCATTGTAACTGCACTTCCATATAGTACCCACTTGAACCGCCTCACTTGCCATTGCATTGAGGGTTGTACGTGTTGTCTGACTGCAGGGCAATACCTGTGCTAGCCAAAAACTCCTGAACAGTTCGATACTCATGAACGAGGATCCCCTGTCTGATCGGATATAAGCTGGCCATCACCAAAAATAGAGATCAACTGTTGAAAGACAACTAATAACTGTTGAGCAGCCATATTTGCACAGGGGGGGAAACAAAGGGAAACCTTTGAATATTCATTTACTATGTTAAGGAAATACCTATTCTGGATTTGTGTTGGTAGAGATCCTTTGAAATCTATATTCTACTTTCGAAAGGCTGGGTGGGTTTTATGAGGGGGGTATGGTCTTCTCTGGCTGATGAAAGTTTGGCTTGCACTCTGCACATACTCTGCAATGCTCTGATCTTTGTCGCACATCTTCCCACTGAGTAGGCATGTTCTTTGATTTGACTAAAATGGTACAGGCGCTGTAACTCCTGGGTGGACACAAAGCCTTGTGGAGAGCTGAGATGATTGCAAATCTTGAATGCTGCTCCACAGTGGGACCAAGAGAATTGCATAAGGTTGAGATGTTCACTCGTTGACCGGTCGGCGTACAGAATATCAAAGTAATAACACGATAGTTCAATCTCCAGCGTAGTTATCTTGTCATGCTTTATCTTACTTTTGTGCCTCTTGAATCGAACTTCATTACGGACCGTTGGTCAGTCCTTATGGTGAAATGTCTTCCAGTTAAATAATGCCTCCAGTGGCGATACTGCTATCTATGATGGCCTGGGCTTCCTTTTCATTCAGCAGCATTAACATTTCTATGATTCACTTGAAATGTTCTTCGGAAAAGAGGCTATGGTCGTACCTGCCTGAGATAATGACTGCAGCATGCAATGTCAGATGCATCCGTTTCCTATTTCCGAATGGTAGGGACTCATCAATGGCATGAACTACTGAGTTTTCAATGTCCTGTTTGAGAGTATGGAAAGCGGCTTTGCTTCCTTGTCACAGAAATGTGGTAGCACTAAATGGGGGAACTTTACTTGAATAGTTGTAGATCCATAGTGAGTAAAGGCAAAGGGACCAAGATTCTTCGGAGTGACTTTTTGTCTTGAGGTCATTGGAAAAGTTCCCGTGAGGTCGTAGTCGTTCAGGGTCTGGGAATATTGAACCTCCTTCCACTACCATAACCAAGGATGCTAAGCCTTTTAGTTGAAAAAGTGCACTTTTTCCTTCATTGTAACTGATAATTTTTTTCTTCTTGGCGGCTTCCAAAAATTATCAAGGTTTGGCATCTTTTTCTCTGGGTCTTTGCCAAATATGGTACATATCTAAATACGCGTTTTAGGTTCCCATGAGTTGCTCTCCGATTGAGTGAATCCATATTTCGTTTGGAAGCAGGCTACCCCATTGGTGACTCCTAAAGGGACTTGGTAACTTGATACAGGCCATCACTAGCCTGAAAACGCTAGTGTATGGTTTTCTTCATTCCATATAGGGACTGATGATAGGCACTCTGCAGATCAATTGTGCCTAATCACGTGTAGTATGAGCAATTTTGTTCACTGTATCGTCAATTCGAGGTAGCAGGGTACCCATCAAGATGTGTAATTTGTTGGTTGTCTCAGTGTATTCGATAGGCCAGTCTACGTTTCCTAGAACCATCTTTAACATCAACAACTGTGCACGCCAAGGGGAATCACTCGGTTCTATAATCACCCTCCTTCTGCGCCTCTGAGTTTCCTTTCTCATGAACATCCGACACCTCATTAAGAATTGCGGAGTGACTTAGCTGATATAGGATGGCAATCCGCGTAAAGATTTGCAAACAGCTTTGGTGGGACTTACCCTTAAAGTGCGAAGTCCACAGGGACAACAAGAGGAGGCAAGTTACCTCCTTTATGTTAAGGTGAACACTACCTTGCAGCTTCTGAAAGTCCTGACCAAGGATAACATCAGAGCACAGTTGTGGCAGAATAGCTAAATGTATCATCTTGATACATCCTTTCCATTAACTCTCGGAGATTACCTTACAAACCTAAGGTCTGAAATAGAGAGAGATGTTGATGCATGGAAACAGGTACCTGATGTGTGATGTAGAGACAAGGAGAGCCGTTTAACTTAAGGTCAAGGGTTGATTGAAAAATTCTGAGCTGCTCACTATCAATAAGGACCATCTACTTCTGTTCCTTTGATGATACTTTCACAACTGCCTTTTTGACAGTGATTTGGAGTAGGCCGCAGAAGTCACTGTTGCTAGAGTCGCATGATCACTGGAATGTGTGGAGGCAATAGTTCTTGTTGATGCAATAGCACGACACTTACTTTAGCAAAGTGACCTTTCTTGTGGCATTTTCGGCACATTGCTTCATGAGCAGGACCATTTGGACGTTGGATTGGATGTCTGAAAAACCACAAATAAACACACCGTACCTGCTGATGCTGTCACTGAGGCAGGGTTCCACAGTAACTTCATTGCAAGAGTCTTGGTCAGGAATGGCAGCACTTACATTCGAGAAGGCTGAGTGGTACTGTATACTTCAGAATTCTTCTGGGCTGAATCTAGGACTCTTGCCTGGTCAAAGGCAGAGGCTAAGTCGCGAGTTTTATTCTCCAAATAAAACGCTGTTGCCCCTTATTATTGGTGATTGCAGGCCACTGATAAAAGCATCTGATGGACTCTTCCAATACTGAGCAGCTGCACTGCTTGAAGTGACTTCCTTACCTAAAATTTTCACGAGCTTGTGAAAATATTCCTCTAAGGACTCATCAATATGCTTGGCGGCGAGTGGCAAGGCGTTAGCGTGCAAAGATTTCATTTGTAGTTTAATATACTGAGACTGGAGGGTTTTGATGCATCTTCGTAGGTTTATTACACTCAGAAATAGCCTCATTTTCTTAGGTGACAACAAAATTGATGAGCAGACTAGTTTAATCTAGATCTTCTTTAGGAAGGGCTCCAAGAAGTTTTTCGAAAGTCTTAAACAGTGCTTCCATCCCTGAGCGCCGTTGATAAGTTGGGGTCACCAGTCTAGCCTCTCAGGTTTCAGTAAACGATCCATGTTGTGATGTAGTCTAGCGCAGGATCACCACCAGGTATTTGCCAGGATTCTATGTTCAAATAAATTGTCTGTGATAGGAAGAAACAAGGCCTTATCTCTAGGCTTTATTGAACATAGAATCTTCATAGACTTCTGCAACAACCAAATATAATGACTAGTACATCTAATAAAAGCTTCTACAGGGATGGGAGATGTTTGGCATTGTCAAGAGAAAAGTTATAACTACAGGCCACTTATTTAACTCACATGTAATCTGCATCGCTGATATAAATGGATAATGTAGGAGGGAGAAATCACACACCATGTCGTTGGTGCCTCATGACACCACACCAAACTGTTGTTGTTGTTAAGGGGCCCCTAGAGGTGGTGCAGTATTATCGCTGTATGCTCCCCACAGGACCAGTATCACTACACTTTCATAGAAAGCCTGGAAGCTTTCTGCAACAGATGGGAACATAAAAAAGTCTGGGCTGAATGGTTATGCCCGTGATATGGCCAATGTAGCTCTAGATAAACTGTAAGCTGGATGGTTGATGCACTGGTAGTCAGTAAAATGTGGGGCTTGATAGGTGCTGTCTGGTGAGACAGTAATGGTGGATGAAGTGGAGTTGCTGTCCTGGGATGACAGTAATGGTGAAGCTGGAGGTGCTGGTCTGGGAGACAGAAATGGTTGAAGCTGGAGATGTTGTCAGGTGTCGGGACTATACGCAGAGAATACATATAAATGACCTCATAGGGGACAGGAGCATTAGTGGGGAAACATAGTGTAGTCAAAGATATAGATAAAAACCAATATTTGCCAAAACTAGAAATACCACATGAAATAGCAAACATGAGACTCCACTAGCAATAATGAGGATTTTATTACCAAAAACAACTGGTGGAGCTTCATTGTTGGTGCTAGGGAGGATAGATTAGGAATAAGTAAAGGTAAACATTGCACAACAAGGAATACGTCACAGAGAACACAAGGCAAACGGAAACCAAGCCTGTGCACCATCCTATGCACTTGGTATATGCAGAACATGGGAAATCTGGGGAAAACAGACGGGACGTGCAACTATGACCACCCAGAAATGTCGTGCCCATATGGACAACAGGAAAATGCAAACTCCCTTCCTGTAAGCTTTTTCACCCTGAATGTGTACCTCTTCAGTACAGGAAAGACTGTGCTATAACTTAAATTTTTTTTTAAACCAGGCACACCATCTAAAGGGGACAAGAGATACAAAATATCCAGACATTGGAGGAAAACCTGGGTAGGCCACAGCCACCTCAAGAGGGGGTGGGTTTTTTGTGCCAGGTAGGAAAAAAAAATGGCAGCGAAATGGCCAGATATCGTTACCACCAAATCAGTATCCCTGGAGTGGAAACAAGTCGATGGCCTCCACTTCCAAACCAACAGATGCAGATACTAATGCCGGAAAAAAAAATCCCCCCAGTACCAACAATACCACAGGTCTGATGAGAATATGTTTCTTTGCAAATATACAGGGTTCTAAAGCCAGCAAAACAAACAAACAAAATACCTCTTCATCTGTGGACTGCTTGAAGAGGCAAAGGCAATGTTCGCAGCTTTCACTGAGACCCAACATAAAGATCACTTGAGGGACAACGAATTATGATCCCATGTTACAACCTATTACAGATGTGACAGAGTGAACGGCAAAAGGGGGGGGGGGCGGGGGGGGGTTGGCCTGTACATTGCAGAGTAACTTGTTTGCACGAAAACTGACTTAAATGCTCAATTGATGTAGTGGAAGTTTTAGCAGTAAGGTCGAGAACCAAAACCTAGTCATTGTGGTAGGCTACAATCCTTCCGGATGCACATCCCAGCAATCCAGGAACAGCTGTTAAAAATTGACCACTGTCTGGAAAAATCTTCCAGCTCCTGCACCCCCAACATCTTGCTCCTGGGGGATTTCAACTTAAGGCACCTAAAATGGAGGGAATATAGCAAATAATATTGTTGCTGTATAAACACCAGGAGGGCAGCGCTGATGAAAAACGCACCTCAACGAGCTTTTAATTCTCTGCACAAAATTAGTTTAAACCAGCAAATAATAGAGCTACTAAGGACTGGAGATACCTAGACCTCATCTTCACTAACAATGATGATCTGATAAGAAATGTCACCATATCAAAAACAATATACTCAGATCACATATTGAGGTTCAGCATGTATGCACGGAGCCCCAGACAGACATAATGAGATAGTCACGAGGGGAAGCATTCACCAAATTCAACTTCAAATACACAAAATTAAAGTGGGACCAAGTAAACCAAGTCCTCACCGATATAAGCTGGGAAGATATACTAAGCAACACAGACCCAACTTATGCTCAGAACATGATTAACTAGGTGGCACTCGATTGTAATGCACAAGGATTATTCCATCTAAGAAAAAGGAGGAGTAGCATGTAAAATGAAAGAGAGGAGACAGGCGCTCCCTTTTACAGGCGACGGAAAAGAATAATCCGAGCGGCTAAAGAGGTCAATTTATCTGAAATGCGTGGGAGACAATGGTCAGAGAAATAGCTAGCATCGACATTACTTAAGCTAAAAGGAATCTTATGTGAGTCAGGAATCGCGGGAAGAAACTAAAAGCCATAAAATGAAATCGAAAGAAAACCAAAGTATTTCTTCTCCTATGCCAAATCAAACGTCCGAAAAACAACGACTCCACGTTATTGGGGCCCCTACTTAAACAAGATGGGTCCTACAAGATGACAGCAAGAATGGGAGTGGAGCTACTTAAGTCTCATTATGACTCAGTTTTTAGCTAGCGTTAACCAAGACTGGTGCCGAAGCATCAAAATGATTTTTCATGAGAGAGCCACGGAAATTTGGATAACACTAGCCTATCCGATGTTATCCGACGCCAAATGACTACGAACAGGCGATAAATGACATGCCATGCATCTGCCCAGGGCCAGACTCATTCATGGAACTCCGTGTTTCATCAAGAATGCAAGAAGCCCATATCCGAGCCTTTACCATCTATGGGAGAGGGACATGGAACACGGGGGTCGTCCACACAGTTGCTAAAACAACAAGACATAGCCCCACTCCCACAAATGGGGCAGTAAAGCAACAGCACAAGAACTACTGGCCGATAGACGCACTAACATCCATATCATAAAAAAACTTTGATGAAGGGGTCCTAAGAGCAAGATCACCACCCATCTAGAAACCCATCAGTACACAACCCTGCGACAACATGGGTTTTAGTAAAGGTCGCTCCTGTCTGTCTCATAACTATTGGTTCACTACGAAAATGTCTTAGATGCACTAGAAGACAAAAAGAATGCAGATGTAATATATACAGGACTTTGCAAAAGCGTCGACAAGTGTGACCATGGGCGTAATAGCGCACAAAATGCGTGCTAAAGGAATTCAAACAGGAAAAGTCGGGTCGTATGGATCTATAATTTCCTCCTACTAACAGTACACAGAGAGTAGTAGTCACAGGAGTAATAAAGTCCGAGGCAGCTACGGTGAAAAGCTCTCTTCCACAAGGCACCAGTAACTCGGCCTCTCACCATTATTGTTCCTCTATCATATCCTGACATAGACAAGAATGTCAGCCACCGCACGTGTCTCCTTTGCAGAGACACCCGAATCTGCATGACAGTGTCTTCCTTGCAGGACACTGCAAGGCTCCAGGCGGACATTCAACCAAATCCTTTCAGTGGGCTGCAGAAAACAATATGAAGTTAAAGGATGAGAAATTTCAATTACTCAGATTTGGTAAACAGGAGGAAATTAAATCTTCATCGGAGTACAAAACATTTGGCCACAAAATAGAGCTAAACACAACGGTCAAATGACAGGGAGTGATCATGTCGGAGGAGGATCTCACTTCAAGGAATAACATTGTATCAATCGCATCTGCTAGAAAAATGGACAGATGGATTAATGAGATCTTCAAAAACTCGGGAGGCCAAGCCCATGGACACTCTTCAGGTCATTGTTCTATCTAGGAAGCTGGAATATTGCTGCACACTAACAGCACCTTTCAGGCAGGTGAAATTGCTGACCTAGAAAATGTTACAGAGAACCTTCAACAGCCGCGCATAACGGAGAGATAAAAAATCCACCTCAATTAATGGGAACGCCCCTTGAGGGTTCCTAAACCTGTATTCCCTGGAACACAGGCGGGAGAGATACATGATATATACACTGGAAAATCTAGAGGGACTGTACCGAACTTGCACACAAAATCACTCAACTACGAAAGCAAAAGACTTGGCAGACGATGCAACATCCCGACAATAAAAAGCAGGGGTGTCATAGCAGTTTTTAAGAGACCATACAATAAGTGTCAGGGGCACTCGAGACTGTTCAACGCCTCCCAGCATACATAAGGGGATTACCAAACAGACCCATGGCAGTCTTCAAAGCTGGCACTGGGACAAGCACCTCAAGTCGGTTCCTGACCAGCCGGGCTGGGGCTCGTCATGTTGGTGTTGCGTGCGCCTGCAGCAACAGCCTGGTTGATTCAGGCTCTGATCACAGGAGGCCTGGTCTCAGACCGGCGCGGGGGCGTTGTCCCCGGAACACTCTCTCCAGGTTAACATAAGACAGTTACACATAAGACATGGTAACAATAAGACAGTTACCACCTAAGGCAAGTTACACATAAGACAGTTACACATATGGGGACAGTTACACCCTAAGTGCAGTTAAACATAAGACAGTTACACATAAGACAGTTACACATAAGGACAGTTACACATAAGAAAGTTAACATAAGAGAGTTTACATAAGACAGTTCACATAAGACAGTACACATAAGACAGTTACTCATAAGACAGTTTCACATAAGACAGTTACACATAAGTCATTACACATAAGACAGTTAACAAATAAGCAGTTACACATAAGACAGTTTAACCTAAGTGCAGTTACACATAAGACGTTGTAACAATAAGACAGTTACACCTACAGTGCAGTTACAAAACCTTCTTTTATAGACAAGTTACACATAAGACAGTTACACATAGACAGTTACACAATATAAGACAGTTACACATAAGACAGTTACACCTAAGGGACAGTTTACACCAAGTGCAGTTTCACATAAGACAGTTACACTTAAGACAAGTTACACCTAAGTGCAGTTAAACATTAAGGACAGTTTCAATTAAGACAGTTACGCATAAGACAGTTACACATAAGACAGTTACACATAAGACAGTTACACATAAGACAGTTAAACCTAGTTGCAGTAACATAAGACAGTTACAATAAGACCGTTCACATAAGGACAGTTACACTTAAGACAGTTAACATAAGACAGTTAACCTAAGTGCAGTTACACATAAGACAGTTACACATAGACAGTTATAAGACAGTTACACATAAGACAGTTAACATAAGACTGTTACACATAAGACAGTTACAATTAGACAGTTAACAAGAAGACAGTTACATCATAAGGACCAGTTTCACATAAGTGAGTTACACATAAGACAGGTTACACACAAGACAGTTACACATAAAGACAGTTACACACTAAGACAGTAGTAACACAACAGACAGTTACACATAAGACAGTTACACATAAGACAGTTAACATAAGACAGTTTACACATAAGACAGTTACACATAAGACAGTTACACATAAGACAGTTACACATAAGACAGGTACACATATGACAGATACCACATAAGGACAGTTACACCTAAGTGCAGTTACCATAACGGACAGTACACATAAGGACAGGTTACACATAAGGGACCAGTTAACACATAAGACAGTTACACCTAAGACCAGTTACACATAAGAAGTTTTTTACACCTAAGTGCAGTTACTATAAGACAGTTACACATAAGAACAGTTACACATAGACAGTTACACATAGACAGTTACACCTAAGTGCAGTTACACATAAAGACAGTTACACCTAAGTGCAGTTACACATAAGTCAGTACAACATTAAGACAGTTACACCTTAAGACAGGTAACATAAGTCAGTTACCACATAGACAGTTTACCATAAGACAGTTACACATAAGACCGTTACACATAGACTGTTACACATAAGACAGTTACACATACGACAGTTACACATTAGACGTTTACACCTAAGTGCAGTTACTCTTAACACTAAAGACAGTTCACTCCTAAGTGCAGTTACACATAAGACAGTTACACATAGACAGTTAACACATAAGACAAGTTACACATAAGACAGTTACAATAAGAGAGTTACACATAAGACAGTTACCAACATAAGACAGTTACACATAAGACTGTTACACTAAGACAGCTACACTAAGGACAGTTACACATATGACAGCTTACACATAAGACAGTTACACATAAGAACAGACTACACATAAGACAGTTACACATAAGACAGTACACATAAGACAGCTACACATAAAGACAGCTAACACATAAGAACAAGCTACTCATAGACAGTTTACACATAATAAGACAGCTACACTTAAGACAGTTACACATAAGACAGTTACACATAAGACAGTTACACATAAGTAGAGTTACTCAGAGACAACAAGAAATGACCGTGAAGTATGTGAGGAACTCAACATGAGATTCAGTGAAGTGTTCACAGAGGAACAGAAGGACTCCAGAAAGACGGAGAGGTGGGGCACACCACCATGTGCTGGACACAGTGAAACACAACCGAGGAAAGAAGTGAAGAGGCTTCTGAGTGAGCTAGATACCTCAAAGGCAATGGGGCCAGATAACATCTCCCCATGGGTCCTGAGAAAGGGAGCAGAGGTGCTATGTGTCCCCCTAACAACAATATTCAATACATCTATCGAAACAGGGAGATTGCCTGAGGCATGGAAGACAGCAAATGTAGTCCCAATCTTTAAAAAAGGAGACAGACATGAAGCATTAAACTACAGACCAGTGTCACTGACATGTATAGTATGCAAAATCATGGAGAAGATTATCAGGAGAAGAATGGTGGAACACCTAGAAAGGAATGATCTCATCAACAGCAGCCAACATGGTTTCAGGGACGGGAAATCCTGTGTCACAAACCTACTGGAGTTCTATGACATGGTGACAGCAGTAAGACAAGAGAGAGAGGGGTGGGTGGATTGCATTTTCTTGGACTGTAAGAAGGCGTTTGACACAGTTCCACACAAGAGATTAGTGCAAAAACTGGAGGACCAAGCAGGGATAACAGGGAAGGCACTACAATGGATCAGAGAATACTTGTCAGGAAAACAGCAGCGAGTCATGGTATGTGGCGAGGTGTCAGAGTGGACACCTGTGACCAGCGGGGTCCGACAAGGGTCAGTCCCAGGACCAGTGCTGTTTCTGGTATTTGTGAACGACATGACGGAAGGAATAGACTCCGAAGTGTCCCTGTTTGCAGATGACGTGAAGTTGATGAGAAGAATTCATTCAGTCGAAGACCAGGCAGAACTACAAAGGGATCTAGACAGGTTGCAGATCTGGTCTGGTCCAGCAATTGGCTCCTGGAGTTCAACCCCACCAAGTGCAAAGTCATGAAGATTGGGGAAGGGCAAAGAAGACCGCAGACGAAGTACAGTTTAGGGGGGCCAGAGACCATAAACCTCACTCAAGGAAAAAGATCTTGGGGTGAGTATAACACCAGGCACATCTCCTGAAGCGCACATCAACCAAATAACTGCTGCAACATATAGGTGCCTAGGAAACTCAGAACAGCATTCGGACATCTTAATTAATAAGGAATCGTTCAGGACCCTGTACACCGTGTACGTTAGGCCCATATTGGAGTATGCGGCACCAGTTTGGAACCCACACCTAGCCAAGCACGTAAGAATCTAGAGAAAGCGCAAAGGTTTGCTAAGAGGTAGGTCCTACGAGGAGAGGTTAAGGGAAATCGACCTGACGACACTGGAGGACAGGAGAGATAGGGGATACATAATAACGACTTACAAAATACTGAGAGGAATTGACAAGGTGGACAAAGACAGGATGTTATAGAGAGGGAACACGGCAACAAGGGGACACACTTGGAAGTTGAAGACACAGATGAATCACAGGGATATTAGGAAGTATTTCTTCAGCCACAGAATAGTCAGTAAGTGGAATAGTTTGGGAAGCGATGTAGTAGAGGCAGGATCCATGCATAGCTTTAAGCAGAGGTATGATAAAGCTCACGGTTCAGGGAGAGTGACCTAGTAGCGACCAGTGAAGAGGCGGGGCCAGGAGATAGGATTCGATCCTGAAACCTCAACTAGTTGATTACAACTAGGTAGAACACCACACACACAACACTGTACATATCGGAGGCCAAAGATTGGAAACGTCCACTCATTGAAAATGATCTTAGGACTGATTCTAATACCGAGCGATATTGGTCGACAATAAACCCGTCAAATCGGGACATGATTTTAAATGCACATTTCCAGAACTACCTTGTTATCGAAATTTTCGCAAGATTCCAAAAGATCAACATAAACAAATTCTAGATTGTACCATAATTGCAATAGTCCTCTGTATTGTATCTTAGTTTCTTTCTTTTTCCTTTCGTCAATGACCTTCCTCTTGATATTTTAAAAGTTACAAAAATCTAAAAAGAAAGACTTGAGAATGTTATGTGGACAACATGTGTCTGCCATCTGGTATTAGACCAGTGTTGACATGTACCTCTCATCTGGAAATAGAGAGTGTTTGACATGTACCTCTCATTCTGTATTAGACCTTGTTGACATGTACCTCTCATCTGGTAATAGACAGTGTTGACATTACTTCTCATCTGGTATAGACAATGTTACATATACCACTCATCTGTATCAGACAGTGTTGACATGTATCTCTCAACTGGTATTAACAGTGTACATGAACCTCACATCTGGTATTAGTGTTGACATGTACCTCTCATCTTGGTATCAGACAGTGTTGACACAACATGTACCTCTCATC
Source organism: Cherax quadricarinatus (assembly GCF_026875155.1). Lineage (NCBI taxonomy): Eukaryota > Metazoa > Arthropoda > Malacostraca > Decapoda > Parastacidae > Cherax > Cherax quadricarinatus. The sequence goes on from NC_069442.1 coordinate 32,817,174, forward strand.
TGGTATCAGTGTGACACAACATGTACCACACAATCTGGTATCAGACAAGTGTTGACACAACATGTACCCTATCATCTGGTATCAACAGAGTTGACACAACATGTACCTATCATCTGGTATCAGACAGTGTTACACAACATGTACCACTCATCTGTAATCAGACAGTGTTGCAACATGACCTCTCATCTGGTATCAGACTAGTGTTGACACAACAGTACCTCTCATCTGGTATCGAACTGATTGAACACAACATGTACCTCTCCTCTGGTAACAGTGTTTGACACAAACCAGAGTACATCTCATCTGGTATCCGACAGTGTTGACGCACTACGCATGTACCTCTCATCTGAATCAGACAGTGTTGACACAAACGTGTACCTCTCATTCGTGTATCAGCCAGAGTTGGCACAAACGTGTTACCTCCACCTGTTATCAGACAGTGTTGACAACAACGTGTAACCTCTCTTCTGGTATCAGACTGTTATTGACACAACGTGTACCTCTACATCTGGTATCAGACAGCGTTGGACACAACATGAGCCACTCATCGGGTATCAGAAAGTGTAGACACACAAGTACCCCACTCATCTGTATCAGAGAGTGTTGACACACATGTACCTACTCTCTGGTATCAACAGTGTTGACACAACGTGTACCTCTCTTGGTATCAGTGTTGACACAACAGGTACCACTCATCAGGTATCAGACAGTTACCTGAGTTTACTGAGAGAGTTCCGGGGTCATACGCCCCCGTGGCACCGGTCTGTGGACCAGCCTCCTGGTGGACAGAACCTGATCAACCAGCTTTTGCTGCTGTCTGCACGCAAACCATCGTACGATCCACAAGCCCGGCCTGGTCAGGAACCGCTTTAGGGTGCTTGTCCGTGCCAGTTGAAGACTGCAGGGGTGCTGTTTGGTAATGCCCCCTTATGTTATACTGGGAGGCAGTTGAACAGTCTCGGGCCTCTGACACTTATTGTATGTCTCTTAACGTGCTAGTGACACCCCTGCTTTTCATTGGGGGGATGTTGCATCGTCGGCCCAAGTCTTTTGCTTTCGTAGTGAAGTGATTTTCGAGTGCAAGTTCGGTACAAGTCCTCCTAGGATTTCCCAGGTGTATCTAATCTGTGTCTCTCCCACTACCTGCATTCCAGGGAATACCAGGTTTTTAGGAACCTCAAAGCGCTCCCAGTAATTGAGGTTGATTATCTCTGTTTAAAGGCGCCGTGAAAGGTTCTCTGAACATTTTCTAGGTCCAGCAATTTCACATGCTTGCGAAAGGTGCTGTTAGTGTGCAGCAATATTCCCAGCCAGATAGAACAAGGACCTGAAGAGTGTCATCATGGGCTTGGCCTCCCTAGTTTTGAAGGTTCTCATTATCCATCCGTATTTTCCTAGCAGATACGATTGATACAAAGATTATTGGTCTTGAAGGTGAGATCCTCCGCCAAGATCACTCCCCAGGTCTTTGACGTTGTGTTTTCGCTTTCTATTTGTGGCCAGAATTTGTTTGTACTCTGAGAAGATTTAATTTCATCGTGGTTTACCTATCTGAGTAATTAAATTTTCTCATCGATGACTTCCATAATGTTTCTTCTTTCTTCTGTCCTCCCCCAAGTTTTTCTTCTTCTTCTGTCTTCCCCAAAGTTTCTTCCTCTTCATCCTCCCCCAGTTTCTTCTTCTTCTAGGCCTCGCCCCAAGTTTCTTCACCTTCATCTTCTGTCCTCACCCAAGTTTCTTCTTCTTCTTCTGACCTCCCCCAAGTTTCTTCTTTCTTCTGTCCTCCCCAAGTTTCTTCTTCTTCTTCTGTCCTCACCCCAAGTTCTCTTCTTCTTCTGACCTCCCCCAAGTTTCTTCTTCTTCTGTCCACTTCCCCCCAGGTTTCTCTTCTTCTTCTGTCACCAAGGTTTTCTTCTTCTTTTCTGCCCTCCCCCCAAGTTTCTTCTTCTTCTGTCCTCCCCAAGTTTCTTCTTCTTCTGACCTCCCCCAAGTTTGTTCTTCTTCTTCTTCTTTCCTCCCCCAAGTTTCTTCTTCATCTTCTGTCCTCCAAGTTTCTTCCTTCTTCTGTCCTCCCCCCAGTTTCTTCTTCTCTGTCCCTCCACCCCCCAATTTCTTCTTCTTCTGCCCCTCCCCAAGTTTCTTCTTCTTCTGACTGTCCTCCCCAATTTTCGTTCTTTCTTCTGTCCTCCCCCAAATTTCTTCTTCTTCGTCTGTCCTCCAATTTCTTCTTCTTCTGTCCTTCCCCCAAGTTTCTTCTTCTCTCTGTCCTCCCAAGTTTCTTCTTCTCTGTCCTCTCCCCCAAGTTTCCTTCTTCTTCTGTCCTCCCAAGTTTCTTCTTCTTCTGTCCTCACTCCAAGTTTCTTCTTCTTCTTCTGTCCCTCCAAGTTTCTTCTTCTTCTTGTCCTCCCAAGTTTCTTCTTCTTCTGTCCTCCCCAAGTTTCTTTCTTCTCTGTCCTCCCCCAAGTTTCTTCTCTTCCTGTCCTCCCCCAATTTCTTCTTCTTCTTCTGTCCACCTCCCCCAAGTTTCTTCTTCTTCTGTCCTTCCAAGTTTCTTCTCTTCTGTCCATCCCCCAAGTTTCTTCTTCTTCTTTCCCTCCCCAAGTTCTTCTTCTTCTGTCCTCGCCCAAGTTTCTTCCCTTCTGTCCTCCCCAAGTATCTTCTTCTTCTGTCCTCCCCCAAGTTTCTTTCTTCTTCTGTCCTCCCCCAAAGTTTCTTCTTCTTCGTCCTCCCCCAAGTTCTTCTTCTTCTGTCCTCCCCAAGTTTTCTTCTTCTTCTTCGCTCCCCCAAGTTTCTTCTTCTGTCCTCCCCCCCCCCCCCCCCCCCCCCCCCCCCAAGTTTCTTCTTCTGTCCTCCCCAAGTTTCTCTACTGTCCTCCCCAAGCTATTCTTCTTTCTCCCCAAGTTTCTTCTTCTTCTTCCTCCTCCCCAATTTTCTCTTCTTTCTGTTCTGTCCTCCCCAAGTTTCTTCTTCTGTCCTCCCCAAGTTTCTTCTTCTTCCTCCCCAATTTCTTCTTCTGTCCTCCCCCAAGTTTCTTCTTCTGTCCTTCCCCAAGTCTCTTCTTCTGATCCCTCCCCAAGTTTCTCTTCTTCTGTCCCTCCCCAAGTTTTCCTTCTTCTTCTGTCCTCCCCCAAGTTCTTGTTCTGTCCTCCCCCAAGTTTCTTCTTCTTCTGTCCTCCCCAAGTTTCTTCTTCCTGTCCTCCCCAAGTTCCCTTCTTTCTGTCCTCCCCAATCCTCTCTTCTGTCCTCCCCAAGTTTCTTCCTCTTCTGTCCTCCCCAAGTTTCTTCTTCTCTGTCCTCCCCAAGTATGTCTTCATCGTCCTCCCCAAGTTTCATCTTCTGTCCTCCCCAAGTCTCTTCTCTTCTGGTCCCTCCCCAAGTTTCTTCCTCTCTGTCCTCCCCAAGTTTCTTCTTCTTTTCTGTTCCTCCCCAAGTTTCTTTCTTCTGTCCTCCCCAATTTCTCTTCCTGTCCCCCCCCAAGTCTCTAATCTCTGTCCTCCCAATTTTCTTCCTCTTCTGTCCTCCCCCAAGTTTTCTTCATTTCTGTCCTCCCCCAAGTTTCTTCCTCTTCGTCCTCCCTGCAAGTTTTCTTCTTCTTCTTGTCCCCCCAAGTTTCTTCTTCTTCTGTCCTCTCCCAAGTTTTCTTCTTCTGTCCCTCCCAAGTTTCTTCCTTCTGTCCTCCCCAAGTTTCTTCCTCTCTGTCCTCCCCAATTTCTTCTTCTTCTGTCCTCCCCAAGTTTCTCTTCTTCTCTTCTGTCCTCCCAATTTCTTCTTCTTCTTCTGTCCTCCACCCAAGGTTTCTTCTTTACTTCTTCCTCCTCCTCCCAAGTTTCTTTCTTCTTCTTCCTCGCCCAAGTTTCTTCTACGTTCCTGTCCTCCCCAAGTTTTCTTCTTCTCTGTCCTCCCCAATTTTCTTCTTCTTCTGTCCTCCCCAATTTTCTTCCTTCTTCTGCCTCACCCAAGTTTCTTCTTCTCTTCTGTCCTCCCCAGTTTCTTCTTCTTCGTCCTCCCAAGTTTCTTCTTCTGTCTCCCCAAGTATTCTTCTTCGCCTCCCCAGTCTCTTCATCTGTCCATCCCCAAGTTTCTTCTCTTCTGTCCTCACCAATTTTCTTCTTCTTCTGTCCTCCACCAAGTTTCTTCTTCTGTCCTCCCCAAGTTTCTTCTTCTGTCCCCCCGATCCCCAAGTTTCTTCTTCTGTTCCTCCCCAAGTTTTCTTCTTCTTCTGCCTCCCCAAGTATTCTTCTTCTGTCCGTCCCCAAGTTCTTCTTCTGTCCCTCCCAAGTTTCTATCCTCTTCTGTCCTCCCCAAGTTTTCTTCTTCTTCTGTCCTCCACCAAAGTTTTCTTCTCTGTCCTCCCAAGTTTCTCCTTCTGTGTCCCTCTCCCAGTCTCATTCTTCTGTCCCTCCCCAAGTTTCTTCCTCTTCTGTCCTCCCAAGTTTCTTCCTCTCTGTCCTCCCCAAGTAAGTTTCTTCTTCTTTCTGTCCTCCCCAAGTTTCCTTTCCTTCTGACCCTCCCCAATTTCTTCCTTCTGTCCTCCCCAAGTTTCTTCTTCTTCTTTCCTCCCCAAGATTCTTCTTCTGTCCTCCTCCCCATGTTTTCTTCTTCTGTCTCCCAAGTTTCATCTTCTTCTGTCCAACCAAGTTCTTCTTCTTCTGTCCTCCCCAAGTTTCTTCTTCTTCCTCCCCAAGTTTTTCCTTCTTCTTCTGTCCTCCCCAAAGTTTCTACTTCTGTCCTCCCCAAGTTTCTTCTTCTTCTGTCCTCCCCAAGATTCTTCTCTGTCCTCCCCAAGTTTCTTTCATTCTGTCCTCCCCAAGTTTCTCCTTCTTCCTCCCCCAAGTTTCTTCATCTTCATCCTGTCTCGCCAAGTTTCTTCTTCTCTAGTCCAACAAGTTCTTTCTTCTTCTGTCCTTCGCCCAAGGTTTTCTTCTTCAGCCATCCAAGTTTCTTTCTTTCTCTGTCCTCCCCCAATTTTCTTCTTCTTCTGTCCTCCCCCCAGTTTTCTTTCTTCTCTTCTCCTCCCCAAGTTTCATCTTCTGTCCTCCCCAAGTTTCTTCTTCTTTCCTCCCCAATTTTCTCTTCTTCTGCTGTGTCCTCCCCCCAATTTTCTTCTTCTTCTGTCCTCCCCAAGTTTCTTCTTCTTCTGTCCTCCTCCAAGGTTTCTTCTTCTGTCCACCTCCCCAAGTTTTCTCTTCTGTCCTCCCCAAGTTCTTCTTCTGTCTCCCAAGTTTCTTCTTCTGTCCTCCCCAAGTTTTCCTCTTCTGTCCCTCACCCAAGTTTCTTCTTCTGTTCCTCCCCAAGTTTTTCTTCTTCCTCCCCCCAAGTTTCTTCTCTTCTGTCCTCCCCCCAAGTTCTTCTCTTCTGTCCCCTCCAAGTTTCTTCCTCCTTCTGTCCTCCCCAAGTTTTCTTCCTCTTCTGTCCTCCCCCAAGTTTCTTCTTCTTCTGTCCTCCCCAAGTTTCTTTCCTCTTCTTCCACTCCCAAGTTTTCTTCCTCTTCTGTCCACACCCAAGTTTCTTCCTCAGTCCTCCCCACAAGTTTCTTCCTCTTCTGTCCTCTCCCCCAAGTTTCTTCCTCATTCTGTCCCCCCCTCTCCCAAGTTTTCTTCTTCCTCTTCTGTCCTCCCCAAGTTTCTTCTTCTTCATCGTCCTCCCAAAGTTTCTTCCTCTTTCTGTCCTCCCCCAAGTTCTCCTCTTCTGTCTTCCCCATGTTTCTTCCTCTTCTGTCCTCCCCCCAAGTTTCATCTTTCTCTTCGTCCTTCCCCCAAGTTTACTTCCTCTTCTGTCCACCCCAAGTTTCTTCTCTTCTGTCTTCCCAAGTTTCTTCCTCTCTGTCCCTCCCCCAATTTTTCTTCCTCTTCTGTCATCCCCTAACCAAGTGTTCTTCCCATCTGTCTTCCCAAGTTTCTTCTTCCTCTTCTGTCTTCCCAAGTTTCTCTTCCTCTTCTGTCCTCCCCCCCCAAGTTTCTTCTTCCTCTTCTGTCCTCCCCAAGTTTCTTCCTCTTCTGTCCTCCCAGTTTCTTCCTCTTCTGTCTCCCAAGTTTTCTACCTCTTATCTGTCTCCCCAAGTTTCTTCCTCTTCTGTCCTTCCCCAAGTTTCTTCCTCTTCTGTCTTCCCAAGTTTCTTCCTCTTCTGTCTTCCCCCAAGTTTCTTCCCCTTCGTCCTCCCCAAGTTTCATTCCTCTTCTGTCATCCTCAAGTTTCTTCCTCTTCTGTCCTCCCCCAAGTTTTCTTCCTCTTCTGTCTACCCTCCCAAGTTTCTTTATTCCTCATCTGTCTTCCCCAAGTTTCTCCTCTTCTGTCCTCCCCCAAGTTTCTTCCTCTCTGTCTTCCCCAAGTTTCTTCTCTTCTGTCCTCACCCCAAGTTTCTTCCTCCTTCTGTCCTCCCCCAAGTTTTCTTTCTCTTCCCTCTTCTGTCCCCTCCCCCAAGTTTCTTCCTCTTCTGTCTTCCCCAATATTCTTCCTCTTCTTCTTCCCCAAGTTTCTCTTCCTCTTCTGTCCTCCGCCAAGTTTCTTCCTTCATTATACCCTATTTTTCTGTCTTCCCCAGTTTCTTCTCTTCTGACTTCCCAAGTTTCTTCCTCTCTGACCTCCCCCAAGTTTCTTCCTCTTCTGTTCCTTCTCCCAAGTTCTTCCTCTTCTTGGTCTTCCCCAAGTTTCCTTCCTCTTCTGTCCTCCCCCAAGTTACTTCCTCTTCTGTCATCTCTGCATCCCCCAAGTTTCTTCTTCTTCTGTCCTCCCCCAAAGTTTCTTCCTCTTCTTTCTTCCCAAGTTTTCTTCCTCTTCTGTCCATCCCGCCAGAGGTTTCTTCCTCTTTCTGTCCTCCCCCAAGTTTCTTTCCTCTTTTCTGTCTTCCCCAATTTCCTTCTTCCTCTTCTGTCTTCCCCAATTTCTCCTCTTCTGTCGCTCCCAATTTTTCTTCCTCTTCGTCTTCTTCCCCAAGTTTCTTCCTCTACTGTCATTGCCAAGTTTTCTTCCTACTCTTCCCCCCAAGTTTCTACCTCTTCTGTCCTCCCACCAAGTTTCTTCCCTCTTTCTTCTTCCCCAAGTTTCTTGCCTTCTTCTGTCTTCCCAAGTTCTTCCTCTGCTGTCTTCCCCAAGTTTCTTCCTCTTCTGTCCCCCCCAAGTTTCTCCCTCGTTCTGTCTTCCCAAGTTTCTTCCCTCTGTCTTCCCCAAGTTCTTCCTCTTCTTTCTTCCCAAGTTTCTTCCTCTTCTGTCTTCCCCAAGTTTCTTCCACTTCTGACCTCCCCAAGTTTTCTTCCTCCATCTGTCTTCCCCCCAAGTTTTCTTCCTCTTCTGACCTCCCCCAAGTTTCTTCCTCTTCTGTCCTCCCCCAAGTTTTCTTCCTCTTCTGTCTTCCCCCCAAGTTTTCTTCTTCTTCATGGTCCTCCCAAGTTTTTCTTCTCCTTCTGTCTTCCCAAGGTTTCTCCTCTTCTGTCCTCCCCCAAGTTTCTTCTGTCTTCTGTCCTCCCCCCCCCAAGTTTCTTCCTCTTCTGTCTTCCCTAGTTTCTTCCACTCTGTCCTCCTCCCCAAGTTTCTTCTTCTTCTGTCTCCCCCCACGTTTCTTCCTCTTACTGTCCCTCCCCCAAGTTTCTTCTTCTTCTGTCCTCCCCCAAGTTTCTTCCTCTTCTGTCCTCCCCCAAGTTACTTCCTCTTCCTGTCCTCCCCCAATTTCATCCTCCTTCTGTCCTCCCCTCAATTTTCTTCCTCTCAGTCCACGCCCCAAGTTTCTTCCTCTTCTGTCCTCCCCCAAGTTTCTTTCCTCTTCTGTCCACCCCCAAAGTTTCTTTCTTCCCTCTTCTGTCCTCTCCGCCAAGTTTCTTCCTCCGTTCTGTCCTCCCCCAAGTTTCTTCTTTCTTCTGTCCTCCCCCAAGTTCTTCTTCTTCTGTCCTCCCCAAGTTTCTTCCTCTTCAGTCCTCTTCCCAAGTTTCTTCCTCTTACTGTCCCTCCCCCCAAGTTTCTTCTTCTTCTGTCTCCCCCAAGTTTCTTTCCTCTTCTGTCCTCCCCAAGTTTCTTCATCTTCTGTCCTCCCCCAAGTTTCTTCTTCTTCTGTCCTTCCCCAAGTTCTTCCTCTTCTGTCCTCCCCCAAGTTTCTTCTTCTTCTGTCCACCCCAAGTTTCTTCCTCTTCTTCCTCCCCCAAGTTTCTTCCCTCCTCTTCCTCCCCCAAGTTTCTTCTCTTCTGTCCTCCCCCAAGTTTCTTCTTCTTCGTCTTCACCCCAATTTCGTTTCCTCATCTGTCCCCTGCCCCAAGTTTCTTCTTCTTCTGTCTTCCCCCAATTCTTCTCTTACTGTCACTTCACCCCAAGTTTCATCTTCTTCTGTCTTCCCCCAAGTTTCTACTCTTCTCCTGTCCTCGCCCCAAGTTTCTTCTTCTTCTGTCCTCCCCAAGTTTCTTCTTCTATCTCAGTCCTCACCCAAGTTTCTTCTTCTTCTGTCCTCCCCCAAGTTTCTTCTTCTTCTGTCCTCCCCCAATTACTTCTTCTTCTGTCCTCGCCCAAAGTTTCTTCTCTTCTCTGTCTCCCCAAGTTTCTTCTGCGTCTTCTGTCCCTCCCCCAAGTTTCTTCGTCTTCTGTCCTCCCCCAAGTTTCTTCTTCTCTGTCTTCCCCCAAGTTTTCTTCCTCTTTCTGTCCTCCCCCCAAGTTCTTCTTCTTCTGTCCTCCCCCGAAGTTTTCTTCTCTTCTGTCCTCGGGTCCCCAGTTTCTTCTTCTTCTGTCTTCTCCCCCAAGTTTTTCCTCTTCTGTCCTCCCCCAAGTTTTCTTCTTCTCTGTCTTCCCCCAAGTTTCTTCTTCATTCTGTCCCCCTCCCCCAAGTTTCTTCCTCTTCTGTCCTCCCCCAAGTTTCTTCTTCTTCTGTCCTCGCCCCAAGTTTCTACTTCTTCTGTCCTCTCCCCAGTTTCTTTCTTCTTCTGTCCTCACCCCAAGTTTCTTCCTCTTCTGTCACCTCCCCCAAGTTTTCTTCTTTCTTCTGTCTTCCCCCAAGTTTCTCTCTCTGTCTTCCCCAAGTTTTCTTCCTCTTCTGTCCTCCCCCAAGTTTCTTCTTCTTCTGTCCTTCCCCCAAGTTTCTTTCTTTCTTCTGTCCTCCCCCAAGTTTCTTCCTCTTCTGTCCTCCCCCAAGTGTCTTCTTCTTCTGTCCTCCCCCAAGTTCCTTCTTCTTCTGTCCTCCCCCAAGTTTCGTTCCTCTTCTGTCCTCCCCCAAGTTTTTTCTTCTTCCTTCTGTCTTCCCCCAAAAGTTCTTCTTCTCTTCTGTCCTCCCCCAAATGTTCTTCTTCTTCTGTCCTCCCCCAAGTTTTGATCCTCTTCTGTCCTCGCCCCAGTTTTTCCTCTTCCTGTCCCTCCCCCCAGTTTCTTCCTCTTCTGTCCCTCCCCCTGTCCTACCCCAATTACTTCCTCTTCTGTCCTCCCCCAGTTTCTTCCTCTTCTGTCCCCCCCAAGTTTCTTCTTCTTCTGTCCTCTCCCAAGTTTCTTCTTCTACTGTCCTTCCCAAGTTCTTTATCTTCTTCCTCTCCCGAAGTTTTTTATCATCTGTCCTCTCCCAAGTTCTTCTTCTGTCCTCTCACCTAGTTTTCTTCTTCTGTCCTCCTCCCAAGTTTCTTACTTCTTCTGTCCTCTCCAAGTTTCTTTATCTTCTGTCCTCTCACCAAGTTTCTTTCTTCTTCTGGCCTCTCCCAAGTTTCTACTTCTGACCTCTCCCAAGTTTTCTTCTTCTGTCCTCTCCCAAGTTTTCTTCTTCTGTCCTCTCCCAAGTTTTCTTCTTACTGTCCTCCCCCCCCACCCCTCCCAAGTTTCTTCTTCTGACCTCTCCCAAGTTTCTTCTCATTCTGTCCTCTCCAAGTCTCCATCTTCTGTCCTCTCCCAAGTTTCTTCTTCGTCCTCTCCCAAGTTTCTTCCTCTTCTGTCCTCTCCCAAGTTCTTAATCTTCTGTCCCTCTCGCCCAAGTTTCTTCTTCGTCCCCTCCCGTGTTTCTTATTCTTCTGTCCTCCCCCAATTTCTTCTTCTTCTGTCCCCTTCCGAAGTTTCTTCTTCTGTCCACTCCCAATTTTCTTCTTCTTACTGTCCTCGTCGCACTCCAAGTTTCTCTTCTTCTGTCCTAATCTCAAGTTCATTCTTCTGTCCTCTCCAAGTTTCTTTACTTCTTCTGTCCTCACCCATTTTCTTCTTCGTCTGTCCTCTCTCAAGTCTCTTATCTTCTGTCCTCGTCCCAAGTTTCTTCTTCTTCTTGTCCTCTCCCAATTTTTTTTCTTCTGTACCTCTCCCAAGTTTCTTTCTTCTGTCAGCTCCCAATTTCTTTCTTTCATCTTCCCTCTCCCAAGTTTCTTCCACCTTCTGTCCCCCCGACCCCACCAATATTTCTCTCAAGTAACATCTTCCCTCTAATCCTCCCCTTTTTTTTTTAACCTCCATCGTCTCACGTGATCTGTTACTCACCCTCCCCATTCAGGGCAGGAATTAGAAGTCTCCGGGCCCAAGGCTATCAGATTGTCGGGGCCCCTTTGATTATGGTAAGCGAAGCGACCCCTTCCATCTTGGGTTGGGGGGGGGGGTCGTGTGAGCCTGTTAAGGTCTAATTTAAATCCTTCTGGCTATTTAATTAAATTTAAGAGGAAAGTACAATCAAGACAACCAAAACCATTTATCAACAGCATTAAACTATCTTGTTAAATCATGCATTTTAAAGAGAATAAACACAAGACAGCATAGTATTACTAGATTAGGCTATTAAAGTAGTGACATCAGGTACCTATTATATTCAGCATAACCACTACAGCACTATATTCCCTTTATAAATCACAGACCATATATTGTTAACATTGCATCATAACATAAGACTATCAAACATATAAACTCAAGAAAGTAAATAATTGATTATATTCACAGGTCACTTCTTAAATAAACTTTTTTCTGGATTTTCATATTGGCAAAATCAATCAATAATATTCCTGAAAATCAATATTCATGTTAGATCATATACAATGGTCCAACAAGGCTAGGATACACAATGACTGTGGCTCATGGTTGAACGAGCTGGTTTTTTTTTCACCTTTTCATAACAGAAAATGAACGTTCATTCCCTTCACAGTTAGTAGTCTGGTAAGTGTTCGGTAAAGGCGATACAACTATGTCAACATTAAAGGGAAGGTTTCTGAATACCTGCATTTCTTAAAATGTTTCAAACACTAGAGCGCAACATTATTCAGTGGAGCTTTAATCTGAATCTATAACCAGAAAAAATGATACTATTTCTTCCAACCAAATTTGTCCTGAACATCTGCTGAAAGGTGTTGTTGCAACTTTAATGCAGCATCTCTCAATTCTCTGCATCTGGCATATAGTAATATTGAACAGAACTCCCAACTGTCATAGAGATACGGTAGATTCTTTTTCTTTTCACCAATTTATCTAATCCAGTGAATCCAGAATTTGAACTAAGTATGTACTGTCTTCCATTTCTGCCTTGGTAGCAACACAACTTCATTGTTGGCTCTCAAAATTGCGTTCCACTTCCTGACCGCTGATGATCACCTGGTAATGTATTCTTTCACCAGCAGTTATAGCTTTCTCTTTCAAACATTTCCAAAGCTTCATCATTGCGAAGTGAGCATAACAAATTCCACAAGCTTGCATAAGGTTAGACAAGTAGCTCATTTCAACTTCAATTTCTGAAGTGTCTTGTTCGTGGCATTTTAACCGTGCCAGTATACAGTCCAAAGCACACAGAGTAAAGGCCCAATTCAAAATCTTCAATTTTGATGCTAAGCTGGCTGCTTCGCTTTCTTATAGTTGCAGTCTGGTCTTCATCCTCTGCTATTTGGACACAAGCAAACGTATTTCAGCGAAGCTGTCTTTCAAAGTACATGTGTATGCGTCCATGCTGCGCTGACCACCTTGTTGTTAAAAATGATTTGATGAAATCTCCATGAATGGTTGACTTGAGTATAACTCAGCACCTATGCGTTTGAAGCAGAGAAAAAAATAAAGAGTGCTATTGTAAAAGTCCAAAAATGAAATTGCAAGAGCGACACCAACACCCTCAGCACATGACCCAACAAGAAAAAGAGAAGTCTGAGCAGGCACATATTCACAAGTGGTTTGATTTTGCTTGATACGGGCTTGCAATCCATTAGATTTCCCCGACATGTTACTTTGCAATGTTCTAGCCTGGCCACTGGCAATCCATAATAGAGATCAGTTCAAGCAGCAGTATCCAGTACTACATTCATCATTGTTTCTCCATCAATGGCCTGAAAGAGTAAATGAATTTTATAAAGCGCTCTCCAGGGCTTACCACTGGAGTCCGAACAAAGCGAACAATGAATGTCAAATAGATCTGTAATGTTGAAATATCTGTGTTGAATCACACTTATTGCAAAGTATTTTGCAGTTTCACAGCTGCTATGATGTATTTGAGGACCTTCATAGTCATTCGTTCAATACATTCATTGCATAAAGTAGATGACATTAAGATTCAGTGCCTCTTCCTGCATTCCCAAGGCGTGAACACATAATTTTGCCAAGAATGGATACGAATTGTGCAAACAGTTCTAATGATCCCTAGGAAATTGCCATGTTTATCCGAACAAAAAACTCTCATTTTCTCTCCAACGGAAAGCAAGTCCACTTAGAGCACAGAAATTTACAACACAACAACTCTTTCTATAACTTTTCTCCAATAAGTGCTCTCTTATTCAGTTTGATTTTTCCAAGTGAGAATCCAATACCCTTTTTCATGTGCACGAAATACACTGGCTAAAATGCAGCTCCTGGTGAGATGTGCATCCTGTAATGATCTGCCGTATCTGCAGATTCAACTGTACTGGTAACATCAGAAACTGTTTTCGTGAGCATGTCTGTGATTCTTTCATTCTGCAGCTTCCTACATCTTTCTTTTTTCTGTTCTTCTTCCTTGAATTTTCTTCTTTCTTTTCTTCTGTGACTCACTCGCATAAGAACGTCCAACATCACGTTCACGAGATGCCATAATGAGGATGTATCACTGTCTGTAATCATGCAAAAACAAATTTTTCATTATCAATAATTATTATTTTTTTAATTATTATTAAAAAAAAATTTCTCTTCAATTGTGGGGATAAAGCCGCTTGTAGCCCCCTTTCCCTCTGGCTTGCCGCAGTCTAAAAAATCAAAACGTTAAGAAAAGATAAGAAAAGATTTCGTTCGATTTTTACCCCAGAGGATTACCACCCAGGAAAAGCCCAAGACAGTCAGTGCGTCATCGAGGACTGTCTAACTTATTTCCATTGGGGTCCTAATCTCTTGTCCCCCAGGATGCGACCCACATACCAGTCGAGACTAACACCCTGTTCCTATTTGCTGCTAGGTTGAACAGACAACAGGTGTAAGGAAATCGTGTCGAAATGTTTCCACCCCACCCGCCGGGAATCGACAAAACCCGGGCCCTCCGTGTGTGAAGCGGGAGAGCATTATAGCCACCATCCACCTGGCCACCGATACCAGAACGGAGACCATATTACAGAACTTTTACCATAGATTAGGTAGTGATTTGGCTACACGCCATAATTTACTAATTCATCCTCCCTTGATCTCCAAATTACTTGAACAGAAATCATACTTGATCCAAGAACAATGCACAATGGTATTTATAATTACCATTTTCATAACTAAACTAAACATTATGTTTGCATGATATATGGCCTACCCCCATAGATACGACAATGAGAATAAAGAATGCAGGGACAATTTCACTTTCACCCCAACCAACGATTTTCCTGATTGTGGCTTATGTTTTTCTGGTGAAATATATATAAATAAATTGATGTTCTACATCACTTTCCGTCCGCAACATTAAAACTAAGCATTTTGCGACGGAAGTGAATGTAGAACATCAATCAATTGAGATCTGATTTTATAGAAAAAAAAGCATAAAGAACTTAAAGAGAGGACAAAGTGCTTTAAAACCTACAAAACGGAAGTCAGTTTGCGTTTTTAGGTTTTCCTTTATAGTATTTTTACTCACAAAAATGCGACTATAACTGGGTCCATGCGTCTTTACTGGTCAAGTAACCCTATCAGGTACCTCCCTTAACATTTAGAGGCGAAAACAAACATTTATCCATACACATCAATGTCTATCAACAACACTTCAGTTAATTTGTCACAGTACAAGTCTAGATAACGTTAATTACTACAGAAAATTGGAGAGGAATCTCCCTTTACTCACCCATTAGCGGGAAAAACAGCTGTTCTGATGTAAACAAAGGCGTGTTGAGTGTTGCCATCTATGGTTAGGTTTTTTTTATTTTTATTTTTTTTTTTTATTTCATTATTTATTTTTGTTTTAGTTAATTTTTAAAAATCAATTTACTCTCCAAACACTTGAACATTTTAGGTAGGGACCCCTTTGCACTTGCACCATGTGCGCAGTCTGGATGAGCCCCTGAACCCCTTGGACCGCGGGGCCCCCCAAATGTGCGGGGCCCTAGGCAAATGCCTAGTTTTGCCTATGCGGTAATCCAGCCCTGTCCCCATCTATTCTTGATCTTTGTTCACCCTCCCCATCTATTTCTAATCTTTATTTTTATTTACCCCTCCCCATCTATCTCTGATCTTTACTCACCCTCCCCATCTATCTCTGATATTTACTCACCCTCCCATCTATCTCAGGCACCCCAGGCACCCCAGAAACCCCAGACGTAGTCCTCACCAACAGAGACTGTGACTTGTTCCACTGTAGAGTCTCTCCAGGTGGCAATGTCGGATCCGATCACATCCCTGTGGTAATCAAGCTACAGTCCACTCCGTTCTGTACACCCACCCCCCTAAACCCAACCTGAAGATGCTAGGTTTCGACCCCTTTAGAGCCTTCTTAGGTAATGATCAAACCATCTCTCTCGAAGACCAGCCCTGCAATGCAATAGATGGGGCAATTAACTCCCTTCATGCCAGAATCAAAGAGGCCACACAAGCTTGCTGCACACTAACAACGTCCAAGATTTACCAACAATACAAACCAACTAAGGAAATTAAGGACAGAATGAACAGGTACCAATTAGAATGCAGTAGACACTTCCTCACAGGGCAACCCTCCCGGGAAGCCCTACTAAGATCGAGAAAAGAGCTAATCGCCCTAATTACCCAACATAAAAGAGATCTTTGGGAATATCTGGTGTGCCAAGCCAACCAGTACAAACGCAACCCTGACCAATTCTGGAGCACGATCTGCAGACTACAGGGCCAAGCACATTTCCCACTCAACACCTCTCTCACTCCTTCACCAACGGAAATGGTGAGGTAGTGACTACCCTACTTGACGACCACTGGACCAAGCAAGCTGATGGGTGAAGTATGGGAAAAACATTCTCTCACACAACGACAGCAGAAGATTTAACAACACCCACTACCAGTGGGTCAACCAATGGCGGGACGAGAACCTAGAAGACTTTCATCTATACCATCAATTGACACAGCTACCCTTGAAGACGAACATCCCCCCACCAGACCCAATCACGCTCAGAGAAGTATCCCAAGTCATAGGGCGACTGAGAAACACAGCTCCTGGCCCATCATGCATAAGAGCTAAACAACTAAAGTACCTCCCCGTAACTGCAAGATGTCTCTGGTGAATATCTACAATGCCATCTTGGCATCTGGTCACTTCCAGTGGCTTTCAAGACAGCTAAGATGATCTTATCGCCAACCAAACAAGGACAACCGCAATCCCGAGAAAACTACAGACCCATCTCCCTACTCGAAGTCACGGGCAAAGTCTTTGAAAGAATAATCTCCAACAGACTCAACTATTACATGGAGTTCAACCACCCATTCTCCGAAAGGCAGTTTGGCTTCAGGTCCCACCGCAGCACTCAGCATGCCATAAACATCATCTATGATGCTGTGGCCAGCCTGAAGAAGCAAGGGAACCTGGCCCTTATCGCCACCAGGGACGTAAACATGGCCTTCGACAAACCTTTGGCACAACGGTCTCATTTACAAACTCGTTTGACCTCCCTCATCACAAAACCGGACCTTTCTCAGGCTCATCTACAACTTCTTAACAGGAAGAAAAATCATCCCCACCTTCCACGGAGCAGAATCAACCCCCTTCACACCAACAGCAGGAGTACCCCAAGGCTCCTGCCTCAGCCCCGTCCTCTTCAACATATATGTCAATGACCTCCCCCAACCTGAACATACCGACACCATCATCACCCAATTCGCAGATTTATGTCATCCATGTTGTCTCCTCCACCCCTACAGCTGGTGCAAACAAGCATAGGAGAGCAATTGAGAAAATGAAAAGAAGAACTAAATAGAACTGCTAGGTGGGAGAAGAAATGGAAAATCACAACCAACCCTGACAAAGTCCTCATCAGCACCGTTGGGTGCTTACCATCAACCATAGAAGAAAAAGGGGGCATTTCCATCAGAGGTACCCGTATTGCTATAAGGAATCCAAACAAGATCCTAGGATACGAGATCGGCAGATTACTCAACTCTACAACCCACATAACCAAAAAAGGAAACTAGCAAAAGCCCGCCTTGGCCAACTTTATTGATTCAAAGCAGCCTCCTCCCACATCAACTACACCTGCACAAGATGATGATTAGACCTCTGCTGGAATACCCCTGCGTACCCATGTCACTCACAACCAAAATCAACATGCTAAAACTCCAAAGAGTCCAAAACAAAGCCTCCGCTTCATCACAAAACCAGCTCAGAGACAGAATCAGATCAGAGGACCTACACATACAACAGAGAATCCCGCAATCAACGTCCGATTAGACAAACTTACTAAGAGACAACTATATGACATGCAGGAACTCTACGTGCCTGACAGAGAGAATCCCCCAACCAGTGAACACAACCGACTATACCATCACCACCCCTCCCACAGACCCAAAGAATGCCCTCCAACAAAGAGTTCGACGCTTTATCCACAAGGAGAACTTCCCCCATCCCAAATCTTAAGCGACCTCCCCGCAGACGAAGAATGGATACTACCGGGAAATTCATGTCCC
>NC_069442.1:32834656-32868763 GCF_026875155.1 Cherax quadricarinatus
TATCCCTGTAAAAAAAAAACCCTTTATGGTTGGACTTGATCCCTTACAATTTTAACTATAATCTCTTTTGTCTATCTTAAGCCTTTTAATCCTTTTGATGAATTATTGGCTCATTAAGTATCCCTTTCCTCTTCTGATATGCTTGTAAAATCTCTCTCTTTAATCTGTTGTTTATTAATTGAGGGACATTTTTTATCTAATCGTGCTATTTGGAACATACATTGCCTGACAGCTCTTACTTTGCTTTGAAAAATATTGTGTTGGCAACCATCCCACCAAGCTGACCAACAGGATAATCACTTGTCAGGTCACACCAGTAGACTCAACCAAGATAATCACTTGTCAGGTCACACCAGTAGACTCACCAAGATAATCGCTTGTCAGGTCACACCAGTAGACTCAACCAAGATAATCGCTTGTCAGGTCACACCAGTAGACTCAACCAAGATAATCGCTTGTCAGGTCACACCAGTAGACTCAACCAAGATAATCGCTTGTCAGGTCACACCAGTAGACTCAACCAAGATAATCGCTTGTCAGGTCACACCAGTAGACTCAACCAAGATAATCCCTCTGACCTACAAAATCAACTAAAACTCAGCATTATTAATTAAAGATTCTATGTTAGCAAGAGCAAAGTTAAGCAGGTAATTTCGTCTAGTTTGTTCGGTCACAAACTATTGTTTAAAACAATCCTGGAACAATCTAGAAAGTCACTTGACTCTAAGATTTTCTGTCAAATTACTCCAGTCAGTTCAGTTCAAGTTAAACTCTCCCTCTACTTAAAACAACATTTTTGTACCTAGATGCCTTAGTAATTTCGTTCCTTAATATTTACTGTGTTCTTTCGCTTGGGAGTCTATAAATCACCCCCAAAATTAGCTCTCCACGCCTTCGAGAAACTGTAGCAAATAGGCTCAGTGATTATCGATTCGTCTTTGTTTTCTTTCCACAGATTAGTTTTAGATGCTAAGGGCTGTTATCCTACCTCAGCTTATTTCAAAGCTTAGACCTATGTAAGACATACTACTTCCCCAGGATGCGAGCCACAACAGTCAATAAGCACCCAGATACCTGTGTTATTGCTAGGTAAGCAGGGAAAGCAGGTGTAAGGAAACATGCCCAACGTTTCCACCCATGCAGGAGATCGAACCACGAACACTCAGTGTGTGAGTGGAGTGCACTACCTAAAGATATACATCGTCACTCCACCACCCTTCCTGCTGACCCTATCGGCATGGAATAATTTACAGTTATGTGGCAAACAGAAAACATTTCTCTATCTTTTAGGTTGAACCAGGTCTCTATTATAGCAATAATATCAGTGCTTCCTACACATGCAGTTAATCTTAGCTCATCTATCTTATTTCTTATGCTCCTACAATTAGTGTAGAAAATATTAAGGGAGTCACTCTGTTGACCAGTTCCATTGCATTCGTTACTAACTTTATGATGAACAATATTTTATGTTGAACATATCCCTGAAGTATCCTGGTAAATTTTGCATCGCCCCCCTCAACGAGTTAGCTTGGTTAAGTAACCTCTGCCCAGAAAGACATATCCCATCCTTTATCATATCTGTTTCCATAAAAATTTTCCAAATGAAAATCAGGGGGTTAAAAGTTCTTTTACAGTACTTGCGAGCCGCAACTAATACCAATTCCCCTAGACATCCATTCATTCCCGTTTTTGGTAAAATATACATGGACTGGGTTTCCTCTCCTGAACCAATGAGAGAAGATGGGATAACCTAACTAATGAGTTTGTCTGAGGCAGAAAATGGGATGTTTCATTCCCGAGTATTCCCCAAACCCTTTTGTGTACCAACATCAGCTCCAGGGAAAACCCCCCTCTGTCTCCCCTTCCCTATCCCGTTTCGGTGGCAGCGTATATTTTACCTGAAGTCCCCCGCCACTAGGGTAGTTTATTTATTAGAAAGGAACTGATAAAACTTTTATCTTCATTGACCAAGGGTTTTAATTTCCCTGTAGGTATTCGCCCTCCCTTGGACAAACCTACTTCGATGTGGTGGTACCACTGTGCCCCCGCCCCCCTGCTTCACCTCTTTCTACTACATTATTAACCCACGTCTTGGCCTTATGCTGTATTTTTCAAAAGTTTGAGACTAAAACACAACGACCCCAGGTGAGGGACTATTACCTCAAACCCCTTTCCTTACCCCTTTCCCGCTTTGTATTGGATGATGAAGCCCCTGTGTGGCGAAAGTTTCTTCAAAAAAGATTCCATTGTTGCTTTAAGTCTCTCAATCTTCAACTTTGTGGGTTTTTTTAAAATTTATTACACCCTCCAGTGGTACGGTCGGTTTCCCTCCCGCCCTCCGTGTGTACGGGTCGGTTCACCATACCAGTCCCCCCCGTGTGAAATGGTGGGTATCCAACCAGTCCTCCGTGTTACTGGTCGGTATCACCATACCAGTCCCCCCAGTGTGTACGGGTGGGTATCCCCTACCGTCCCTCGGTGACTGGTCGGTATCACATACCAGCCTCAGCGTGTTGGGGGTATCCCTTTACGTCCCCCCAGTGTGACGGTCGGTATCACCTCCAGTCCCCCCAGTGTGTACTGGTGGGTACCCATCCCAGCCCCCTCCGTGTGTACTGGTCGGTATCACCATACCGTCCCTCCAGTGTGTATGGTCGGTTACCATCCCGTCCCCCCGTGGGTATGGTCGGTATCACCTCCGTCCCTCAGGTGTACTGGTCGTTATCCCCATCCAGTCCCCAGTGTGTATGCGGTATCACCTCCCAATTTCCTCCAGTGTGTATGGTCGGTATCCCCCATCCCAGTCCCTCCAGGTGTACGGGGGTCGGTATCCCCATACCAGTCCCCTCAGTGTGTATGGTTCGGTATCACCATCCCAGTCCCCCCCAGTGTGTATGGTCGGTATCCCCCCATACCACCCCTCCAGTGTGTACTGGTGGTATCCCTACCGTCCCCCCAGTGGTACTGGTCGGTTCCCATACCAGTCCCCCAGTGTGTATGGCGGTATCACCTTTCCAGTCCCTCCGTGTGTATGGTCGGTATCACCATACCAGCCCCTCCAGGGTAGGTGGGTATCACCATCCCGTCCCCAGTGTTCTGGTCGTTATCACCATACCAGCCCCTCCAGTTTGTACTACCGGTATCACCATACCAACCCCTCCAGTGTGTATTTTGGTCGGATCACCATACCAGTCCTCCAGCGTGTACTGGTCGGTATACCATACAGTCCTCCAGTGTGTACTGGTCGTATCACCTACCAGCCCTCCAGTGTGTATGGTCGGGTATCACCATTACAGCCCCTTCCAGTGTGTACTGGTCGGTATCACCTTTCCAGTCCCTCCAGTTGTACTGGTGGGTTTTCACCATAACCCGGGTCCTTCGCGTGTAACGGGTCGTATCACCATACCAGTCCCTCCAGTGTGTACTGGTCGTATCACCATCCCAGTCCCTCCAGTGTGTCTGGTGGGTATAAACTTACCAGTCCTCCAGTGTGTACTGGTCGGTATCACCATACCAGTCCCTCCAGCGTGTATGGTCGGTATCCCCATAACCGTCCCTCCAGTGTGTATGGTCGGTATCCCCATACCAGTCCCCAGTGTGTATTGGTCGGTATACCATACCAGGTCCCTCCAGTGTGTACTGGTCGGTTCACCTACCAGTCCCTCAGTGTGTACTGGTCGTTATCCATACCAGTCCCTCCAGTTTTGTACTACCCGGAAATCACAATACCACCCCTCCAAAGTGGTATGGTCGGTATCACCATCCAGTCCTCCAGCTTGTACTGGTGGTATCACCATTACCAGTCCTCCAGTGTGTACTGGTCGGTATCAATCCCAAAGTCCCTCAGTGTTTTACTGTCGGTATCACCATAACCAGCCCTCCAGTGTGTACGGGTTTCGGTTATCACCATACCAGCCCCTCCAGGTGTACTGGTCGGTTCACCATACAGTCCCTCCAGGTGTATGGTCGGTATACCTACCGTCCCCCCAGTGTGTATGGTCGGTAATCACCATCCCAGCCCCTCAGTGTGTACTGGTCGGTATCACCTTTACCAGCCCCTCCAGCGTGTACTGGTCGGTATCACCATACCAGCCCCTCCAGTGTGTATGGTCGGTATCCCCATACCAGTCCTCCAGTGTGTATGGTCGGTATCACCATACCAGTCCCTCCAGTGTGTACTGGTCGGTATCACCATACCAGTCCCTCCAGCGTGTACTGGTCGGTATCACCATACCAGTCCCTCCAGTGTGTACTGGTCGGTATCACCATACCAGTCCCTCCTGGTGTACTGGTCGGTATCCCCATCCCAGTCCCTCCAGTGGTGTACTGGTCGGTATCACCATACCGTCCCTCCAGTGTTTTACTGGTCGGTATCCCCAATACCAGTCCCTCCAGGTGTACTGGTCGGTATCACCATACCAGTCCTCCAGTGTGTATGCCGGTATCACATACCAATCCCTCCAGGTATACTGTCACACCCACCGCAGAGAGTACCATAAAAGCCACCTCCAGTAGAGTCATGGCTGCAGGTACTTGGAGGTGTTGTGTCGTGTTGCTAATTTTTTGAGTTTTGGAGAACACTCTGCCCTTCGCATCGACCTGTAAAGACGAATGAATAGAAGACTTATGTTGCAAGAAATTATTAATGATGGTTTTTGCACTGCAAGATTAAAATTTATTCGCGATTGCAGATTCTATAAGCATGCAGGAAAACCACACCAATAACCCATTTATGAACCCACTTATAACCTTACTAATAACCTCGCTGATAACCTCATTAATAACCCCACTGATAACCTCATTGACAACCCACTGACAACCCCACTGATAACCCACACTTTAAAGTCCCTGTATATTTTATATTCGTTTGGGTTTTTAAATCTAATTAATAATAATAAAAATAATATAATAATAATAATAATAATAATAATATAAAATAGGAATATCTTTAAGAAAAATTTCTATTTTTTATTTTAAAGCCCAACATGATGTAAGTTATCCCGAAGAGTCTCTCTCCTCTTCTCTTTTAGAGGACAACAGCGACACCGGTTTGTTCTTTTACTTCGCAACAATAGTAACGTAGCCCAACAATTTTTACAATTGACCTCCTGTGGAATCACTGACTAAAAGAGCTAAGATTTTCCCAGGATGGGACTTGGTTTTATTTAGGAAAGGTGATGTGAATTAGGTTAGGTAAGGTTTGTCAGGAAACGGGGACAAGTGCTTCCTGACGGGGGTTCTTAGTTATTTGATGTCCTCAGCTGGAGCGTTTGGTTTTTGGGCCCGAGGCCTTCCACTGGTTTATGTGAATGTCCAGGTCATCTATGTACCCTGGTTTAGAGTAGGTTTATTTGGTCTGTATTGTATTTTCCCATTATACTTAGCCCAACACACAGACAACATCAACTTCATTATGTGTAGTAGTGACTTTTACCCTACATGACCAAAATACTCTAGCTATATACTTGTCCAAACTTCCTACCACTACAGATATCAGTAGTAGAACTCAACACACAACTCTGGATATAAATAACCTTTAATTTTAAACCTAGAAGATGATTGATCACGTTGACCCTGATCAAAACCCTCCATAATCTGACCCCCAATCAAAACTATTGGAAAGTAACTGCCTTTATTACACAGCTTCACAAGCCACCCACTATCCTAAACAATCCCTAAAAGTCTATCAGTACTAAACTACAACATCAGGTCCTTAAGCAAACACATGATGCCCTCCTAGCACTCCTTGAATCACAAAAGACACCCTTTCCTGCATTATTCTTACTGAGCCCTGGCTTAAGAGGACACAATAGATATCTACCCTCTACCAGGATACACAGCAATTCACAACTGCAAAAACAAACCAAGTTGGGGGTGGTATTGCAATCTATTACTCTAACCAATTATCTTGTCTTAGCACCACTTGCTTTAGTGATGAATATGGGGAATACATTTTTGCTAATTTTTACTGTAAAAACCTTAAGACGCCTATAACAATCGGTGCCATTTACCGGATACCTCAAACAAACATCCCAAATTTCAGGAGAAATTAAAGTCACTAATAACAAACAGACAAATGAAAAAGCACCCTTCTTTAGCTGGAGACTTCAACATCAAACCTTGGCTTACTAGATGATCAGCTGTAATGTTTTTCATCAAAAATATGAACAACACACTTCTCATACCAACAATAACTAAACCAACCAGGCTCACTGAGACAAGTGCAACCATAATGGGACCACATATGGACCAATATACTAGCCCCCTTAAATCGGGGATAATCACAGATGGGCACTACAGACCATACCTACCTTCCTCCTGACAAACATTAGAAAACCCACCACTTGAATACAACAAAGTCTCATTTAGACTCCATGACGAGGCCTCAGTAAGGAAGTTCACAGCTGCCCTTTGAGATGTTGATTGGCCTACAGAATTCCCCAAGGCCAATGGTATTGATGACTGGACAGACATCTTTCTTAACAAATTACTTAGACTATACAACAAACATTGTCCTATAAAAACAAAACAGATCACAAACAAACGGCTTGGTTGCCCATGGCTAACCAGCACCATTCTGAAATCCATTGACAAGAAACACCAATATAAAAAGCAATATAGACAGGGCTTATACACAAAGATATTTTTAAAACCCACTATTCATCAGCTCTCACCAAAGTAATAAAAAAAGCCAAACAACTATACTATCCAGTAGATCCACAGACACTAGAGGAGATATAAAAAAGACCTGGAAAAACTCTCTCAGATTCTAGGGACCCACAAACTGAGAAAAACCAAGAATATTGTCCTAACAAAACCCTAATGAAAACCACTACACCCACGACACAGCTAACAAGATAAACGACTTCTTTCAAAATAGGATCTAATCTCGCCAGTAAAATCCCACATACCAATCCCCATCCCGGGGACTACCTAGATGGAAATTTCCCTATTCCTTATCTTGCACCCAACTGAGCCCACGGAAGTCATTGAGATCATAAAGGTCACTTAAAAAATAACTCGGGAATCTGTCTCATGTCCCACCATTACTGTACAAGCGAGCGCCCATGTCCTTTGCATGCTATTCATTACTTTTTAACAAGGTCAATGGGGAGACTAGCAAAATTCCTGAAACTACTCAAGAGGGGCAAGGGTTACACCAATACATAAAGGGGGTTTGACCCTACAGACTTAAAAACTATAGGCCAATATCTAATTTTCCCATTGCTATCCAAAATTTTTGAGAAATTGTGCACAGGAGACTGTATTCATTTTATAATGGCTCAAAACATACTAAAACCCCTGCCAGTTTGGATTAGGAAAAATAAAAGCACTAATGATGCAATCATAAAAATGCTAGATTGCTTTACACAGCACTGGAAAATAAGGAATATCCATAGGAATTTTTATTGACCTAAGAAAAGATTTTGGAACCGTAAACCACGAAATCCTACTCCACAAACTTGACCATACGGTATAAGAGGCCATGCGCTTGCTTATTTCAAATCTTACATTACTAATAGGTATAGTACGTCACCATTAAAAAGACACGCATCAGCAACCGGCCACTTGATACTGGAGTTCCGCAGGGAAGTGTCCTTGGTCCCCTGCTCTTCCTCATATACATCAATGACCTACCAAACGTATCCCAACACCTAAAACCCATTCTCTTTGCTGATGACACGACTTATGTCATCTCTCACCAAAATCTTGCCACCCTTAACACCATTGTGAATGAGGAGCTGACTAAATATCGACTTGATGACAGCCAACAACTTACGCTTAACATGAAAAACTTATATATTATGTTTGGTAGCAGAGAGGAGATGCACAAATTAACATTAAGATGACAACACTTAATTACCAGAAATAATGGGGGGAAAATTCTTAGGCTTATCCCTTGACAATAACCTGAATTTCACCCCCATATCCAGATATAGCAAAAAGTATCCAAAACGGTTGGGATCCTCCCCAAGATACGATATACGTGCCGCAAAATGCCTTCTCACACTATACCACTCACTTATTTATCCTACCTCACCTATGCTATTTTTTGCTTGGGGATCAACTGCACCCAAACACACTAAAGCCAATAATAACCCAACAAAAGCTGCAGTAAGAATAATCACTAAACCATCCTGGCAGCACACCCCCCACTCTTCAAAGATCTAAACTTACTCCCAGTTCAGTACATCCACACTTATACTGTGCAATCTATATTACAGGGCCTTAAACTCTAATATCAACCTTGACCTTAAACGCTTTCTTGATAGTTGTAACAGAACCCACAGGCAAAACACCAGAAACAACATCTCTACGACATTCCCCGTGTCCGACTAAACCTTTACAAAAATTCAATGTATGTAAAAGGCCCCAAAAATCTGGAATACTCTACCTGAGAACTCTAGAACTGCGACACATTCATCACCTTCAAAACTACCATTAGAAAACATCTTATCTCCCTGATACACCCCGTCAACTAACTTCACGATACCACCCGGTGGTTCACACTTACACTCGCACACTATTTGACCATAAACAGAAATATTAATCTCAGTCTTAATATAATGAATCCTGTGATTACTCCAATACTGAAACTAATTACTGTGCCAAAACAAAAGCATTCACACTGCTAAACTCACAAAATAGTATTTAGTCACTTAGCCATAATACCAACTTACCTCATAATTTGTAATATTTTACATTAAGAATAAAAAAACTAAGTATGCCCGAAATGGCCTAGCCATGCTAAGCGTTTTGTGGTAAAACTCTGTAATCTCAATTTTACTACATTTTTTAAACCAAACAATAACCAAATTTCTGTAAACTCAGATTGTAATCCTTTATAGAGAATAAACTTTGAATTTGAATTTGAATTTGAAAATATAAATTTATTGAATAATCTGAATGATAATAATACATTTCTTCAGATATTGATTGTACCATTGCAGATGGGTGATGGATGGCGTGGAAGGCAGCAGAGGTAAGAGCAGGAACAGCAGAAACAGAGGCAGCAGGAGCAGCAGAGAGTACATCAGAAGTGGTAGCAGAGCAAGAAACAACAGCACCAGCAAAGGCAGTACCAGTACCGGTAGCAGAATCAGTATTGGCAGCAGTACCAGCAGAGGCAGTAGCAGCAGCACCAACAGAGGCAGAAGCAGCAGCACTAGTACCGGCAGCAGCACGAGTAGAGGCAGTATCATCAGTACCAGCAGAGGCAGTAGCAGCACCACCAGCAGAGACAGTAGAAGCACCACCAGTACCGGCAGTAGCACCAGCAGACGCAGTAGCACCAGCACCAGCACCAGCAGAGACAGTAGCAGCAGCACCAGCAGAGGCAGTAGCAGTAGCACCAGCAGAAGCAGTAGCAACAGCACCGGTGCCGGCAGCAGCAAACGCGGCAGGACCAGCAGAGGAAGAAGTAGCAGCAGCAGAGGTAGCAGCACCATCAGATGCAGCACCAGCAGCAGATGCAACACCAGCAGCAGATGCAGCACCAGCAGCAGATGCAGCACCAACAGCAGAGGCAGCACCAGCAACATATACCAGGGTGTGACGTCTTCTTTCACTACTTTCAACTCTGCTTTCTAATCAACACATTCTCTCCAGCAGAGGTCGAGGTCTTCAGTATATGTGAAGACGATTCTTGAAGCTGTTGGTTTACCTGGATTTACCTGGAGAGAGTTCCGGGGGTCAACGCCCCCGCGGCCAAGTCTGTGACCAGGCCTCCTTAGGTCAGTGTCCCAGGATGCGACCCACACCAGTCGACTAACACCCAGGTACCCATTTTACTGATGGGGAACATAGACAACAGGTGGAAAGAAGCACGTCCAATGTTTCTACTCTGGCTGGGAATCGAACCCAGGCCCTCGCCGTGTGAAGCGAGAGCGATAACCACCAGGCCAGGGAGAGTAAGACAAGTGTTGCAGCTGTTGGTACCTTCACTTCCTGCAGGGAGAGTAAGACAAGTGTTGCAGCTGCTGGAACCTTTACTTCCTGCACGAAGAGTAAGACAAGTGTCGCAGCTGTTGGTACCTTTACTTCCTGCAGGAAGAGTAAGACAAGTGTTGCAGCTGTTGGTACCTTTACTTCCTGCAGGAAGAGTAAGACAAGTGATGCAGCTGTTGGTACCTTCACTTCCTGCAGGAAGAGTAAGACAAGGGTTGCAGCTGTTGGTACCTTCACTTTCTGCAGGAAGAGTAAGACAAGTGTTGCAGCTGTTGGTATCTTTACTTCCTGCAGGGAGAGTAAGACAAGTGTTGCAGCTGTTGGTACCTTCACTTCCTGCATGAAGAGTAAGACAATTGTTGCAGCTGTTGGTACCTTCCTGCAGGGAGGGTAACATGAGTGTTGCAGCTGTTGGTACCTTCCTGCAGGGAGGGTAACATGAGTGTTGCAGCTGTTGGTACCTTCACTTCCTGCAGGAAGAGTAAAAACAAGTGTTTTCAGTGTTGGTATCTTTACTTCCTGCAGGAAGAGTAAGACAACTGTTGCAGCTGTTGGTATCTTTACTTCCTGCAGGAAGAGTAAGACAAGTGTTGCAGCTGTTGGTACCTTCACTTCCTGCAGGAAGAGTAAGACAAGTGTTGCAGCTGTTGGTACCTTCACTTCCTGCAGGAAGAGTAAGACAAGTTTTTGCAGCTGTCGGTACCTTCACTTCCTGTAGGAAGAGTTAGACAAGTGTTGCAGCTGTTGGTACCTTTGCTTCCTGCAGGGAGAGTAAGACAAGTGTTGGAGCTGTGGTACCTTTTACTTCCCGCAGGGAGAGTAAGACAAGTGTTGCAGCTGTTGGGCACTTCCTGCAGGGAGGGTAACTGAGTGTTGAGCTGTTGGTACCTTCACTTCCGGCAGGAAGAGGAAGACAAGGGTTGCAGCTGTTGGTACCTTCACTTCCTGCAGGAAGAGTAAGACAAGTGTTGCAGCTGTTGGTATCTTTACTTCCTGCAGGAAGAGTAAGACAAGTGTTGCAGCTGCTGGTACCTTTACTTCCTGCAGGAAGAGTAAGACAAGTGTCGCAGCTGTTGGTACCTTTACTTCCTGCAGGGAGAGAAAGACAAGTGTTGCAGCTGTTGGTACCTTTACTTCCTGCAGGAAGAGTAAGACAAGTGTTGCAGCTGTTGGTACCTTCACTTCCTGCAGGAAGAGTAAGACAAGGGTTGCAGCTGTTGGCACCTTCACTTCCTGCAGGAAGAGTAAGACAAGTGTTGCAGCTGTTGGTATCTTTACTTCCTGCAGGGAGAGTAAGACAAGTGTTGCAGCTGTTGGTACCTTCACTTCCTGCAGGAAGAGTAAGACAATTGTTGCAGCTGTTGGTACCTTCCTGCAGGGAGAATAAGACAAGTGTTGCAGCTGTTGGTACCTTCACTTCCTGCAGGAATAGTTAGACAAGTGTTGCAGCTGTTGGTACCTTTGCTTCTGCAGGGAAGAGTAAGACAAGGGTTTGCCCGCTGTTGGTACCTTCACTTCCTGCAGGAAGAGTAAGACAAGGGTTGCAGCTGTTGGTACCTTCACTTCCTGCAGGAAGAGTAAGACAAGTGTTGTAGTGTTGGTATCTTTAAATTCCCGCAGGAGAGGTTTAAGACAAGTGTTGCAGCTGTGGTACCTTTTACTTCCTGCAGGAAGAGGGAAGACAAGTGTTGAGCCCGTGGTACCTTTACTTCCGCAGGAAGAGTAAGACAAGTGTCGCAGCTGTTGGTACCTTTACTTCCTGCAGGGAGAGTAAGACAAGTGTTGCAGCTGTTGGTACCTTTACTTCCTGCAGGAAGAGTAAGCAAGGTTGCAGTGTGGTACCCTTTACTTCCTGCAGGAAGAGTAAGACCCAAATGTTGCAAACTGTTGGTATCTTTACTTCCTGCAGGGAGAGTAAGACAAGTGTTGCAGCTGCTGGTACCTTTACTTCCTGCAGGAAGAGTAAGACAAGTGTTGCAGCTGCTGGTACCTTTACTTCCTGCAGGAAGAGTAAGACAAGTGTCGCAGCTGTTGGTACCTTTACTTCCTGCAGGGAGAGTAAGACAAGTGTTGCAGCTGTTGGTACCTTTACTTCCTGCAGGGAGAGTAAGACAAGTGTTGCAGCTGTTGGTACCTTCACTTCCTGCAGGAAGAGTAAGACAAGGGTTGCAGCTGTTTCCACCTTCACTTCCTGCAGGAAGAGTAAGACAAGTGTTGCAGCTGTTGGTATTTTACTTCCTGCAGGAGAGAGTAAGACAAGTGTTTTCAGCTGTTTGGTTACCTTCACTTCCTGCAGGAAGAGTAAGACAATTGTTGCAGCTGTTGGTACCTTCCTGCAGGGAGAATAAGACAAGTGTTGCAGCTGTTGGTACCTTCCTGCAGGGAGGGTAACATGAGTGTTGCAGCTGTTGGTACTTTCACTTCCTGCAGGAAGAGTAAGACAAGTGTTGCAGCTGTTGGTACCTTCACTTCCTGCAGGAAGTGTAAGACAAGTGTTGCAGCTGTTGGTATCTTTACTTCCTGCAGGAAGAGTAAGACAAGTGTTGCAGCTGTTGGTACCTTCACTTCCTGCAGGAAGAGTTAGGCAAGTGTTGCAGCTGTTGGTACCTTTGCTTCCTGCAGGGAGAGTAAGACAAGTGTTGCAGCTGTTGGTACCTTCACTTCCTGCAAGAAGAGTTAGACAAGTGTTGCAGCTGTTGGTACCTTTGCTTCCTGCAGGGAGAGTAAGACAAGTGTTGCAGCTGTTGGTACCTTCACTTCCTGCAGGAAGAGTAAGACAAGAGTTGCAGCTGTTGGTACCTTCACTTCCTGCAGGGAGAGTAAGACAAGTGTTGCAGCTGTTGGTATCTTAACTTCCTGCAGGAAGAGTAAGACAAGTGTTGCAGCTGTTGGTACCTTCACTTCCTGCAGAGAGAGTAAGACAAGTGTTGCAGCTGTTGGTACCTTCCTGCAGGGAGGGTAACATGAGTGTTGCAGCTGTTGGTACCTTCACTTTCTGCAGGAAGAGTAAGACAAGGGTTGCAGCTGTTGGTACCTTCACTTCCTTCAGGAAGAGTAAGACAAGTGTTGCAGCTGTTGGTATCTTTACTTCCTGCAGGGAGAGTAAGACAAGTGTTGCAGCTGCTGGTACCTTTACTTCCTGCAGGAAGAGTAAGACAAGTGTCGCAGCTGTTGGTACCTTTACTTCCTGCAGGGAGAGTAAGACAAGTGTTGCAGCTGTTGGTACCTTTACTTCCTGCAGGAAGAGTAAGACAAGTGGTGCAGCTGTTCGTACCTTCACTTCCTGCAGGAAGAGTAAGACAAGGGTTGGAGCTGTTGGCACCTTCACTTCCTGCAGGAAGAGTAAGACAAGTGTTGCAGCTGTTGGTATCTTTACTTCCTGCAGGGAGAGTAAGACAAGTGTTGCAGCTGTTGGTACCTTCACTTCCTGCAGGAAGAGTAAGACAATTGTTGCAGCTGTTGGTACCTTCCTGCAGGGAGAATAAGACAAGTGTTGCAGCTGTTGGTACCTTCCTGCAGGGAGGGTAACATGAGTGTTGCAGCTGTTGGTACCTTCACTTCCTGCAGGAAGAGTAAGACAAGTGTTGCAGCTGTTGGTATCTTTACTTCCTGCAGGGAGAGTAAGACAAGTGTTGCAGCTGTTGCTACCTTCACTTCCTGCAGGAAGAGTAAGACAAGTGTTGCAGCTGTTGGTACCTTCACTTCCTGCAGGAAGAGTAAGACAATTGTTGCAGCTGTTGGTACCTTCCTGCAGGGAGAATAAGACAAGTGTTGCAGCTGTTGGGACCTTCTTGCAGGGAGGGTAACGTGAGTGTTACAGCTGTTGGTACCTTCACTTCCTGCAGGAAGAGTAAGACAAGTGTTGCAGCTGTTGGTACCTTCCTGCAGGGAGAATAAGACAAGTGTTGCAGCTGTTGGTACCTTCCTGCAGGGAGGGTAACATGAGTGTTGCAGCTGTTGGTACCTTCACTTCCTGCAGGAAGAGTAAGACAAGTGTTGCAGCTGTTGGTACCTTCACTTCCTGCAGGAAGAGTAAGACAAGTGTTGCAGCTGTTGGTACCTTCACTTTCTGCAGGGAGAATAAGACAAGTGTTGCAGCTGTTGGTACCTTCCTGCAGGGAGGGTAACATGAGTGTTACAGCTGTTGGTACCTTCACTTCCTGCAGCGATAGTAAGACAAGTGTTGCAGCTGGTGGTATCTTTACTTCCTGCAGGGAGAGTAAGACAAGTGTTGCAGCTGTTGGTACCTTCACTTCCTGCAGGGAGAGTAAGACAAGTGTTGCAGCTGTTGGTACCTTCACTTCCTGCAGGGAGAGTAAGACAAGTTTTGCAGCTGGTGGTATCTTTACTTCCTGCAGGGAGAGTAAGACAAGTGTTGCAGCTGGTGGTATCTTTACTCCCTGCAGGGAGAGTAAAACAAGTGTTGCAGCTGTTGGTACCTTCACTTCCTGCAGGGAGAGTAAGACAAGTGTTGCAGCTGTTGGTACCTTTCTGCAGGGAGGGTAACATGAGTGCTGCAGCTGTTGGTACCTTCACTTCCTGCAGGGAGAATAAGACAAGTGTTACAGCTGTTGGTACCTTCCTGCAGGGAGGGTAACATGAGTGTTGCAGCTGTTGGTACCTTCACTTCCTGCAGTATTATCAAGTGGTTCTCTTCCCTGTTCGTCCATCACAATGCAGTCTCGCCTTACTGTTTCTTGTGTGTTTTAACTTGCTAAATTTTGTTATTTAATCTTAAATATGGTATATAAAAATCAGTTTAAGTTAGTGTACGATATAAGGAAGGCTGGATATAATAGACTGGCTCATGCCACTGTTTGTAAGCTTCCTGCACCGCGGTAAACTATTCTCAAGTGCCATTATGTGACAAGTAAATTATTGATATTGATCACACAAATTTAAATTTTTTACCGTATTCTTATACAGTAATTGTTACTTTACTCACGGGTATTTTTTTATGTAAATTCTCCAGTATTAAGCGTATCTTAATGAGAATATAATATATATTATATATTTATATATATATATATATATATATTTATATATATATATATATATATATATTTATATATATATATATATATATTTTATATTTTTATATGTTTGTGATGTTACTGACCAACATAATATTACATCTACTCAAGGTTTTGTTGGGTGGTTACTTAGTTAAATTTACTTATCAAAATAAACTTTCATCTATTTGTTTAACATATAACTGTCCATTACACAACCTACTTAATAAAAAAGAATTTACATAAATGATAATTTTATTTAGCCTGTTATGGCCAGAATAAACAATGTTTGATTTATACATATGGTTTGTTAAGAGTCACGTAAGTTCCCACGTCTTCTGTTATCATGTTTATTTTACCACTGTAATCTACATTATCCATAATTATTATCGCATTTATGGTATAACTTAACAAATGTCTGAGGACAATTGTGTTGCAGAGGTGTATTATCATAACCACAGTTTTTTAAAGGGGTGGTCAGGTGAGCCAGTGGAAGGCTCTGTCAGATGACCAAAAGCTCCAGCTGTGAGTCGTCATACGATTAAAACCCGCGTCAGGAAACACTTGTCCTGTTTCCTGACAAACCTTACCTAAACGTATCTATCTACGTTCATGTTATCATAGTGAGTGATAGATCTATCCAGGCTTCTTATAGCATTTCTATAACATTCAGTTTCGTTATTTATTTCTCTCCTAATATTATTCCTAATGCC
Organism: Cherax quadricarinatus; assembly: GCF_026875155.1. Lineage (NCBI taxonomy): Eukaryota > Metazoa > Arthropoda > Malacostraca > Decapoda > Parastacidae > Cherax > Cherax quadricarinatus. The sequence continues at coordinate 32,850,330 of NC_069442.1, forward strand.
AGACACACACACTTAAGTTATATTTTACAACTTCTTCAAGATTCTTGGCTAACATGTCAGCTTTAACATGGACGACTAATCCAACATATGATGAAATCCATAACACTTATACATTAATTAATTTTTCCCGGATTTTTAGTACCTATATCCGGCTTTTCCAGTGAGCATGTTAGTTATTACATGAGTCAAGAGCCTTCAGTAATGACATAGAATCAGTAATGATGGTAGAGTCAAGTTCAGTGTCATAAGTTAGCTTTAGCGCCATTAAGATGGCAAATCCTTCAGTTTGCAGTATAGACGCCCAATTGCTAATATTATGTCTAACTTAACATAGTTGCTGTCGTTCTTAACTATGGAGGTGGTAACAAGAGCAGATGCAACCCTGCCAGTAGACTCCTGCTGGAGGTGACAACAAGAGCAGATGCAGCCCTGCCAGTAGACTCCTGCTGGAGGTGACTAAGTAAGTAAGTTTATTCAGGTATACACAAATACAGTTACATAGAATTATCATACATAGCAGCATATGTGTAGAGAACCTAGGATAACCCAAAAAAGTCAGACAGAGTGACTTATTTCCATTGGGGTCCTTTTACCTTATTATTATAATATAAAGGTTATAATATTTTCTTATTATTCTATAATGAAGATAACATCTTATTATCATACTAAAAAGACTATCTACTACACGAGGGAGACTATCTACTACACGAGGGTCATTAAGACTATCTACTACACGAGGGTCATTAAGACTATCTACAATACGAGGGTCATTACTAAGAATAAGGCAAAATTTACACGTATGTTAGCTAAAAAATAGAAAATCATTCCCCTCCCTTTCTGTAGCTACATTCATCAGACACCTTTTGGCAGTCTTCTTGAACTGGTTCATGCTATGACTGGCTTTGACATGTGCGGGCAGTCTGTTCCATTCCTTTATTGCTGTACAATAAAAGGTGTTTGAAGCCTGGCCACTGACTGTGGCTACTACAAAGTTGTGCTCTCTCCCCCTAGTACTATGATTGCTGCGGTTCCCAACCTTGACAAAATTGACAGCAAGATATTCTGGACACTGTTTGTGAGCAATTTTATAAACATGATTTAGCTTCAGTTGTTTTACTCTGTCTTCAACATTCAGCATATCCAACTGATGTAATTCATCCTGGCCTACATGTTCTCTTGGTCCCAGCTCCAGGATGAATCTTACGATTTTGTTCTGGGTGATTTGCAGTCTTTAAGTTTTTTGGGTCAAGGCAGAGTACCATGAAGAGCAAGCGTAATCCATATGGCATTGTATAAGGGCTAGACATAGGGTCCTGCGAGCCTCAGTAGGTAGACACTCTGCTTGTCTATACAGGAACTTCAGTCTGGCATTCGCTTTCTTTACTACACTGTTCCCTATCAATTCTCCTGACATGCATGGACCAAAGGGGATTCCCAGATATTTTACTGATGAAACCAAAGTGATGGGCTCCCCATTACACTGGACATTAAAATTATTTACCCTTCTCAGTTTATGTTTCGTGCCAAAGAGAATGGCTTCAGTTTTCCCGAGGTGTAATGATAGTTTGTTGTCTACTAACCATTTGCTGCAGGACTCCAGTTCCAGTGTTAAAACATTAGCAATATCTTGTGGGTCTTTACCTGTCACTAACAGAGCACTGTCATCTGCATACAGTAGGAGTTTGCACTTGACACTGATAGACATATCATTGACATAACATAAGAATAGTAAGGGACCCAGAATACTACCTTGGAGAAATCCACATGCTATCGGCAGGGGTTCTGATTCTGTTTTGTTGATTAGGACAATTTGTCTCCGTTGCTAAGGTAGGAAATTAAACCCGTCTACAGAACCTATACCGATAGCTTGAAGTTTCTTACATAATGTATTGTGGTTTACAGTATCGAAGGCCTTTTGCAGGTTAAGGTTCCTTTCCTATGGCATTTCGTCTCAGGTAACCCCCCGATTAATTAGGGAGGTGTCGGTTGAGTGATTTCTAAAGCACGATTGATAGTATGGAGAATGTTGTTTTCATTAAGGGATTAACTATTGGGACACCCCCTCTCTAGAATTCTGGATATTATACTGGTATACTAACAGGCTTAGTTGTTCATCAGACCTACTATTTTTTTTGAAGATAGGGAAAATTGGCCTCCTTGAACCCCTCCGGTCGGTTTTAGGGTGATTTATAGATTTATTTGGAGCAATAGAGATTTACTTCAGAAAACCCTCTTTTAGGAACTTGAGGGAGTTACAGGGCCCCGTGCCTTTTGTTGGGGTTTAACCTGCTTAGCTCTTTTTGAATAAAGTCATGAGATACACTTACTAGTTGACAACTGTTTGGGGTTACCCCTTTATTGGTATAGTATGTTTGAAACTTATCAGAGTCTGTGTTAAAGGTATTTGATGCAGCTGGTAGTTTACTTACTAGTGTTGATGCAACAGATGTGTAGTAGGAATTAAAGCAATTTGGCACCTTAGATATTTCGTGGCATACCTCGTTATCGATAGTGAGTACTATGTTAGACCTATCTACTAGTTTATGGCTATACCCCAACTGTTTTAGTTGTTGCCAGAGCTTTCTGGGGTTATGCTTATACTCTTCAATTTTTGAGCAATAGTGCTTTGCCTTTGCTCCTTTTATAAGTCTCTGCGCTCTGTTCCTCACCCTTTGGAATTCATTTAGTGCTGAAATATCCTGTCTGTTTGCTTTAAATCTTTTTAGCAGCTGGTCTCTGAATTTCATAATATCTAATATCTCAGAAGTCATCCAGGGTTCAGTTCTTCGTTTAATCCTAACCTCTTTAACTGGTGCAATATTATCAAGGATGGTAGTGAACATTGTTTTGAATTTTTCCCAGGCATCGTTTACGTCCGTGCAACTTGTTATCTCTGTCCAGTCACAATTGTGTAGCCTATTTACCAGTGTTTCTTCACTGTAGTTTCTAGTTGACCTCATTTTTATTGTCCTGTGTAGGCCTCTCCTATCCATAGTGATTTTCCTGGAGTAGTAAAAGATGAAATGATCACTAAGACCTGTGGTAATGACGCCTGACTGACTAATGTTCTCAGAGCGGTTAAAAAGTATGTGGTCAATTAGGGTGACAACAAGAACAGCTGCAGCACTGCCAGTAGACTCCTGCTGGGGGGCAACAAGAACAGATGCAGCTCTACCAGTAGACTCCTGCTGGAGGTGGCAACAAGAGCAGATGCAGCCATGCCAGTAGACTCCTACTGGAGGTGACAACAAGAGCAGATGAAGCCCTGCCAGTAAACTCCTGCTGGAGGTCACAACAAGAGCAGTTGCAGCCCTTCCAGTAGACCCCTGCTGGAGGTGACAACAAGAGCAGATGCAGCCCTGCCAGTAGACTCCTGCTGGAGGTGACAACAAGAGCAGATGCAGCCCTGCCAGTAGACTCCTGCTGGAAGTGACAACAAGAGCAGATGCAACCTTGCCAGTAGACTCCTGCTGGAGATGACAACAAGAGCAGATGTAGCCCTGCCAGTAAACTCCTGCTGGAGGTGACAACAAGAGCAGATGCAGCCCTGCCAGTAGATCCCTGCTGGAGGTGAAACAGGAGCAGATGCAGCCCTGCCAGTAGACTCCTGCTGGAGGTGACAACAAGAGCAGATGCAGCCCTGCCAGTAGACTCCTGCTGGAGGTGGCAACAAGAGCAGATGCAGCCCTGCCAGTAGACTCCTGCTGGAGGTGACAACAAGAACAGATGCAGCCCTGCCAGTAGAGTCCTGCTGGAGGTGACAACAAGAGCAGATGCAGTCCTGCCAGTAGACTCCTGCCTGCTGGAGATGACAACAAGAGCAGCTGCAGCCCTGCTAGTAGACTCCTGCTGGAGGTGACAACAAGAGCAGATGCAGCCCTGCCAGTAGACTTCTGCTGGAGGTGACAACAAGAGCAGATGCAGCCCTGCCAGTAGACTCCTGCTGGAGGTGACAACAAGAGCAGATGCAGTCCTGCCAGTAGACTCCTGCTGGAGATGGACAACAAGAGCAGCTGCAGCCTGCCAGTAGACTCCTGCTGGAGGTGACAACAAGAGCAGATGCAGCCCTGCCAGTAGACTCCTGCTGCAGGTGGCAACAAGAGCAGATGCAGCCCTGCCAGTAGACTCCTGCTGGAGGTGACAACAAGAACAGATGCAGCCCTGCCAGTAGACTCCTGCTGGAGGTGACAACAAGAGCAGATGCAGTCCTGCCAGTAGACTCCTGCTGGAGATGACAACAAGAGCAGCTGCAGCCCTGCCAGTAGACTCCTGCTGGAGGTGACAACAAGAGCAGATGCAGCCCTGCCAGTAGACTCCTGCTGCAGGTAGCAACAAGAGCAGATGCAGCCCTGCCAGTAGACTCCTGCTGGAGGTGACAACAAGAACAGATGCAGCCCTGCCAGTAGAGTCCTGCTGGAGGTGACAACAAGAGCAGATGCAGTCCTGCCAGTAGACTCCTGCTGGAGATGACAACAAGAGCAGCTGCAGCCCTGCCAGTAGACTCCTGCTGGAGGTGACAACAAGAGCAGATGCAGCCCTGCCAGTAGACTCTTGCTGGAGGTGACAACAAGAGCAGCTGCAGCCCTGCCAGTAGACTCCTGCTGGAGGTGACAACAAGAGCAGCTGCAGCCCTGCCAGTAGACTCCTGCTGGATGTGACAAAAAGAGCAGCTGCAGCCCTGCCAGTAGACACTTGCTGGAGGTGACAACAAGAGCAGATGCAGCCCTGCCAGTAGACTCCGGCTGGAGGTGACAACAAGAGCAGCTGCAGCCCTGCCATTAGACTCCTGCTGGAGGTGACAACAAGAGCAGATGCAGCCCTGCCAGTAGACTCCTGCTGGAGGTGACAAAAGAACAGATGCAGCCCTGCCAGTAGACTCCTGGTGGTGACAACAAGAGCAGCTGCAGCCCTGCCAGTAGTCTCCTGCTGAAGGTGACAACAAGAGCAGCTGCAGCCCTGCCCATAGACTCCTGCTGGAGGTGGCAACAAGAGCAGCTGCAGCCCTGCCAGTAGACTCCTACTGGAGGTGACAACAAGAGCAGCTGCAGCCCTGCCAGTAGACTCCTACTGGAGGTGACAACAAGAACAGATGCAGCCCTGTAAGTAGACTCCTACTGGATGTGACAACAAGAGCAGATGCAGCCTTGCCAGTAGACTCCTACTGGAGGTGACAAGAGCAGATGCAGCCCTGCCAGTAGACTCCTGTTGGAGGTGGCAACAAGAACAGATGCTGTCCTGCCAGTAGACTCCTGCTGGAGATGACAATAAGAGCAGCTGCAGCCCTGCCAGTAGACTCCTACTGGAGGTGACAACAAGAGCAGATGCAGCCCTGCCAGTAAACTCCTGCTGGAAGTGACAACAAGAGCAGATGCAGCCTTGCCAGTAGACTCCTGCTGGAGATGACAACAAGAGCAGATGCAGCCCTGCCAGTAGACTCCTGCTGGAGGTGACAACAAGAGCAGATGCAGCCCTGCCAGTAGACTCCTGCTGGAGGTGACAACAAGAGCAGATGCAGCCCTGCCAGTAGACTCCTGCTGGAGGTGACAACAAGAGTAGCTGCAACCCTGCCAGTAGACTCCTACTGGAGATGACAACAAGAGCAGATGCAGCCCTGCCAGTAGACTCCTGCTGGAGGTGATAACAAGAGCAGCTGCAGCCCTGCCAGTAGACTCCTGCTGGAGGTGGCAACAAGAGCAGATGCAGCCCTGCCAGTAGACTCCTGCTGGAGGTGACAACAAGAGCAGCTGCAGCCCTGCCAGTAGACTCCTGCTGGAGGTGGCAACAAGAGCAGATGCAGCCCTGCCAGTAGACTCCTGCTGGAGGTGACAACAAGAGCAGCTGCAGCCCTGCCAGTAGACTCCTGCTGGAGGTGGCAACAAGAGCAGATGCAGCCCTGCAAGTAGACTCCTGCTGGAGGTGACAACAAGAGCAGCTGCAGCCCTGCCAGTAGACCCTGCTGGAGGTGACAACAAGAGCAGCTGCAGCCCTGCCCGTAGACTCCTGCTGGAGGTGGCAACAAGAGCAGCTGCAGCCCTGCCAGTAGACTCCTACTGGAGGTGACAACAAGAGCAGATGCAGCCCTGCCAGTAGACTCCTGCTGGAGGTGGCAACAAGAACAGATGCAGCCCTGCCAGTAGACTCCTGCTGGAGGTGGCAACAAGAGCAGATGCAGCCCTGCCAGTAGACTCCTGCTGGAGGTGACAACAAGAGCAGATGCAACCCTGCCAGTAGACTCCTGCTGGAGGTGACAACAAGAGCAGCTGCAGCCCTGCCAGTAGACCCCTGCTGGAGGTGACAACAAGAGCAGCTGCAGCCCTGCCCGTAGACTCCTGCTGGAGGTGGCAACAAGAGCAGCTGCAGCCCTGCCAGTAGACTCCTACTGGAGGTGACAACAAGAGCAGATGCAGCCCTGCCAGTAGACTCCTGCTGGATGTGGCAACAAGAGCAGCTGCAGCCCTGCCAGTAGACTCCTGCTGGAGGTGACAACAAGAGCAGCTGCAGCCCTGCCAGTAGACTCCTGCTGGAGGTGACAACAAGAACAGATGCAGCCCTGTAAGTAGACTCCTGCTGGAGGTGACAACAAGAGCAGCTGCAGCCCTGCCAGTAGACTCCTGCTGGAGGTGACAACAAGAACAGATGCAGAACTGTAAGTAGACTCCTGCTGGAGGTGACAACAAGAGCAGATGCTGTCCTGCCAGTAGACTCATGCTGGAGATGACAATAAGAGCAGCTGCAGCCCTTCCAGTAGACTCCTACTGGAGGTGACAACAAGAACAGATGCAGCCCTGTAAGTAGACTCCTGCTGGAGGTGACAACAAGAGCAGATGCAGCCCTGCCAGAAAACTCCTGCTGGAAGTGACAACAAGAACAGATGCAGCCTTGCCAGTAGACTCCTGCTGGAGATGACAACAAGAGCATATGCAGCCCTGCCAGTAGACTCCTGTTGGAGGTGACAACAAGAGCAGATTCAGCCATGCCTGTAGACTCTTGCTGGAGGTGACAACAAAAGCAGATGCAGCCCTGCCAGTAGACTCCTGCTGGAGGTGACAACAAGAGCAGATGCTGTCCTGCCAGTAGACTCCTGCTGGAGATGACAACAAGAGCAGCTGCAGCCCTGCCAGTAGACTCCTGCTGGAGATGACAACAAGAGCAGATGCAGCCCTGCCAGTATACTCCTGCTGGAGGTGACAACAAGAGCAGATGCATCCCTGCAAGTAGACTCCTGGAGGTGACAACAAGAGCAGCTGCAGCCCTGCCAGTAGACTCCTACTGGAGGTGACAACAAGAGCAGATGTAGCCCTGCCAGTAGAGTCCTGCTGGATGTGACAACAAGAGCAGTTGCAGCCCTGCCAGAAGACTCCTGCTGGAGGTGACAACAAGAGCAGATGCAGCCCTGCCAGTAGACTACTGGAGGTGACAACAAGAGCAGCTGCAACCCTGCCAGTAGACTCCTGCTGGAGGGGACAACAAGAGCAGCTGCAGCCCTGCCCGTAGACTCCTGCTGAAGGTGACAACAAGAGCAGCTGCAGCCCTGCCAGTAGACTCCTACTGGAGGTGACAACAAGAGCAGATGCAGCCCTGCCAGTAGACTCCTGCTGGAGGTGGTAACAAGAGCAGATGCAGCCCTGCCAGTAGACTCCTGCTGGAGGTGACAACAAGAGCAGCTGCAGCCCTGCCAGTAGACTCCTGCTGGAGGTGACAACAAGAGCAGCTGCAGCCCTGCCCGTAGACTTATGCTGGAGGTGGCAACAAGAGCAGCTGCAGCCCTGCCAGTAGACTCCTACTGGAGGTGACAACAAGAGCAGATGCAGCCCTGCCAGTAGACTCCTGCTGGAGGTGGCAACAAGAACAGATGCAGCCCTGCCAGTAGACTCCTGCTGGAGGTGACAACAAGAGCAGCTGCAGCCTTGCCAGTAGACTCCTGCTGGAGGTGACAACAAGAACAGATGCAGCCCTGCCAGTAGACTCCTGCTGGAGGTGACAACAAGAGCAGATGCAGCCCTGCCAGTAAACTCCTGCTGGAGATGACAACAAGAACAGATGCAGCCCTGCCAGTAGGCTCCTGCTGGAGGTGACAACAAGAACAGATGCAGCCGTGCCAGTAGACTCCTGCTGGTGGTGGCAACAAGAGCAGATGCAGCCCTGCCAGTAGACTCCTGTTGGAGGTGACAACAAGAGCAGCTGCAGCCCTGCCAGTAGACTCCTGCTGGAGGTGACAACAAGAGCAGCTGCAGCCCTGCCAGTAGACTCCTGCTGGAGGTGAAAACAAGAGCAGCTGCAGCCCTGCCAGTAGACTCCTGCTGGAGGTGGCAACATGAGCAGCTGCAGCCCTGCCAGTAGACTCCTGCTGAAGGTGACAACAAGAGCAGATGCAGCCCTGCCAGTAGACTCCTGCTGGAGGTGACAACAAGAGCAGATGCAGCCCTGCCAGTAGACTCCTGCTGGAGGTGACAACAAGAGCAGCTGCAGCCCTGCCAGTAGACTCCTGCTGGAGGTGACAACAAGAGCAGATGCAGCCCTGCCAGTAGACTCCTGCTGGAGGTGACAACAAGAGCAGCTGCAGCCCTGCCAGTAGACTCCTGCTGGAGTTGACAACAAGAGCTGCTGCAGCCCTACCAGTAGGCTCCTGCTGGAGGTGGCAACAAGAGCAGCTGCAGCCCTGCCAGTAGACTGCTGGAGGTGGCAACAAGAGCAGCTGCAGCCCTGCCAGTAGACTCCTGCTGGAGGTGGCAACAAGAGCAACTGCAGCCCTGCCAGTAGACTCCTGCTGGAGGTGACAACAAGAGCAGATGCAGCCCTGCCAGTAGACTCCTGCTGGAGGTGGCAACAAGAGCAGCTGCAGCCCTGCCAGTAGACTCCTGCTGGAGGTGACAACAAGAGCAGATGCAGCCCTGCCAGTAGACTCCTGCTGGAGGTGACAACAAGAGCAGCTGCAGCCCTGCCAGTAGACTCCTGCTGGAGGTAACAACAAGAACAGATGCAGCCCTGCCAGTAGACTCCTGCTGGAGGTGACAACAAGAGCAGCTGCAGCCCTACCAGTAGGCTCCTGCTGGAGGTGGCAACAAGAGCAGCTGCAGCCCTGCCAGTAGACTCCTGCTGGAGGTGGCAACAAGAGCAGCTGCAGCCCTGCCAGTAGACTCCTGCTGGAGGTGGCAACAAGAGCAGCTGCAGCCCTGCCAGTAGACTCCTGCTGGAGGTGACAACAAGAGCAGATGCAGCCCTGCCAGTAGACTCCTGCTGGAGGTGACAAGAAGAACAGATGCAGCCCTGCCAGTAGACTCCTGCTAAGATCCATCAATGTATATAACTTGTGGTAAATTATTGCTAACAGTTAGGAGAGAAATTTCTTCTTGAGCAGTTGCTTTTACAAGTGATTTAAGGAAGTTATTACTAGTGATGAGTTTCTTGGGAGAGACTTGTAGTTATGTGATGTTAAATAAACACGTCTTCCACGGAGGAATGAAATGCTCTTGTTCTCTCCAGTGATACATTGTAATAATGTTGGTAGAATTACCAACACTGTGTTAGGTAAAAGGATACAAGTGCAATTAATGCGACATTTTATTGTGGCAACGTTTCGCTCTCCAGGAGCTTTGTCAAGCTGTTACAGATAATACACGGACACAGAGGGTTTATACAGTTATAGGGTGATATGTAAAGGCATAATATAATGGCTGTAGGTAGTAACAGTAGTGGTGGTGGTGGTGGTGGTGGTGGTGGTGGTGGTGGTGGTGGTGGTGGTGGTGGTAGTAGTAGTAGTAGTAGTAGTAGTAGTAGTAGTAGTAGTAGTAGTAGTAGTAGTAGTAGTAGTAGTAGTAGTAGCAGTAGCAGTAGTAGTAGTAGTAATACTTACGGTAGTAGTAGCTATGCGATGGCTGGCGAGGTTTATCGATTAGAGAGAGTTCTTGTTAACACTTCAGATATGACGAAGCCGATTTTACTGTGTTTAACTGTGTTTGTAACGGCTTGACAAAGATCCTGGAGAGCGAAACGTTGCCACAATAAAATGTCGCATTAGCTCAAAATGTGTTCTTTACCTCACATACAGTGATACAGTTCGTTCAGTTATAAAACTTAATATAATTACATGGTTTCACAGCGCATTTGGTAAGATTTGTAGTGACAGAGTCTAGTTCATTTCTTAACATTCTAACATTGTATGATTACAGTGCTAAATAAGAGGAAAGAACTTCAGAGCATTAGAGATCCAGGAAATGAAAGAAATATTTCTCATTGGCGTTAATATGTCCAAATAAATCAACGCAAATCTCTGCACGGAAGTCCCCCAAACTTTCTTCATTAGAAGTGACCTCTCGGAATAAACCAGATACATGATCTATATCAAAGACAACAGCAACACTTTGTTTTAGCATGGTAATTTTCAGAAGAAGAGTGCAATGAACAAGTGAAGCAGCAGCAGCAGCAGCAACACACACACACAGCAAAAAACATTCTTGAGATTTCCCAGCTCTCGGGCTTTTGGCCCAAAGTTAGGGTGTGGTTCCAAAAGGATCCTGTAGTGCTTGCTGCCATTGCACCTCCTGACATCGTCTGCTGCTATGCAGCTGCCACACCCTTCGAGCCCAGTGTGAGCGCGGTTTGTAGCAGCCCAAGATGCCTAGCTTCTCCCTCCGAGTCCCCTGGGGGCGGGGAATGTGGCTAGGCCTGGGGACAGCTGGTCCCAGAAGACGAGGAGGTACTTGTACCTCCTCCCATGGCAGACATTGGTATGAGACACTCCACGACAGTGAGCCAAGACCGGACCACCACTTGGAGAAGTGAAAAATTATCATACAGAATGTCGAAAGCACTTTCAAACGCAACAACCACCAGGGGCTACACTGCATAGGTTGAGACAGGACTTAATTACCATGATTAGTCATCACAAACGAGTCTTATGGAAATATCTTGTTCTTCAACCTAACCAATATAAACGTCAGCCTGCACAGTTCTGGAGCAAAATCCGGCAGCTTTTAGGGGCAATGCACAAGACTCCCAGTTACCTAGTACATACCTTCACTGATGATGATGATGATCCACAGGACCAAACCAATCTGATGGGTGATTTGTGGGAGAAAATTCTCTCCCACAATAGCAGTCGCCGTTTTAATAATAACCATTATCAGTTGATCAATGGTTGGAGAGATGATAACTTAGCTGATCTCCAACCACTACCTTTAATAGATACATCAACTCTTGAAGATGACCACCCTCTTACTAGACCAATTACACTCCTAGAGATGAGTCAGGTTATTGGACGAATGTGTAATAAAGCTCCTGGTCTCTCTGGATTAACAATGAAGCAAATAAAGTTCTTACCCAGAAATTGTAAACAGTCTTTGGACAATATCTTTAATGCCAATATCTTTACTTGAGGTCACTGGAAAAGTTCTTGAGAAAATCATTTCCAATAGACTGAACTATTACATGGAGTATAATCACGTCTTTACTGAAAAGCAGTCCGGCTTCAGGACTCATAGAGGAACCCATCATGCAATAAATATCATCTTCGACGCTGTTGCCAGCCTGAGGAAACAGGGCAATCTTGCCCTGATTGGCACTAGGGAAATTCTCGAAGCTTTTGACAGCTTGTGGTATGATTGGTTTTATATAAATTTGTTGACCTACCTGACCACAACTGGTCCTTTCTCAGATTTATGTATAACCTCTTGTCTCAAAGAAAAATCATCCCTACCTTTAACGGCAAGTCGACAGAGCCTTTTATACCAACAGCTGGTGTCCCACAAGGCTCATGTCAGCCTAGTACTCTTCAACATTTATGTAAACAAATTCCCTCAACCAGAGTTCAATGATACAATCATAACAATTTGCAGATGATGTTATCCATGTCGTCTCATTAACTCCAGTAACAGGAAAATATAAGTATGAAAGGGTCATAGAAATAATGAATACTGAACTACGTCGAACAGCTAACTGGGAAAAGAAATGGAGAATTACGACCAACCCAGACAAAGTCCTTATCAGCACGATAAGATGTTTTGCATCACCCATCGAAGACAAGGGGAGTATCTCCAGCAGAGGTACACCTGTAGCCATTAGAAACCCTAACAAGATCCTGGGAAATGAGATAGACAGATTACTCCACTCAACATCTCACGTCAGTAAAAAGATAAATTTAGTCATAGCCTGTCTTAGCAGTCTATATAGGTTTAACCAAGCCCTTCTCACGTCAAAAAAATATCTGTATAAAATGATGATAAGACCTATACTAGAATATCCGTGTGACCCAATGTCGTTAACAACAAAAAGCAACATGTTAGAGTTACAACAAGTCCAGAATAGAGCTCTCCTCTTTATTACAGGTATCAGGAGGAGAGACAGAATCAGGATGGGAGATTTACACATCCGCCAGGACATTGCTGCACTGAACTTACGGCTTGATAAGCTGGAGAAGGGGCAAATTTATGCAATGCAAGAACTCTATATATCGGACAGAGAACATCCTCCCAAAGTTGCAAATACCACCGACTGTATCATCAGCACACCTCCCGACAGAACCCAAAAAATGGCTCTTCAACAGAGGCTGCCACGCTTCATCCACAAGAAAGATTACCATCAACCAATAATCTTGAGCAACCTCCCTGAAGACGAAGATGACTGGGTAACACCGGAACTCTTTAGTCTACTAGGCATATCACTGCCCCTAATTATGGAGACTTATTTTATAACTTCACTAATCTTACATCTACTCCTGTAACATCGCCCACTTACTATGGAGGGGCACCACCTTTAAAGAAGCCGAAATACCCAGTATTTCCAAGTAAAATGTACGTATATTCATCGCCTGGCCATTGTTATTACCAGCCAGCCTTCATTCTGTAATCGCAAAAAAAAAGAAAAAAAAAACGCAATTACAAATTGTATCCATTACCAACCAGAGTCATGCATCTACATATTTGTTATATCCGTGTGAATCTGATGGGTAAGTGTTATACCCCTTTCAATAATTTTCTGAATGATATTACACATACACATTAAAAACTGCACCAAAGTGGTTGGGCCGCTTGCCTTTCTTATCCTACCTCTTCCTCCTCCCATACTTTTCCCATATTTCTATCCTCACCCGTCCTTCTTCCTCCCCCCTTTTACCAAAGTTCTGGTGGTAAGTTCAAGTTCTTGGAGAAGACCCGGCCCAGGAGACCATACCGGCAAATCTATTACTAACATGGAAAATTTCTTTTTTCTAAATCACTATAATACACTTTTCCTAAAGAATTTTATTAGATCACAAATGAGGCTTCGCTTTGAAGTTAAACACGATACTTTTATGTTTTTTTGGAAACCTGAGTCACACAACGATATTTTCCAGAAATTATGTTTATTAATGGATCTGATTCCAACAAAATGGTACAGTTAGTAGCGCCATTAATGCCAAACAGAGCAATGGCTCCTGTATACAAAAAGGAAAATGTTTCAGTCTGGTTTCCAGCCTTCAAAATGAACTGTTTGTGATACACTTTACACTCAGACGTGTCCCTGTATCTAAAGCTGTCATCTTTATTGTTACTGATTCCACAAAGGCACGCATTTCTGAGAGTGCATATTCGAGGTTTGAGGGACTGAATGTGAAGCCGTGGTTAAAACTGAGGTCAGAAAAAGTTGTAACAGTTCATCAGTAGAGGATAAAGAAGGTTCCACACTAAAAGCAGTTTGACGTGAGTACACGTCCCAATTTGTCCTTTCAAGTTACCAACGTGGGCTTCGAGGAGGGTGAGAATACGAGTGGGAAGTAATGAGGATAGGAAAATGATCACTGTCATGTAAATCTGGGAGCACAGACCAGGTAAAGTCGACTACAGTTGATAAGGAGCAAATTGAGAGATCAAAACAAGAGAAAGATTGTGTGAGAGTCAAAATGGGTGGGAGTACCAGTATTTAAAACATGGAGGGGAAGACAAGTGAGAAAAGCCTCCAAGTGATCGGGATGAGAGGTTAGGTTAGGTAAGGTGACGTGAGTCTTAGTCATATAATGACCTGCCGTTGGAGCTTTCAATCATCTGACCGAGGCCTTCCGCTGGCTTACCGGTCCATCCCTTAAAAAACTGTGGTCAGAGTTATAACCATTCTTCTTTCTATATTATCGCCATGAGAGTCACAGTAAGAGTTCCATCCCGAGGATATAATGACCATTACAATCACCTAATAACAGAAGAGGAGGCGGTAAAGAAGACACCAGAAATGTAGCATCTGTGATAGATAATGTTTGAGAAGGAGAAAGATACAAAGAGAAGACTGTATAACACTTGTTCAAGTAGATGGTGGCTGCAGCGTAATGCAACGACGTATGAACAAAGATCTGATGATATGGTATACCAGTGCATACAATAAGTGCGCTTTCAATAACAGTTTCAACGAGAAAAGGATCCAATGAATGCAATATAGACTGAGACGGGATGTTAACAGCAGAGAGTAAATTAGGTTCTCGTAAACAGACACAAATGGCAAAACTGAGAGAACAACGCGTGAAGCTTCAAATATTCCACTGTAAATAAGTCATACAGATAACATAAAGCAGTAGGTATCTACGGACTTGGAGAGTTAGTAAAGTCTGCATGAGGAGGCAGCAGAAAACGAGTAAAGCAGCGACGGATTGAAACGTTGTGAGGTTCGAGGTTTGAGATTCTGACCAGAGCTTTGGTAAGGGGGGAGGGGGGAAGAAGGATGGGTAAGGATGGAAGTTTGGGAAAGGTTGAGGAGGGAGGAGGGGTAGGTGGGGTTATAAAAGGGTAGTGGCCTATCCACTTTGGTGTAATTTGAATATGCATGTGTGCATATTGAGTGATTTATGGAGAGGTTGGTTATATGAGTAGGGTATACCTCCTGCCCATCAATTTCACAATGCTATATTGTGTTATACCAGTGCATCATTGAATTGGAAGGATGCATACTGCATAGAATTGCTTGCCTGTTTTTTTTTTTTTCACAAGAGGTTGGTCAGGAGGCGCAGCTGCAGGCGAAGGTTGCCGGGCATTCGATGGAGGTTGGTTGCTCACCTGGAGTCGGCCAGCAAGGCAGTGACTGAGGTGGTGTCCTGCTGTATTGTAGTAGTTGGTGCACGAGGTCAGTTGTGAGGTGTTGGTTGATAGAAGTGGGTCACCCGGAGATGGGGAGCGCTAGTCCATGTTACTGGACATAGAATGGTTCTGGTAGTATCCATTCTTCGTCTGCGGGGAGGTCGCTTAAGATTTTGGGACGGGGGAAGTTCTCCTTGTGGATAAAGCGTCGAACTCTTTGTTGGAGGGTCATTCTTTGGGGTCTGTGGGGAGGGGTGGTGATGGTATAGTCGGTTGTGTTCACTGGTTGGGGGGGATTCTCTCTGTCAGGCACGTAGAGTTCCTGCATGTCATATAGTTGTCTCTTAGTAAGTTTGTCTAATCGGACGTTGATTGCGGGGATTCTCTGTTGTATGTGTAGGTCCTCTGATCTGATTCTGTCTCTGAGCTGTGTTTGTGATGAAGCGGAGGGCTTTGTTTTGGACTCTTTGGAGTTTTAGCATGTTGATTTTGGTTGTGAGTGACATGGGTACGCAGGGGTATTCCAGCAGAGGTCTAATCATCATCTTGTGCAGGTGTAGTTTGATGTGGGGAGGGGCTGCTTTGAATCAATAAAGTTGGCCAAGGCGGGCTTTTGCTAGGTTTCCTTTTTTGGTTATGTGGGTTGTAGAGTTGAGTAATCTGCCGATCTCGTATCCTAGGATCTTGTTTGGATTCCTTATAGCAATACGGGTACCTCTGATGGAAATGCCCCCTTTTTCTTCTATGGCTGATGGTAAGCACCCAACGATGCTGATGAGGACTTTGTCAGGGTTGGTTGTGATTTTCCATTTCTTCTCCCACCTAGCAGTTCTATTTAGTTCTTCATTCATTTTCTCAATTGCTCTCCTATGCTTGTTTGCACCAGCTGTAGGGGTGGAGGAGACAACATGGATGACATCATCTGCGAATTGGGTGATGATGGTGTCGGTATGTTCAGGTTGGGGAGGTCATTGACATATATGTTAAAAGAGGACGGGGCTGAGGCAGGAGCCTTGGGGTACTCCTGCTGTTGGTGTGAAGGGGGTTGATTCTGCTCCGGGGAAAGGGGTGGGGATGATTTTTCTTCCTGTTAAGAAGTTGTAGATGAGCCTGAGAAAGGTCCGGTTGTGATGAGGGAGGTCTACGAGTTTGTAAATGAGACCGTTGTGCCAAAGGCTGTCGAAGGCCTTGTTTACGTCCCTGGTGGCGATAAGGGCCAGGTTCCCTTGCTTCTTCAGGCTGGCCACAGCATCATAGATGATGTTTATGGCATGCTGAGTGCTGCGGTGGGACCTGAAGCCAAACTGCCTTTCGGAGAATGGGTGGTTGAACTCCATGTAATAGTTGAGTCTGTTGGAGATTATTCTTTCAAAGACTTTGCCCATGACTTCGAGTAGGGAGATGGGTCTGTAGTTCTCGGGATTGCGGTTGGGCCTTGTTTGGTTTGGCGATAAGATCATCTTAGCTGTCTTGAAAGCACTGGGAAGTGACCAGATGCCAAGATGGCATTGTAGATATTCACCAGAGACATCTTGCAGTTACGGGGGAGGTACTTTAGTTGTTTAGCTCTTATGCATGATGGGCCAGGAGCTGTGTTTCTCAGTCGCCCTATGACTTGGGATACTTCTCTGAGCGTGATTGGTCTGGTGAGGGGATGTTCGTCTTCAAGGGTAGCTGTGTCAATTGATGGTATAGGATGAAAGTCTTCTAGGTTCTCGTCCCGCCATTGGTTGACCCACTGGTAGTGGGTGTTTTTAAAAATCTTCTGCTGTCGTTGTGTGAGAGAATGTTCTCCCATACTTCACCCATCAGCTTGGCTTGGCCCAGTGGGTCGTCAAGTAGGGTAGTCACTACCTCACCATTCCGTTGGTGAAGGAGTGAGAGAGGTGTGAGTGGAAGTGTGCTTGGCCCCTAGTAGTCTGCAGATCGTGCTCCAGAATTGGTCAGGGTTGCGTTTGTACTGGTTGGCTTGGCACACCAGATATTCCCAAAGATCTCTTTTATGTTGGGTAATTTTAGGGCGATTAGCTCTTTTCTCGATCTTAGTAGGGCTTCCCGGGAGGGTTGCCCTGTGAGGAAGTGTCTACTGCATTCTAATTGGTACCTGTTCATTCTGTCCTTAATTTCCTTAGTTGGTTTGTATTGTTGGTAAATCTTGGACGTTGTTAGTGTGCAGCAAGCTTGTGTGGCCTCTTTGATTCTGGCATGAAGGGAGTTAATTGCCCCATCTATTGCATTGCAGGGCTGGTCTTCGAGAGAGATGGTTTGATCATTACCTAAGAAGGCTCTAAAGGGGTCGAAACCTAGCATCTTCAGGTTGGGTTTAGGGGGGTGGGTGTACGGAACGGAGTGGACTGTAGCTTGATTACCACAGGGATGTGATCGGATCCGACATTGCCACCTGGAGAGACTCTACAGTGGAACAAGTCACAGTCTCTGTTGGTGAGGACTACGTCTGGGGTGTCTGGGGTGCCTGGGGTGCCTGAGATAGATGGGGAGGGTGAGTAAATATCAGAGATAGATGGGGAGGGTGAGTAAATATCAGAGATAGATGGGGAGGGTGAGTAAAGATCAGAGATAGATGGGAGGGTGAGTAAAGATTAGAAATAGATGGGGAGGGTGAACAAAGATCAGAGATAGATGGGGACAGGGCTGGATTACCGCATAGGCAAACTAGGCATTTGCCTAGGGCCCCGCACATTTGGGGGCCCCGCGGTCCAAGGGGTTCAGGGGCTCATCCAAGACTGCGCACATGGTGCAAGTGCAAAGGGGTCCCTACCTAAAATGTTCAAGTGTTTGGAGAGTAAAATTGATTTTTAAAAATTAACTAAAACAAAAATAAATAATGAAATAAAATAAAAAAATAAAAATAAATAAACCTAACCATAGATGGCAACACTCAACACGCCTTTGTTTACATCAGAACAGCTGTGTTTTCCGCTAATGGGTGAGTATGGGAGATTCCTCTCCAATTTTTTTGTAGTAATTAGACGTTATCTAGACTTGTACTGTGACAAATTAACTGAAGTGTTGTTGATAGACATTGATGTGTATGGATAAAATGTTTGTTTCGCCTCTAAATGTTAAGGGAGGTACCCGATAGGGTTACTTGACCAGTAAAGACGCATGGACCAGTAAAGTTCGCATTTTTGGTAAAAATACTATAAAGAAAAACCTAAAAACGCAAACTGACTTCCGTTGGGAGGTTTTAAAAGCACTTTGTCCTCTCTTTAAGTCTTTATCATTTCAATAACAGATCTCAATTGATTGATTTCTACATCACTTCCGTCGCAAATGCTTAGTTTTCAAGTTGCGACGGAAGTGATGTAGAACATCAATTAATTTACTAAATTTTCCCAGAAACACATAAAACCCATCAGAAAAAAGTTGGTTGGGGGA
>NC_069442.1:32869263-33148659 GCF_026875155.1 Cherax quadricarinatus
CCCTTGATATGGCCATGTAGTCAAAACTGTAAGCTGGAGGTTGATCCCGGTAGTCAGTAAATTGGGGGCTGATAGGCTGCCCCGGGGAACAGTAATGGTGAAGTGGGGTGCTGTCCGGGAGAATAAGGGTGAAGCGGGGGTCGCCTGGGAGACAGAAATGGTTGAAGCTGGAGATTTTGTCCAGGTAGTCGGGACTATACGCAGGAAGGAATACATATAAATGACCTCATAGGGGACAGAGCCGTATGGGGAAACAAGTGTAGTCAAAGATAAGATAAAACCAATATTGCAAACTAAAAATACCACAAGAAATAGCAAAAAAGAGGACTCCACTAGCAATAAGAGGAATTATTACCAAAAACAACTGGGGGGGGAGCTCCATTGTTGGTGCTAGGGAGGATAGGAATAAGAAAGGTAAACTTTGCACCAACAAGGAATACAGTCACAGAAACCCAAGGCAAACGGAAACCAAGCCTGTGCACATACTATGCACTTGGTATCTGCAGACAGGGGAAATCTGGGAAAAACAGACGGGACGTGCAACTAGACCACCCTAAAAAATGTCGTGCCCATATGACAACAGGAAAATGCAAACTCCCTTCCTGTAAGCTTTTTCACCCTGAAAGGGTTTTACCCTTCAGTACAGGAAAACGTGCTATAACTTAAATTTTTACCAGGCACACCATCTAAAGGGGACAAAGAGATACAAAATATCCGACCATGGAAAACCTGGGTAGCCACAGCCACTCAAGAGGGAGAGGTTTTTTAGTGCCAGAAGGAAAAAAAACTGGCAGGAAATGGCAGAAATCGTACACCAAATCCAGTCATCCCTGGAGTGGAACCACAGTCGAGGGCCCTTTCCACTCCAAACCAACAGATCCAGATACTAATGCCGGAAAAAAAAAATCCCCCCCCAGTACCAACAATACCACCAGTCTGATGACATTCTTCTTTGCAAATATACGGGGTCTAAAGCCAGAAAACAAACAACAAAATACCTTTCTTTCTGTGGACTGCTTGCAGAGGCAAAGGCAATGTTCGCAGCTTTCACTGAGACCCACATAAAGGATCACTTGGACAACGAATATGGGTCCCATGTTACAACCTATACAGATGTGACAGAGTGAACGGCAAAAAGGGGGGGGGGTTGGCCTGTACATTTCAGAGTAACTTGTTTGCACGAACTGCTTAATGCCTCAATTTATGTAGTGGAAGTTTTAAGCAGTAAAGGTCGAGAACCAAAACCTAGTCATTGTGGTAGCTACAATCCTCCGGATGCAACATCCCAGCAATCCAGGAACACTGTTAAAAATTTACCACTGTCTGGAAAACTTCCAGCTCCTGCACCCAACATCTTGCTCCTGGGGGATTTCAACTTAAGGCACCTAAAATGGAGGAATATAGCAAATAATATTGTTGCAGTAATAACACCAGGAGGCAGCTCTGATGAAAACTCACACTCACACGAGCTTTTAAATCTCTGCACAAAATTCAGTTTAAACCAGCAAATAATAGAGCCTACTAGACTGGAGAATACACTAGACCTCATCTTCACTAACAATGATGATCTGATAAGAAATGTCACCATATCAAAAACAATATACTCAGATCACATTATTGAGGTTCAGACATGTATGCACGGAGCCCCAGACAGACATAATGAGATTAGTCACGAGGGAGCATTCACCAAATTCAACTTCAATAACAAAAACATAAAGTGGGACCAAGTAAACCCAAGTCCTAACCGATATAAGCTGGGAAGATATACTAAGCAACACAGACCCCAACTTATGCCTAGAACAGATTAACTTGGTGGCACTCGATGTATGCACAAGGCTTATTCCTCTAAGAAAAAGGAGGAGTAGATGTAAAATAGAAAGAGACAGGCGCTCCCTTTACAGGCGACGGAAAAGAATAACAGAGCGGCTAAAAGAGGTCAATATATCTGAAATGCGTAGGGAGACACTGGTCAGAGAAATAGCAAGCATCGAACTTAAGCTAAAGGAATCTTATGGGAGTCAGGAATCGCGGGAAGAACTAAAAGCCATAAATGAAATCGAAAGAAACCCAAAGTATTTCTTCTCCTATGCCAAATCAAAGTCGAAAACAACGTCCAGTATTGGGCCCCTACTTAAACAAGATGGGTCCTACACAGATGACAGCAAGGAAATGAGTGAGCTACTTAAGTCTCAATATGACTCAGTTTTTAGCTAGCCGCTAACCAGACTGAGAGCCGAAGATCAAAATGAATTTTTTATGAGAGAGCCACGGAATTTGGATAACACAAGCCTATCCGATGTTATCCTGACGCCAAATGACTTCGAACAGGCGATAAATGACATGCCCATGCACTCTGCCCCAGGGCCAGACTCATGGAACTCCGTGTTCATCAAGAACTGCAAGAAGCCCATATCACGAGCCTTTACCATCCTATGGAGAGGGAGTATGGACACGGGGGTCGTCCCACAGTTGCTAAAAACAACAGACATAGCCCCACTCCACAAAGGGGGCAGTAAAGCAACAGCAAAGAACTACAGACCGATAGCACTAACATCCCATATCATAAAAATCTTTGAAGGGGTCCTAAGAAGCAAGATCACCACCCATCTAGAAACCCATCAGTTACACAACCCTGGACAACATGGGTTTAGAACAGGTCGCTCCTGTCTGTCTCAACTATTGGATCACTACGACAAGGTCTTAGATGCACTAGAAGACAAAAAGAATGCAGATGTAATATATACAGACTTTGCAAAAGCCGTCGACAAGTGTGACCATGGCGTAATAGCGCACAAAATGCGTGCTAAAGGAATAACAGGAAAAGTCGGTCGATGGATCTATAATTTCCTCACTAACAGAACACAGAGAGTAGTAGTCAACAGAGTAAATAAAGTCCGAGGCAGCTACGGTGAAAAGCTCTCTTCCACAAGGCACAGTACTCGCTCCCATCTTGTTCCTCATACTCATATCTGACATAGACAAGAATGTCAGCCACAGCACCGTGTCTTCCTTTGCAGATGACACCCGAATCTGCATGACAGTGTCTTCCATTGCAGACACTGCAAGGCTCCAGGCGGACATCAACCAAATCTTTCAGTGGGCTGCAGAAAACAATATGAAGTTCAACGATGAGAAATTTCAATTACTCAGATATGGTAAACACGAGGAAATTAAATCTTCATCAGAGTACAAAACAAATTCTGGCCACAAAATAGAGCGAAACACCAACGTCAAAGACCTGGAGCGATCAGGTCGGAGATCTCACCTAAGACATAACAGATGTATCAATTCCATCTGCTAGAAAAATGACAGGATGGATAATGAGATCCTCAAACTAGGGAGCCAAGCCCATGATGACACCTGTCAGTCACTTGTTCATCTAGGCTGGAAATTGCTGCACACTAACACACCTTTCAAGGCAGGTAAATTGCTGACCTAGAAAATGACAAGACCCAACTTCGCGCACAAACGAGATAAAACAAACCTCAAATACTGGAGACCTGAGTTCCTAAACCCGTATCCCTGGAACACAGGCGGGAGATACATGAGTTATAAACCTGAAAATCCTAGAGGGACCTAGTACCGAACTTGCACACAAATCACTCACTACGAAAGCAAAAGACTTGGCCAGACATGCAACACCCGCCAGTAAAAGCAGGGTGTCACTGAGCACGTTAAGAACCATACAATAAGTTGACCAGGCCGAGACTGTGCTCTACGTGCCGCCACAGCAATACATAAAAGGGATTACCAACAGACCCTGGCGTCTTCAAGCTGGCACTGACAGGCACCTCAGTCGGTTCCTGACCCACCGGCTGTGGCTCGTATGTTGTTTCGTAGCCAGTACACAACACCGTTATCAGGCTCTGATCACCAGAGGCTGTCACAGACCGGGCCGCGGGGGCCTTGACCCCCGGAACTCTCTCTCCAGGTAAACATAAGACAGTTACACATAAGACAGTTACACATAAGACAGTTACACCTAAGTGCAGTTACACATAAGACAGTTACACATAAGACAGTTACACCTAAGTGCAGTTACACATAAGACAGTTACACATAAGACAGTTACACCTAAGTGCAGTTACACATAAGACAGTTACACATAAGACAGTTACACATAAGACAGTTACACATAAGACAGTTACACATAAGAGAGTTACCACATAAAGACAGTTACACATAAGACAGTTACACATAAGACAGTTACACATAAGACAGTTACACATAAGACAGTTACACATAAGACAGTTACACATAAGACAGTTACACATAAGACAGTTACACCTAAGTGCAGTTACACATAAGACAGTTACACATAAGACAGTTACACCTAAGTGCAGTTACACATAAGACAGTTACACATAAGACAGTTACACATAAGACAGTTACACATAAGACAGTTACACATAAGACAGTTACACATAAGACAGTTACACATAAGACAGTTAAACCTAAGTGCAGTTACACATAAGACAGTTACACATAAGACAGTTACACATAAGACAGTTACACATAAGACAGTTAACTAAGGCAGTACACATAAGACAGTTACACATAGACAGTTACACATAAGACACTTACACATAAGACAGTTACACATAAGACAGTTACACATAAGACAGTTACCACATAAGACAGCTACACATAAACAGCTACACATAAGACAGTTACACATAAGACAGTTACACATAAGACAGTTACACATAAGACAGTTACACATAAGACAGTTACACATAAGACAGTTACACATAAGACAGTTACACATAAGACAGTTACACATAAGACAGTTACACATAAGACAGTTACACATAAGACAGTTACACATAAGACAGTTACACATAAGACAGTTACACATAAGACAGTTTACACATAAGACAGTTACACATAAGACAGTACACATAACGACAGTTACACATAGACAGTTACACATAAGACAGTTACACCTAAGTGCAGTTACACATAAGACAGTTACACATAAGACAGTTACACATAAGACAGTTACACATAAGACAGTTACACCTAAGACAGTTACACATAAGACAGTTACACCTAAGTGCAGTTACATATAAGACAGTTACACATAAGACAGTTACACATAAGACAGTTACACATAAGACAGTTACACCTAAGTGCAGTTACACATAAGACAGTTACACCTAAGTGCAGTTACCATAAGACAGTTTACACATAAACAGTTACACCTAAGACAGTTACACATAAGACGTTTACACATAAGACATTACACATAAGACAGTTACACAAAGACAGTTACACATAAGACAGTTACACATAAGACAGTTACACATAAGACAGTTACACATAAGACAGTTACACCTAAGTGCAGTTACACATAAGACAGTTACACCTAAGTGCAGTTACACATAAGACAGTTACACATAAGACAGTTACACATAAGACAGTTACACATAAGACAGTTACACATAAGAGAGTTACACATAAGACAGTTACACATAAGACAGTTACACATAAGACAGTTACACATAAGACAGCTACACATAAGACAGTTACACATAAGACAGCTACACATAAGACAGTTACACATAAGACAGCTACACATAAGACAGTTACACATAAGACAGTTACACATAAGACAGCTACACATAAGACAGCTACACATAAGACAGCTACACATAAGACAGTTACACATAAGACAGCTACACTTAAGACAGTTACACATAAGACAGTTACACATAAGACAGTTACACATAAGTAGAGTTACTCAGAGACAACAAGAAATGACCGTGAAGTATGTGAGGAACTCAACATGAGATTCAGTGAAGTGTTCACAGAGGAGACAGAAGGGACTCCAGAAAGACGGAGAGGTGGGGCACACCACCATGTGCTGGACACAGTGCACACAACCGAGGAAGAAGTGAAGAGGCTTCTGAGTGAGCTAGATACCTCAAAGGCAATGGGGCCAGATAACATCTCCCCATGGGTCCTGAGAAAGGGAGCAGAGGTGCTATGTGTCCCCCTAACAACAATATTCAATACATCTATCGAAACAGGGAGATTGCCTGAGGCATGGAAGACAGCAAATGTAGTCCCAATCTTTAAAAAAGGAGACAGACATGAAGCATTAAACACAGCCCAGTGTCACTGACATGTATAGTATGCAAAATCATGGAGAAGATTATCAGGAGAAGAATGGTGGAACACCTAGAAAGGAATGTTTCTCATCAACAGCAGCCAACAGGGTTTTTCAGGGAGGGGAAATCCTGTGTCACAAACCTACTGGAGTTCTATGACATGGTGACAGCAGTAAGACAAGAGAGAAAGGGGTGGTGGTTTTGCATTTTCGGGACTGTAAGAGGCGTTTGACACAGTTCCACACAAGAGATTAGTGCAAAAACGGAAAGGACCAAGCAGGGAAAACAGGGAAGGCACTACAATGGATCAGAGAATACTTGTCAGGAAAACAGCAGCGAGTAAATGGTATTGTGGCGAGGTGTCAGAGTGGACACCTGTGCCCCAGCGGGGTCCGACAAGGGTCAGTCCCAGGACCAGTGCTGTTTCTGGTATTTGTGAACGACTTTGACGGAAGGAATAAAACTCCGAATGCCCCCTGTTTGCAGATGACGTGAAGTTGATGAGAAAAAATTCATTCAGTCGAAGACCAGGCAGAACTAAAAAGGGGATCTAGACGGGTTTTGCAGATCTGGTCTGGTCCAGCAATTGGCTCCGGGAAAGTTCAACCCCCACCAAGTGCAAAGTCATGAAGTTTGGGGGAAGGGCAAAGAAGACCGCAGACGAAGTACAGTTTAGGGGGCCAGAGACCAAAACCTCACTCAAGGAAAAAGATCTTGGGGGGAGTATAACACCAGGCACATCTCCTGAAGCGCACATCAACCAAATAACTGCTGCAACATATAGGTGCCTAGGAAACTCAGAACAGCATTCGGACATCTTAATTAATAAGGAATCGTTCAGGACCCTGTACACCGTGTACGTTAGGCCCATATTGGAGTATGCGGCACCAGTTTGGAACCCACACCTAGCCAAGCACGTAAAGAATCTAGAGAAAGCGCAAGGTTTGCTAAGAGGTAGGTCCCACAGGAGAGGTTAAGGGAAATCGACCTGACGACACTGGAGGACAGGAGAGATAGGGGATACATAATAACGACTTACAAAATACTGAGAGGAATTGACAAGGTGGACAAAGACAGGATGTTATAGAGAGGGAACACGGCAACAAGGGGACACACTTGGAAGTTGAAGACACAGATGAATCACAGGGATATTAGGAAGTATTTCTTCAGCCACAGAATAGTCAGTAAGTGGAATAGTTTGGGAAGCGATGTAGTAGAGGCAGGATCCATGCATAGCTTTAAGCAGAGGTATGATAAAGCTCACGGTTCAGGGAGAGTGACCTAGTAGCGACCAGTGAAGAGGCGGGGCCAGGAGATAGGATTCGATCCCTGAAACCTCAACTAGGTGAGTACAACTAGGTGAGTACACACACACACACACAGTACAGTATAGGAGGCCAAAGATTGCAAACGTCACTCATTGAAAATGATCTTAGGACGAGTATAATACCGAGCATTATTGGTCGACCAATTACCCGTTCAAATCTGGACATGATTTTAAATGCACATTTTCCAGAACTTTACTTGTTATCGGAAATTTTCGCAAGATTTCCATATGATCAACATAAACAAATTCTAGTTGTATCATATTTGCAATAGTCTCTGTTTGTATTCTAGTTTCTTCCTTTCGTCAATGACCTTCCGCTGGATATTTTAAAGTTACTAAAATCTAAAAGAAAGACTTGAGAATTGTTTATGTTGGCACAACATGTGTCTGCCATCTGGTATTAGACAGTGTTGACATGTACCTCTCATCTGGAATTAGAGAGTGTTGACATGTACCTCTCATCTGGAATTAGACAGTGTTGACATGTACCTCTCATCTGGTATTAGACAGTGTTGACATGTACTTCTCATCTGGTATTAGACAATGTTGACATGTACCTCTCATCTGGTATCAGACAGTGTTGACATGTATCTCTCATCTGGTATTAGACAGTGTTAACATGTACCTCTCATCTGGTATTAGTGTTGACATGTACCTCTCATCTGGTATCAGACAGTGTTGACACAACATGTACCTCTCATCTGGTATCAGTGTTGACACAACATGTACCTCTCATCTGGTATCAGACAGTGTTGACACAACATGTACCTATCATCTGGTATCAGACAGTGTTGACACAACATGTACCTATCATCTGGTATCAGACAGTGTTGACACAACATGTACCTCTCATCTGGTATCAGACAGTGTTGAAACATGTACCTCTCATCTGGTATCAGACAGTGTTGACACAACATGTACCTCTCATCTGGTATCAGAGACTGTTGACACAACATGTACCTCTCCTCTGGTATCAGTGTTGACACAACAAGTACCTCTCATCTGGTATCAGACAGTGTTGACACAACATGTACCTCTCATCTGGTATCAGACAGTGTTGACACAACGTGTACCTCTCATCTGGTATCAGCCAGTGTTGGCACAACGTGTACCTCTCACCTGGTATCAGACAGTGTTGACACAACGTGTACCTCTCATCTGGTATCAGACAGTGTTGACACAACGTGTACCTCTCATCTGGTATCAGACAGCGTTGACACAACATGAGCCTCTCATCTGGTATCAGAAAGTGTTGACACAACATGTACCTCTCATCTGGTATCAGAGAGTGTTGACACAACATGTACCTCTCATCTGGTATCAGACAGTGTTGACACAACGTGTACCTCTCATCTGGTATCAGTGTTGACACAACATGTACCACTCATCTGGTATCAGACAGTTTACCTGGAGTTTACCTGGAGAGAGTTCCGGGGGTCAACGCCCCCGGGGCCCGGTCTGTGACCAGGCCTCCTGGTGGATCAGAACCTGATCAACCAGGCTGTTGCTGCTGGCTGCACGCAAACCAACGTACGAGCCACAGCCCGGCTGGTCAGGAACCGACTTTAGGTGCTTGTCCAGTGCCAGCTTGAAGACTGCCAGGGGTCTGTTGGTAATCCCCCTTATGTATACTGGGAGGCAGTTGAACAGTCTCGGGCCTCTGACACTTATTGTATGGTCTCTTAACGTGCTAGTGACACCCCTGCTTTTCATTGGGGGGATGTTGCATCGTCTGCCAAGTCTTTTGCTTTCGTAGTGAGTGATTTTCGAGTGCAAGTTCGGTACTAGTCCCTCTAGGATTTTCCAGGTGTATATAATCATGTGTCTCTCCCACCTGCATTCCAGGGAATACAGGTTTAGGAACCTCAAGCGCTCCCAGTAATTGAGGTGTTTTATCTCTGTTATGCGCGCCGTGAAGGTTCTCTGTACATTTTCTAGGTCAGCAATTTCACCTGCCTTGAAAGGTGCTGTTAGTGTGCAGCAATATTCCAGCCTAGAATAGAACAAGTGACCTGAAAGAGTGTCATCATGGGCTTGGCCTCCCTAGTTTTGAAGGTTCTCATTATCCATCCTGTCATTTTTCTAGCAGATACGATTGATACAATGTTATGGTCCTTGAAGGTGAGATCCTCCGACATGATCACTCCCAGGTCTTTGACGTTGGTGTTTCGCTCTATTTTGTGGCCAGAATTTGTTTTGTACTCTGATGAAGATTTAATTTCCTCGTGTTTACCATATCTGAGTAATTGAAATTTCTCATCGTTGAACTTCATATTGTTTCTTCTTCTTCTGTCCTCCCCCAAGTTTCTTCTTCTTCTGTTCTCCCCAAAGTTTCTTCCTCTTCTGTCCTCCCCCAAGTTTCTTCTTCTTCTGTCCTCCCCCAAGTTTCTTCTTCTTCTTCTGTCCTCCCCAAGTTTCTTCTTCTTCTGACCTCCCCCAAGTTTCTTCTTCTTCTGTCCTCCCCCAAGTTTCTTCTTCTTCTTCTGTCCTCCCCCAAGTTTTCTTCTTCTTTCTGTCCTCCCCCAAGTTCTTCTTCTTCTGTCCTCCCCCAAGTTTCTTCTTCTTCTTCTGTCATCCAAGTTTCTTCTTCTTCTGTCCTCCCCCAAGTTTCTTCTTTTCTTCTGTCCCCCCAAGTTTCTTCTCTTCTGACCTCCCCCAAGTTTCTTCTTCTTCTGTCCTCCCCCAAGTTTCTTCTTCTTCTTCTGTCCTCCAAGTTTCTTCTTCTTCTGTCCTCCCCCAAGTTTCTTCTTCTTCTTCTGTCCTCCCCAAGTTTCTTCTTCTTCGTCCTCCCCCAAGTTTCTTCTTCTTCTGTCCTCCCCAAGTTTCTTCTTCTTCTGTCCTCCCCCAAGTTTTCTTCTTCTTCTGTCCTCCAAGTTTCTTCTTCTTCTGTCCTCCCCCAAGTTTCTTCTTCTTCTGTCCTCCCCAAGTTTCTTCTTCTTCTGTCCCTCCCCCAAGTTTCTTCTTCTTCTGTCCTCCCCAAGTTTCTTCTTCTTCTGTCCTCCCCCAAGTTTTCTTCTTCTTCTTCTGTCCTCCAAGTTTCTTCTTCTTCTGTCCTCCCCAAGTTTTCTTCTTCTTCTGTCCTCCCCAAGTTTCTTCTTCTTCTGTCCTCCCCCAAGTTTCTTCTTCTTCTGTCCTCCCCCAAGTTTCTTCTTCTTCTTCTGTCCTCCCCAAGTTTCTTCTCTTCTGTCCTCCAAGTTTCTTCTTCTTCTGTCCTCCCCCAAGTTTTCTTCTTCTTCTGTCCTCCCCAAGTTTCTTCTTCTTCTGTCCTCCCCCAAGTTTCTCCTCTTCTGTCCTCCCCCAAGTTTCTTCTTCTTCTCTGTCCTCCCCCAAGTTTCTTCTTCTTCTGTCCCTCCCCCAAGTTTCTTCTTCTTCTGTCCTCCCCCAAGTTTCTTCTTCTTCTGTCCTCCCCAAGTTTCTTCTTCTTCTGTCCTCCCCCAAGTTTCTTCTTCTGTCCTCCCCAAGTTCTTCTTCTGTCCTCCCCAAGTTTCTTCTTCTGTCCTCCCCAAGTCTCTTCTTCTTTCCTCCCAAGTTTCTTCTTCTTCTGTCCTCCCCAAGTTTTCTTCTTCTGTCCCCCAAGTTTCTTCTTCTGTCCTCCCCAAGTTTCTTCTTCTGTCCTCCCCAAGTTTCTTCTTCTGTCCTCCCCAAGTTTCTTCTTCTGTCCTCCCCAAGTCTCTTCTTCTGTCCTCCCCAAGTTTCTCTTCTTCTTCTGTCCTCCCCAAGTTTCTTCTTCTTCTGTCCTCCCCAAGTTTCTTCTTCTGTCCTCCCCCAAGTTTCTTCTTCTCTGTCCTCCCCAAGTTTCTTCTTCTGTCCTCCCCAAGTTTCTTCTTCTGTCCTCCCCAAGTCTCTTCTTCTGTCCTCCCCAAGTTTCTTCCTCTTCTGTCCTCCCCAAGTTTCTTCTTCTTCTGTCCTCCCCAGTTTCTTCATCTGTCCTCCCCAAGTTTCTTCTTCTGTCCTCCCCAAGTCTCTTCTTTCTGTCCTCCCCAAGTTTCTTCCTCTTCTGTCCTCCCCAAGTTTCTTCTTCTTCTGTCCTCCCCAAGTTTCTTCTTCTGTCCTCCCCAAGTTTCTTCTTCTGTCCTCCCCAAGTCTCTTCTTCTGTCCTCCCCAAGTTTTCCTCTTCTGTCCTCCCCAAGTTTCTTCTTCTTCTGTCCTCCCCCAAGTTTCTTCCTCTTCTGTCCTCCCCAAGTTTCTTCTTCTCTGTCCTCCCCAAGTTTCTTCTTCTTCTGTCCTCCCCAAGTTTCTTCTTCTGTCCTCCCCAAGTTTCTTCTTCTGTCCTCCCCAAGTTTCTTCCTCTTCTGTCCTCCCCAAGTTTCTTCTTCTTCTGTCCTCCCCAAGTTTCCTTCTTCTTCTGTCCTCCCCAAGTTTCTTCTTCTTCTGTCCTCCCCAAGTTTCTTCTTCTTCTGTCCTCCCCAAGTTTCTTCTTCTTCTGTCCTCCCCAAGTTTCTTCTTCTTCTGTCCCTCCCCAAGTTTCTTTCTTCTTCTGTCCTCCCCAAGTTTCTTCTTCTTCTGTCCTCCCCAAGTTTCTTCTTCTTCTGTCCTCCCCAGTTCTTCTTCTTCTGTCCTCCCCAAGTTTCTTCTTCTTCTGTCCTCCCCAAGTTTCTTCTTCTGTCCTCCCCAAGTTTCTCTCTTCTGTCCTCTCCCAAGTCTCTCTTCTGTCCCTCCCCAAGTTTCTTCCCTCTTCTGTCCCCCCAATTTTCTTCTTCTTCTGTCCTCCCCAAGTTTCTTCTTCTGTCCTCCCCAAGTTTCTTCTTCTGTCCTCCCCAAGTTTCTTCTTCTGTCCTCCCCAAGTTTCTTCTTCTTCTGTCCTCCCCAAGTTTCTTCTTCTGTCCTCCCCAAGTTTCTTCTTCTGTCCTCCCCAAGTTTCTTCCTCTTCTGTCCTCCCCAAGTTTTCTTCTTCTTCTGTCCTCCCCAAGTTTCTTCTTCTGTCCTCCCCAAGTTTCTTCTTCTGTCCTCTCCCAAGTCTCTTCTTCTGTCCTCCCCCAGTTTTCTTCCTCTTCTGTCCTCCCCAAGTTTCTTCCTCTTCTGTCCTCCCCAAGTTTCTTCTTCTGTCCTCCCCAAGTTTCTTCTTCTGTCCTCCCCAAGTTTCTTCTTCTGTCCTCCCCAAGTTTCTTCTTCTTCTGTCCTCCCCAAGTTTCTTCTTCTGTCCTCCCAAGTTTCTTCTTCTGTCTCCCAAGTTTCTTCTTCTTCTGTCCAACCAAGTTTCTTCTTCTTCTGTCCTCCCCAAGTTTCTTCTTCTGTCCCTCCCCAAGTTTCTTCTTCTTCTGTCCTCCCCAAGTTTCTTCTTCTGTCCTCCCCAAGTTTCTTCTTCTTCTGTCCTCCCCAAGTTCTTCTTCTGTCCTCCCCAAGTTTCTTCTTCTGTCCTCCCCAAGTTTCTTCTTCTGTCCTCCCCCAAGTTTCTTCATCATTCTTCTGCTCCCAAGTTTCTTCTTCTTCTGTCCAACCAAGTTTCTTCTTCTTCTGTCCTCCCCAAGTTTCTTCTTCTGTCCAACCAAGTTTCTTCTTCTTCTGTCCTCCCCCAAGTTTCTTCTTCTTCTGTCCTCCCCCAAGTTTCTTCTTCTTCTGTCCTCCACCAAGTTTCTTCTTCTGTCCTCCCCAAGTTTCTTCTTCTGTCCTCCCCCAAGTTTCTTCTTCTTCTGTCCTCCCCCAAGTTTCTTCTTCTTCTGTCCTCCCAAGTTTCTTCTTCTTCTGTCCTCCCCAAGTTTTTCTTCTGTCCTCCCCAAGTTTCTTCTTCTGTCCTCCCCAAGTTTCTTCTTTCTTCTCCCAAGTTTTCTTCTTCTGTCCTCCCCAAGTTTTCTTCTTCTGTCCTCCCCAAGTTTCTTCTTCTGTCCTCCCCAAGTTTCTTCTTCTGTCCTCCCCCAAGTTTCTTCTTCTTCTGTTCCTCCCCCAAGTTTCTTCTCTTTCTGTCCCCCCAAGTTTTCTTCCTCTTCTGTCCCTCCCTCAAGTTTCTTCCTCTTCTGTCCTCCCCCAAGTTTCTTCTTCTTCTGTCCTCCCCCAAGTTTCTTCCTCTTCTGTCCTCTCCCAAGTTTCTTCCTCTTCTGTCCTCCCCAAGTTTCTTCTTCTGTCCTCCCCAAGTTTCTTCCTCTTCTGTCCTCCCCCAAGTTTCTTCCTCTTCTGTCCTCTCCCAAGTTTCTTCCTCTTCTGTCCTCCCCAAGTTTCTTCTTCTTCTTCTGTCCTCCCCAAGTTTCTTCCTCTTCTGTCCTCCCCCAAGTTTCTTTCCTCTTCTGTCTTCCCCAAGTTTCTTCCTCTTCTGTCCTCCCCCAAGTTTCTTCCTCTTCTGTCTTCCCCCAAGTTTCTTCCTCTTCTGTCCTCCCCCAAGTTTCTTCCTCTTCTGTCTTCCCCAAGTTTCTTCCTCTTCTGTCCTCCCCCAAGTTTCTTCCTCTTCTGTCTTCCCCAAGTTTCTTCCTCTTCTGTCTTCCCAAGTTTCTTCCTCTTCTGTCTTCCCCAAGTTTCTTCCTCTTCTGTCCTCCCCCAAGTTTCTTCCTCTTCTGTCCTCCCCAAGTTTCTTCCTCTTCTGTCCTCCCCAAGTTTCTTCCTCTTCTGTCTTCCCAAGTTTTTTTTCCTCTTCTGTCTTCCCCAAGTTTCTTCCTCTCTGTCTTCCCCAAGTTTCTTCCTCTTCTGTCTTCTCCAAGTTTCTTCCTCTTCTGTCTTCCCCAAGTTTTCTTCCCCTTCTGTCCTCCCCAAGTTTCTTCCTCTTCTGTCTTCCTCAAGTTTCTTCCTCTTCTGTCCTCCCCCAAGTTTCTTCCTCTTCTGTCTTCCCAAGTTTCTTCCTCTTCTGTCTTCCCCAAGTTTCTTCCTCTTCTGTCCTCCCCCAAGTTTCTCTCCTCTTCTGTCTTCCCCAAGTTTCTTCCTCTTCTGTCCTCCCCCAAGTTTCTTCCTCTTCTGTCCTCCCCCAAGTTTCTTCCTCTTCTGTCCTCCCCCAAGTTTCTTCCTCTTCTGTCTTCCCCAAGTTTCTTCCTCTTCTGTCTTCCCCCAAGTTTCTTCCTCTTCTTGTCCCTCCCCAAATTTCTTCCTCTTCTGTCTTCCCCAAGTTTCTTCCCTCTTCTGTCTTCCCCAAGTTTCTTCCTCTTCTGTCCTCCCCCAAGTTTCTTCCTCTTCTGTCTTCTCCCAAGTTTCTTCCTCTTCTGTCTTCCCCAAGTTTTCTATCCTCTTCTGTCCTCCCCCAAGTTTCTTCCTCTTCTGTCTTCCCCCAAGTTTCTTCTTCTTCTGTCCTCCCCCAAGTTTCTCTTCCTCTTCTGTCCTTCCCCAAGTTTCTTCCTCTTCTGTCTTCCCCCAAGTTTCTTTCTTCTCTCTTGTCCTCCCCCAAGTTTCTTCCCTCTTCTGTCTTCCCAAGTTTCTTCCTCTTCTGTCTTCCCAAGTTTCTTCCTCTCTGTCCTCCCCAAGTTTCTTCCTCTTCTGTCTTCCCCAAGTTTCTTCCTCTTCTGTCTTCCCCAATTTCTTCCTCTTCTGTCCTCCCCAAGTTTCTTCCTCTTCTGTCCTCCCCCAAGTTTCCTTCCTCTTCTGTCTTCCCCAAGTTTCTTCCTCATCTGTCTTCCCAAGTTTCTTCCTCTTCTGTCTTCCCCCAAGTTTCTTCCTCTTCTGTCCTCCCCCAAGTTTCTTCCTCTTCTGTCTTCCCCAAGTTTCTTCTCTTCTTTCTGTCTTCCCAAGTTTCTTCCTCTTCTGTCTTCCCAAGTTTCTTTCCTCTTCTGTCTTCCCCAAGTTTCTTCCTCTTCTGTCCTCCCCCAAGTTTCTTCCCTCTTCTGTCTTCCCCAAGTTTCTTCCTCATTCTGTCCTCCCCCAAGTTTCTTCCTCTTCTGTCCCTCCCCAAGTTTTCTTCTCTTCTGTCTTCCCCCAAGTTTCTTCTTCTTCTGTCCCCCCCCAAGTTTCTTTCCTCTTCTGTCTTCCCCAAGTTTCTTCCTCTTCTGTCCTCCCCAAGTTTTCTCTTCTTCTGTCCTCCCCCAAGTTTCTTCCTCTTCTGTCTCTCCCAAGTTTCTTTCTCTCTCTGTCCCCCCCAAGTTTCTTCTTCTTCTGTCCTCCCCCAAGTTTCTTTCCTCTTCTGTCCTCCCCAAGTTTCTTCTTCTTCTGTCCTCCCCCAAGTTTCTTCCTCTTCTGTCCTCCCCCAAGTTTCTTCTCCTCTTCTGTCCTCCCCCAAGTTTCTTCCTCTTCTGTCCTCCCCCAAGTTTCTTCCTCTTCTGTCCTCCCCCATTTCTTCCTCTTCTGTCCTCCCCCAAGTTTCTTCCTTCTGTCCTCCCCCAAGTTTCTCCTCTTTCTGTCCTCACCCCCAAGTTTCTTCCTCTTCTGTCCTCCCCCAAGTTTCTTCTTCTTCTGTCCTCCCCCAAGTTTCTTCTTCTTCTGTCCTCCCCCAAGTTTCTTCCTCTTCTGTCCTCTCCCAAGTTTCTTCCTCTTCTGTCCCCCCCAAGTTTCTTCTTCTTCTGTCCTCCCCCAAGTTTCTCCTCTTCTGTCCTCCCCCAAGTTTCTTCTTCTTCTGTCCTCCCCCAAGTTTCTTCCTCTTCTGTCTTCCCCCAAGTTTCTTCCTCTTCTGTCCTCCCCCAAGTTTCTTCTTCTTCTGTCCTCCCCAAGTTTTCTTCCTCTTCTGTCCTCCCCCAAGTTTCTCCTCTTCTGTCCTCCCCCAAGTTTCTTTCTTCTTCTGTCCTCCCCCAAGTTTCTTCTTCTTCTGTCTTCCCCCAAGTTTTCTTCCTCTTCTGTCCTCCCCAAGTTTCTTCTTCTTCTGTCTTCCCCCAAGTTTTCTTCCTCTTCTGTCCTCCCCAAGTTTCTTCTTCTTCTGTCTTCCCCCAAGTTTCTTCTTCTTCTTCGTCCTCCCCCAGTTTCTTCTTCTCTGTCCCCCCAAGTTTCTTCTTCTTCTGTCCTCTCCCAAGTTTCTTCTTCTTCTGTCCTCCCCCAAGTTTCTTCTTCTTCTGTCCTCCCCCAAGTTTCTTCTTCTTCTGTCTCCCCCAAGTTTCTTCCTCTTCCTGTCTCCCCCAAGTTTCTTCCTCTTCTGTCCTCCCCCAAGTTTCTTCTTCTTCTGTCCTCCCCCAAGTTTCTTCTTCTTCTGTCTCCCCCAAGTTTCTTCCTCTTCTGTCCTCCCCCAAGTTTCTTCTTCTTCTGTCCTCCCCCAAGTTTCTTCTTCTTCTGTCCTCCCCCAAGTTTCTTCTTCTTCTGTCTTCCCCCAAGTTTCTTCCTCTTCTGTCCTCCCCCAAGTTTCTTCTTCTTCTGTCTTCCCCCAAGTTTCTTCTTCTTCTGTCCTCCCCCAAGTTTCTTCTTCCTCTTCTGTCCTCCCCAAGTTTTCTTCTTCTTCTGTCCTCCCCCAAGGTTTCTTCTTCTTCTGTCCTCCCCCAAGTTTCTTCTCTTTCTGTCCTCCCCCAAGTTTCTTCCTCTTCTGTCCTCCCCCAAGTTTCTTCTTCTTCTGTCTTCCCCCAAGTTTCTTCTTCTTCTGTCTTCCCCAAGTTTCTTCCTCTTCTGTCCTCCCCCAAGTTTCTTCTTCTTCTGTCTTCCCCCAAGTTTCTTCTTCTTCTGTCCTCCCCCAAGTTTTTCCTCTTCTGTCCTCCCCCAAGTTTTCTTCTTCTTCTGTCCTCCCCCAAGTTTCTTCTTTCTTCTGTCCTCCCCCAAGTTTCTTCTTCCTCTCTGTCCTCCCCCAAGTTTCTTCTTCTTTCTGTCTCCCCCCAAGTTTCTTCTTCTTCTGTCCTCCCCCAAGTTTCTTCTTCTTCTGTCCTCCCCAAGTTCTTCCTCTTCGTCCTCCCCCAAGTTTCTTCTCTTCTGTCCTCCCCCCAAGTTTCCTCTTCTCGTCCTCCCCCAAGTTTCTTCCTCTTCTGTCCTCCCCCAAGTTTCTTCCTCTTCTGTCCTCCCCCAAGTTTCTATCTCTTCTGTCCTCTCCCAAGTTTCTTCTTCCTGTCCTCTCCCAAGTTTCTTATCTTCTGTCCTCTCCAAGTTTCTTCTTCTGTCCTCTCCCAAGTTTCTTCTTCTGTCCTCTCCCAAGTTTCTTCTTCTGTCCTCTCCCAAGTTTCTTCTTCTTCTGTCCTCTCCCAAGTTTCTTTATCTTCTGTCCTCTCCCAAGTTTCTTCTTCTGTCCTCTCCCAAGTTTCTTCTTCTAGTCCTCTCCCAAGTTTCTTCTTCTGTCCTCTCCCAAGTTTCTTCTTCTGTCCTCTCCCAAGTTTCTTCTTCTGTCCTCTCCCAAGTTTCTTCTTCTGTCCTCTCCCAAGTTTCTTCTTCTTCTGTCCTCTCCCAAGTTTCTTCTTCTGTCCTCCCAAGTTCTTCTCTGTCCTCTCCCAAGTTTCTTCCTCTTCTGTCCTCTCCCAAGTTTCTTATCTTCTGTCCTCTCCCAAGTTTCTTCTTCTGTCCCCTCCCGTGTTTCTTATTCTTCTGTCCTCCCCCAAGTTTCTTCTTCTTCTGTCCTCTCCGAAGTTTCTTCTTCTGTCCTCTCCCAAGTTTCTTCTTCTTCTGTCCTCTCCCAAGTTTCTTCTTCTTCTGTCCTCTCTCAAGTTTCTTCTTCTGTCCTCTCCCAAGTTTCTTCTTCTTCTGTCCTCTCCCAAGTTTCTTCTTCTTCTGTCCTCTCTCAAGTTTCTTCTTCTGTCCTCTCCCAAGTTTCTTCTTCTTCTGTCCTCTCCCAATTTTTTTCTTCTGTCCTCTCCCAAGTTTCTTCTTCTGTCATCTCCCAAGTTTCTTCTTCTGTCCTCTCCCAAGTTTCTTCCCCTTCTGTCCCCCCCCCCCAATTTTCTTCTCAAGTTAACTCTTCCCTCTAATCCTCCCCTTTTTTTTTAACCTCCATCGTCTCTCTGATCTTTACTCACCCTCCCCATGCAGGGCCGGATTAAGAAGTCTCCGGGCCCTAGGCTATTCAGATTGGCGGGGCCCCTTTGAGTTATGGGTAAGCGAAGCGACCCCTTCCATCTGGGTTGGGGGGGGGGTTCGTTGTGAGCCTGTTTAAGTCTAATTAAATACATTCTGGCTATTTAGATTAAATTTAATAGGGAAAGTACATCAAGACAACCAAAAACATTTATCAACAGCCATTATAACTATCTTGTTAAATCATGCATTTTAAAGAGAATAAACTCAAGACAGCATAGTATTACTAGATTAGGCTATTAAGTAGTGACATCATGTCCTATTATATTCTGACTATAAAACCATACAGCCACTTATTATTCACTTTATAAATCTCTGACCATTATCTGTTATCATTGCATCATACTTTATGATTGCATTCTATATAAAACTCACGAAAGTAAAGAATTGTTTAGATATCACAGGCACTCTTTTAAATAAAACTTTTTTCTGGATTTCATATTGGCCCAAAATCATCATTTTTATTCTGAAAAATCAATATTTCTTGTTAGATCAGATAACATGGTCAACCAAGGTAGGTTACACAATTTGTCTTGGCTCACATTGTTGAAACGGAGCTGGGTTTTCACTCTTTTTCATAACAGAAAAATGAAACGTTCTCATTCACAGTTAGTAGATGGAAGTTTAAGGTAAAGGCGATACATCTATGTCAACATTAGGGAAGGTTTCTGAAGATCCTTGCATTTCTTAAATGTTTAAAAGCAGTGAGGGACGCACATTTTTCAGGTGGAGCTTTAATTGATTCATATACCCAGAATAAAAATGAAACTAGTTTTCAACAAATGTGTCAGGAACATCTGCTGAAAGGTGTTGTTGTTGCAACTTTTTAATGCAGCTACTCTCAATTCTGATTCTGGCATAGGTTGTAATTTGTGAACTGAAATCAAAAACTTGTCATTGAGGATTTGGTAGATTTTCTTTATTTTCACCCAATTATAAATCAGTGATCCAGACATGACTAAGTATTGTGGCTGTCTTACATTTCTGCCTATGGTTTGCATCACAATTTCATTGTCTGGCTCTTCAAAATTGCTTTCCTATTCCCTTGACCGCTGAGTGTTCGGCCATTGGTAACCTGTAGTTCTTTCACCAGCAGTTTAGCTTTCTCTTCATTAACATTTCAAAAGCTTCATCATTGCGAAGATGAGCTTCACAAAAATTCCATAAGCTTGCACTTGTGGTTAGCACAAGTAGCCATTTCAATTTCAAATTGTTTTTTCTGAATGTGTCTTGTTTCGTGGCATTTAACCGTTCCAGTCTACAGTCCCAAAGCCACACAGAGTAAGGCCAATTCAAAAAACTCTTCATTGTGATTGCTAAAGCTGGCTGCTTCGCTTTTTAGTGCTGCTGGTCTTCATTCCTCTGCTATTTTGGATCAAAGCAGAACGTATTTCAGCGAACGTGTCTTTCAATAGACAATGTTGTTGCGTCATGGCTTGCGCTGACCACCTTGTTGAGTTAATAATGATTTGATGGAAATCCTGAATGGTTTGACTTGTGATACTCCCCACCGATGCGTTGAAGCAGATGAATAGGAAAAATTAAAGAGTGCTTGTAAAAAGTCCAAAAAATGAATTTGCAGCGACAAAACACTCCGCAGCACATGCCCAACAAGATAAAGAGAATGTGCCTGAGCAGGGCAAATATTCAGCAAGTGGGGTTTGTTTGCTTGATACGGGTTTGCAATCCATTATATTTACCCGACATGTTACTTGCATTGTCGTAGCTCTGGCCCACGGCAATCCATAATAGAGATTCATGTTCAAGCAGAGTATCCAGTACTACATTCATCATTGTTTCTCCATCATGGCCTGAAAGAGGAATGAATTTTATAAAGCGCTCTACGGCTTACCAACTGGAGTCGACAAAGCGAAAAATGAATGTCAATTGATCTGTATGTGAAATATCTTGTGTTGAATCTACATTATTGCAAAGTATTTTGCGTTTTCACAGCTGCTATGATGTTATTAGGACCTTCTTAGTCATCGTTCAATAAATTCATTGCATATGTGTGACAATGTAAGATACAGTCCCTCTTCCTTTGCATTCCCAAGGCCCGTGACACATGATTTTGCTAAGAATGGATCGAATTGTGCAACATTCTATGATCCCTAGGAAATTGCCATTGTTTTCCGAACCAAAACCTCATTTTTTTCCAGGGAAAGCAAGTCCTCTTAGAGTAAGATTTTAAACAACGCAAAAACCCCCCCCTTTCTAGAACTTTTCTCCAAAAAGTCGTCTTTTTCAGTTTGATTTTCCAAGTGAAACCCAATAAGCCTTTTTTCTGTGCCACGAAATACACTGGCTAAAATTGCAGCTCCTGTGAGTGGTGTTTCCCCTGTATGATCTGATAATCTGTAGATTCACTGAAATGGTAACTTTCAGAAACTGTTTTCGTGGCATGTTGTGACTTTCTGCAGCTTCCTACATCTTTCTTTTTCTGTTCTTCTTCTTAAATTTTTTTCTTTCTTTTCTTTAAACCCAACCGCATAAGAACGTCCAACATCAGTTCACGAGTCCCTTTAATGAGGATGTATCACTGTCTGTAATCATGCAAATACAAATTTTCATATCAATTATTATTAATTTTTAATTTTATTAAAAAAAATTTTCTGCAATTGGGGGGAATGGCCCTTGTGCCCCCTTTCTCTGGTGAGCATCTAAAAATTCAAAAAAGTTACCAGAAAGGAGTCATATACAGAACTTTTACCATAGATTGGTTAGTGTTTTGGGCTACGAATATTTTACTAATTCATCCTCCTTGATCTCCAATTTACTTAAACAGAAATCATACTGAGCCCAAGAACAATGCAGAATGGTATTTATATTACCATTTCATAACTAAACTAATCATTATGTTTTGCATGATATATGGCCTACCACCATAGATAAGGGACATGAGAATTAAAGAATGCAGGGACAATTTTCAGTTTCACCCAACCAAAGATTTTCTGATGTGGCTTATGTGTTTCTG
Source organism: Cherax quadricarinatus (assembly GCF_026875155.1). Lineage (NCBI taxonomy): Eukaryota > Metazoa > Arthropoda > Malacostraca > Decapoda > Parastacidae > Cherax > Cherax quadricarinatus. Next base: position 32,890,493 of record NC_069442.1, read on the forward strand.
GGGAAATATATAGTAAATTATAATTGATGTTCTACATCACTTCCGTCGCAACTTGAAAACTAAGCATTTGCGACGGAAGTGATGTAGAACATCAATCAATGAGATCTGTTATTGAATGATAAAGACTTAAAGAGAGGACAAAGTGCTTTTTAAAACCTACAAAAGGAAGTCAGTTTGCGTTTTTAGGTTTTTCTTTATAGTATTTTACCAAAAAAAAAAAAAAAAAAAGCGTCTTTACTGGTCCATGCGTCTTTACTGGTCAAGTAACCCTATCAGGTACCCCCCTTAACATTTAGAGGCGAAAACAAACATTTATCCATACACATCAATGTCTATCAACACACTTCGTTAATTTGTCACAGTACAAGTCTAGATTAACGTGTAATTACTACAGAAAATTGGAGAGGAATCTCCCCCTACCCACCCTTTTGCGGGAAAACACAGCTTTCTGATGTAAACAAAGGCGTGTTGAGTGTTGCCAAACTATGGTTAGGTTTATTTATTTTTTTTTTATTTTATTTCATTATTTATTTGTTTTAGTTAAATTTTTAAAAATCAATTTTTACCCCTCCAAACACTTGAATTTTAGGTAGGGACCCCTTTGCACTTGCACCATGTGCGCAGTCTTGGTGAGCCCCTGAACCCTTGGACCGCGGGGCCCCCAAATGCGCGGGGCCCTAGGCAAATGCCTAGTTTGGCCTATGCGGTAATCCAGCCCTGTCCCCATCTATCTCTGATCTTTTGTTCACCCTCCCCATCTATTTCTAATCTTTACTCACCCTCCCCATCTATCTCTGATCTTTACTCACCCTCCCCATCTATCTCTGATATTTACTCACCCTCCCCATCTATCTCAGGCACCCCAGGCACCCCAGGCACCCCAGACGTAGTCCTCACCAACAGAGACTGTGACTTGTTCCACTGTAGAGTCTCTCCAGGTTTGGCAATGTCGGATCCCATCACATCCCTGTGGTAATCAAGCTACAGTCCACTCCGTTCGTTACCCACCCCCCTAAAACCCAACCTGAAGAGCTAGGTTTCGACCCCTTTAGAGCCTTCTTAGGTAAAAGATCAAACACCATCTCTCTCGAAGACCAGCCCTGCAATGCAATAGATGGGGCAAAATTTAAATCCCTTCATGCCAGAATCAAAGAGGCCACACAAGCTTGCTGCACACTAACAACGTCCAAGATTTACCAACAATACAAACCAACTAAGGAAATTAAGGACAGAATGAACAGGTACCAATTAGAATGCAGTAGACACTTCCTCACAGGGCAACCCTCCCGGGAAGCCCTACTAAGATCGAGAAAAGAGCTAATCGCCCTAATTACCCAACATAAAAGAGATCTTTGGGAATATCTGGTGTGCCAAGCCAACCAGTACAAACGCAACCCTGACCAATTCTGGAGCACGATCTGCAGACTACTAGGGCCAAGCACACTTCCACTCAACACCTCTCTCACTCCTTCACCAACGGAAATGGTGAGGTAGTGACTACCCTACTTGACGACCCACTGGACCAAGCCAAGCTGATGGGTGAAGTATGGGAGAACATTCTCTCACACAATGACAGCAGAAGATTTAACAACACCCACTACCAGTGGGTCAACCAATGGCGGGACGAGAACCTAGAAGACTTTCATCCTATACCATCAATTGACACAGCTACCCTTGAAGACGAACATCCCCTCACCAGACCAATCACGCTCAGAGAAGTATCCCAAGTCATAGGGCGACTGAGAAACACAGCTCCTGGCCCATCATGCATAAGAGCTAAACAACTAAAGTACCTCCCCCGTAACTGCAAGATGTCTCTGGTGAATATCTACAATGCCATCTTGGCATCTGGTCACTTCCCAGTGGCTTTCAAGACAGCTAAGATGATCTTATCGCCAAACCAAACAAGGACAACCGCAATCCCGAGAACTACAGACCCATCTCCCTACTCGAAGTCATGGGCAAAGTCTTTGAAAGAATAATCTCCAACAGACTCAACTATTACATGGAGTTCAACCACCCATTCTCCGAAAGGCAGTTTGGCTTCAGGTCCCACCGCAGCACTCAGCATGCCATAAACATCATCTATGATGCTGTGGCCAGCCTGAAGAAGCAAGGGAACCTGGCCCTTATCGCCACCAGGGACGTAAACAAGGCCTTCGACAGCCTTTGGCACAACGGTCTCATTTACAAACTCGTAGACCTCCCTCATCACAACCGGACCTTTCTCAGGCTCATCTACAACTTCTTAACAGGAAGAAAAATCATCCCCACCTTCCACGGAGCAGAATCAACCCCCTTCACACCAACAGCAGGAGTACCCCAAGGCTCCTGCCTCAGCCCCGTCCTCTTCAACATATATGTCAATGACCTCCCCCAACCTGAACATACCGACACCATCATCACCCAATTCGCAGATGATGTCATCCATGTTGTCTCCTCCACCCCTACAGCTGGTGCAAACAAGCATAGGAGAGCAATTGAGAAAATGAATGAAGAACTAAATAGAACTGCTAGGTGGGAGAAGAAATGGAAAATCACAACCAACCCTGACAAAGTCCTCATCAGCATCCCTTGGGTGCTTACCATCACCATAGAAGAAAAAGGGGGCATTTCCATCAGAGGTACCCGTATTGCTATAAGGAATCCAAACAAGATCCTAGGATACGAGATCGGCAGATTACTCAACTCTACAACCCACATAACCAAAAAAGGAAACCTAGCAAAAGCCGCCTTGGCCAACTTTATTGATTCAAAGCAGCCCTCCCCACATCAAACTACACCTGCACAAGATGATGATTAGACCTCTGCTGGAATACCCCTGCGTACCCATGTCACTCACAACCAAAATCAACATGCTAAAACTCCAAAGAGTCCAAAACAAAGCCCTCCGCTTCATCACAAACACCAGACTCAGAGACAGAATCAGATCAGAGGACCTACACATACAACAGAGAATCCCCGCAATCAACGTCCGATTAGACAAACTTACTAAGAGACAACTATATGACATGCAGGAACTCTACGTGCCTGACAGAGAGAATCCCCCCAACCAGTGAACACAACCGACTATACCATCACCACCCCTCCCCACAGACCCCAAAGAATGACCCTCCAACAAAGAGTTCGACGCTTTATCCACAAGGAGAACTTCCCCCATCCCAAAATCTTAAGCGACCTCCCCGCAGACGAAGAATGGATACTACCGGAACCATTCTATGTCCAGTAACATGGACTAGCGCTCCCCATCTCCGGGTGACCCACTTCTATCAACCAACACCTCACAACTGACCTCGTGCACCTACTACTACAATACAGCAGGACACCACCTCAGTCACTGCCTTGCTGGCCGACTCCAGGTGAGCAACCAACCTCCATCGAATGCCCGGCAACCTTCGCCTGCAGCTGCGCCTCCTGACCAACCTCTTGTGAAAAAAAAAAAGGCAAGCAATTCTATGCAGTATGCATCCTTCCAATTCAATGATGCACTGGTATAACACAATATAGCATTGTGAAATTGATGGGCAGGAGGTATACCCTACTCATATAACCAACCTCTCCATAAATCACTCAATATGCACACACGCATATTCAAATTACACCAAAGTGGATAGGCCATTACCCTTTTATAACCCCACCTACCCCTCCTCCCTCCCCAACCTTTCCCAAACTTCCATCCTTACCCATCCTTCTTCCCCCCTCCCCCCTTACCAAAGCTCTGGTCAGAATCTCAAACCTCGAACCTCACAACGTTTCAATCCATCGCTGCTTTACTCGTTTTCTGCTGCCTCCTCATGCAGACTTTACTAACTCTCCAAGTCCGTAGATACCTACTGCTTTATGTTATCGGTATGACTTATTTACAGTGGAATATTTGAAGCTTCACGTGTTGTTCTCTCAGTTTTGCCATTTGTGTCTGTTTACGAGAACCTAATTTACTCTCTGCTGTTAACATCCCGTCTCGGTCTATATTGCATTCATTGGATCCTTTTCTCGTTGAAACTGTTATTGAAAGCGCACTTATTGTATGCACTGGTATACCATATCATCAGATCTTTGTTCATACGTCGTTGCATTACGCTGCAGCCACCATCTACTTGAACAAGTGTTATACAGTCTTCTCTTTGTATCTTTCTCCTTCTCAAACATTATCTATTACAGATGCTACATTTCTGGTGTCTTCTTTACCTCCTCCTCTTCTGTTATTAGGTGATTGTAATGGTCATTATATCCTCGGGATGGAACTCTCACTGTGACTCTCATGGCGATAATACAGAAAGAAGAATGGTTATAACTCTGACCACAGTTTTTTAAGGGATGGACCGGTAAGCCAGCGGAAGGCCTCGGTCAGATGATTGAAAGCTCCAACGGCAGGTCATTATATGACTAAGACTCACGTCACCTTACCTAACCTAACCTCTCATGGCGATCACTTGGAAGCTCTTCTCACTTGTCTTCCCCTCCATGTTTTAAATACTGGTACTCCCACCCATTTTGACTCTCACACAATCTTTCTCTTGTTTTGATCTCTCAATTTGCTCCTTATCAACTGTAGTCGACTTTACCTGGTCTGTGCTCCCTGATTTACATGACAGTGATCATTTTCCTATCCTCATTACTTCCCACTCGTATTCTCACCCTCCTCGAAGCCCACGTTGGTAACTTGAAAGGACAAATTGGGACGTGTACTCACGTCAAACTGCTTTTAGTGTGGAACCTTCTTTATCCTCTACTGATGAACTGTTACAACTTTTTCTGACCTCAGTTTTAACCACGGCTTCACATTCAGTCCCTCAAACCTCGAATATGCACTCTCAGAAATGCGTGCCTTTGTGGAATCAGTAACAATAAAGATGACAGCTTTAGATACAGGGACACGTCTGAGTGTAAAGTGTATCACAAACAGTTTATTTTGAAGGCTGGAAACCAGACTGAAACATTTTCCTTTTTGTATACAGGAGCCATTGCTCTGTTTGGCATTAATGGCGCTACTAACTGTACCATTTTGTTGGAATCAGATCCATTAATAAACATAATTTCTGGAAAATATCGTTGTGTGACTCAGGTTTCCAAAAAACATAAAAGTATCGTGTTTAACTTCAAAGCGAAGCCTCATTTGTGATCTAATAAAATTCTTTAGGAAAAGTGTATTATAGTGATTTAGAAAAAAGAAATTTTCCATGTTAGTAATAGATTCGCCGGTATGGTCTCCCGGGCCGGGTCTTCTCCAAGAACTTGAACTTACCACCAGAACTTTGGTAAAAGGGGGGAGGAAGAAGGACGGGTGAGGATAGAAATATGGGAAAAGTATGGGAGGAGGAAGAGGTAGGATAAGAAAGGCAAGCGGCCCAACCACTTTGGTGCAGTTTTTAATGTGTATGTGTAATATCATTCAGAAAATTATTGAAAGGGGTATAACACTTACCCATCAGATTCACACGGATATAACAAATATGTATGTGCATGACTCTGGTTGGTAAGATACAATTTGTAATTGCGTTTTTTTTTCTTTTTTTTTTTTTGCGATTACAGAATGAAGGCTGGCTGGTAATAACAATGGCCAGGCGATGAATATACGTACATTTTACTTGGAAATACTGGGTATCTCGGCTTCTTTAAAGGTGGTGCCCCTCCATAGTAAGTGGGCGATGTTACAGGAGTAGATGTAAGATTAGTGAAGTTATAAAATAAGTCTCCATAATTAGGGGCAGTGATATGCCTAGTAGACTAAAGAGTTCCGGTGTTACCCAGTCATCTTCGTCTTCAGGGAGGTTGCTCAAGATTATTGGTTGTGATGGTAATCTTTCTTGTGGATGAAGCGTGGCAGCCTCTGTTGAAGAGCCATTTTTTGGGTTCTGTGGGGAGGTGTGTTGATGATACAGTCGGTGGTATTTGCAACTTTGGGAGGATGTTCTCTGTCCGATATATAGAGTTCTTGCATTGCATAAATTTGCCCCTTCTCCAGCTTATCAAGCCGTAAGTTCAGTGCAGCAATGTCCTGGCGGATGTGTAAATCTCCCATCCTGATTCTGTCTCTCCTCCTGATACCTGTAATAAAGAGGAGAGCTCTATTCTGGACTTGTTGTAACTGTAACATGTTGCTTTTTGTTGTTAACGAGATTGGGTCACACGGATATTCTAGTATAGGTCTTATCATCATTTTATACAGATATTTTTTTGACGTGAGAAGGGGCTTGGTTAAACCTATATAGACTGCTAAGACAGGCTATGACTAAATTTATCTTTTTACTGACGTGAGATGTTGAGTGGAGTAATCTGTCTATCTCATTTCCCAGGATCTTGTTAGGGTTTCTAATGGCTACAGGTGTACCTCTGCTGGAGATACTCCCCTTGTCTTCGATGGGTGATGCAAAACATCTTATCGTGCTGATAAGGACTTTGTCTGGGTTGGTCGTAATTCTCCATTTCTTTTCCCAGTTAGCTGTTCGACGTAGTTCAGTATTCATTATTTCTATGACCCTTTCATACTTATATTTTCCTGTTACTGGAGTTAATGAGACGACATGGATAACATCATCTGCAAATTGTGTTATGATTGTATCATTGAACTCTGGTTGAGGGAATTTGTTTACATAAATGTTGAAGAGTACTAGGCTGACATGAGCCTTAGGACACCACTGTTGTATAAAATGGTCTGTCGATTGCCGTTTAAGTGGATGATTTTCCTTTGAGCAAGAGGTTATACATAAATTGAGTAATGGACATTGTGGTCTGGTAGAGTCAACAAGTTTATATAAAACCATTCATTCCACTAGCTGTCAAAGCTTCGGAACTTCCTATTGCCATCAGGGCTAATTTGCCCTTTTCTCAGGTGCAACAGGTCGAAGAGAATTTATTCATGAGGGCCTCTTGTGTCTGAGCCAGCTGTTGTCAGTAAAAGTGATATACTCCATGTCAATTGCCGTTAATTGGAAATGATTTTCTCAAGAACTTTCCGAGACCTCAATAAAGATATTGGCATAAAGTTTGTCCAAAGACCAGTTTGACAATTCTGGGTAAGAACTTTATTTCTTACATTGTAATCAAAACCAGGAGCTTGTATACACATTCGTCCAATAACCTAGGCCATCTCAGGGCTAGATTGGTTTTCCTCAGGTGGCACAGTCGTCGAAGATGAGTATTATTGCATATGGTTCTGTTGAGTCACTGAAGTATCTTGCTTTTCATAAAGACGTGATTATACTCCATGTAATAGTTCAGTCTATTGGAAATGATTTTCTCAAGAACTTTTCCAGTGACCTCAAGTAAAGATATATTGGCATTAAAGATATTGTCCAAAGACTGTTTACAATTTCTGGGTAAGAACTTTATTTGCTTCATTGTTAATCCAGAGAGACCAGGAGCTTTATTACACATTCGTCCAATAACCTGACTCATCTCTAGGAGTGTAATTGGTCTAGTAAGAGGGTGGTCATCTTCAAGAGTTGATGTATCTATTAAAGGTAGTGGTTGGAGATCAGCTAAGTTATCATCTCTCCAGCCATTGATCAACTGATAATGATTATTATTAAATCGGCGACTGTTATTGTGGGAGAGAATTTTCTCCCACAAATCACCCATCAGATTGGTTTGATCCTGTGGATCATCATCATCATCATCATCATCAGTGAAGGTATGTACTAGGTAACTGGGAGTCTTGTGCATTGCCCCTAAAAGCTGCCGGATTTTGCTCCAGAACTGTGCAGGCTGACGTTTATATTGGTTAGGTTGAAGAACAAGATATTTCCATAAGACTCGTTTGTGATGACTAATCATGGTAATTAAGTCCTGTCTCAACCTATGCAGTGTAGCCCCTGGTGGTTGTTGCGTTTGAAAGTGCTTTCGACATTCTGTATGATAATTTTTCACTTCTCCAAGTGGTGGTCCGGTCTTGGCTCACTGTCGTGGGAGTGTCTCATACCAATGTCTGCCATGGGAGGAGGTACAAGTACCTCCTCGTCTTCTGGGACCAGCTGTCCCCAGGCCTAGCCACATTCCCCGCCCCCAGGGGACTCGGAGGGAGAAGCTAGGCATCTTGGGCTGCCACAAACCCCGCTCACACTGGGCTCGAAGGGTGTGGCAGCTGCATAGCAGCAGACGATGTCAGGAGGTGCAATGGCAGCAAGCACTACAGGATCCTTTTGGAGCCACACCCTAACTTTGGGCCAAAAGCCCGAGAGCTGGGAAATCTCAAGAATGTTTTTTGCTGTGTGTGTGTTGCTGCTGCTGCTGCTGCTTCATTTGTTCATTGCACTCTTCTTCTGAAAATTACCATGCTAAAACAAAGTGTTGCTGTTGTCTTTGATATAGATCATGTATCTGGTTTATTCCGAGAGCTCACTTCTAATGAAGAAAGTTTGGGGGACTTCCGTGCAGAGATTTGCGTTGATTTATTTGGACATATTAACGCCAATGAGAATATTTCTTTCATTTCCTGGATCTCTAATGCTCTGAAGTTCTTTCCTCTTATTTAGCACTGTAATCATACAATGTTAGAATGTTAAGAAATGAACTAGACTCTGTCACTACAAATCTTACCAAATGCGCTGTGAAACCATGTAATTATATTAAGTTTTATAACTGAACGAACTGTATCACTGTATGTGAGGTAAAGAACACATTTTGAGCTAATGCGACATTTTATTGCGGCAACGTTTCGCTCTCCAGGATCTTTGTCAAGCCGTTACAAACACAGTTAAACACAGTAAAATCGGCTTCGTCATATCTGAAGTGTTAACAAGAACTCTCCTCTAATCGATAAACCTCGCCAGCCATCGCATAGCTACTACTACCGTAAGTATTACTACTACTACTACTGCTACTGCTACTACTACTACTACTACTACTACTACTACTACTACTACTACTACTACTACTACTACTACTACTACTACCACCACACCACACCACCACCACCACCACCACACCACCACCACCACCACCACTACTGTTACTACCTACAGCCATTATATTATGCCTTACATATCACCCTATAACTGTATAAACCCTCTGTGTCCGTGTATTATCTGTAAAAAGCTTGACAAACTCCTGGAGACGAAAATTGCCCCAATAAAATGTCGCATTAATTGGGATTGTACCTTTTACCTAACACATGTTGGTAATTTACCAACTTATTTTTCAAAAGTATCACTGGGAGAACAAGGCATTTCTTCCCCTGAAGACGTGTTTATTTAACACAATAAAAAAAGTCTCTCCCCAAAAAACTCTCACTAGTAAAACTTCCTTAAATCACTTGTAAAAGCACTGCCAAGAAGAAAATTTCTCTTAACGTTAGAATAATTACCACAAGTTATATCATTGATGGATCTTGCAGGAGTCTACTGGGGGGGCTGCATCTGTTTTTCTTGTCACCTCCACAGGATCTACTGGGAGGGCTGCATCTGCTCTTTTGTCCCTCCAGCAGGTTCACTGCAGGGCTGCAGCTGCTCTTTTTTTTGCCACCTCCAGCAGGAGTCTACTGGGGGGCTGCAGTGCTCTTGTTCCACCTCCAGCAGGGTTACTGGCGGGGTGCGCTGCTCTTGTTTTCCACCCCCAGCAGGGGGCCAAGGGAGGGCTGCAGCGCCTTGTTTCACCTCCCAGGAGTTACTGGCGGGCTGCATCTGTTCTTGTTGTTACCTCCAGCAGGAGCTACTGGCAGGGGTGCAGCTCTCTTTTGTCACCTCCAGCAGGAGTTCCCGGGAGGGGTGCATCTGCCTTTTGTCACCTCCAGCAGGAGTCTCTGGCAGGGCTGCATGCTCTTTTTGCCACCCCCAGCGGAGTCTACTGGCAGGGGTGCATCTGCTCTTGTTGTCACCTCCAGCAGGAGTCTACTGGCAGGGCTGCATTTTTCTCTTTTTGCCACCCCCAGCGGAGTCTACTGGGAGGGGGTGCAGCTCTCTTTTGGCACCCCCAGCAGTCTAGGCGGGTGCAGTCTCTTGTTGCCACCTCCCCAGGGGCCCACTGGGAGGGCTGCAGCGCTTTGTTGGGCAACTCCAGCAGGGCTACTGGCAGGGGTGAGCTGCTTTTGCACCTCAGCGGAGTTACTGGCAGGGCTGCATCTGCTCTTTTTTCACCTCCCCAGGAGTCTACTGGCAGGGCTGCAGCTGTCTTTTTGTCACCTCCAGCAGGAGTTACTGGCGGGCGCACTGCCTTGTTTTTCACCTCACAGGGGTCTACTGGCAGGGTGCATCTGCCTTGTTGTCACCTTCACAGGAGTTCGGCAGGCTGCAGCGCTTTGTTTCCACCTCCGCAGGGGTCTACTGGGGGGGGTGCGCTGCTCTTGTTTTCACCTCCCCGCAGGAGTCTACGGCAGGGTGCAGTGCTCTTGTTCCCTCCCCCCCAGGAGTCACTGGCAGGGCTCAGCGCTCTTTTTGTCACCTCCAACAGGTCTAGGGGGGGCTGCATTGCTCTTTTTGCCACCCCAGGGAAATCTCTGGGACGGCTGCATTGTTCTTTTTTTGTCACCCCAGCAGGGGCCTACTGGCAGGGCTGCATCTGTTCCCTTTTTGTCATCTCCCCAGGGTTTACTGGCAGGGCTGCATCTGCTCTTGTTGTCACCTCCCGCAGGAGCTACTTTTCGGCTGCATCTGGTTCTTGTTGTCACCCCCCAGCAGGAGTCTACGGCAAGGCTGCAGTGCCCTTTTTGTCACCCCCGCAGGGGTCTACTGGGAGGGCGCATCTGTTCTTTTTGCCACCTCCACAGGAGTCTACTGGCAGGGCTGCATCTGCCCCTTTTTGTACCTCCATAGGAGTCTACTCAGGGCTCAGCTGTCTTTTTGCCACCTCCAGCATAAAATCTACGGGGGGGCTGAGCTGCTCTTGTTTTTCCCCCAGCAGGAGTTATGGGAGGGCTGCAGCTGCTCTTTTTTGTCACCCCAGCAGGAGTCTACTGGCAGGGCTGCATCTGCCTTGTTTTCCACCTCCAGCAGGAGTCTACGGCAGGGTGATCTGTCTTTTTGTCACCCCCAGGGAGTTTTGGCAGGGGTGCAGCTGCCTTTTTGTACCTTCAGGAGTCTACGGGGAGGGCTGCAGCTGCTCTTGTTTTCCCCCCCAGCAGGAGTCTACTGGCAGGGTTGCGGGCTCTTTTTGTCACCTCCGTAGTCTACTGGCAGGGCTGCTCTGCTCTTTTGTCACCTCCAGCAGGGGTCTTTGGCAGGGGTGCAACTGTCTTGTTGTCCATCCCCCGGACTCCTGGCAGGGCTACATCTGTCTTGTGTCACCTCCATAGAAATCTACTGGCAGGGCTGAAACTGCTCTTGTTGTCACCTCCAGGAGTCTCTTTCGGGATGCATCTCTTTGTTGTCACCTCCACAGGGGTTATGGCAGGGCTTTGCTCTTGTTGTACTCCAGAGGAGTCTACTGGAGGCGCAGCGCTCTTGTTGTCATCTCCCGCAGGAGCTACTGGGAGGACAGCCCGCTTTGTTTTCACCTCCAGCAGGAGTCTATGGGAGGGGTGCATTGTTTTGTTGTCACCCCAGCAAGAGTCCAGGCATGGGGGAATCTGCTCTTGTTGTCACCTCCAAAAGGATCTACTGCAGGGCTGCATAGCTCTTGTTGTCATTTCCCGCAGAGTCTCGGGAAGCTGCACTTTTTTTTGTCACTTCCAGCAGGAGTTTTCCGGGGGAGCTGATCGCTCTGTTTTTCCCCCCAGCAGGAGTCTCTTTTCAGGGCTCTTGTCGTTTTCACCTCCTAGGATTCTGGAAGGGCCCGCAGTGCTCTATTTCTCTCCAATGAGTCTACTGGCAGGGCAGCACTGCTCTTGTTGTCACCTCCCAGCGGAGCACTAAAAATTTGCACGTTTTTTTTGTCAACCCCCACGGGTTTGGGAGGGGGCACTCTCTTGTTATAGAGGATCCTATTACAATGCATCGCTTTTAATCCCGCAAGTCTAACTCCCGGGGGTCCGCTCTTTTGCCCTCCCAAGTCTACTGGGGGGCGGCCCCCTTGTTTTCCCAAACTAGCAGGAGCTAGGCAGGGGTCATTGTTTTTGTCACCTCCCTAATCCTATTCACTGGCCTCTTGTTGCCCCCTCCCAGGGGTCTACGGGGAGGGCTGCAGTGTCTTTTTGTACCTCCACAGGGGTCTCTAGGGGTCACTGTCTTGTTGGCACCTCCCGCAGGAGTCTCTGGCAGGGTTTCACTGCTCTTTTTGTCACCTCCAGCAGGGGTCTACTGGAGGGCGCATTGTCTTTTTGCCACCTCCCAGGATCTACTGGGGAGGGCTGCATCTGTTTTTGTTCCCCCCTCCCGAGGGGTCTACTGGCAGGGCTGCACTGCTCTTGTTTTCACCTCCGAGGGGTCTACGGCAGGGCTAGTGCCTTTTTTGCCACCTCCAGCAGGGGTCTACGGGGAGGGGCAAACTGCCTTTTTGTCACCTCCGCGGGGTCTCTGGCAGGGTGCAAGCCTCTTGTTGCCCCTCCACGGATTACTTGCAGGGGTGCATCTGCTTTGTTGCCACCTCCGCAGGAGCAATGGCAGGGCCACTGCTTTGTTTTCACCTCCCCAGGGGTCTACTGGGAGGGGTGCATCGCTCTTGTTGCCACCTCCAAGGAGTTACTGGCAGGGGTGCAGCGTTTTTTGCACCTCCAGCGGAGTCTACGGGGAGGGGTGCACTGCTCTTGTTTCCCCCTCCACAGGTCTACTGGCAGGGCGCAGCCTCTTGTTTCACCTCCACAGGGTCTACTGGGAGGGCGCATTGCTTTGTTTCACTCCCGAGGGTCTCTGGCGGGTTGCGCTCCTTTTTGTCCCTCCCGCAGGAGCTACTGGCAGGGGTGCATTGCCTTGTTGCACCTCCGCAGGAGTCCCACTGGGAGGGCTGCACGCTCTTTTTCACCTCCAGCAGGGGTTACTGGGAGGCGCATTGCTTTGTTGCCACTCCAAGGAGCTACGGCAAAGGGCACGCTTTGTTTCACTCCACAGGGTTTTACTGGCAGGGGTGCATCTGCTCTTGTTGTACCCCCAGTAGGAGTCTACTGGCAGGGTGCACTCTCTTTTGTTCCCTCCAGCGGGGTCTACCAGGCGCATCTGTTTTTGTTGCCCCCCCAACAGGAGTCTACTGGGGGGCCCGCATTGCTCTTGTTGCACTCCAAGGGGTCACGGCAAGGGGTGCATCTGTCTTTTTGTCCCTCCAGAGGGGTCTACTTCAGGGGTGCATCTGTTCTTGTTGTACCCTTTCCAGAGGAGTTTCCCGGGAGGGGTGCATGCTCTTGTTTTCACCTCCATAGGAGTCTACTGGCAGGGGGCAGCGCTCTTTTGCCCCCTCCACAGGAGTCTATGGCAGGGCGCACTGTCTTGTTGCACCTCACAGGAGCTCTGGGAGGGGGCACTGCTTTTTTTTGGTTGTCCCCACCAGGAGCCTCAGGGCTGCATCTGTTCTTTTGTACCTCCAGCAGGATCTACTGGCAGGGCCACTGCTCTTGTTGTCACCCCCCAGGGGGTCTAATGGCAGGCTGCAGCTCTCTTGTTGCACCTCCAGCCGAGTCTCTGGCGGGTGCACTGCCTTGTTGTCACCCCCAGCAAGGCCCCTTTGGGAGGGCTGCAGCTGCTCTTTTTTTCCCACCAGGGTCTACTGCAGGGGTGCCTTCTTTGTCACCCCCACAGGAGTCTACTGGCAGGGCTGCACTGCTTTGTTGTCCCTCCAGCAGAGTCAGGCAGGGCTGCACTGCTCTTGTTGTCACCTCCAGCGGGTCTACTGGCAGGGGGTGCACGCTCTTGTTGTCACTCCAGCAGGGTTACTGGGAGGCTGCCTGCCTTTTTTCACCTCCAGCAGGATCTTGGAGGGCGCATTTTTTTTGTTTCACCTCCCCGCAGGAGCTATGGCAGGGTGACTGCTCTTGTTCTCCCAGCAGGGGTCTACTGGAGGGCTGCATCGCTCTTGTTGTCCCCAGCAGGAGTCTACTGGGAGGGTGCAGTGCTCTTGTTGTCATCTCCGCAAGTCTATGGGAGACTGCATTTGCCTGTTGTCACCCCAGCGATTACTGGGGCTGATCTGTTCTTGTTGTCACCTCCACAAGTCTACTGGCGGGGGCATCTGCTCTTGTTACCTGCAAACAGGGGGCTACTGCAGGTTTCATCTGCCTTGTTGTCACCCCAGCAGGAGTCACTGGGAGGGCTGCAGCGCTCTTGTTGTATCTCCAGCAGGGGTTACGGCAGGGCTGCATTGCTCTTGTTGAAACCCCCAGCGGAGTTTCTGGCAGGGCTGCTCTTTCCCCTTTTTGTCACCTCCCGCAGAATCTACTGGCAGGCTTCATCTGTCTTGTTCACCCCACAGGAGTCTACTCGGGCTGCACGCTCTTGTTGTCACCCCAGGAGGGTCTACTGGCAGGGTGCAATGTCTTTTTGTCACTCACAGGATCTACTGGGGAGGGTGCATCTGTTTTTGTTTCCCTCCGCAGGGGTCAATGGCAGGGGGTGCACTGCTCTTGTTGCCCTCCACAGAGTCTACTGGGAGGGCGCATCTGCTCTTTTTGTCACCTCCCAGGAAATCTACTGGGAGGGGGCAGCTCCTGTTCACCCCCAGCAGGGTCTACTGGCAGGTGCATCGCTTTGTTGTCACCCCCGCGGGTTTTTCTGGCAGGGTTTCATCTGTCTTGTTGTCACTCCGCGGGGGTCTACGGAAGGGGGCATTGCTCTTTTTGCCCCTTTCCCGCAGGAGTCTACTGGCAGGGCTGCATCTGCTCTTGTTGCACCCCCAGCAGGAGTTACTGGCAGGGCTGCATTGCTCTGTTTCACCTCCGCGGGGTCCACTGGAAGGGGCCCGTCTTTTTTGTCCTCCCGCAGGATTTTCTGGGGGGCTTCATCTGCTCTTGTTGTCCCTCCAGTGGAGTTATGGCAGGTGATCTGCTCTTTTTTTGCCACCCCCAAGGGTCTACTGGGGCTGCTCTGTTTTTTGTTGCCCCCCAGCAGGAGTTACTGGCAGGCTGCAATTTTTTTGTTGTCACCTAAATTGAACTAAATTTTTAACCCCGAGCATTTCTCAGGGTCATTCCCGGTCTTAGTGATCATTTCATCCTTTTCACTCCAGGAAAATCACTTGGTGGAGAGGCCTACCCCCAAGGGCAATAAAAAGGGGTTTTTTGAAAAATCTTTGGCACTTAAAAAAAAGGCCACAATTTAAGCGAGATCAAGTTGCAGGCGAAACGGCCCTGGTTCAAAACTTTCACTCCATCCTTGATAAATTCCCAGTTAAAGAGGTTAGAAAACGAAGAAACTAAAACCCTGGGTGACTTCTGAATATTGAATTAAAAAATTTTTAAAGACCGTTAAAAAGATTTTTAAAGAAACGACGGGGATTCAGATAAATGAAAATTTAAAGGTAAAAAAAAAGCCAGAGATTTAAAAGGAGCAAAAAAGGCAAAAAACACTATTGCTCAAAAAATTAAGAGTATAACATAACCCAGAAAACCCTGGCAAAAAACAAAAAAAGTTGGGGAAACCATAAACTATAATAGGTCTAAAATAACTCACTAAACGATAACGAGGGATGCCACGAAATATCTAAGGGCCCAAATTTCTTTAAATTTTTACTACACTCTGTTCACAACATAGTAAGTAAACTACCGCTGCATCAAATACCTTTAACAAAAGACTCTGATAAGTTTCAAACATACTATACCAATAAAGGGTAACCCCAAACATTGTCAACTAGTAAGTTTTATCTCATGACTTTATTCAAAAAGAGCTAAGCATTTTAAAACCCCAAACTAAGAGCACGGCCCCCGATAACATCCCGTCTAAGTTCCTAAAAGATGGTGCTCTGAATTGTCAATCTCTATTGCTCACATAATAAATCTATCAATCACCACCTAATACCGTACCGGATGGGTTAAAGGGAGGCCGGGAAGTTACTCCTATCTTAAAGAAAAAAAAGTAGGTCTGATGTAAGCAACTATAGGCCGTTAGTATACTCAGTATAATATCCAGAATTCTGAGAGGGCGGTGTACTCTCAATATTTTAAGTACCTTAATGACAACAACTTCTCCATAGCTACAATCGTGCTTTAGAAGATCTTATCACCGACACCTCCCTAATTAATCTGATGGATTACCTGAGAACTGAAATGTCATAGGTATGGAACCTTAGACCTAAAAAGGCCTTGGGTACTGTCAACCCCATACATTATGTAAAAACTTCAAGCTATCGGTAAGGTTCGGGAGATGGTTTAAGTCCTACCTTAGCAACGGAGACAAATTGTCCTAATAAAACAAAACAGAATCAGAACCCCTGCCGATAGCATGTGGATTTCTCCAAGGTAGTATTCTGGGTCCCTTATATTCTTTGTTATGTCAATGAATGTCTATCAGTGTAAAGTTGCAAATTTCCTACTGTATGAGATGACAGTGTCTGTGGGTGCAGTTAAAGACCCACAAGATATTGCTAATGTTTTAACATGGAACTGGAGTCCTGCAGAAAAATGGTTAGTAACAACCCAAACAAATAAATTACACCTCGGGAAAACTGAAGCCATTCTCTTTGGCACAAACAAAAAAACTGAAAAGGGGTAAATAATTTTAATGTCCAGTGTAATGGGGAGCCCATCAACTTTGGTTTCATCAGAAAAAATATCTGGGAATTCCCCTTTGGTACATGCATGTCAGGAGGAATTGATAGGGAACAGTGTAGTAAAGAAAGCGAATGCCTGACTGGTTCCGTTTAGAAAAGCAAGTGTCTACCTACTGAGGCTCGCAGGCCCCTTATGTCTAGCCATATACAATCCCATATGGATTACGCTTGCCTTCATGGTACTCTGCCTTGACCAAAAAAACTTAAAGACTGCAAATCACCCAGAACAAAATCGTAAATTTCATCCTGGGGCGGGCCCAAAAGAAAACATGTAGGCCAGGATGAATTACACATTTTGGATATGCTGAATGTTGAAGACAGAGTAAAACAACTGAAGCTAAATCATGTTTATAAAATTGCTCACAACAATGTCCAGAATATCTTGCTGGTCAATTTTTGTCAAGGTTGGGAACCGCAGCAATCATAGTACTAGGGGGAGAGAGCACAACTTGTAGTAGCCACAGTCAGTGGCCAGGCTTCAAACACCTTTTATTGTACAGCAATAAAGGAATGGAACAGACTGCCCGCACATGTCAAAGCCAGTCATAGCATGAACCAGTTTTAAGAAGACTGCCAAAAAAGGGGTCTGATGAATGTAGCTACAGAAAGGGAGGGGAATGTTTTCTATTTTTTTGCTAACATACGTGTAAATTTTGCCTTATTCTTAGTAAAGACCCCCGTATTGTAGATGTCTTAATGACCCTCGTGTAGTAGATAGGGCTTAATGACCCTCGTGTAGTAGATAGTCCCCCCTCGTGTAGTAGATAGTCTTTTTGTATGATAATAAGATGTTATCTTCATTTAGAATAATAAGAAAAATATTATAACCTTTATATTATAATAATAAGGTAAAAGGACCCCCCAAAGGAAAAAAAGTCACTCTGTCTGACTTTTTTGGGTTATCCTAGGTTCCTACACATATGCTGTATGTATGATAATTTTATGTAACTGTATTTGTGTATACCTGAATAAACTTACTTACTTGTCACCTCCAGCAGGAGTCTCTGGCAGGGCTGCATCTGCTCTTGTTGTCACCTCCAGCAGGAGTCTACTGGCAGGGTTCATCTTTCTCTTGTTACCACCCCCATAAATTAAGAACGACAGCAACTATGTTAAGTTAGACATAATATACCCAAATTGGGCGTCTATACTGCAAAATGAAAGGATTTGCCATTTAATGGCGCTAAAGCTAACTTATGACACTGAACTTGACTCTACCCTCATTAACTGATTCATGTCATTACTGAAGGCTCTTGACTCATGTAATAATAACATGCTCACTGGAAAAGCCGGGTTAGGTACTAAAAATTTCCCGGGAAAAATTAATTAAATGTATAAGGGGTTATGGATTTCATCATATGTTGGATTAGTCGTCCATGTTAAAGCTGACATGTTAGCCAAGAATCTTGAAGAAGTTGTAAAATATAACTTAAGTGTGTGTGTCTGGCATTAGGAATAATATTAGGAGAGAAATAAATAATGAAACTGAATGTTATAGAAATGCTATAAGAAGCCTGGATAGATCTATCACTCACTATGATAACATGAACGTAGATAGATACGTTTAGGTAAGGTTTGTCAGGAAACAGGACAAGTGTTTCCTGACGCGGGTTTTAATCGTATGACGACTCACAGCTGGAGCTTTTGGTCATCTGACAGAGGCCTTCCACTGGCTCACCTGACCACCCCTTTAAAAACTGTGGTTATGATAATACACCTCTGCAACACAATTGTCCTCAGACATTTGTTAAGTTATACCATAAATGCGATAATAATTATGGATAATGTAGATTACAGTGGTAAAATAAACATGATAACAGAAGACGTGGGAACTTACGTGACTCTTAACAAACCATATGTATAAATCAAACATTGTTTATTCTGGCCATAACAGGCTAAATAAAATTATCATTTATGTAAATTCTTTTTTATTAAGTAGGTTGTGTAATGGAACATTATATGTTAAACAAATAGATGAAAGTTTATTTTGATAAGTAAATTTAACAAAGTAACCAACCCAAGACTAACCTTGAGTAGATGTAATATTATGTTGGTCAGGTAACATTAAACAATACAATATATATAATATATATATAAATATATATATATATATATATATAAAATAAATATATATATATATATTATATATATAAAAAAATATATTTATATATATATATATAAAATTTATATATTCTCATTAAGAGAGCTTAATACTGGAGAATTTACATAAAAAAATACCCGTGAGTAAAGTAACAATTACTGTATAAGAATACGGTAAAAAATTTAAATTTGTGTGATCAATATCAATAATTTACTTGTCACATAATGGCACTTGAGAATAGTTTACCGCGGTGCAGGAAGCTTACAAACAGTGGCATGAGCCAGTCTATTATATCCAGCCTTCCTTATATCGTACACTAACTTAAACTGATTTTTATATACCATATTTAATATTAAATAACAAAGTTTAGCAAGTTAAAACACACAAGAAAACAGTAAGGCGAGACTGCATTGTGATGGACGAACAGGGAAGAGAAACCACTTGATAATACTGCAGGAAGTGAAGGTACCAAAACTCCTAGCCCCTGCAACCAACTCCAACCTGTTACCCTCCCTGCAGGGAAGGTACCAACAGCTGAACACTTGTTTTACTCTCCCTGCAGGAAGTAAGGTCCCAAACCACTCACACTCTGTACCCTCCCTGCAGAAAGTTACCCCCAGCTGCAAACATGTCTTACTCTCCCTGCAGGAAAGTGAAGGTACCAACAGCTGCAACACTTGTTTTACCTCCCTGCAGGAAAAAAAGGGTACCAAACCAGTTGCAACACTTGTCTTACTCTCCCTGCAGGAAGTAAAGATACCACCAGCTGCAAAACTTGTCTTACTTCGCTGCAGGAAGTGAAGGTACCAACAGCTGAACACTGTGCCCCCTTTAAACTCCCTTTTTCCCTGCAGAAAGTGAAGGTACCAACAGCTGCAACACTTGTCTTACTTTTCCCTGCAGGAAGTAAAGATCCCAAACCAGCTGCAACACTTGTCTTACTATCCTGCGGGAATTGAAGGTACCAACAGCTGAACACTCATTTTTACCCTCCTGCGGGAAAGGGTACCAACAGCTCAACACTTGTTTTATTCTCCCTGCGGGTAAGGTACCAACAGCTCAACACTTGTCTTACCTCCTGCAGGAATGAAGGTACCAACAGCTGAACACTGTTCCCTTACTCTCCTGAAAAGGTAAGTGAATTTTAATCCCCAGGAATCAACCTCATGTTTACCTCCCTGCAGGAAGGATACCAACAGCTGCAACACTTGTCTTTCTCCCTGCAGGAAGGTACCAACAGCTGCAACACTTGTCTTACTCTCCTGCAGGAAGTAAAGGAAACCAACAGCTGAAACACTCTTCCCTCTCCTGCAAAGAAGGTCCCAACAGCTGCAACACTTGTTTACCCTCCCTGCAGGAAGGTACCAACAGCTGCAAAAATTGTCTTATTTTTCCCTGCGGGAAAGGGGGTACCAACAGCTGCAAAAATTGTCTTACTCTTCCCTGCAGGAAGTGAAGGTACCAACAGCTGCAACACTTGTCTTACTCTCCCTGCAGGAAGTAAAGATACCAACAGCTGCAACACTTGTCTTACTCTTCCTGCAGGAAGTGAAGGTCCAACAGCTCCACCTCTGTTTCCCTTTCCCCCTGCAGGAATAGGTACCAACAGCTGAAACCACTTGTCTTACTCCCTGCAGGAAGAAAGGTACCAACAGCTGCAACAATTGTCTTACCCTCCTGCAGGAAGTAAAGGTACCAACAGTTTGCACACTTGTCTTACTCTCCTGCAGGAAGTAAAGTACCACAGCTGCAACCACTTGTCTTACTCCCCCTGCAGGAAGTAAGAACCAACACTCCAACACTTGTCTTACTCTTCCTGAAGGAAGTGAAGGTACAACAGCTGAAACCCATTGTCTTACTCTTCCTGCAGAAAGTAAAGGTACCAACAGCTGCAACACTTGTTTACCCTCCCTGCAGAAGGTAGTCCAACAGCTGCAACACTTGTCTTACTCTCCTGCAGGAAGTAAGGTAAAACAGCTGCAAACACTTGTCTTACTTTTCCTGCAGGAAGTAAAGATACCAACAGCTGCAACACTTGTCTTACTTTTCCCTGAGGAAGTAAGGTACCAACAGCGCAACCTTGTCTTACTCTTCCTGCAGGAAGTGAAGGTACCAACAGCTGCAACACTTGTCTACCCTCCCTGCAGGAAGGTACAACACTGCAACACCTTTGTCTACTCTTTTTGCAGGAAGTGAAGGTACCAACAGCTGCAACACTTGTCTTACTTTTCCCTGCAGGAAGTAAAATACCAACACTGCAACACTTGCCTAACTCTCCCTGCAGGAAGTGAAGGTACCAACAGCTCCCAACCTTGTCTTACTCTTCCTGCAGGAAAAAAAGGGTACCAACAGCTGCAACACTTGTTTTAAACACTTCCTGCGGGAAGAAGGTACAAACAGCTGCAACACTTGTTAACTTTTCCCTTGCAGGAAGTAAAAGGTACCAACAGCTGCAACACTTGTTTACCTCCCTGCAGGAAGGTACAACAGCTGCAACACTTGTTTTAATCTCCCTGCAGGAAGTGTACCAACAGCTGCAACAATTGTCTTACTCTTCCTGCAGGAAGTAAGGTTACCAACAGCTGCAACACTTGTCTTACCTCCCTGCAGGAAGTAAGTACCAAACAGCTGAACACACTTGTCTTACTCTTCCTGCGGGAAAGTGAAGGAGCCAAACCCAGCTGCAACCCTTGTTTACCCTCCCTGCGGGAAAGGAATACCAACAGCTGCAACACTTGCCCTTATCCTCCCTGCAGGAAGGGTCCCAACAGCTGCAAAAATTGTCTTACTCTTCCTGCAGGAAGTAAAGGTACCAACAGCTGCAACACTTTGTCTTACTCTCCTGCAGGAAGAAAGTACCACAGCTGCAACACTTGTCTTACTCTTCCTGCAGGAAGTAAAGGTAAACAGCTGCAACCCTTGTCTTACTTTTCCTGCGGGAAGAAAGGGTCCCAAAACAGCTGCAACACTTGTCTACTTTTCCTGCAGGAAGTAAAGGTACCAACAGCTGCAACACTTGTCTTACTTTTCCCTGCAGGAAGTAAAGGTACCAACAGCTGCAACACTTGTCTTACTTTTCCCTGCAGGAAGTAAAGGTCCCACAGCTGCACACTTGTCTTACTCTTCCTGCAGGAAGTAAAGGTACCAGCAGCTGCAACACTTGTCTTACTTTTCCTGCAGGAAGTAAAGGTCCAAACAGCTTGCAACACTTGTCTTACTCTCCTGCAGGAAGAAAAAGTACCAACAGCTGCAACACTTGCTTACTCTTCCTGCGGGAAGTAAAGGTACCAACAGCTGCAACCCTTGTCTTACTTTTCCCTGCAGGAAGTAAGGTACCAACACTGCACACTTGTTTTACTTTTCCTGCAGGAAGAAAGGTACCAACAGCTGCAACCCCTTTTTTAACTATTCCTGCAGGAAGTAAAGGTACCAACAGCTGCAACACTTGTCTTATTTCTCCCTGCAGGAAGAAAATACCAACAGCTCAACACTTGTCTAACTCTTCCTGCAGGAAGTGAAGGTACCACAGCTGCAACCTTGTCTTACTCTTCCTGCAGGAAGTAAAGGTACCAACACTGCAACCCTTGTCTTACTCTCCCTGCAGGAAGCAAAGGTACCAACAGCTGCAACACTTGTCTAACTATTCCTGCAGGAAGTGAAGGTACCAACAGCTGCAACATTTTCTATTTCCCCCTGCAGGAAGGTACCACAGCTGCCAACATTGTCTTATTCTTCCGCAGGAAGGATACCAACAGCTGCAACACTTGTCTTACTCTCCCTGCAGGAAGTAAGTACCAACAGCTGCAACACTTGTCTTACTCTCCCTGCAGGAAGTAAGGGTCCAACATGAAACCCGCACCTCAAAAATGCAAAACCCTTGTCTTACTCTTCCTGCAGGAATAAAAGGTACCCAACAGCTGCAACACTTGTCTTACTTTTCCCTGCAGGAAGTAAAGGTACCAACAGCTGCAACACTTGTCTTTCTCTCCCTGCAGGAAGTAAAGGTACCAACAGCTGCGACACTTGTCTTACTCTTCCTGCAGGAAGTAAAGGTACCAGCAGCTGCAACACTTGTCTTACTCTTCCTGCAGGAATAAAGATACCAACAGCTGAAACATTTTGTCTTACCTTCCCTGCAGGAAGTGAAGGTACCAACAGCTGCAACCCTTGTCTTCCTCTTCCTGCCGGAAGTGAAGGTACCAACAGCTGCAACACTCATGTTACCCTCCCTGCAGGAAGGTGCCAACAGCTGCAACACTTGTCTTACTCTCCCTGCAGGAAGTGAAGGTACCAACAGCTCCAACACTTGTCTTACTCTCCCTGCAGGAAGCAAAGGTACCAACAGCTGCAACACTTGTCTAACTCTTCCTACAGGAAGTGAAGGTACCGACAGCTGCAACACTTGTCTTACTCTTCCTGCAGGAAGTGAAGGTACCAACAGCTGCAACACTTGTCTTACTCTTCCTGCAGGAAGTGAAGGTACCAACAGCTGCAACACTTGTCTTACTCTTCCTGCAGGAAGTAAAGATACCAACAGCTGCAACAGTTGTCTTACTCTTCCTGCAGGAAGTAAAGATACCAACAGTTTGCAACACTTTTTTTTACTCTTCCTGCGGGAAGTGAAGGTCCCAAACACTGCAACACTCATGTTACCCTCCCTGCAGGAAGGTACCAACAGCTGCAACACTCATGTTACCCTCCCTGCAGGAAGGTACCAACAGCTGCAACAATTGTCTTACTCTTCTTTGCAGGAAGTAAAGGTACCAACAGCTGCAACATTTGTCTTTACTCTCCCTGCAGGAAGTAAAGTTTACCAACAGCTGCAACACTTGTCTTACTCTTCCTGCAGAAAGTGAAGGTACCAACAGCTGCAACCCTTGTCTTACTCTTCCTGCAGGAAGTGAAGGTACCAACAGCTGCACACTTTTTTAAACTCTTCCTGCAGGAAGTAAAGGTACCAACAGCTGCAACACTTGTCTTACTCTCCCTGCAGGAAGTAAAGGTACCAACAGCTGCGACACTTGTCTTACTCTTCCTGCAGGAAGTAAAGGTTCCAGCAGCTGCAACACTTGTCTTACTCTCCCTGCAGGAAGTGAAGGTACCAACAGCTGCAACACTTGTCTTACTCTCCCTGGCCTGGTGGTTATCGCTCTCGCTTCACACGGCGAGGGCCTGGGTTCGATTCCCAGCCAGAGTAGAAACATTGGACGTGCTTCTTTCCACCTGTTGTCTATGTTCCCCATCAGAAAAATTTGGTACCTGGGTGTTAGTCGACTGGTGTGGGTCGCATCCTGGGACACTGACCTAAGGAGGCCTGGTCACAGACTTGGCCGCGGGGGCGTTGACCCCCGGAACTCTCTCCAGGTAAATCCAGGTAAACCAACAGCTTCAAGAATCGTCTTCACATATACTGAAGACCTCGACCTCTGCTGGAGAGAATGTGTTGATTAGAAAGCAGAGTTGAAAGTAGTGAAAGAAGACGTCACACCCTGGTATATGTTGCTGGTGCTGCCTCTGCTGTTGGTGCTGCATCTGCTGCTGGTGCTGCATCTGCTGCTGGTGTTGCATCTGCTCGGTGCTGCATCTGATGGTGCTGCTACCTCTGCTGCTGCTACTTCTTCCTCTGCTGGTCCTGCCGCGTTTGCTGCTGCCGGCACCGGTGCTGTTGCTACTGCTTCTGCTGGTGCTACTGCTACTGCCTCTGCTGGTGCTGCTGCTACTGTCTCTGCTGGTGCTGGTGCTGGTGCTGGTGCTACTGCGTCTGCTGGTGCTACTGCCGGTACTGGTGGTGCTTCTACTGTCTCTGCTGGTGGTGCTGCTACTGCCTCTGCTGGTACTGATGATACTGCCTCTACTCGTGCTGCTGCCGGTACTAGTGCTGCTGCTTCTGCCCCTCTGTTGCTGCTCTGCTGTTTTACTGCCTCTGCTGGTACTGCTGCCAATACTGATTCTGCTACCGGTACTGGTACTGCCTTTGCTGGTGCTGTTGTTTCTTGCTCTGCTACCACTTCTGATGTACTCTCTGCTGCTCCTGCTGCCTCTGTTTCTGCTGTTCCTGCTCTTACCTCTGCTGCCTTCCACGCCATCCATCACCCATCTGCAATGGTACAATCAATATCTGAAGAAATGTATTATTATCATTCAGATTATTCAATAAATTTATATTTTCAAATTCAAATTCAAATTCAAAGTTTATTCTCTATAAGGATTACAATGCTGAGTTTACAGAAATTTGGTTATTGTTTGGTTTAACATGTAGTAAAATTGAGATTACAGAGTGTACCACTAGAACGCTTAGCATGGCTAGGCATTTCGGGCATACTTAGTTTTATTCTTAAATGTAAAATATTACAAATTATGAGGTAAGTTGGTATTATGGCTAAGCGACTAAATACTATTTTGTGAGTTTAGCAGTGTGAATGCTTTTGTTTTGGCACAGTATATAGTTTCAGTATTGGAGTATCACAGGATTCATTATATTAAGACTGAGATTAATATTTCTGTTTATGGTCAAATGAGTGTGCGAGTGTAAGTGTGAACCACCAGGTGGTATTCGTGAAGTTAGTTGACGGGGTGTATCAGGGAGATAAGATGTTTCTAATGGTAGTTTTGAAGGTGATGAATGTGTCTGCAGTTCTAGAGTTCTCAGGTAGAGTATTCCAGATTTTAGGGCCTTTGACATACATTGAATTTTTGTAAAGGTTTAGTCGGACACGGGGAATGTCGTAGAGATGTTTGTTTCTGGTGTTATGCCTGTGGGTTCTGTCACAACTATCAAGAAAGCGTTTAAGGTCAAGGTTGATATTAGAGTTTAAGGCCCTGTAGATATAGATTGCACAGTAGTAAGTGTGGATGTACTGAACTGGGAGTAAGTTTAGATCTTTGAAGAGTGGGGGGTGTGCTGCCAGGGATGGGATTTTAGTGATTATTCTTACTGCAGCTTTTTGTTGGGTTATTATTGGCTTTAGGTGTGTTGCTGCAGTTGATCCCCAAGCACAAATAGCATAGGTGAGGTATGGATAAATAAGTGAGTGGTATAGTGTGAGAAGGGCATTTTGCGGCACGTAGTATCGTATCTTGGAGAGGATCCCAACCGTTTTGGATACTTTTTTGGCTATATGCTGGATATGGGTGCTGAAATTCAGGTTATTGTCAAGGTATAAGCCTAAGAATTTTCCCCCATTATTTCTGGTAATTAGAGTGTTGTCAATCTTAATGTTAATTTGTGCATCTCCTGCTCTGCTACCAAACATAATATAGTAAGTTTTGTCAGTGTTAAGCGTAAGTTTGTTGGCTGTCATCCAAGTCGATATTTTAGTCAGCTCCTCATTCACAATGGTGTTAAGGGTGGCAAGATTAGGGTGAGAGATGACATAAGTCGTGTCATCAGCAAAGAGAATGGGTTTTAGGTGTTGGGATACGTTTGGTAGGTCATTGATGTATATGAGGAAGAGCAGGGGACCAAGGACACTTCCCTGCGGAACTCCAGTATCAAGTGGCCGTGTTGCTGATGCTGTGTCTTTAATGGTGACGTACTGATACCTATTAGTAATGTAAGATTTGAAATAAGCAAGCGCATGGCCTCTTATACCGTAGTGGTCAAGTTTGTGGAGTAGGATTTCGTGGTTTACTGTGTCAAAATCTTTTCTTAGGTCAATAAAAATTCCTAGTGGATATTCCTTATTTTCCAGTGCTGTGTAAAGCAGATCTAGCATTTTTATGATTGCATCATTAGTGCTTTTATTTTTCCTGAATCCAAACTGGCAGGGGTTGAGTATGTTTTGAGCCATTATAAATGAATACAGTCTCCTGTGCACAAGTTTCTCAAAGATTTTGGATAGCAATGGTAAGTTAGATATTGGCCTATAGTTGTTTAAGTCTGTAGGGTCACCACCTTTATGTATTGGTGTAACCCTTGCCATCTTGAGTAGTTTCAGGAATGTGCTAGTCTCTATTGACTTGTTAAAAAGTAATGAAATAGCATGCGAAAGGACATGGGCCGCTCGCTTGTACAGTAATGGTGGGACATGAGACAGATTCCCCGAGTTTTTTTTTAAGTGACTTTATGATCTCAATGACTTCCGTGGGCTCAGTTGGTGCAAGATAGAAGGAATTAGGGAAATTTCCATCTAGGTAGTCCCCGGCATGGGCATTGGTATGTGGGATTTTACTGGCGAGATTAGATCCTATGTTTGAGAAGAAGTCGTTTATCTTGTTAGCTGTGTCAGTGGGATGTAGTGGTGTTTCATTAGGTTTAGTTAGGACAATATTCTTGGTTTTTTCTCAGTTTGTGGGTCCCTAGAATCTGAGAGAGTGTTTTCCAGGTCTTTTTTATATCTCCTCTAGTGTCTGTGGATCTACTGGAGTAGTATAGTTTGTTTGGCTTTTTTTATTACTTTGGTGAGAGCTGATGAATAGTGTTTAAGAATATCTTTGTGTATTAAGCCCTGTCTATATTGCTTTTCATATTGGTGTTTCTTGTCAATGGATTTCAGAATGGTGCTGGTTAGCCATGGGCAACCAAGCCGTTTGTTTGTGATCTGTTTTGTTTTTATAGGACAATGTTTGTTGTATAGTCTAAGTAATTTGTTAAGAAAGATGTCTGTCCAGTCATCAATACCATTGGCCTTGGAGAATTCTGTAGGCCAATCAACAGTCTCTAGGTCAGCTGTGAACTTCCTTACTGAGGCCTCGTCATGGAGTCTAAATGAGACTTTGTTGTATTCAAGTGGTGGTTTACTAATGTTTGTCAGGAGGAAGGTAGTGTAGTGGTCTGTAGTGCTATCTGTGATTATCCCTGATTTAAGGGGGGCTAGTATATTGGTCCATATGTGGTCTATTATGGTTGCACTTGTCTCAGTGAGCCTGGTTGGTTTAGTTATTGTTGGGATGAGAAGTGTGTTGTTCATATTGTTGATGAAATCAGTTACAGGCTGATCATCTAGTAAGCCAAGGTTGATGTTGAAGTCTCCAGCTAAGAGAAGGTGGTGCTTATTCATTTGTCTGTTTGTTATTAGTGACTTTAATTTCTCACTGAAATTTGGGATGTTTGTTTGAGGTATCCGGTAAATGGCACCGAATTGTTATAGGCGTCTTAAGTTTTTACAGTAAAATTAGCAAAAATGTATTCCCCATATTCATCACTAAAGCAAGTGGTGCTAAGACAAGATAATTGGTTAGAGTAATAGATTGCAATACCACCCCCAACTTGGTTTGTTCTGCAGTTGTGAATTGCTGTGTATCCTGGTAGAGGGTAGATATCTATTGTGTCCTGCTTAAGCCAGGTCTCAGTAAGAATAATGCAGGAGAAGGGTGTCTTTAGTGATTCAAGGAGTGCTAGGAGGTCATCATAGTGTTTGCTTAAGGACCTGATGTTGTAGTTTAGTACTGATAGACTTTTAGCATTGTTTAGGATAGTGGTGGCTTGTGATGCTGTGTAATAAAGGCAGTTACTTTCCAATAGGTTTTGATTGGGTGTCAGATTATGGAGGTTTAGATCAGGGTCAACGTGATCAATCATCTTCTAGGTTTAAAATTATGGTTATTTATATCCTGTATTGTGTGTTGAGTTCTACTACTGATATCTGTAGTGGTTGGAAGTTTGGACAAGTATATAGCTAGAGTATTTTGGTCATGTAGGGTATAGTCACTACTACACATAATGAAGTTGATGTTGTCTGTGTGTTGGGCTAAGTATAATGGAAGATACAATACAGACCAGATAAACCTACTCTAAACCAGGATACATAGATGACCTGGACATTCACATAAGCCAGTGGAAGGCCTCGGTCAGATGACCAAAGGCTCCAGCTGAGGAGCATCAAATAACTAAGACCCCCGTCAGGAAGCACTTGTCCTGTTTCCTGACAAACCTTACCTAACCTAATTCACATCACCTTTCCTAAATAAAACCAAGTCTATCCTGAGAACTCTTAGCTCTGTTTAGTCAGTGATTCCACAGGAGGTCAATTGTAACATTGTTGGGCTACGTTACTATTGTTGCGAAGTAAAAGAATCAAACTCGGTGTCGCTGTTGTCCTCTAAAAAGAGAAGAGGAGAGAGACTCTTCGGGGATAACTTACATCATGTTGGGCGTTAACTAAAAAATAGAATATTTTTCTTAAAGATTATTCCTATTTTATTATTATTATTATTATTATTATTATTATTATTATTATTAGATTTAAAAACCCATCGAATATACGATGATACAGGTACTGAAAGTGTGGGTTATCAGTGGGGTTGTCAGTGGGGTTGTCAATGAGGTTATCAGTGGGGTTATTAATGAGGCTATCAGTGAGGTTATTAGTAAGGTTATAAGTGGGTTCATAAATGGGTTATTGGTGGGGTTTTCCTGCATGCTTATAGAATCTGCAATCGCGAATATTTAATCTTGCAGTGCAATACCATCATTAATAATTTCTTGCAACATAAGTCTTCTATTCATTTCGTCTTTACAGGTCGATGCGAAGGGCAGAGTGTTCTCCAAAACTCAAAAAATTAGCAACACGACACAACACCGACATATTCTTCCCACTAATAACGCGACCAACCAAATTTTCCCGACCAGCCGCTATAACGACGTCAAGACTGGCGAGTCACCTCCAAGTACCTGCAGCCATGACTCTACTGGAGGTGGCTTTTATGGTACTCTCTGCGGTGGGTGTGACAGTATACACTGGAGGGATTGGTATGGTGATACCGGCCAGTACACACTGGAGGGACTGGTATGGTGATAACGACCAGTACACACTGGAGGGACTGGTATGGTGATACCGACCAGTACACACTGGAGGGACTGGTATGGTGATACCGACCAGTACACACTGGAGGGACTGGTATGGTGATACCGACCAGTACACACTGGAGGGACTGGTATGGTGATACCGACCAGTACACACTGGAGGGACTGGTATGGTGATACCGACCAGTACACACTGGAGGGACTGGTATGGTGATACCGACCAGTACACACTGGAGGGACTGGTATGGTGATACCGACCAGTACACACTGGAGGGACTGGTATGGTGATACCGACCAGTACACACTGGAGGGACTGGTATGGTGATACCGACCAGTACACACTGGAGGGACTGGTATGGTGATACCGACCAGTACACACTGGAGGGTGTAATAAATGGTTTAAAACCGACAAAGTTGAAGATTGAGAGACTTATGCAACATATGGGAATCTTTATTGAAGAAACGTTTCGCCACACAGTGGCTTCATCAGTCCAATACAAAGCGGAAAGGTGTAAGGAGAGGAGGAGTTTGAGGTAATCAGTCCCTCAGCCTGGAGTCGTTGTGTTCAGTCCATCAATCTTGTAGAAAGTATAGCATAAGGCCGAAGACGTGGCTTATATACTGTAGTCAGATGAGGTGAAGCAGGAGGGGGCGGGGTCACAGTGGTACCATCCACTAGTGTAAGTAGGTTTTCGTCCAAGGTTGGACGAAGACCTACAGGAATTATGAAACTCCTTGGTCAATGAAGATAAAAGCTTCATCAGTTCCTTTGCTAATAAAGGTAAACATACCCTAGTGGTCGGTGACTTACAGGTAAAATATACAGTCAGTGCCACCTGAAACAGGGATAGGAAGGTGAGACAGAGGGTGTCTTTCCCTGGAGCTGATGTTGGTGACAGTCAAAAGGTTGGGTAATACGTCAGGTAATGAGAACATCCCATTGTCTGCCTCAGACAAGCATCATTAGTTAGGTATATCCCATCTATAGCTCTCATTGGGTTCAGGAGAGGAATCCCAGTCACATGTAGTATTTTACCTAAATAAGCTGGCAATGAATGGATGTCTAGGGTAATTGGTATTAGTTGCTGGCTCGACAAGTACTGTAAAAGAACTTGTAATCCCACTGATTGACAATTAGGAAAATTTCTATGGGAAACATGATATGTATAGAAGGGATGGGATATGTCTTTCTGGGGCAGAGGTGGTAGCATTAACTAAGCCAACTCTGTTGAGGGGGTCGATGCAAAATCTACCAGGATACTTCAGGGATATGTTCAACAAAAAATATTCTTCATCATAAAGTTAGTAATGAATGCAATGGAACTGGTCAACAGAGTGACTCCCTTAATATTTTCTACACTAATTGTAGGAGCATAAGAAATAAGATAGATGAGCTAAGATTAACTGCATGTGTAGGAAGCACTGATATTATTGCTATAACAGAGACCTGGTTCAACCTAAAAGATAGAGAAATGTTTTCTGTTTGCCACATAACTGTAAATTATTCCATGCCGATAGGGTCAGCAGGAAGGGTGGTGGAGTGACGATGTATATCTTTAGGTAGTGCACTCCACTCACATACTGAGTGTTCGTGGTTCGATCTCCTGCATGGGTGGAAACGTTGGGCATGTTTCCTTACACCTGCTTTCCCTGCTTACCTAGCAATAAACAGGTATCTGGGTGCTTATTGACTGTTGTGGCTCGCATCCTGGGGGAAGTAGTATGTCTTACATAGGTCTAAGCTTTGAAATAAGCTGAGGTAGGATAACAGCCCTTAGCATCTAAAACTAATCTGTGGAAAGAAAACAAAGACGAATCGATAATCACTGAGCCTATTTGCTACAGTTTCTCGAAGGCATGGAGAGCTAATTTTGGGGGTGATTTATAGACTCCCAAGCGAAAGAACACAGTAAATATTAAGGAACGAAATTACTAAGGCATCTAGGTACAAAAATGTTGTTTTAAGTAGAGGGAGAGTTTAACTTGAACTGAACTGACTGGAGTAATTTGACTTTCTAGATTGTTCCAGGATTGTTTTAAACAACAGTTTGTGACTGAACAAACTAGACGAAATTACCTGCTTAACTTTGCTCTTGCTAACATAGAATCTTTAATTAATAATGCTGAGTTTTAGTTGATTTTGTAGGTCAGAGGGATTATCTTGGTTGAGTCTACTGGTGTGACCTGACAAGCGATTATTTTGGTTGAGTCTACTGGTGTGACCTGACAAGCGATTATCTTGGTTGAATCTACTGGTGTGACCTGACAAGCGATTATCTTGGTTGAATCTACTGGTGTGACCTGACAAGCGATTATCTTGATTGAGTCTACTGGTGTGACCTGACAAGCGATTATCTTGGTTGAGTCTACTGGTGTGACCTGACAAGTGATTATCTTGGTTGAGTCTACTGGTGTGACCTGACAAGTGATTATCTTGGTTGAGTCTACTGGTGTGACCTGACAAGCGATTATCTTGGTTGAGTCTACTGGTGTGACCTGACAAGCGATTATCTTGGTTGAGTCTACTGGTGTGACCTGACAAGCGATTATCTTGGTTGAATCTACTGGTGTGACCTGACAAGTGATTATCTTGGTTGAGTCTACTGGTGTGACCTGACAAGCGATTATCTTGGTTGAGTCTACTGGTGTGACCTGACAAGCGATTATCTTGGTTGAGTCTACTGGTGTGACCTGACAAGCGATTATCTTGGTTGAGTCTACTGGTGTGACCTGACAAGCGATTATCTTGATTGAGTCTACTGGTGTGACCTGACAAGCGATTATCTTGGTTGAATCTACTGGTGTGACCTGACAAGCGATTATCTTGATTGAGTCTACTGGTGTGACCTGACAAGCGATTATCTTGGTTGAGTCTACTGGTGTGACCTGACAAGTGATTATCTTGGTTGAGTCTACTGGTGTGACCTGACAAGTGATTATCTTGGTTGAGTCTACTGGTGTGACCTGACAAGCGATTATCTTGGTTGAGTCTACTGGTGTGACCTGACAAGCGATTATCTTGGTTGAGTCTACTGGTGTGACCTGACAAGCGATTATCTTGGTTGAATCTACTGGTGTGACCTGACAAGTGATTATCTTGGTTGAGTCTACTGGTGTGACCTGACAAGCGATTATCTTGGTTGAGTCTACTGGTGTGACCTGACAAGCGATTATCTTGGTTGAGTCTACTGGTGTGACCTGACAAGCGATTATCTTGGTTGAGTCTACTGGTGTGACCTGACAAGCGATTATCTTGGTTGAGTCTACTGGTGTGACCTGACAAGCGATTATCTTAGTTGAGTCTACTGGTGTGACCTGACAAGTGATTATCTTGGTTGAGTCTACTGGTGTAACCTGACAAGCGATTATCTTGGTTGAGTCTACTGGTGTGACCTGACAAGCGATTATCTTGGTTGAGTCTACTGGTGTGACCTGACAAGCGATTATCTTGGTTGAGTCTACTGGTGTGACCTGACAAGTGATTATCTTGGTTGAGTCTACTGGTGTGACCTGACAAGCGATTATCTTGGTTGAGTCTACTGGTGTGACCTGACAAGTGATTATCCTGTTGGTCAGCTTGGTGGGGATGGTTGCCAACACAATATTTTTCAAAGCAAAGTAAGAGCTGTCCAGGCAATGTATGTTCCAAATAGCAAGATTAGATAAAAAAATGTCCCTCAATTAATAAACAACAGATTAAAGAGAGAGATTTTACAAGCATATCAGAAGAGGAAAGGGATACTTAATGAGCCAATATATTCAATCAAAAGGATTAAAAAGGATTAAGATAGACAAAAGAGATTATGAAGTTAAAGTTGTAAGGGAATCAAAGTCCAACCATAAGGTTTCTTTCATATTTACAGGAGTAAGATTAGGGGCAAGAAAGGCCAACTTTAAAGTAATTCGGGTCAGTTGACTGTCAGTGACAAATAAATACAATCCTTAACACTTAGTTCCCCTCAAATTTTACACAGTACAGTAATAGCAACATTTCATAAATAAATAATTATATTGGTCCAAACAAAAATAAACTATAGAAGTTCAGAGTTACTAGTGATATGTTTCTCAGACAAATAGACAGAGTAAAACCAAACAAATCTCTGGGTCCAGATGAACTGTTCACAAGGGTTGTCAAGGAATGTAAGGAGGTGGCCCGGTGGCCCGGTGGCTACAGCTCCCGCTTCACACACGGAGGGCCCGGGTTCGATTCCCGGCGGGTGGAAATTCCGACACGTTTCCTTACACCTATTGTCCTGTTCACCTAGCAGCAAATAGGTACCTGGGTGTTAGTCGACTGGTGTGGGTCGCATCCTGGGGGACAAGATTAAGGACCCCAATGGAAATAAGTTAGACAGTCCTCGATGACGCACTGACTTTCTTGGGTTATCCTGGGTGGCTAACCCTCCGGGGTTAAAAATCCGAACGAAATCTCTCTTAACTTAGCTAACTTATTGGCTAGTGTTTTCAACAGATCACTGCAAACAGGCGGAATGCCAGATAAATGGAAAATGGTAAATGTGACAGCTATCTACAAAACAGGAGACAGGATCTTAGCTTAGAATTATAGACCAGTTAACCTCCATTGTGGGAAAACCGATGGGATCAATAAATGCTGAACCTAATCGAAGCCACCTCGGAAAACATAAACTGATCAATGAATCTCAGCACAGTTTTTCGAATACGCTATTTTTTTTTTCACCGAGGTATTCGAGATGGTAGAGTATGATAATGAATATGATATTGTGTATATGGACTTCAGTGAGGCCTTTGATAGAATTTCACACTAGAGAATGCTGAAGAAACTAGAGGCACACGGTACTAGAGGGAGAAATATTTCCTGGACAGAGGCATGATTGGTCAACAGGCAGCAGAATTTGCATAAATGGGGTGAAATCAGAGTGGAGATGCATCACGAGTGGTGTTCCACTGGAATCAGTATTGAACACATGGTTGTTCACAGTATACATAAATGACATTGATGAAGGAATAAAGAGCGACATAAACAAGTTTGCCTATGACACCAAAATAGGCCATCAGATAAATTCTGATGAGGACACTAGAGCACAACAGGAAAGTCTGGTTGATACAATAATCACACACGTAGTAGATGCATTTTAATATAAAGAAATACAAAGAACTAAGCTTGGGAAAAGAGAATAAATAATACTGATCAAAATCACTCTATTTACGAAAAAGGAGTTCTGGTTAGCAGTAATCTAAAACCAATACAGCTAATAGCATTCTTGGCTTCATATCAGGAAGTATAAATAACAGGAGTCCTCAGAGAATGATGACGAAGTTGATCCCATGTATCAAATCTTTCTTACGAGGATAGACTGAGGGAACTTAATCCGCACACTCTGAGAAGGCACAGAATTAGAGGAGATATGACTGAATTGTACATATAGAAGACAAGAATGTATAAAGGGGATATTGATGCCAGAACCTTGCATAGCTTAGACAGGTACATGAGTGGGTGTAAGTTGAACATGCCTAGCATGGGCCAGTAGGCCTGCTGTAGGTGCTTCCTCTGTTTGTCCAGCAGTAAGTAGGTACTAGGTTGCTTGCCCAATGTTATGAGTTGCATCATGGGGAAGAGATGAAAGGAACCCCAAAGAAATAAGTTACATTGTTTAGCTTTCCTGAATAATTAAACGACAGGGGTTAATAATCTAAATAAAATCTCTCTTAGAAACATATGTTGTCCATCGGATGGCAAGGAAATCATAATATTTTGTTTCTATAGATACATAATTTCCTGTACATTGGCCTGTACATTGCAGAGTCACTTGTTTGCACAGAACTGCTTAATGCCTCAAATGACGTAGTGGAAGTTTTAGCAGTAAAGGTCGAGAACCAAAACCTAGTCATTGTGGTAGTCTACAAGCCTCCGGATGCAACATCCCAGCAATTCCAGGAACAGCTGTTAAAAATTGACCACTGTCTGGAAAATCTTCCAGCTCCTGCACCCAACATCTTGCTCCTGGGGGATTTCAACTTAAGGCACCTAAAATGGAGGAATATAGCAAATAATATTGTTGCAGTAATAACACCAGGAGGCAGCTCTGATGAAAACTCACACTCACACGAGCTTTTAAATCTCTGCACAAAATTCAATTTAAACCAGCAAATAATAGAGCCTACTAGACTGGAGAATACACTAGACCTCATATTCACTAACAATGATGATCTGATAAGAAATGTCACCATATCAAAAACAATATACTCAGATCACAACATAATTGAGGTTCAGACATGTATGCGAGGAGCCCCAGACCGACAAAATGAGACTAGTCACGAGGGAGCATTCACCAAATTCAACTTCAATAACAAAAACATAAAGTGGGACCAAGTAAACCAAGTCCTAACCGATATAAGCTGGGAAGATATACTAAGCAACACAGACCCAAACTTATGCCTAGAACAGATTAACTCGGTGGCACTCGATGTATGCACAAGGCTTATTCCTCTAAGAAAAAGGAGTAGATGTAAAATAGAAAGAGACAGGTGCTCCCTTTACAGGCGACGGAAAAGAATAACAGAGCGGCTAAAAGAGGTCAATATATCTGAAATGCGCAGGGAGACACTGGTCAGAGAAATAGCAAGCATCGAACTTAAGCTAAAAGAATCCTTTAGGAGTCAGGAATCGCGGGAAGAACTAAAAGCTATAAATGAAATCGAAAGAAACCCAAAGTATTTCTTCTCCTATGCCAAATCAAAATCGAGAACAACGCCCAGTATTGGGCCCCTACTTAAACAAGATGGGTCCTACACAGATGACAGCAAGGAAATGAGTGAGCTACTCAAGTCCCAATATGACTCAGTTTTTAGCAAGCCGCTAACCAGACTGAGAGTCGAAGATCAAAATGAATTTTTATGAGAGAGCCACAAAATTTGATTAACACAAGCCTATCCGATGTTATCCTGACGCCAAATGACTTCGAACAGGCGATAAATGACATGCCCATGCACTCTGCCCCAGGGCCAGACTCATGGAACTCTGTGTTCATCAAGAACTGCAATAAGCCCCTATCACGAGCCTTTTCCATCCTATGGAGAGGGAGCATGGACACGGGGGTCGTCCCTCAGTTACTAAAAACAACAGACATAGCCCCACTCCACAAAGGGGGCAGTAAAGCAACAGCAAAGAACTACAGACCAATAGCACTAACATCCCATATCATAAAAATCTTTGAAAGGGTCCTAAGAAGCAAGATCACCACCCATCTAGAAACCCATCAGTTACACAACCCAGGGCAACATGGGTTTAGAACAGGTCGCTCCTGTCTGTCTCAGCTACTGGATCACTACGACAAGGTCCTAAATGCACTAGAAGACAAAAAGAATGCAGATGTAATATATACAGACTTTGCAAAAGCCTTCGACAAGTGTGACCATGGCGTAATAGCGCACAAAATGCGCGCTAAAGGAATAACAGGAAAAGTCGGTCGATGGATCTATAATTTCCTCACTAACAGAACACAGAGAGTAGTCGTCAACAGAGTAAAGTCCGAGGCAGCTACGGTGAAAAGCTCTGTTCCACAAGGCACAGTACTAGCTCCCATCTTGTTCCTCATCCTCATATCCGACATAGACAAGGATGTCAGCCACAGCACCGTGTCTTCCTTTGCAGATGACACCCGAATCTGCATGACAGTGTGTTCCATCGCAGACACTGCAAGGCTCCAGGCGGACATCAACCAAATCTTTCAGTGGGCTGCAGAAAACAATATGAAGTTCAACGATGAGAAATTTCAATTACTCAGATATGGTAAACATGAGGAAAATAAATCTTCATCAGAGTACAAAACAAATTCTGGCCACGAAATAGAGCGAAACACCAACGTCAAAGACCTGGCAGTGATTATGTCGGAGGATCTCACCTTCAAGGACCATAACATTGTATCAATCGCATCTGCTAGAAAAATGACAGGATGGATAATGAGAACCTTCAAAACTAGGGAGGCCAAGCCCATGATGACACTCTTCAGGTCACTTGTTCTATCTAGGCTGGAATATTGCTGCACTCTAACAGCACCTTTCAAGGCAGGTGAAATTGCCGACCTAGAAAATGTACAGAGAACTTTCACGGCGCGCATAACGGAGATAAAACACCTCAATTACTGGGAGCGCTTGAGGTTTCTAAACCTGTATTCCCTGGAACGCAGGAGGGAGAGATACATGATTATATACACCTGGAAAATCCTAGAGGGACTAGTACCGAACTTGCACACGAAAATCACTCACTACGAAAGCAAAAGACTTGGCAGACGATGCACCATCCCCCCAATGAAAAGCAGGGGTGTCACTAGCACGTTAAGAGACCATACAATAAGTGTCAGGGGCCCGAGACTGTTCAACTGCCTCCCAGCACACATAAGGGGGATTACCAACAGACCCCTGGCAGTCTTCAAGCTGGCACTGGACAAGCACCTAAAGTCAGTTCCTGATCAGCCGGGCTGTGGCTCGTACGTTGGTTTGCGTGCAGCCAGCAGCAACAGCCTGGTTGATCAGGCGCTGATCCACCAGGAGGCCTGGTCACAGACCGGGCCGCGGGGGCGTTGACCCCCGAAACTCTCTCCAGGTAAACTCCAGGTAAACACAGAGAGTAGTCGTCAACAGAGTAAAGTCCGAGGCAGCTACGGTGAAAAGCTCTGTTCCACAAGGCACAGTACTCGCTCCCATCTTGTTCCTCATCCTCATATCCGACATAGACAAGGATGTCAGCCACACCACCGTGTCTTCCTTTGCAGATGGCACCCGAATCTGCATGACAGTGTCTTCCATTGCAGACACTGCAAGGCTCCAGGCGGACATCACCCAAATCTTTCAGTGGGCTGCAGAAAACAATATGAAGTTCAACGATGAGAAATTTCAGTTACTCAGATATGGTAAACACGAGGAAATTAAATCTTCATCAGAGTACAAAACAAATTCTGGCCACAAAATAGAGCGAAACACCAACGTCAAAGACCTGGGAGTGATCATGTCGGAGGATCTCACCTTCAAGGACCATAACATTGTATCAATCGCATCTGCTAGAAAAATGACAGGATGGATAATGAGAACCTTCAAAACTAGGGAGGCCAAGCCCATGATGACACTCTTCAGGTCACTTGTTCTATCTAGGCTGGAATATTGCTGCACACTAACAGCACCTTTCAAGGCAGGTGAAATTGCTGACCTAGAAAATGTACAGAGAACCTTCACGGCGCGCATAACGGAGATAAAACACCTCAATTACTGGGAGCACTTGAGGTTCCTAAACCTGTATTCCCTGGAATGCAGGAGGGAGAGATACATGATTATATACACCTGGAAAATCCTAGAGGGACTAGTACCGAACTTGCACTCGAAAATCACTCACTACGAAAGCAAAAGACTTGGCCGACGATGCAACATCCCCCCAATGAAAAGCAGGGGTGTCACTAGCACGTTAAGAGACCATACAATAAGTGTCAGGGGCCCGAGACTGTTCAACTGCCTCCCAGCACACATAAGGGGGATTACCAACAGACCCCTGGCAGTCTTCAAGCTGGCACTGGACAAGCACCTAAAGTCAGTTCCTGACCAGCCGGGCTGTGGCTCGTACGTTGGTTTGCGTGCAGCCAGCAGTAACAGCCTGGTTGATCAGGCTCTGATCCACCAGGAGGCCTGGTCACAGACCGGGCCGCGGGGGCGTTTACCCCCGGAACTCTCTTCAGGTAAACTCCAGGTAAACATGTACAAGTTATACAGTCCAAGCTAACATCAGTGACATACTACTATATGTGACCCACACCAGTCGACTGACATCCAGGTACCCATTTTATACTGATGGGTGAACAGGGACAGCAGGTGTCTTATGGAAACACGTCCCTAATATTTTCTAGCCGTGCCGGAGATTCGAACTCTGGACCTCAGTGTGTGAGCTGAGTGCACTAGCGATTGAGCGGCGGAAAAGCATTTGATTCTCTATCGTGCCAGGGTTCGATTCCCAAATAGGCCAAGTAGAAGTAGACAAGAATGTCTTTTGGAAAAAAATGAGTGCCTAGTGGAACATAATGTTGACAAGTTTCTCTGACGCAGTGACTGTTGTTATAAGCTCGTACACAAACTTTGAAATTTGCACCAAAAATAACTGCATCAGATACTAAGCTTGTTAAACTTAACGTTCAGCAATAAAATTCGGATTAAACTTACCCAACTTATCTTAAATCAATATAAATTTAGTCATTTTGACATCAAGACAAGAAACTGTGTATTAGTTGCGTAAGGTTCAAAATTATTTTCAAGATTATTGTAACAATGAATACCGGTTTGCCACCATTAATATATATATATATATATATATATATATATATATATATATATATATATATATATATATATATATATATATATATATATATATATATATGTCGTGCCGAATAAGTAAAACTTGTCAATTAGCAGGAACTCGTTTAAAATTAAGTTCTTTCTAAAATGATCTCTTATACGTTTAAAGATATATTTTTTTCGTTTATGTTAATGTAAAAATTAATAATTTTGTTCCAAAAGATCCTTAGAAAACTTTCCTAACCTTATTATAATAAGCGTAATTTAATTTATCCTAATCCAACTGAATATATTTTAGATAAGTTTACAATAATTAATACTAAACAAAAACAATGAAATATATATTTTTTTTCGTTAATTTAAGATGATCTTTGCGAAATTATTGCATGCACAAATTTTCGCTTGCCTTATTCAGCAAGAAGAGTGTTCACCTATATGTAGCTCTTAGGGACCTAGTTCAGGCTCCTGGCCCCCGCCTCTTGTTCTTCACTGGTCGTTACTAGGTTAACTCTCCCCTGGCTTCAAAACACTTATCATACCTCTTCTAAAGCTATGTATGGATCTTTCCTCTACCACTTCCTGACAAGTCTCAGGCCGAAGACTACTTCCTAACATCCTTGTGACTCATCTGAGTTTTCAACTTCGAGTTGTGTCCCCTTGTTTCTGAATCCCATCTCTGAAACATTCTGTCCTTGTCCACCTTGTCAATTCTCTGAGTGTACTCATCTAGTTGTGGTTGCAGGGGTCGATTCATAGCTCCTGGTCCTGCCTCTTCGCTGGTCACTACTAGGTCACTTCCTAGGCTATTCCACTTCCTGACAACTCTTTAACTGAAGAAATACTCCCTAACATCCCTGTGATTCATCTGAGTCATGAACTTCCAACTGTGTCCCCTTGTTGCTTTGTCCCATCTCTGGAACATCCTGTCTCTGTCCACCTTGTCGATTCCTCTTAGTATTTTATATGTCGTTATCATCCCCCCTATCTCTCTTTTCTTCCAGTGTCGTCAGGTCGATTTCCCTTAACCTCTTCTCGAAGAATATACCCCTTAGCTCGAGACTAGTCTTGTTGCAAACCTTTGCACTTTCTCTAGTTTCCTTACGTGTTTGGCTAGGTGTGGGTTCCATACTCCAATATAGCCCTAATGTACACGGTGTACACGGTCCTGAACAATTTCTTATAGAGATGTCGGAATGCTGTTCTTAGGTTTGCTAGGCGCCCGTATGCTGCAGTGTGTGTGTGTGTGTGTGTGTGTGTGTATACTCACCTAATTGTGGTTGCAGGGGTCGAGACTCAGCTCCTGGCCCCACCTCTTCACAGACCGCTACTAGGTCCTCTCTCCCCCTGCTCCATGAGCTTTATCATACCTCGTCTTAAAACTATGTATAGTTCCTGCCTCCACTACATCGCTTGCCAGACTACTCCATTTCCTAATTGCTCTATGACTGAAGAAATACTTCCTAACATCCCTTTGACTCATCTGTGTCTTCAGCTTCCAGTTGTGACCCCTTGTTTGTGTCCCATCTCTGGAACATCCTGTCTCTGTCCACCTTGTCTATTCCATGCAGTATTTTGTATGTCGTTATCATATCTCCCCTGACCCTCCTGTCCTCCAGTGTTGTCAGACCAATTTCCCTTAACCTTTCTTCATAGGACATTTCCCTTAGCTCTGGAACTAGCCTTGTTGACGTGTTTGACCAGGTGTGGGTTCCAAACTGGTGCTGCGCACTCCAGTATGGGCCTGACGTACACAGTGTATAAAGTCTTGAACGATTCCTTACTGAGGTACCGGAACGCTATTCTGAGGTTTGCCAAGTGCCCATATGCCGCAGCAGTTATCTGGTTAATGTGTACTTCTGTCGATGTACTTGGTATTATACTCACTCCTAGGTCTTTCTCCTTGAATGAGATTTGCAGCCTTTGGCCACCTAGCCTATACTCTGTCTGCGGTCTTCTTTGCCCTCCTCCGATCTTCATGACTTTGCATTTGGCGGGGTTAAATTCTAGGAGCCAGTTTCTGGACCACACATCCAGCCAGTCCAGGTCTCTTTGTAGACCTGTGAACCACTGCTGTGTGTGTTTGTGTGTGTGTGTGTGTGTGTGTGTGTGTGTGTGTGTGTGTGTGTGTGTGTGTGTGGATCATAATTCACAATTATTACATATAATTATAGCCTACTTACCGGAACTACTTTTGTTGTTGACTTCAATGTTTGCTGACAAGCGAGAAAGTCTTGAATGTAAGAACACTAGGTCATCAATACTGTGCTCATTGCCCCAGGATGACCCCAGGTCTTTAATTTTTCTCACAATCTTGCTGAAGTGGGCAGTGGGTGTAGTGGAAGCGGGTATGGCCAGAACCTTCCTGGCCACCGCTGCTAGGAGAGGCAGCATTGTAGAGTTATGCTGCCACCACAGTAACAAGTTGTCAGAGTCAGTATAGTCCTTCATAATAGTGTAGAGCAGGATCTCTCGCTCTGCAACACTCTCCTCGTCTTGGTGTTGCTCCTCGTCCTCCAGGTATGACAGGGGACTGCTCTCCTGTTTAGCTTTCTTCCTACGTGGTTCACTGATCTCAATATAAGCCTGAGCTAAACGTTTAACTTCCTTACGCACTAACTCTCTGTCTTCTTGGGATATTGTTCGTAGGCTGTTCATACGCGGGTTAAAAAATACGGCAACTTTGTGAAGTAGGTGAAGATCTTCATTCTGGTCAAGGGTTCGCATCATTGCCTCTTTCAGTATGACCAAGGCACCAGTATCACCATCACTGCAGGCACAAGTATCACGGAGATGAACCAACCAAGGCACCACCTTGTGCAGTGTAGCCACCTCACAACATTCCATGTCTTCAACAGCAGTCTTGAATGGGCTCAATAGAGTAATAAGATGGCGCATTTGTCCCTCACTCTCCGTGCTGAGAGACTCTCTCAGTCTCTGCTCTTGTATCACAGTCAACAACTCGCTGCGTGCTCTACATACCCTCTCTACCATCTTCAAAGTATCTCTCCAATCAGTCTCACTGTTGACGAGATCCATTTCCAACAGTTTTGACACCTTCATATTTTCTCTGTTAATAAGCCGGATAATTTCTCTGAATTTTTCTAAATTTATTGAAATTTCTTTTGCGGTTTGATTATCTTGTTTAAGTAACTGGTTGACTGATTGGTTTATCATATATGAAAAACTCTTGATCATAGTCGCCTCTTTCCACTTAGCATTTAATGGACTCTCACCACTTGTTATGAGCGTCATTCTCTCTGGCGTTGTTTCAAAACCAAATTTTCCTAGGAAACGTAACACCTCGTCTTTCATTTTCGTCGGGGCATCACCACTGAAATCACACACTCCGAGAAAGTCTGTTCCCACACTACAGTCTTTAACATAGTGCACTGTGAGTGCGATGAGGTGCGAGTGCCTGTCAGCAGTAAGTGTGTGCAGGGTGACGGCTGAGCCGTGGAGGAGACGTGGGCACAAAGCTGCCCTTAGCTTGAGCCTCTCCTCTCCTGCCCGAGCACAAACCCGCTTGGCTACGGTTGCTGTTGAAGGCAGCACTGAGTCTACTTCAAATTTACCATGCATAGCTCCACAATCCACCATGAACTGTGCTAGCTTTCTGAAACCATTACCAGTGAGACACTGGTATGATAACATATCATTGGCGACATACTCGGCACATATATCAGTAGTACGTGTGAATATATCCCATTCCTCATTATTACGCGACTCTTCCAGTACTTCTTCCTTAACGTGCACTTCAGGGATCATCATAGCGTGAGCTGGGAGCACACCAGCAGCTGAACAAGTTCTTAGGTGACTGATGAGTGACGAGGTACCAGAGATGTGTGGGTCATGTCTGAGTACATCCATACAGTACATACAACCAGCGTAACCTACCAGGTTACCCTGCTCATCTAGGACCATCCTGAAGTGCTCCCACACCTTGGATCTTCCACGTCTGTCTGTAGTCAGCCTGTACACTCCGCTACGTAGCTTCTCCCGCACATACCTCCGCAATTCTGTAAGATTGCTTTCCAATTTGGTGTCGAGGATTGTGGCTGGTGACAACTTCTCACTAACACTATTGTTACCATTGTACTGCACGGGTAGTACTGTTTCCATGGTAAATGTGGCGAGCGTCCCTAGCTCGGTGGTAGGGCGTTCGACTCACAACCGAAAGGAGCAGGGTTTGGTCCCCTGGCGGGGTGGACCGGTCAAGTAGGCTGACACCTGCTCACCTAGCAGTGAAAATAGATGGCTAGGTGTTAGTAGGAAGGCATCTTAGGAGAGAGGACATACGGACGCCAGCTACAGTCATTCACACTACTTGGTTTTCTAGCGATATTAACCCTCCTGGGTTAATAATATAATAAAAGTGTTGTTGAAAACAGTAAAGCCAGCACTCCCGCTCACCCCAGCTGGTACTGAGGCTTCACCAGAGGTAGTGGCGGCAGGACCGCAGCCAAATCAATGGCTGTGGTCACCCGCTTGCAACCGCTCTGGAGGTATTCATTGGACACCGCGTCCCTCTGGTTAGCATGAGGGATTGTGATTGGCCAGCGGGGAGTACCCGCACACCGGGGACTGACTTCCCAAAAAGGTTGGGCGGCGCCTTGGCGGAGGTGGGGAGTTGGGGGAGATAGAGGAGGGGATGAACCGCCCTGGTGTGGCTAGCTAGAGCAGCGGTTACCACCTGCCAATAATACTCCCCTACACTGCATCATTCACTAATAACTGCACTAGTGAAGGTTTACTTCGATCATACAACATAAACTTTATTTTCCGAAGTTTTACCGTACTGAACGAAACTCAACGAAACTGACAGTCAAAAACCAACAGTTTCAGAGATGAGGAGAACACCGCTTCATCTCCTCTAACCAACAACTTGACACATACTCTTGCGGGTCATGACAAAATAAAAACAACGCATGGAAACAAATAAATAATTGGCCAGTCTCAATTAAGGACACCA
This sequence comes from Cherax quadricarinatus, assembly GCF_026875155.1. Taxonomy (NCBI): domain Eukaryota; kingdom Metazoa; phylum Arthropoda; class Malacostraca; order Decapoda; family Parastacidae; genus Cherax; species Cherax quadricarinatus. Next base: position 32,935,184 of record NC_069442.1, read on the forward strand.
GTAGCAGCAGCACTAACACCACCAGCAACACCACCACCACCAGCAACACCACCAGCAACACCACCAGCAACACCACCACCACCACCAACACCACCAGCAACACCACCAACAACACCACCAGCAACACCACCACACAGAACACCACCACCACCAGCAACACCCACCACCACCACAACAACCACCACCACCACACCACCACAGCAACACCACCACCAGCAACACACCACCAGCAACCACCACCACCAGCAACACCACCACCATCCAGCAACACCACACCACCAGCAACACCACCACCACCAGCAACATCCACACCAGCAACACCACCACCCAGCAACACCACACCACAGCCACACCAACGACCACCACCAGCAACACACCACAACAACCAGCCACACCAAAGCAACCACCACCACACACCACAACACACCACCACCACCCAGCAACACCACCACCACCAGCAACACACCACCACCACCACCACCACAACACACCACCACCAGCAACACCACCACCACCAGCAACACCACCACCACCAGCAACACCACCACCACCAGCAACCCCCACCACACACACCACCACACCAGCAACACCACCACCACCAGCAACACACCACCACCACAAACCACCACCACCACCACCACACCACCAGCAACACCACCACCACCAGCAACACCACCACCACAGCAACACCACCACCACCAGCAACACCCCCACCACCCCAGCAACACCACCACCACCAGCAACACCACCCGCAACCCACCACCACCCGCAACACCACACACCACCACACCAGCAACACCACCACCACCAGCAACACACCACCACCACCCACCACAACAACCACCACAAACAACCACCAGCAACAACCCAACCACCAGCAACACACCACCACAGCACACCACCACCACCAGCAACCACCACCACCAGCAAACACCACACCACCACCACAACACACACCAGCAACACCACCACCACCAGCAACACCACCCACCAGCACACCACCACACCACAACACCCACCACAGCAACACCACCACCACCAGCAACACCACCACCACCAGCACACCACCACCACAGCAACACCACCACCACCAGCAACACCACCACCACCAGCAACACCACCACCACAGCACCACCACCACCACAACACCACCACCACCAGCAACACCACCACCACCAGCAACACCACCACCAAACAGCACCACCACCACACACACCACCACAAACACCACCACCACCAGCAACACCACCACCACCAGCAACACCACCACCACCAGCAACACCACCACCACCAGCAACACCACACCACACAACACCCCACCACCAGCAACACTCACACCACCACAACATCACCACCAAGCAACACCACCACCACCAGCAACACCACCACCACCAGCAACACCACCACCACCAGCAACACCACCACCACCAGCAACACCACCACCACCAGCAACACCACCACCACCAGCAACACACCACCACCCCCCCGCAACACCACCACCACCAGCAACACCACCACCACCAGCAACACCACCACCACCAGCAACACACCACCATCCAGCAAACCAAACCACCACCACCAGCAACACCACCACCACCAGCAACACCACCACCACCAGCAACACCACCACCACCAGCAACACCACCACCACCAGCAACACCACCACCACCAGCAACACCACCACCATCAGCAACAACCACCACCACCAGCAACACCACCACCACCAGCAACACCACCACCACCAGCAACACCACCACCACCAGCAACTCACCACCACCAGCAACACCACCACCACAGCAACACCACCACCACCAGCAACACCACCACCACCAGCAACACCACCACACAACACCACCAGCAACCACAACACCACCACCACCAGCAACACCACCACCACCAGCAACACCACCACCACCACAACACCACCACCATCCAGCAACACCACCACCACCAGCAACACCACCACCACCAGCAACACCACCACCACCAGCAACACCACCACCACCAGCAACACCACCACTAACAACACCAGCAACACTACCACCACCACCACCAGCAACACCAGTACACCACCAGCAGCACCAGCACCACCAGCACTAACACCACCAGCAACACCACCACCACCAGCAACACCAGTACCACCACCAGCAGCACCAGCACCAGCAACACCAGCACTAACACCACCAGCAACACCACCACCACCAGCAACACCAGTACCACCACCAGCAGCACCAGCACCAGCAACACCAGCACTAACACCACCAGCAACACCACCACCACCAGCAACACCAGTACCACCACCAGCAGCACCAGCACCACCAGCACTAACACCACCAGCAACACCACCACCACCAGCAACACCAGTACCACCACCAGCAGCACCAGCACCACCAGCACTAACACCACCAGCAACACCACCACCACCAGCAACACCAGTACCACCACCAGCAGCACCAGCACCAGCACCACCAGCACTAACACCACCAGCAACACTACCACCACAAGCAACACCAGTACCACCAGTACCACCACCAGCACCACCAGTTACCATGTTCAACTAGCAGTAACAATCACATTATACATAGTATAATGTATTGTGTTGTAAAGCAATATAATGTACTATGTAATACAAAACAGCATAATTTACTATATAATACAACACAGTATAAGATACCTTATAAACCATTAGGATACCAAAATATTTACTTATTTTCTGATTATATGTTGTAAAAGTTATTATTATTAATTAAAGTACAGGAAAGACTGTGCTATAACTTAAATTGCCAGGCATACCATCTAAAGGGAACAAAAAGATACAAAACATCCAGGCCATGGGAAAACCTGGGTAGCCACAGCCACTCAAGAGGGAGAGGTTTTTTAGTGCCAGGAAGGAAAAAAAAACTGGCAGGAAATGGCAGAAATCGTACACCAAATCCAGTCATTCCTGGAGTGGAACCACAGTCGATGGCCTCCACTCCAAACCAACAGATACAGATACTAATGCCGGAAAAAAAATCCCCCCCCAAGACCAACAATACCACCAGTCCGATAACATTCTTCTTTGCAAATATACAGGGTCTAAAGCCAGCAACAAACAACAAAATACCTTTCATCCATGGACTGCTTGCAGAGGCAAAGGCAATGTTCACGGCTTTCACTGAGACCCACATAAAGGATCACTTGGACAACGAAATATGGATCCCAGGTTACAACCTATACAGATGTGACAGAGTGAACAGGTAAAAGGGGGGGGGGGGTTGGCCTGTACATTGCAGAGTCACTTGTTTGCACAGAACTGCTAAATGCCTCAAATGATGTAGTGGAAGTTTTAGCAGTAAAGGTCGAGAACCAAAACCTAGTCATTGTGGTAGTCTACAAGCCTCCAGATGCAACATCCCAGCAGTTCCAGAACAGCTGTTAAAAATTGACCACTGTCTGGAAAACCTTCCAGCTCCTGCACCCAACATCTTGCTCCTGGGGGATTTCAACTTAAGGCACCTAAAATGGAGGAATATAGCAAATAATATTGTTGCAGTAATAACACCAGGAGGCAGCTCTGATGAAAACTCACACTCACACAAGCTTTTAAATCTCTGCACAAAATTCAATTTAAACCAGCAAATAATAGAGCCTACTAGACTGGAGAATACACTAGACCTCATCTTCACTAACAATGATGATCTGATAAGAAATGTCACCATATCAAAAACAATATACTCAGATCACAACATAATTGAGGTTCACTCATGTATGCGCGGAGCCCCAGACCGACATAATGAGATTAGTCACGAGGGAGCATTCACCAAATTCAACTTCAATAACAAAAACATAAAGTGGGACCAAGTAAACCAAGACCTAACCGATATAAGCTGGGAAGATATACTAAGCAACACAGACCCCAACTTATGCCTAGAACAGATTAACTCGGTGGCACTCGATGTATGCAGAAGGCTTATTCCTCTAAGAAAAAGGAGGAGTAGATGTAAAACAGAAAGAGACAGGCGCTCCCTTTACAGGCGACAGAAAAGAATAACAGAGCGGCTAAAAGAGGTCAATATATCTGAAATGCGTAGGGAGACACTGGTCAGAGAAATAGCAAGCATCGAACTTAAGCTAAAAGAATCCTTTAGGAGTCAGGAATCGCGGGAAGAACTAAAAGCCATAAATGAAATCGAAAGAAACCCAAAGTATTTCTTCTCCTATGCCAAATCAAAATCGAGAACAACGTCCAGTATTGGGCCCCTACTTAAACAAGATGGGTCCTACACAGATGACAGCAAGGAAATGAGTGAGCTACTCAAGTCCAATATGACTCAGTTTTTAGCGAGCCGCTAACCAGACTGAGAGTCGAAGATCAAAATGAATTTTTTATGAGAGAGCCACAAAATTTGATTAACACAAGCCTATCCGATGTTATCCTGACGCCAAATGACTTCGAACAGGCGATAAATGACATGCCCATGCACTCTGCCCCAGGGCCAGACTCATGGAACTCTGTGTTTCATCAAGAACTGCAAGAAGGCCCTATCACGAGCCTTTTCCATCCTATGGAGAGGGAGCATGGACATGGGGGTCGTCCCACAGTTACTAAAAACAACAGACATAGCCCCACTCCACAAAGGGGGCAGTAAAGCAACAGCAAAGAACTACAGACCAATAGCACTAACATCCCATATCATAAAAATCTTTGAAAGGGTCCTAAGAAGCAAGATCACCACCCATCTAGAAACCCATCAGTTACACAACCCAGGGCAACATGGGTTTAGAACAGGTCGCTCCTGTCTGTCAACTATTGGATAACTACGACAAGGTCCTAAATGCACTAGAAGACAAAAAGAATGCAGATGTAATATATACAGACTTTGCAGAAGCCTTCGACAAGTGTGACCATGGCGTAATAGCGCACAAAATGCGTGCTAAAGGAATAACAGGAAAAGTCGGTCGATGGATCTATAATTTCCTCACTAACAGAACACAGAGAGTAGTCGTCAACAGAGTAAAGTCCGAGGCAGCTACGGTGAAAAGCTCTGTTCCACAAGGTACAGTACTCATTCCCATCTTGTTCCTCATCCTCCTATCCGACATAGACAAGGATGTCAGCCACAGCACCGTGTCTTCCTTTGCAGATGACACCCGAATCTGCATGACAGTGTCTTCCATTGCAGACACTGCAAAGCTCCAGGCGGACATCAACCAAATCTTTCAGTGGGCTGCAGAAAACAATATGAAGTTCAACGATGAGAAATTTCAATTACTCAGATATGGTAAACATGAGGAAATTAAATCTTCATCAGAGTACAAAACAAATTCTGGCCACAAAATAGAGCGAAACACCAACGTCAAAGACCTGGGAGTGATCATGTCGGAGGATCTCACCTTCAAGGACCATAACATTGTATCAATTGCATCTGCTAGAAAAATGACAGGATGGATGATGAGAACCTTCAAAACTAGGGAGGCAAAGCCCATGATGACACTCTTCAGGTCACTTGTTCTATCTAGGCTGGAATATTGCTGCACACTAACAGCACCTTTCAAGGCAGGTGAAATTGCCGACCTAGAAAATGTACAGAGAACTTTCACGGCGCGCATAACGGAGATAAAACACCTCAATTATTGGGAGCGCTTGAGGTTCCTAAACCTGTATTCCCTGGAACGCAGGAGGGAGAGATACATGATTATATACACCTGGAAAATCCTAGAGGGACTAGTACCGAACTTGCACACGAAAATCACTCACTACGAAAGCAAAAGACTTGGCAGACGATGCACCATCCCCCAAATGAAAAGCAGGGGTGTCACTAGCACGTTAAGAGACCATACAATAAGTGTCAGGGGCCCAAGACTGTTCAACTGCCTCCCAGCACACATAAGGGGGATTACCAACAGACCCCTGGCAGTCTTCAAGCTGGCACTGGACAAGCACATAAAGTCAGTTCCGGATCAGCCGGGCTGTGGCTCGTACGTTGGTTTGCGTGCGGCCAGCAGCAACAGCCTGGTTGATCAGGCTCTGATCCACCAGGAGGCCTGGTCACAGACCGGGCCGCGGGGGCGTTGACCTCCGGAACTCTCTCCAGGTAAACTCCAGGTAAAGATTAGCCGGTATTCTCCCGGCCCGGGCCTTTTCCAAGTGGTAGCCCGGCCTTGGCTCCCTCTTTAGGGAGTGTCTGAGACCTAAGTCTCCCATGGGAGGATGCACATGTACCTCCTTATCTTTGGGACCAAGTATATGTATATATATATAAGGATTTCGCAAGAACAGGCGAAATATACACAAACACTGATCTCTGGCTGAAGGGGAGACTCGAGCCTACGAACCTTAGAACAAGGTACGCAGTGCTATACCAAGCTACCCACACTGGACAATACCTTGGCGTGTAGCTAGTGCTACACGCCTTGGATCAACGTGTAGCGCTAGCTGCACGCCAAGGTATTGTCCAGTGTGGGTAGATTGATATAGCACTGTGTACCTTGTTCTAAGGTTCGTAGGTTCGAGTCTCCTTCAGCCAGAGATCAGTGTTTGTGTATATTTCGCCTGCTCTTGCGAATTCCTTGCATTGTTAAAATTCTCTAGTAAGGCTGATGCATGCAGGGGATGAGATGAAAAGCTGTAAGCCTTCTCCCTGAAAGCTGGCTGCCTTGGATCAACGTGTAGCGCTAGCTACACACCAAGGTATTGTCCAGTGTGGGTAGATTGGTATAGCACTGCATACCTTGTTCTAAGGTTCATAGGTTCGAGTCTCCTTCAGCCAGAGATCAGTGTTATATATATATATATATATATATATATATATATATATATATATTTATATATATATATATATATATATATATATATATATGGCAAGGAGGAATAACATCTTGTAGGAGTGAGGAAGAGCCAGTTGTGAGTGTGGGGGGAAGCTCGTGAGGCAGTAGGTAAAATGAAACGGGGTAAGGCAGCAGGGATTGATGGGATAAAGATAGAAATGTTAAAAGCAGGTGGGGATATAGTTTTAGAGTGGTTGGTGCTATTATTTAATAAATGTATGGAAGAGGGTTAGGTACCTAGGGATTGGCAGAGAGCATGCATAGTTCCTTTGTATAAAGGCAAAGGGGACAAAAGAGAGTGCAAAAATTATAGGGGGATAAGTCTGTTGAGTATACCTGGTAAAGTGTATGGTAGAGTTACTATTGAAAGAATTAAAAGTAAGATGGAGAATAGGATAGCAGATGAACAAGGAGGCTTTAGGAAAGGTAGGGGGTGTGTGGACCAGGTGTTTACAGTGAAACATATAAGTGAACAGTATTTAGATAAGGCTAAAGAGGTTTTTGTGGCATTTATGGATTTGGAAAAGGCGTATGACAGGGTGGATAGGGGGGCAATGTGGCAGATGTTGCAAGTGTATGGTGTAGGAGGTAGGTTACTGAAAGCAGTGAAGAGTTTTTACGAGGATAGTGAGGCTCAAGTTAGAGTATGTAGGAAAGTGGGAGATTATTTCCCAGTAAAAGTAGGACTTAGACAAGGATGTGTGATGTCACCGTGGTTGTTTAATATATTTATAGATGGGGTTGTAAGAGAAGTAAATGCGAGGGTCTTGGCAAGAGGCGTGGAGTTAAAAGATAAAGAATCACACATAAAGTGAGAGTTGTCACAGTTGCTCTTTGCTGATGACACTGTGCTCTTGGGAGATTCTGAAGAGAAGTTGCAGAGATTGGTGGATGAATTTGGTAGGGTATGCAATCAATCAATCAAGTTTATTCTCTATAACAATTACAATACGGGGTTTTCAGATTTGGGATTTTTTTTTTATATTTTTTTAAAACATTTCAGTACATGGAATAATAAATAACACAGAAAACAAACCATCAAGGGATATACTATATAAAATACATTGGTAGGACAAACTTATCTAACCTTGACAATATTATTAATTTATATATAGTATATAAGATATATACATACATACAATGTACACATATATACATACATACATATACACATATTTATATATATATATACGTATGTATATATATATATATATATATATATATATATATATATATATATATATATATATTATATATATATATATATATATATATATATATATATATATATATATATATATATATATATATATATATATATATATATATATATATATTGTAATCGTTATAGAGAATAAACTTGATTGTATATCAAAAAGTTTCCAGCACAACTATTATTAATTTAAGTTTCAATAACGAGTTTTGGTCGAAAGTAAAAAAATTAAAAAGTTACAAAACACAAGTAGTAAAAATTATGATAAAATTTTAATACAAATTTATATATAAATTAAATTCTTGTTGGGCCTAAAAATTCTTTAATACATATTTTAAAAATTAACATAACAGACTTATATCTCAAGAAAAAATAGATTTATTTCTATTTTTAGAAAATTTTCTCAAGAAATATTTTACTATCCTATTTTACCTGGATATATAATATTTCTGTAATCATTTTGTTATAATATAAATTATGTTGTGATATACTACATTGTTCAATACATGTAATAAAGGAAGAGATTTTTATCTTAACAAAAAATGAAAATATCTTCAATATACATAATTTATAATTCAGTTTTGTTCTCAACTTTGTCACAGTTTTGTTATGTGGGTTTGAAATTTTTTTTTTTCCCTTCATTCTATGTTAGTGTTAAAATATCAATATATGATTACCAAAAATATTCTGCCTCAGCAATAAATTTTATGTATATAATACATAAATAGGTAGGTCAAACATATCTAAACTTGACAATATTATTAATAACCAATACTAATACTCAGCAACACAGATCGACACCATGCCTAACCCTTCTAGGGTAGGGTAGGTGCCTGAGTCCGAGCCTTTAGCTCATAAGACTGTCATTCCCATTAGTCCCCTTGGGGCGGGGATGGCAGACCAGAGAGGCCTAGCTTGTGACTAGGCCTGGGGACAGTTGGTCCCAAAGATGAGGAGGTACTTGTGCCTCCTCCCATGGGAGACTTAGGTCTCAGACACTCCCTAAAGAGGGAGCCAAGGCCGGGCCACCACTTGGAAAAGGCCTGGGCCGGGAGAATACCGGCGAATCTTTACCTTTACCTGGATCAGCAACACAACCAAAAATTAAACTATAATCACCTGTAAATAACTACAATATATACCGAACTTCTTTTTTTATATTTTATTTAAAACAATGCAATACAAGGTGGTATAAATATATTAAAAAGGTACACGGAAACAGATTTTTTTTTTATATTTTATTTAAAATTCAGGTACAAAATATATGGGTACATAATCAATATGTAACAAGATACAGGCAGTGAACAATAATCAACTGTGACTACACAGTACTGAAGAAGCACATATACAATGACATCAGAACTGGCTGCTGCACTCAAATCAAACACTGCTTATACGTACTGCGCTTCATGTGAAAAGATGGTCATATAAAAAACGATAGATACCTACCCAGTAATGCTTACACTCCCCCCCCCCCGTGAAAACGTGCCACTTTCACCTTAGTATACACATCATTTGCTGCCTGACCACGGTAGAGTGCGGTTGTGCTCTGCACCCCTCTTCTGTTTTCAGGCGAGCTACCTTGTCCCAACATGGCGCTGAGTGTGTGGAGGCGCGTAAATACCATCGGTATAGAGCTGCTTCGTGGGGCGATTTCACCCTCTTCAGCGCAGGTGTTACTCCCAACAATCATTAGGGAGAACTATGGTATTCAGGACGATGAGGTGTGTGGTGTTGCCCTAAATGGGGCATACAGAATCTTCGTCAAACTGAATTCCACGTCCGTGTACGAGTCTTTGGTGACAAGATTCCAAGACGTGAGTCTTGACACTACTCCAGCTGTGAAGGTGCGTTTGATCGATGTATCTCGACACTTTACGTGGGTTAAGATTCGTAATGTCCCATTTGAGGCAGATGAGGCTGACATCAGGAGTGTTTTTGAGGCATATGGGACCGTACATCTGGCACAACAGGGCAAGTGGACGGCTGGTGCTTACATGGGCCGTCTGGAGGGAACCTTTTCCCTGAAGATGACTCTGAGACATCCCATACAGTCTTACGTCGTGTTGGAGGACTTCAGGACGCAAGTTATGGTATTGTATGCCAGACAAAGACGTATGTGCAGGGGCGTATGACCATATGGCTGCAGCATGTGTGAAGCTGAGGAGAGCGCCTGCACAAACTGGTGAAGCACCAGTTACCAGCGTGGTAGCTGTTGTTGAGAGCCCCATGCGAAAGCAAGGGCTTGGGCGCTTGTGGAGTGAAATGGTGGAGGATCCCACAGAGGAGACTGGTGTGTGTGAGGTAAGCTTTGACATAACAGGATCTGTTACTATGCAAGGGAAAAGTGCAGAAGTGCAAGTGCAGGAGGAGGTACAGGCTCTCGAGGAAGAGCTTCATGAAGGGTTGAGGACATTGACGCCGCCTGCAGAGGATGTTGTTCCTGAGCTGGTGAGAGGCACGGTGTTGCCTGTAGAGGAATGTAATGATAAAAACCATAGCAGGGTTGACGGACCAACTAGTAAGCGTGAAATGTCGCCGTGTGCTGTGGAACGAGGCGTGGTGGAGGTTGAGGTACATCGTGAGGGAACCTCAGAAGATAACATGGAAGTGGAGGGCATCACGAGGAAGAGAGCGGCGGCGTCAGACTCAGATGACTGTGTCAATGGTCCAAGTCGGACCGAAACGTCGTCGTAAGCTTCTCTCTTTTATGTGCGGGTTATTTGTGTATCGTTCCAGTCACGGTATTGTGCCTTTTTTTGTTATTTGTTACTCAGATGATGTCCTGACGCCGGTGCAGAGGTCTGGGAGGAAGGAAGAGCACTGTCGAGATAGTCAGGATAAGAGGCATCGCAAGAAAGGGGGGGGGGGGTTGATGGTGTGAAGCCTTGTGCTGGCTCTGGGGCAGGAGACCCTGGGATGAATGAAGAGAGGAGGAAGGGTTGGAAACTATAAAGAGGCCTTAGGTGTATGACTGTGAACGTAAATAGACTGTGTAATAGTGTGAAGAGGGAATGGTTTCGAATGTTTCTGTGTAAATATAGGGTGGATGTAGTGTTCCTGCAAGAACACAATTTCAAGGAGGGAAGAGAGCTCGAGGTGGCGGGGTTTCAGGTCATGACTCTGCCATCTGCACGTCTGAAAGGTGGTGTGGGTATAATGATCAGGGAGGCGAGCCCGTTTGTGTTGCTAAGAAGTGAGGGGGGAGGGGGGGAGAGTATTGCACGTGGACAGGTGGTGGATGGGGAAGAGGGTAACCTTTGTAAGTGTGTATGCACCAGCAGAAAATGATGTGAGAGTAAAAAGGGATTTTGTATGTGAAGAACTAGTTTTCTTCTTACGTGGTTTACCTGCAGTGGCCATCATTGGTTAGATTTTAGATTTTGCCACCGAAGTGGCTAGTTTATTGTGCACCCCATATCCATCCTGTGGACGGTAGCGCGAGAGCATGTGGATACACAAAAGGCCTAGGAACTAGGCCCCAAAGGGTTAACAGGAATACATATGGATTTATATCTACATATCTATAGTTCACTTATTTGTTACAAGCAAATTTAGGAAATTTGCTTAGTATATCTGGTATCTTATTTTCATTAATAAGATATCTTGACATGTCACATAGGTTATTATACTGTCTGTCTCTGTATTCCTCAATAAGTGGACAATTAAGCACATAGTGTTCAAGAGAGTGACCATATGCCTGATCACATAATTTACATTTAGTTTGATCATCATCTGTGTGTCTCCCAAACTGCCAGAAGTACTTGTAACCAAGCCTAAGCCTGGCCACTACAACATCAGTCAGTCTGTTCACATTGCAAGTTGCTCCATAAACATACTTATCTACGTTCATGTTATCATAGTGGGTTATAGATCTACTCAGGCTTCTAACTGCATTCCTATAACAATCATCCTCATTATTTACTTCTCTCCTAATATTATTCCTAATGCTAGACACAGTTATACCAAAGTTATATTCTACGTTCTCCTTCTGGATACTCTTCTTGGCTAACATATCAACTTTATCATGAAGGAGTAATCCAATGTGTGATGGGATCCATAGCAATTGTACATTAATTCCTTTGTCCCTAATTTTTGAGTATCTATACCTGGTTTCCCCAATGAGCATGTTGTTGGTAGGGACTGGAACTGCTTTATTAGGAGGGCTGACGTAGAACCAAAAGGGGCAGGGCATGTGTCGGCGGCCTTGCGAGATCTCTTGAGGGATATTCAGTTGCGGGATGCGGTTGGAGGAGGGGCGTGGGAGGAGGTTGGATAGGCTGTATATATCTCAAGGGGTTTGGTTGACATTTTTCCGTACAATAGAAGTAGCTTATTCGGATCATCGGGCGGTAGTAGCAGAGGTGGGGTGGGAGTCACTAGCAGGTATATCTAGGGGATATTGGAAGTTAAATACAAGTGTGTTAGGCAATGAGGAGGGGATAGAGGGATTTGCAATGCTGTGAGAGGGGTTATGTGCAGAGGTAAATGGGGTAGAGGATGTGGTGATGTTGTGGGATGGCGTGGCTAAAGAACGGATTAAGCAATATTACGTAAGGGAAGGGAAACGTATCAGTTCTTTAAAATATGGGCTTGCTAACTATTTGGGGGGTGGTGGAGGGCACTTATCCTATGGATATTATGGCAATTAAAGGGAGGCTGCGTGAAGTACAGGATGAGAGGTTCCAAGCGGTGCGGGTACAGGTGGGGGTGGAAGAGGTGTTATGGGGCGATAGACCTTCATCGTGCATATTGCGTAGGCAAAAACAAAGACAGCAGGCAATGGCTATTCCATGGTTGGAGGTTCATGAGTCGATAGTGGGGTACAGGGAGGGGCAGGTCACACAAGCTACGGAAGGAATGGGGGCATTTGCGGATAAGTGGTATGAGAAGTACTGGCAACGAGAAGGGTTAGAGGATGGGGTTTTAGAACAGGTGTGTGGGAGTGTGGTATGTCAGTTGCGTAACAGTGATAGGGAAGCACTGGGTGGGGAAATAACTGAGGGGGAAATATGGAGGGCTTTAAGTGGAATGCGAAAGGGCAAAGCACCAGGAGTTGATGGACTCCCAGCAGAGTTTTATCAGCAGCATTGGGAGCTAATGAGGCATTTTTTGGTTAGGTTATTAAATTGCATGAAGGAGAGAGGTGAGCTTGGAGAGAAGCAGGTAACGGCTGTCATTGTCTTGGTACCGAAGGGTAAGGGGCAGCATACACTTCGGGATTACCGGGCGATCTCGTTGTTATGCGCAGATTACAAGTTGTTTGCTGTTTTGTGGAATCGTTTTAAGTGTGTGGTGGGGCGGGTAGTATCGAAAACTCAGTTTGGTTTGCCAGGGAGGTCTATGGTGGAGGGGCATGGGTTGATTAGGGATTTTGTGGAGGCAAAAGGGGGGAGGGGGGAGGTTTGGTGGCACTCGATTGGCAAGGGGCATATGATCGAGTGGATCAGAAAGCATTGAGAGCCATCCTCAGGGGACAGAGGTTTGGGGAAGAAATAGTGGGTTGGGTCGAGGTGTTGTATCGAGGTGCAATGGCGAGGGTACAGGTTAATGATCGATTGGGTGGGAAGATTGTAATGGGTAGGGGACTTAGGCAGGGGTGTCCTATGTCACAATTATTGTTTGCGTGCGTACAGGACCCCTTTTATAGATTGGTGGAGCAGCGTATGTGTAGCGTAGAGGGCCCAGGGAGTGGGGTTGCGAGGGTTTGGCCAGTTTTAATAGGGTATGTGGATGATACTACTGTTCTGATCAGGGAGGGGATGTCAATGGACACATTAGATGGGGTGGTACAAATGTTCGCAGGGGCAACTGGTATGAGGGTGAATTCAGACAAATCCATGGTCATAGGGTTAGGAGCTTGGGCAGGAAGGGTTGAGTGGGGTAGTGCAGTCTTGAGGAGGCAGGCGAATTCGTTAAAAATTTGCGGTCTTATCTATGCAGACGATCTAACTGTGGCACGCATGGAAAACTCGATTAGGATGGTAGACAGGATTCAGGGATGCTTGGGTGCATTGCGACCTTATCATTTGACCCTTGTGCAGAGTGCCATTGTTATTAACATCTTACTGTATAGCAAAGTATGGCACGTGGCAGCCGTGTTCCCATTAACTGGGCCGGCAATAACAAACATACTTAGGAGGGTTTTTAAATTCTTGTGGGGTTCGAGTTGTGATTGGATTCCAAAGGAAGTGGTAATGTTACCTGTAAGTCAGGGGGGGCTGGGATTGCTGGACTTAAAGCGGAGGGTCAAATGTGTCTTCATTAAAAGGGAGGTGATGAGGGAAGGTGTGGGTGGGGGGGGTTTGGCCAGGATCCATAACAGATTGCAACGGATGTATACAGGAGTTGAGTTGCATGAGTGTGAAACTGGGTTGAGGGCTCTGGCGTGGGATCGAGAGCCAGCAAAGGTCAAAATAGGTAGGTTGTGTAGAATGTTAGCCGGGAGGATTGTAGCGCCTGTGGAGGGAATTTTCCCCATGTATGCATGGGGAAGTATATGGAATAGGTTGCATAGGATGAGGTTGCAACCTCGTGTTCGAGATGTAATGTATTGTTTTCTGCATGGCATTTTACCGTCTGGTGTGGTTCTATGGGATAGACGAGTGGTTGACGGGGAGGGGGGTGCGGGATATGTGGTGGGGAGGAGTCGGCTTTTCTTGTAGTATATTTTTGTGATGGACTGAGAAGTGCCAAGGGGTGGTTAAATAGGGTGATATATAGGATAGGAGGTCAAGGAATTTCTGTATTGAGGGCATTAAGTCTCAACGTGGGGGGTTGGGATGAGAGTGTCTATCGTAAAGGGTTCTTTAATGGAGATATTGCAGGTTGAAAGTAGACACACTTGTAGGATGGTAACTATATTGTCAGACTGAGATGAGGGATGGAGTCCAGCTGCCTTGCCTGTCCGCTGAATGGTCTGCCGCCGAGTGAGGCCGGGGCAGAGGTATGAGCCTCCACATCTGTATCCCGTGACGTCACACAAAGCCACAGGCCTACAAGGGATCTCGTATCTAAAGCACATGGATGATACTAATATGCTATGCTATATAATACAGGGAATACAGGGATCAGCAACTATGCTGACATGTCATCAGAGCTGTGGGGTACATAATGGTAGATTATATATATATATAGTGTGGGGATTGCGGGGGAAACAGGTTAGTGAGGTGAAGAGGAGGGTGTTAGCGGTAACGTTCTATAAAACGGTATGTAGAAATAAGGTAATTTATGGGGGGAGGTGGGTGAGGGATTTTTCAGAGGGATAGACAACTTACATTACAGGTTTTATTAGACTTGTAATATACGAGGGAGGGGAGGGTACGACTGGAAAGTGTTGCCAGGGTAGGGAAGTCATGGGTGAAAACAGGGTCGCCTCCCTGGTTATGGATGACAACAAATGTTTGCGTGTGTGTTGGATGAGTGATGCGTGAGTGAATAATGTATGGACCACGGGTGCAAGCACCTGTGGAGCTGGCCAGTTTCTTGTGTGTCATGGACTATACACTATTCATATAGTACTCATGTTCCTTCAAGGCAGTAGTGAATGATGGATAAGGTATAAATGGGGGGAGGGGCCCTTGCCTCCATCGCTGTGCAGAGTGAGGGTAGGGCAGTATATTGTGCTGGAAGTGATGGACAGTTGCTTGTCCAGTGTGTTGTGTAATGTGTAGATAATACGCATATTATTGTATGTAGAAAGATGAGACTACATAAAAGTTGGACTTGGACTTGTACAATGAGAATTACTCTCTTATGTCTGATATGTTAAGGCAGATTTATCAACTGTGATCCATTCAAATTAGATTTATTATTATGTTATCTATGTACACAGCAGTCTTAAGTCATATGATGTGAGTTGTGTTTAGGTGCAGTTGTCACAAAAAGTTGTTTTTTTATTTATCGGTGTTAGGGAAGTATGTGGAATTTTTGCCTGTAGCCGCTACATGGCTGGGTTTTATACTTTATATCTTTGTATTCTGTGATGTTTTTTAATAATATAAAGTTTTTTATATTTATATACTATGTTGAATGAATAGGGTTTACATGCTAAGATAATTGCACATAAGTTGCCTTTGGGAGTTGTTGACATTCATTGTTGCAACCTTCTTAGAAAATTAATCTTTTGAAGTGTATTTCTTTCACCAGGTTGATGTGTCATTGTGTTTAAGTAAAGACATGTATCCCATTGTTAATATTGTTATTAATATTTTTGTGTCTAAGGTGTTACTGAATCACTCATGATAGTGTAATTATTATGTATCCTTTAATGTTAAGTTATGATGCAATCAGGTTGGTGATGGTTATATTTTGCGGGAGGGAGGGGGTGAAATTGTGACAAAAGTTTCAGCCTTCACAGGTATATAATTCTGGTATAACTGGGTGTATATGGTGTGTGGTGATAGGGTGTCAGAACACTTTTGTCTGGTGTAATCATTTTTGTAAGGGTAAATTGGGAATTTGTGCTTTAACTTATTTTGCATACCTTTTAATATAATTTCCACCTTGTATTGTAATGCTTTAAATAAAATATAAAAAAAAGTATACGCAGTGACAAATCTCTTATACTTATACATTTATAAGAGCATTAAGAACTTCAATAACAAAATACATAAACACAATCCAGCCAGCTAAACGGCTGACACTGTAATACAAGGACTGTCTGAACATGATGGCACACATCCACCATAGAACACAATCCACACCCTAACCCTCATATACATTGTCCTCATCGCTCTCAGGCCATGTGGACCTACTGCGCAAATGCTCCTCAGTTGCCTGACTGCAGTGGTGTGAGGTGGTGCTTGTTGTGCCTCTGCCGTCAAACCAGGAGAACTACCATCAGTCAACATGGCATTTAGTCATAGACGCAGGATCAACACTGTCGGCGTTGAGCTTCTCCGAGGGGTAATAACGCCAGTTTCAGCCCAAGTATTATTACCTAAAATCATCAGAGACGTATGGCAATCAGGATGGAGAGTTGTATGGGGTAGCCTTAAATGGAGCACACAGAATTTTTGTGAAACTGCTCTCAGCAACGGTCTCGTAAGTCCAGCTGTTCCTGTGAGGATGATCGATATATCCAGGCATTATACATGGATCAAACTATGTAATGTTCCCTTTGAGGCTGATGAGAGAGACATCAGAAGAGTTTTTGAGGAATATGGGACTGTTCATTCGGCCCAGCATGGTACGTGGGCGACTGGTGCCTATGCAGATCTGCCGGAAGGCACTTTTAACCTAAAAATGACATTGCAACACCCCATACCGTCCTACATGTACCTACGGGAATTCAGGACACAGGTCATGGTTTTGTACGCTGGGCAAAGACATACATGCCAACTATGTGGGGAATATGATCACATAGGGGCGGCGTGTGGAAAGCGGCAACAAGCTCCTGGCCCAGAGGCGGAGGCATCCACTTCTACACTGGAGGGAGCAGGTGATGATCAACGACGTGAAGGAGGGCGTGGTCGTCTATGGAGTGAGATAGTGGATGAGGAGCATAAGGCTGGGGGAGAGGGTGAGGCCCTTGACCAGTTACCTGGCCCAGAGACACTTCCAGAGGATAGAGACGAGCAGAAAGTACAGGGGGAAGTGTTGGAAATCGAGGAGGAATTAGCTGAGGTGCTGAAGTCCTTATCACCACCTGAGGTCCAGGAGGCTGCACCTGGAAAGGTGGTAGATGACGAGTTGACGGCTGCAGTGCATCAAAAACAGGAGAACTATCCGGATGATGGGAGTGACAGCGTGACTGAGGTGTCACTGGGATCATTGAAACAGTGTACAGTGGGGGCCTTTGACAGAGTGGAAAGGGGAGCATTGGGAGCTATACTTGGGAGGCAGGGTTATGGGGAAGAAATAGTTAATTGGGTAACCACGTTGTACAAAGGAGCTAAGATGAGGGCACAGATTAATGGATGCTTGGGGGAGGAGATTGTAATGGGTAGGGGACTTAGGCAGGGGTGTCCCATGTCACAAATATTGTTTGTGTGCATTCAGGACCCCTTCTATAGAATGGTTGAATGTTGTGCATGCAACACGAGTGGGGGTGAGGGGAAGGTAGGGAAAGTGTGGCCTGGAATAATAGGATATGTAGACGATACAACAGTCCTGGTTCGGGAAGGGATGGCGTTGGTGGTTTTGGATGATGTGCAATTGTTTGGAAGTGCAACAGGGATGCAGGTAAATAGTGAGAAGTCAATGGTCATGGAGTTGGGTGATTGGGTGGAGGGGGGGGGGAGATGTAACGTTGTGAGGAAACAAACAGTGTCTCTAAAACTTTGTGGTATCATCTATAAGGATGACTTGGATGCTGGTCGAGAGGAAAACTCAAATAGGTTGATAGAAAGGATCCTGATGTATCTGGGTGCATTGTAACCTCATCATCTGACTCTTGTGCAAAGAGTGATTGTAATAAATGTATTATTGTATAGTAAGGTTTGGCACATAGCCGTGTTCCCAATAACAGGGACGGCGATTGTGGGAATTCTGAGATGGGCATTTAACTTTTTGTGCAGTTCAGGGTGTGATTGGCTGAGGAGAGAGGTTATAATGTTACCTGTCTGCCAGGGTGGGTTGGGGTTGATGGATCTGAGAAGGAGGGTTAAATGTGTGTTTCTTAAATGGGAGATTTTGCATGAAGGAGTGAGGGGGGAAGGCAGCTGAAAAAAGTACATGATAGGGTGGGTACATTGTATGATGGTGTGGAGATGAGGGAATGTAAAACTGTTTTGAGGGCTTTGATGTTGGTTAGAGAACCCAGGAAAATTCGAATAGGGGTTTTGTGTAGGTTGCTTGCAGGGAGGGTTGTTGTACCAGTTGAGGGATTGTTCCCCATGTACGTGTGGGAGAGTATTTGGTATAGGTTTAGCAAGCTGAAGTTAAAGCCTAGGGTGAGGGAGGTAATGTATCGTTTTCTGCATGGCATACTACTGTCGGGGGAGGTACTAAGAACCAGAAGGGTAATTGAGGGCGGGAGGTGTGGAATCTGTGGGGAGAATGAGACGGCATTCCATGCAGAATACTTTTGTGAGGGACTGGAGGGTGTTAGGTATTGGTTAAGTAGGGTGGTACAGGGGGTGGGGGGCCGAGGGGTGTCAGTTCTGCGTGCACTAAGCCTAGATGTGGGAGGGTTCGATGAGAGTGTCACAAGTGCTTTGGATTAATAATGGTGATTATCTATCTAATATCGTTGGGTGATGAGGGGGGGGAAGGGGTTTGTGAGTGCGGAGGCGAGTACTAGCGTAACGTTTAACGTAGATGTGTCGTAAGAAGAGAGCTGTATGATAGGAGGTGGTGAGGAATTTTCAAAAGATTATAGAATTTAACGTTCGGGTTTCTCATGAAACTGCGACTTGCTGAGTGATAAGGGGTGGGAGTTTGGGATTACATATGAGAAGAGGGATTTCAGGAGGACACAGCGGGGTCGCCTCTGGGGGGGTGAGAGTGAGTGAATGTGGGTTATAGAAGGAGTAGATGTGTGGCACAAGTGTATGTAGCATTCAAGTGATACAGAAAAACAAAGTGATGGAAATCAAGTAAATTATGTTTGTAACCTACGAGAATTCTGTGATTGATGTTCAGGGTTGTCATCAACCTTCTTACCATATTAAGTGGAGTTATGTGTTAAGATTATAGTGTAAGACTTGCAGAGCTATTGGTCTATGTAGAATGTATGTATATAGCCTTTAATTGGCATGTTTCATGTGCATATTCGTATCACAATTAGAGGTTAATTTTTGTTTTGTTGTATGTGTTTTGTGTTGGAGTTTAGTGATTGTACTGACTTTATTTTTAGCAATTATAAAATGTTGCTCTCCTGTGTGACGCTGAAGGCTAATGACTTCCATAAATTATGTAATGACTCATTAAAGTTTGTAATGGGGAATGTAAATGTTTTTAGAGAATTTTCCTAGCATTGGGTTAGTTGGGAAAGGGTTACATACTTGTGTTAACGGAATTATTATTAGATCACTCGTTTATATGACTAATGTGAAGGTGTGATTAACTGATATATTTTTATAGTGAACATTCTTTCTATTGAATTGAACCTTTCTCACAGTAATATTATGTAACCTATATATATTATACCTGAAAGGCTTGGTTTCAGTGGATGTTTATATACAGTGGACCCCCGGTATTCGATGGCATCGGTATTCGATAAATCCGGTTTTCGAAGCATTACAACACAAAAAAATTTCCTCGTGTTTTTCGATTTAAAACCACCTTAGTCGCTACGATTCTTACGAGACCTGTCCACGTGTGGCCTGAACTGCTCCGTGTGTGCAAGTGTTTACAAGCCAGCCAGTGTGCGCGCATCTAAGGATACATTCGGTACATTCCATATTATCCATATTATCACTGTGTTTGGTGCTTGCTTCTGCAAAATAAGTCCACAATGGCCACAAGAAAGCTTCTAGTGCCATCCTTCGAGAAAAAAGCGGTAATGACTTATGAAATGAAGAAGAGGATAATTGAAAAGTATAAAGTGAGTGCGTGTGTCGGAGCTGTCAGGTTGTAAATAAACCCCAATCAACCATCGCTACTATAGTTACCAGAAACCGGCAATCAAGGAAGCTGTTCTTGCAAAGTGTTACTGTGATTACGAAACAGGCGACCGCAAGTGTTATGAAAATGTTGAGATTGTTACTGGTGTGGATAAATGAAAAACAGCTAGCAGGAGATAGCAATCTCTCAAGCAATCATTGTGAAAAGGCTAGGCAGTTGCATGACGATTTGGTAAAGAAATTTGTGCCTGCAACAGTGTGATGTTGAGTGAATTTAAGGCCAGCAAAGTGGTTTGAAAAGATTTAAGAATCGTATGGCATATACAGTGTGATTAGGCATAGTGAGGCTGCCAGTATGTTGTCGACAGAGTCCAGTTGACTCTCACTCCACGCTGGTCCAAGTGGCATTTAAAGAAAATGTAAGTAACCCCGGTAAAGACTTGCTACCCTCCAGTCCAATGAAGGGGATTCCCTTCGAAACACTAAAACCTCTTGCCTCCGCCCATCCATCAATCATACCAGATTCTTCATTAAAGGTAAGTGTCAATTATTTTATTGTTCTAGTAATTATTCCATTGCATTAAACTAATATTCATGTAGTAAAAATGATTTTTCATAACTTTTGGGTGTCTATGGCATCGGATTAAATTGATTTCCATAATTTCATATGAGAAATTGATTCGGTTTTCGATATTAATCGTATTCAATGACTCTCCGAACGGATTAATATCGATAACTACCCTACCCGGGGTCCACTGTACTTCAATATTTTTGACCCTGGTACTGAGTCTTATTTGTACGATATGTCATTGGTTGTTTATCGTGAACATATGGTTAAGGTTTACCCATTCTTTTTAATGTTATGTTGTTTTGAGATATGTGATCGCGTGTTGGAGGTGTTAAGTGTTGTTAATTTATAAATGGTGACGGCGGTTTATATTTTTTGTTTGTATATTGTGGTTGATCCTTCACGCCATTAAACCCTGACAAATGGGGTTTTGTCTCTTTACTTAAATAATGTGCTCATCCCTTGGAAGACGCAGATTAATATTATTAAGTATAGTGAGGATGAAGATTTTCATTTTTTTTCAAGGATTAAGAGGGATTGAGGATCTAGTAATGTATGTTTTTTTAGGCACTATTTTTCTTGTATAGGTTGATAGTTGGGGAAGAACATAAGAACATACGAACGAAGTAACACTGCACAGGCCTACTGCCCATTGCGAGGCAGTCCCACTCCCTACCGGCTTAATCAATGCACCCAACCTAGTCAGTCAGTCACATTTGACTTAGGGAGGTAAACACGGCAACCGACCTGGTAGCACAAGCATCAGGTCCCAACTCACACCCACCCACCATCCAGACAGTATTTATCCAACCTATTTTAAAGCACACAACGTTATAGCTTCTATAACTTACTCGGAGTTTGGTTCCACCCAATCCACACTCTATTACCAACCAGTACCTTTCCTATATCCTCCCTGAATCTGAATTGTTCCAACTTAAAACCATTGCTGCGAGTTCTGTCCCGTAGGCTAATATTTCAGCCCACTATTTTACAACCCCTTTATTTTATTCCTGTCTTCCATTATCCACCTCAATCATATCCCCATCCCCCTAATTCTAACGTCCTTTCCAAGATGCAGATTCAGGGCCCTTAGTCCTATCCTCATAGAAGGTTTCTGATTACATGGGATCCAACCTTGTCAATCCACCTTTGTACATTTTTCCAGAGCATTTATAACCATTCTGTAATACGGTGACCCAAACTGTGCAGCATAATTCCTAAATGAGGCCTAACCAAAGATGTATAGGAGGTAGAAGAACAACCTGAAGGCTCCCATTAATTTATGCTCTTGATATGAAGCCAAGGAATTCTATTACTTTATTGCGAACCCTTATGCACGAGTTTGTCTTGGTTCAGATTACTGACAGCAACCAGAACTCCTAAATCTTTTTTTGCAATTCCGTAATATTAAGAACTACTACATTATATAGTTTAAATGTGGCATGGTTATTGGTCCTTTCCAACATTTTAGAACTTTGGCCATTGTCTATTTAAACTGTGCATCTGCCACTTCTCCGACCACTGCATCAGTCTATTCAAATCTTCTCGGAGTGCTCGAATGTCCCTCGTCCAGAATGAATTCGACGGCCTATTTTGGTGTCATCGGCAAACTTGCTGATGACTTGCCCTCAACTTGTCGTTTAATTTAGATTGTGAACACAGGGGCCCAACACTACCCCTGTGGAACACCGCTCGTGACGCTTTCCCCACTCTGATTCTCCCCATTTATGCAAAATCTTCCTGCTGCCTATTTGTCCCAACCATCCTCGATCCAGGAAGAA
This sequence comes from Cherax quadricarinatus, assembly GCF_026875155.1. NCBI lineage: Eukaryota > Metazoa > Arthropoda > Malacostraca > Decapoda > Parastacidae > Cherax > Cherax quadricarinatus. The sequence continues at coordinate 32,958,065 of NC_069442.1, forward strand.
AATTTCTCCTAATTTCCATGTGCCTTAATTTTCCTCAATAGTTTCTGATGTGGGACCCTGTCAAAAGCCTTACTGAAGTCCCATATACAAAATTTACATAGTCATTACCAAGATCTCCCTCCCCAAATTCCTTAGTGAAAAAAGTTACTAAATTCGTAAGGCAGGAACGCCCTTGTAAAACCATGGCTGAAATTCGTTGATTAATTATGCTTTCAAGGTGCTATGAACGCTCGCAATATTGATTCCATAAATTGTCCCGCTATGGGAGGTTAGCTTATTTGGTCTATAGTTTCGAAGTTAAGGACCTGTCACCTGCTTTTGAAAAATAGGTATCACATTTTGGCCATTTTTCCACTTATCTGGCACCATGCATGGTATTGATATGTTGAAAAATTAGCCAAAGGTTTGCTAAGTCTCCTCTTTACATTCCTTTAGAACCTTTCCTTGCATACAGTTCATCAGGGCTCTGGGATTTGTTAGGTTTTTATTTACTATTTGCCTAAGGACCAGTCCACATGAGACCGTAATCCGTGCACAGTTTATTATCGTCCTGTCTAACAAATTTTATCATTACTGGAATATCGCTGGTATCCCCCTGTGTAAAAACTGAGAGAAGTATGTGTACAAATTCTACACATTCCTTATCACTGTCAGTGAGCTGACCCAGGAACTTTTGAGTGGGCCTGTCTTGTCCCGGAACTTTACTTCTGTATACCTGAAAGATCCTTGGGTTAGTCTTTCGATTCTCTTGCAACTTTAAACTCATAATCTCCTTTTGCTTTTCTAATTCCCTATTTTTTATTTTTCTCTTTAAACTGTAATAATCGATTCTAATTGCCCCTCTCCTTCTTTTGATTGCCTAAAATATGCCTCCTTTGACAATCAGATTATTTAATCTATTGTTCATCCATTTAGGATCATTTTTGTTTGATCTGATTCCCTATTTGGAACATATTTGACTGAGCACTAGAACTATGCTGAGCCAGTACTTGTTTTAATGATATTATGATGTAGATCATTTTTATGCTATTTTTAATTTAAAATATAGAGCAAATACAAGATGTATGAGTATAATAAAATTAAAAATCTATACTGGATATAACAAAAACCTCTATTACACAATCCTCGGTACAGAAAATAAACACTATAAGAAGTGCCAATATTACAACCATATAAACACAACCCACAACATATCCTACAAAACCCCCCTTTTACAATAATTTATTATTGCCATGCAGACACAAGCTGACACTACTCCCCCCCCCTAAAAAATATATATATTTCACCGTGCTAAGAAAACCTAACCATTATTATCCTAATTTAGGGTCGATAACCTTGACCTCATCAAAAACGTTAATGAGTCAATTACCAAAAGTTGTGAGGCAGGAACAACAAAACACAATAACATAAATTTACATGGACTAAAACAGATATAAATTTACGTTCCTATACACATACACCTTTATAAGCAAAAGTAAAATCCACCAACAATATATAATATCAATATTAATGTAACAACCATGAAAATCAAATTTTTATAATAACATTGAATAACGTGAAGTTCATGTTGAAAATGCCAGAAAATACTCCACATGCTACATTATCAGTAAAATACTAGGATATGTAAATATTTTAAAAGAATCCAAGACTAAGACATGAATAAGATTATCCAAATGTTTCATCGTGATTTTAGTAAGATAACAACACCATAACAAACTCCTTACAACATCTAACACACCACATACAAACTTACCAAAACTTAATGTCCTTATGTAAGTGCCTCAAACAGAGATTTGTGTAAGTGAATGTTATTGCTCATCATCAGTGTCAGTGTTACATATTGATATATGTACCTATATATATTTGTACATGAAGGTTTAAATAAAATATAAAAAAAAATTACATTCATACAAGTAATCTCATTGGGAGACAACACCTATATTGTTTACCGTAGTCACCCCGTGTAGACATGTGAGAAAACTTAGCCACCCCTGGTCACTGCAGGTGGCTCCTTCGACCTCACAATCTTACCCATATCTGTCCGAGACCAGTATGAATTGGATAGCACCCGCAAGTACGGCGCTACTAATTAATTATATTATATTAGTTATATTATATTATTATATTAGTTTAACTGAATGAAGGGGGAGGGGAGTAGGTTACACATGTGTATATCAAGGGAAAACACTTGTATACTGTAATACCACCACTTACCAGAGTTTCTCTGGTGGTCACTTGATGTAGCTGGATCACCCACAACCTATCAAATTACAACATACCTAACTGGCCAGAATCAGTCCTGCTACACCGACACGGTTCTTATTCCAGCAGGACGAGGTTTCCGTTGGTTTGTCCCGGTTTAGAAGTCGTGATTCCATAAAACGCACTAGCCTCGGGACAGGAACCACGAGGTTAAACATGTCACAACTCACAATTCGGGTATGGCATCTCATATTAATCACCTGATTATTTCACAGCTGACACCATATGGTTTAATGTCACATTACTTAATATACACATTAGAGGTCGCTCTCTAAGATTTGAGACCCGATGAGTAGTGATTAAATCACGGAATTTTCCCCCTGAACACACTCCATGTCATCACCCATTATTCACACAAAAAATATTTTTATTTATTTTTACCACTTATTGCCGTGGTCCTGATAATCACGTTCCTCACATCTTCACCAGGAACAGTTACGAACACTATAATAAAGTGGAGGGCCTATAATTAATCCTTAGACCGCTGTGGAATGCCATTTCCTGTCCCAATGCATTCCCAGCCTCTTAACTCCATTCAAAAATCTCCTCCCGCTCCTGATGACCAAATTTCGACCTCCTCCCGCTGCCCATCAGGCGCAGGCCAGAGCTTCCCTGATGGTTCTAATTCCCATTTTCAAATACATTTTTTGCCCATAACAACACATTAAACACCTATTAGGCACTATAGCTTCAGAATATTATAATACTTCCACACTGCGGCCGGGCGAGTCGTTTTATACGACTTAAATAATAATGGAGTACAAAAATTGTCTCATCTTCACCTGGCCACACTTGTTTTTGGAACCTCCAGCATTGTAATTTACAAATCAACAATTAATTCTTTTCCACCTGTTAACTCCTCAGTAGGGCTCCATCCAAAGCACACACAAGCTTCCATGCTTCTTGTATTAAACAATTTTCCTCTTATTATAAGGGTGACACTAAAACCTATACTCACGGGGTTAATTTATTGGGCAAACTGGAATTATTAGACTTTAACAATAACAAGTCTCTCTCAGGTAAACCCAATCACCCCAGCACATTGCTGCATAATAGGCACTTCAATCCAAATTGACTAATTGCTGTTGCCATTCCCTCAGGGCATCTGCACGTGCAATTATTTTATTAACCCTTCATATATCTCTTTAGTTTCCTCTTCAGTGACTTCACACCCAGGAAAATGTCCACAAAAGATTATTTATACCCAATTACTTCGTTTCAGTGGACCACTGTGCACTATAAGTTGAATAGCATTTATCGTCGCCTGAAGTAGGAACAATTCATTATTTAACTGTTTATTAATTATTCATTATAAGCATCAACAATTCTGGTGTCTTGCTCAGTTTGCAGAGTTGGGCACTTGTAACTGTCCATAGTGCCATCCTAAATTAGTAAGTAAATTCTGGACATAATGTCATATTCAAATGAACACCTTCAGGTATTGTTCCCTGAGTAAAGGAATCAATTGGACATCCTCAATTATCAAACTCCTTATGCAGTCCAGCTCTCCCATAATTAGCTGGATACGGACATCAACCACAATAGAAGAATACTTGTACTGGTTGACCTTTTATGAGTAAGACACACCGTGACTGTATTTACTACTTCCTCTAGTCATTATTACTAAGCAGTAGTCTGCCATATATTACATCAAAGCTGCTTTCATAGAAAACCTGGAAGCTTTCTACAACAGATGGGAACATAAAAAGTCCGGCTGAATGGTACTACTGCCCTTGATACTGGCCATGTAGTCAGAAACTGTAAGGCGGAGATGATGTCCTGGTAGTCAGTAAATGGGGGGCTGATAGTGCTGTCCTGGGAGACAGTAATGGGGAAGCTGGAGGTGCTGTCCTGGGAGACAGTAATGGTGAAGCTGGAGGTGCTGTCCCTGGGAGACAGTAATGGTGAAGCTGGAATGCTGTCCTGGGAGACAGTAATGGGGAAGCTGAGATGCTTGTCCAGGAGACAGTAAAGTGAAGCTGGAGATTTGTCCCAGGTAGTCGGGAATTATACGCAGAAAGGAATACCAATGAATGATGCATAGGGGACGAGGAGCCATAGTATGGAAACATAGTGTAGTCAAAGATAAGATAAAACCAATATTGCAAAAGAAATACCGCAGGAAATTGCAAACAGAGGACACCACTAGCCAATACAAACTATATAGAGGATAAATTACCAAAAACAAATGGTGGAGCTCCATTGTTGGTCTAGGGAGATAGAAGTAAGACAGGGAAACATGCACCAACAGGAATTACAGTCACACCGAAATCCCAAGGCAAACGGACCAAGCCTGTGCATCATACAATGCAACTCGGTATTCTGCTGGCCATGGAGGAAATCTGAAAACAGATGACGTTCAACTATGACCACCCTAGGAAAATGCAATGCCCATATGACATCAGGAAAATGCAAACTCCCTTCCTGTAAGCTTTATCACACCCTGAACTGTGTACCTCTTCAGTACAGGAAAGACTGTGCTATAACTTCCAAAATGCCAGGCAAACCAACTAAAGGGGACAAAAAGATACAAAACAATCCAGGCAGGGAAAACCTGGGTAGCCACAGCCACTCAAGATGAGAGGTTTTTTAGGCCAAGTGAAGGAAAAAAAACTGGCAGGAAATGGCAGAATCGAACACCAAATCCAGTCATTCCTGGAGTGGAACCACAGTCGATGGCCCTCCACTCAAAACCAACAGAATACAGATACTAATGCCTGTAAAAAAAATCCCCCCCCCAGTACCAACAATACCACCAGTCCGATAACATCCTTCTTGGCAATAAACAGGGTCATAAGCCACAACAAACAACAAAATACCTTTCATCCGTTGGACTGCTTGCAGAGGCAAAGCAATGTTTCGCGGCTTTCACTGAGACCCACATAAAGGATTCAACTGGGCCAACGAATATGGAACCCAGGTAACAACCTAAACAGATATATCGAGTGAACAGGCCAAAAGGGGGGGGTTGCCTGTCATTGCAGAGTCACATGTTTGCCACAGAACTGCTAAATGCCTCAAATGAGTAGTGGAAGGTTTAAGCAGTAAAGGTCGAGAACCAAAACCTAGTCAATGTGATAGTCCCCCCCCCCCCCTAATACAAGCATCCGGATGCAAATCCAGCAAATTCCTGGAAAACAGCTGTTAAAAAAAAATTGGACCACTGTCAGGAAAACCTTCCACTCCTGCACCCAACATCCTTGGCTCCGGGGGGATTTCAACTTAAGGATGCAACCTAAAATGGAGGAATATTACAAATATATTGTTGCAGTAATAACACCATGGGGGCACTCTGATGAAAACTCACACTCACGCGAGCTTTTATATCTCTGCAACAAAAATCAATTTAAACCAGCAAATATTAGAGCCTACTAGACTGGAGAATACACTTGACCTCATCTTCACTAACAATGATGATCTTATAAAATATCACCAATATCAAAAACAATATACTCAGAATCACAACATAATTGAGGTTCAGTCATGTATGCGCGGCCCCAGACCGACATAATTGAGATTAGTCCACGAGGGAGCATTCACCAAATTTCAACTTCAATAACAGAAAAACATAAAAGTGGGACCAAGAAAACCAAGTCTAACCGTTATAAGCCTGGGAAGATAAACAAAAGTCAAACAACAGACCCAACTTATCTTAGAAACAGATTAACTCGGTAGCAACTCGATGTATGCACAAGGCTTATTCCTCTAAGAAAAAAGGAGGAGTAAGATGTAAAACAGAAAAGAGACAGGCGGTCCCATTACAGGCGAACGGAAAGAATAACAGAGCGGCTAAAAGGGTCAATAAATCTGAAATGCGTAGGGAGACACTGGTCAAGACATAGCAAGCATCGAACTTAATCTAAAAAATCCTTTAAGATCAGGAATCGCGGAAAACTAAAAGTTTCCATAAATGCAATAATCAAAAACGAAAGAAACCCAAAGTATTTCTTCTCCTATGATGCCAATCAAAATCGAGAACAACGTCCATAAGGGCCCCCTACTTAAACAAGAAGGGTCCTAACACAGATGACACAAGGAAATGAGTGAGCTACTCAAGTCCAATAGAACCTCAGTTTTTAGCAACCGCTAACCAGACTGAGAGTCGATAATCAAAATGAATTTTTTATGAGAGAGCACAAAATTGATTAACACAACCTATCCGATGTTATCCTGACGCCAAAATGACTCGAACAGCGATAATGACATGCCAATTCACTCTGCCCCAGGGCCAGACTCATGAACTCTGTGTTCATCAAGAAACCTGCAAGAACCCCTATCACGAGCCTTTTTTTCCATCCTATGGAGAGGGAGCATGGACACGGGGGTCGTCCCACAGTTACTAAAAACAATCAGACATAGCCCCACTCCCAAAGGGGCAGTATAGCAACAGCAAAGAACTCAGACCAATACCACTACATCCCATACATATAAATCTTGAAAGGCCTAAGAAGCAAGATCACCACGCATCTAGAAACCCTCAGTTTACACAACCCCAGGGCAAACAAGGGTTTAGAACAGTCGCTTCCTGTCTGTCTCAACAATGGACACTACGACAAGGTTCCAACATGGCACTAGAAGACAAGAAAGAATGCAGATGTAATATATACAGACTTGTGCAAAGGCCTCGCAAGTGTGGAACCATGCGTAATAGCGCACAAATGCGTGCAAAAGATAACAGGAAAATCGGTCGATGGATCTATAATTTCCTCACTAACAAGAACACAGAGAGTATCGTCAACAGAGTAAAAGTCCGAGGCAGCTACTCGAGTAAAAGCTCTGTCCTACAAAGCACAGTAACTCGCTCCATACTTGTTTCCTCATCCTATATATATCCGACATAGACAAGATGTCAGCCACGAGCACCGTTCTTTCCTTTGCAGATGACACCCGAAATCTGCATGACAGTGTCTTCCCCAGGTCAGACACAGAAAGCTCCCAGGCAGACATCAACCAATCTTTCAGTGGGCCTGAAGAAAACAATATGAAGTTCACGATGAGAACTTTCAATTACTACAGATATGGTAAACATGAGGAAATTAAATCTTCATCAAGAGTACAAAACAAATTCTGGCCACAAAAAAAGAGGCGAAACACCACGCAAAGACCTGGGAGTGATCATGTCGGAAGGATCTCACCTTCAAGACCATAACATTAAATCAATCGCATCTGCTAGCAAAAAATGACATGATGGATAATTGAGAACCTTCAAAACTAGGAGGCCAAGCCCATATGAACTCTCTTCACGTCACTTGTATCTATCTAGGCTGGAATATTTGCTGCACACTAACAGCACTTTCAAGGCAGGTGAAATTGCCGACCTATAAAATTACTGAAACTTTCACGGCGCGCATAACGAGATAAAACATAAACACCACAATTATTGGGAGCGCTTGAAGGTTCCTAAACCTGTATTCCTTCTGAGGAATGCAGGGAGGGAGAGGATACAAGATTATAGACACCTGGCGAAAATCCTAGAGGGACTAGTAACCGAACGGGATTTAAATTTATAGGTTATCAACTCCCTTTTTTCACCCTTTAATTTATTCAAACCCTATTTTTAAAAGACAGTTTTTTTCAATTCGTATGCATTCCTCCCTGGATGGGAAAGGTGCGGTCGTGCTTTGCCCCCCTCTACGTTTCCCCGGCAGCTACTCAGACAACAATATGGCGCTAGGTGTGCGCTGGAGAGTGAATACTGTGGGCATTGAGCTCATTAATGGGGCTTTAACGCCTACGTCAGTCGAGGTGTTATTGACCAAAATTATAAGAGAGACATATGGCATCAGAGACGAGGATTTGTATGGAGTGGCACTAAATGGTGTTTATAGAATATTCGTGAAAGTGCTAGCAGCTCAAGTGCACGAGGCGTTGGTGGATCGTTATCAAGATGTCAGCATTATTTAACGTAACACCGGCAGTGAGGGTCAGGTTGACGGATGTATCAAGACATTATTCGTGGGTCAAGCTCCGCAACGTGCCTTTTGAGGCTGATGAAGCAGATATCAGAAGTGTTTTCGAAAGATATGGGACTGTACATCTAGCCCAACCTGGAAAATGGGTAAAAGGAGCTTACACAGGATTTCCTGAGGGAACTTTCAATCCTATACCTTCGTATGTATATCTCGAGGAGTTTAAAGCCCAGGTAATGGTGGCATATACCGGACAGAGGTGTACGTGCTGACTGTGTGGCGAATATGACCATATGGCGGCAGATTGTGGCATGCGGAATTGGGCTCCTGGGCCGGCAAGAGGTGGAGCACCTGCGCATGGGAAAACGATGCCTGAGGAAGAACGGAGGCAAGGAGGAGGGCATGGTCGCATGGGGAGCAAAGAGGTGGTGGCTCCTCCTGTGGAATCGGAAGGGGACGTGGTGATTCATGAATCACCCAGCCCATTGACAGTACAGTTGTCGAGTGAGGAGGTGCAAGTGGGCTCAGAAGTGAAAGCTATCGAGGAGGAGTTGGCCACGGTGATACAGGCTATGTTACAGTCTATGGAGGTGGAGAGTCGCAGCGAGCAGGAACCTGTGATCGGGGCGGAAGGAGGTGTGCAGGAGGAGGGAGGACCAGGTGGCACCTATGATGGACAGTGCGAGTGCCATGGAAAGACATGGAGGCGAATTAAGGGTGGTAGAGGTGGAAGTCCATTGTGAGGACTCCCAGGACACAGATATGGAGACTGAGGAAGCATCGAGGAAAAGGGTGGCGGCATCAGATTCGGACGATGTTCTGACGCCAGCGCAAAGGCCAGGGAAAAAGGCATGGGGTTATGATACCCAGAGTGACTCTAAGAGAGGGCCACAACAGAAGGGGGGGGAGGGTTGGGAAGGAGGGTGGAGTACATGGCAAAGGCAATGCCCAGGGAAATGGTCAGAAAGAGAAGAGTCTTGAAATGAGGGGGGGGAGGGAAACCTTAAACTGTCCTCAGGTGTGTAACAATAAATATTAATGGTCTGTGTGATGGTGTAAAACGTGAGTGCTTCTGGATGTTTTTGAATAGATACAAGGTTGACGTAGCTTTTGTGCAGGAACACAATTTTAAACTTGGTCGTGAATTAGTGGTGCCTGGGTACCAGGCTTATGTGTTGCCGTCTGAGCGTTTAAAAGGAGGAGTGGGTGTGTTGATCAGGGAGGCGAGCCCGTTTGTATTGCACAGGAAAGAGGGGGGGGGGGGGGGGGGGGGGGGGGGGGGGGGAGAGTATTACGTGTGGAAGGATGGTGGATGGGAGAGAGAGTGGCGTTTGTGTGTGTATGCCCCAGCAGAACTTGATGTGAAAGTAAAGACGGATTTTGTGCGGGAGGAACTTGTGTACTTCCTACGCACGTTACCATCTGTGGCGATTGTGGGGGGAGATTGGAATTGTGTAGTTAAGAGGGCAGATGTAGAACCCAGAGGAGCGGGATATTTTTTCTCAGTCTTAGGGGGCCTGTTTAGAGATCTTCAGTTACGTGATGCTTTTGGGGGAGGTCTGTGGGAGGTGGAACATACTTTTATAAGGCGGGGATACGAGGCTCGTTTGGACAGGATATATTTATCTCAGAGGGTTTTGGTAGAGTCTTTTAAAACTATTGAGATGGTGTCTTCTGATCATAGGGTGGTAATAGTGGAGGTGGGGTTGGAAGCTTTGGCTCGTAGGCAGGGAAGCTATTGGAAACTGAATACGATGGTTTTGGGGGATGGGGAGGGAGTGGAAGGTTTTGCAGTATATTGGGAACAGCTCTGTGCAGAGGGAAGGACTGAGGAGGATGTGGTTGGATGGTGGGATAGTGTGGCTAAGGTAAGAATACGTCAATTTTATGTGAGGGAGGGCAAACGCATTAATCAATTTTGATATGGTTTGTCAAATTATTTAGAATCTAGATTATGGGATTGTTATGCGGGGGGAGGGGGGGCGGTGGTGGGGGTGTATCCCGTAGAGGAAATACAAATGTTGAAGGAGAGGATAAAGGATTTGCAAGAAGAGCATTTTGCAGCGTCACAGGTACAAGTCGGGCTGGACGAAGTACTCTGGGGCGACAAGCCATCGACTTGTGTGCTGCGAGGACAGAAGGTACGACAGCAAACAACTACAATACCAGGATTGCAAGTAATTTCTTCAGTGTTTTTTTTTTCGAGAGGGTCAGGTATTACGGGAAACAACGGGGATGAGTGTGTATGCAGATAGATGGTTTGAGGAGTACTGGAAAAGTAGTGTCGTGGATGGCGAGGTTCTTGGGCAGGTATGTGAGTATAGGATGGTGGAACAGGTGCAGCAACGTTTGGGAATGCTGCGACCTCACCATTTAACCCTTAGACAACGAGCAATTGCTATCAATGTATTACTATATAGTAAAGTCTGGTTCGTATCGGCAGTGTTACCGTTAACAGGAACGGCGATCATGAGTATTCTTAGAATGGCATCCAAATTCTTGCAGGGTTCAGGGTGCAACTGATTGCAAAGGGAGGTAGTGACATTGCCGGTATGTAGGGGAGGGTTGGGTTTGTTGGACCTGAGAAAGTGCATGAAATGTGTGTTCATTAAGAGGGAAGTGCTGTGTGCAGGTGGATGGAGGGGAGGGGCAGCTAGATTAGGTACATGATCACCTACAGAAATGGTATGGGAGAGCGGAAATGAAGGAATGTGAAAAAGTGTTACGTGCTTAGCGTTAGCCAGGGAACCGGGAAAAGTAAAGGTGGGAACTTTGTGTAAATTGTTAGAGGGACATGTAGTGGTGCCGGTTGAAGGGATCTACCCCATGTATGCATGGGATGTAATATGGCAAAGATTTAGTAAATTAAGGATACGACCTAGGGCCCATGAGGGTATGTATTGTTTCCTACATGGTATATTGCCAACGGGAGCGATGCTCCGAGATAGGAGGGTCATCGAGGGTGGGGGATGTAGCAGAAGCAGTGGAGAAGAGACTGCATATCATGTTGTCTATTTTTGTGAAGGTTTGGAGTGCATCAGGGTATGGATGAGTAGGGTAGTGGCTAAGGTGGGGGGTCATGATGTGTCAGTAATGCAAGCGTTTAGTCTACATATATGTTTTGTGGGGTATGAGGGGGAAGGAGGGTGGGGAAGTACTGAGAAGGATTTTGGCAGCGACGTTTTATCGAACTTTCTGTCGCAATAAACATATATGGGAAAAGGTGGGGTGAGGTTTTTTCCGAAGGTTATAGAGGACTAACAATAGGGAATTTAAGGGCGTTATAACGGATTTTTAACTGCCGGGGTGAGTATGTTGGTGAAACGGGGGAGAGTCAGGGGTATTCAACGAGCTGACCTCCTCGGGTGTGAAGTGATGGGTGGATGGGTGTGACTGGAGGTACACGTGTGGAACTGGATGTGATGGTGTGAAAGATCTATATTGTTTGTTCCCTTGTTGGGGAAGGTACAAATGACAGTTTAAAAATATAACAATTATAAATATTTTATTTATTATTAACACACTGGCCGATTCCCACCAAGGCAGGGTGGCTCGAAAAAGAAAAACTTTCACCATCATTCACTCCATCACTGTCTTGCCAGAAGGGTGCTTTACACTACAGTTTTTAAACTGCAACATTAACACCCCTCCTTCAGAGTGCAGGCACTGTACTTCCCAATTCCAGGACTCAAGTCCGACCTGCCGGTTTCCCTGAATCCTTCATAAATGTTGCTTTGCTCACACTCCAATAGCGCGTCAAGTATTAAAAACCATTTGTCTCCATTCACTCCTATCAAACACGCTCACGCATGCCTGCTGGAAGTCCAAGCCCCTCGCACATAAAACCTCCTTTACCCCCTCCCTCCAACCTTTTCTAGGCCGACCCCTGCCCCGCCTTCCTTCCACTACAGACTGATACACTCTTGAAGTCATTCTGTTTCACTCCATTCTCTCCACATGTCCGAACCACCTCAACAACCCCTCCTCAGCCCTCTGGACAACAGTTTTGGCAATCCTGCACCTCCTCCTAACTTCTCTGCATTATATTCACACCACACATTTCCCTCAGACATGACATCTCCACTGTCTCCAGCCTTCTCGTTGCAACATTCATCACCCATGCTTCACACCCATACAGGAGCGTTGGTAAAACTATACCCTCAAACATTCCCCTCTTTGCTTCCAAGGACAAAGTTCTTTGTCTCCACAGACTCCTAAGTGCACCACTCACCATTTTCCCCTCATCAATTCTATGATTCACCTCATCTTTCATAGACCCATCCGCTGACACGTCCACTCCCAAATATCTGAATACATTCACCTCCTCCATACTCTCTCCCTCCAATCTGATATCCAATCTTTCATCACCTAATCTTTTTGTTATCCTCATAACCTTACTCTTTCCTGTATTCACTTTCAATTTTCTTCTTTTACATACTCTACCAAATTCATCCACCAACCTCTGCAACTTCTCTTCAGAATCACCCAAGAGCACAGTGTCATCAGCAAAGAGCAACTGTGACAACTCTCACTTTATGTGTAATTCTTTATCTTTTAACTCCACACCTCTTGCCAAGACCCTCGCATTTACTTCTCTTACAACCCCATCTATAAATATATTGAACAACCATGGTGACATCACACATCCTTGTCTTAGGCCTACTTTTACTGGGAAATAATCTCCCTCTTTCCTACATACTCTAACTTGAGCCTCACTATCCTCGTAAAAACTCTTCACTGCTTTCAGTAACCTACCTCCTACACCACGCAACTGCAACATCTGCCACATTGCCCCCCTATCCACCCTGTCATACGCCTTTTCCAAATCCATAAATGCCACAAAAACCTCTTTAGCCTTATCTAAATACTGTTCACTTATATGTTTCACTGTAAACACCTGGTCCACACACCCCCTACCTTTCCTAAAGCCTCCTTGTTCATCTGCTATCCTATTCTCCGTCTTACTCTTAATTCTTTCAATAATAACTACCATACACTTTACCAGGTATGCTCAACAGACTTATCCCCCTATAATTTTTGCACTCTCTTTTGTCCCCTTTGCCTTTATACAAAGGAACTATGCATGCTCTTTGCCAATCCCTAGGTACCTTACCCTCTTCCATACATTTATTAAATAATAGCACCAACCACTCCAAAGCTATATCCCCACCTGCTTTTAACATTTCTATCTTTATCCCATCAATCCCGGCTGCCTTACCCCCTTTCATTTTACCTAATGCCTCAAGAACCTCCCCCACACTCACAACTGGCTCTTCCTCACTCCTACAAGATGTTATTCCTCCTTGCCCTGTTCACGAAATCACAGCTTCCCTATCTTCATCAACATTCAACAATTCCTCAAAATATTCCCTCCATCTTCCCAATACCTCTAACTCTCCATTTAATAATTCTCCTCTCCTATTTTTAACTGACAAATCCATTTGTTCTCTAGGCTTCCTTAACTTGTTAATCTCACTCCAAATTTTTTTCTTATTTTCAACAAAATTTGTTGATAACATCTCACCCACTCTCTCATTTGCTCTCTTTTCACATTGCTTCACCACTCTCTTAACCTCTCTCTTTTTCTCCATATACTCTTCCCTCCTTGCATCACTTCTACTTTGTAAAAGCTTCTCATATGCTAACTTTTTCTCTCTTACTACTCTTTTTACATTCCACCAATCGCTCCTCTTCCCTCCCGCACCCACTTTCCTGTAACCACAAACTTCTGCTGAACACTCTAACACTACATTTTTAAACCTACCCCATACCTCTTCGACCCCATTGCCTATGCTCTCATTAGCCCATCTATCCTCCAATAGCTGTTTATATCTTACCCTAACTGCCTCCTCTTTTAGTTTATAAACCTTTACCTCTCTCTTCCCTGATGCTTCTATTCTCCTTGTATCCCATCTACCTTTTACTCTCAGTGTAGCTACAACTAGAAAGTGATCTGATATATCTGTGGCCCCTCTATAAACATGTACATCCTGAAGTCTACTCAACAGTCTTTTATCTACCAATACATAATCCAACAAACTACTGTCATTTCGCCCTACATCATATCTTGTATACTTATTTATCCTCTTTTTTCTTAAAATATGTATTACCTATAACTAAACACCCTTTCTATACAAAGTTCAATCAAAGGGCTCCCATTATCATTTACACCTGGCACCCCAAACTTACCTACCACACCCTCTCTAAAAGTTTCTCCTACTACAGCATTCAGATCCCCTACCACAATTACTCTCTCACTTGGTTCAAAGGCTCCTATACATTCACTTAACATCTCCCAAAATCTCTCTCTCCTCTACATTCCTCTCTTCTCCAGGTGCATACATGCTTATTATGACCCACTTTTCGCATCCAACCTTTACTTTAATCCACATAATTCTTGAATTTACACATTCATATTCTCTTTTCTCCTTCCATAACTGATCCTTCAACATTATTTATAAATATATAACATATAAAATATGTAATATGAATTTTTTCTTTGGTAGCGAATTATGTCCCGCTTGTACTGTTCTTGCAAGTGAATTTTAACTTGAGAGGGTCTTCCTTTCACTATGTTCCTTGAAACATTGAGGTCTTTTGAAATTTTTGTAACGTGTTTCTTTTTTTTTTTGAAGTAATTACCTATTATGTAATCATGTGCAAATAAGGATTAGTAACCTAAATTAATATTGATTATATATTTATTTGTATGTAATACTAGTTAGGCACGTGCTAGAAGGCAAAGAGAAAGTCTAGTCTTTTGGAATGTGTGTTAAGTTTTGGTAAGTTTGTATGTGGTGTGTTAGATGTTGTAAGGAGTTTGTTATGGTGTTGTTATCTTACTAAAATCACGATGAAACATTTGGATAATCTTATTCATGTCTTAGTCTTGGATTCTTTTAAAATATTTATATATCCTAGTATTTTACTGATAATGTAGCATGTGGAGTATTTTCTGGCATTTTCAACATGAACTTCACGTTATTCAATGTTATTATAAAAATTTGATTTTCATGGTTGTTACATTAATATTGATATTATATATTGTTGGTGTATATTACTTTTGCTTATAAAGGTGTATGTGTATAGGAACGTAATGTTTACATCTGTTTTAGTCTGTAAATTTATGTTATTGTGTTTTGTTGTTCCTGCATCACCAACTTTTGGTAAATACTCATTAAGTTTTTGATGAGGTCAAGGTATGACCCTAAATTAGGATAATTAATGGTAGGTTTCTCAGAACGGTGAATGTAAATATTTTAGGGGGGGAGAAGTGTCAGCTGTGTGTCTGCACTGGCAATAATAATTATTGTAAAAGGAGGGTTTGTAGGATATGTTGTGGGTTGTGTATATGGTTGTAATATTGCTATTATCTATAGTGTTTATTTTCTGTACCGGGATTGTGTAATAGAGGTTTTTGTTAATATCCAGTATAGTTTTTAATTTTATTATACTCTTATACATCCTTGTATTTGTTCTATGTTTTAAATAAAAATAGAAAAGAAAAAACAGGTCAGTGTCCCAGGATGTGACCCACACCAGTCCACTAACACCCAGGATGTGACCCACACCAGTCGACTAACACCCAGGATGTGACCCACACCAGTCGACTAACACCCAGGATGTGACCCACACCAGTCGACTAACACCCAGGATGTGACCCACACCAGTCGACTAACACCCAGGATGTGACCCACACCAGTCCACTAACACCCAGGATGTGACCCACACCAGTCGACTAACACCCAGGATGTGACCCACACCAGTCGACTAACACCCAGGATGTGACCCACACCAGTCGACTAACACCCAGGATGTGACCCTCACCAGTCGACTAACACCCAGGATGTGACCGACACCAGTCGACTAACACCCAGGATGTGACCCACACCAGTCGACTAACACCCAGGATGTGACCCACACCAGTCGACTAACACCCAGGATGTGACCCACACCAGTCGACTAACACCCAGGATGTGACCCACACCAGTCGACTAACACCCAGGATGTGACCCACACCAGTCGACTAACACCCAGGATGCCACCCACACCAGTCGACTAACACCCAGGATGTGACCCACACCAGTCGACTAACACCCAGGATGTGACCCACACCAGTCGACTAACACCCAGGATGTGACCCACACCAGTCGACTAACACCCAGGATGTGACCCACATCAGGCCACTAACACCCAGGATGTGACCCACACCAGTCGACTAACACCCAGGATGCGACCCACACCAGTCCACTAACACCCAGGATGTGACCCACACCAGTCCACTAACACCCAGGATGCGACCCACACCAGTCCACTAACACCCAGGATGTGACCCACACCAGTCCACTAACACCCAGGATGTGACCCACACCAGTCGACTAACACCCAGGATGTGACCCACACCAGTCGACTAACACCCAGGATGCGACCCACACCAGTCGACTAACACCCAGGATGTGACCCACACCAGTCCACTAACACCCAGGATGTGACCCACACCAGTCGACTAACACCCAGGATGCGACCCACACCAGTCGACTAACACCCAGGATGCGACCCACACCAGTCGACTAACACCCAGGATGCGACACACACCAGTCGACTAACACCCAGGATGCGACCCACACCAGTCGACTAACACCCAGGATGTGACCCACACCAGTCCACTAACACCCAGGATGTGACCCACACCAGTCGACTAACACCCAGGATGCGACCCACACCAGTCCACTAACACCCAGGATGTGACTCATACCAGTCCACTAACACCCAGGATGCGACCCACACCAGTCCACCTACACCTAGGATGTGACCCACACCAGTCGACTAACACCCAGGATGCGACCCACACCAGTCGGCTAACACCCAGGATGCGACCCACACCAGTCGACTAACACCCAGGATGCCACCCACACCAGTCCACTAACACCCAGGATGCGACCCACACCAGTCGACTAACACCCAGGATGCGACCCACTCCAGTCCACTAACACCCAGGATGCCACCCAGACCAGTCCACTAACACCCAGGATGTGACCTACACCAGTCGACTAACACCCAGGATGCGACTCACACCAGTCGACTAACACCCAGGATGCCACCCACACCAGTCCACTAACACCCAGGATGTGACCCACACAAGTCCACTAACACCCAGGATGTGACCCACACCTGTCGACTAACACCCAGGATGCGACCCACACCAGTCGACTAACGCCCAGGATGTGACCCACACCAGTCGACTAACACCCAGGATGCCACCCACACCAGTCGACTAACACCCAGGATGTGACCCACACCAGCCGACTAACACCCAGGATGTGACCCACACCAGTCGGCTAACACCCAAGATGCGACCCACACCAGTAGACTAACACCCAGGATGCGACCCACACCAGTCGACTAACACCCAGGATGCGACACACACCAGTCGACTAACACCCAGGATGTGACCCACACCAGTCCACTAACACCCAGGATGCGACCCACACCAGTCCACTAACACCCAGGATGTGACCCACACCAGTCCACTAACACCCAGGATGCGACCCACACCAGTCCACTAACACCCAGGATGCGACCCACACCAGTCCACTAACACCCAGGATGCCACCCACACCAGTCAACTAACACCCAGGATGCGACCCACACCAGTCGACTAACACCCAGGATGCGACCAACATCAGCCGACTAACACCCAGGATGCGACCCACACCAGTCGACTAACACCCAGGATGCGACCAACATCAGTCGACTAACACCCAGGATGCGACCAACATCAGTCGACTAACACCCAGGATGCGACCCACACCAGTCGACTAACACCCAGGATGCGACCCACACCAGTCGACTAACACCCAGGATGCCACCCACACCAGTCGACTAACACCCAGGTACCCATTTTACTGATGGGGAACATAGACAACCGGTGTAAAGAAACACACCCAATGTATCTACTTTGTTTGGGAATCGAACCCAGGTCCTTGTTGTGTGAAGCAAGAGTGTTAGCCACGAGACCCAATGTTTATAATACTCAAATTTACCAGAACAAGTTACCTGAACCTGTTACCATGTTCACCTAGCAGTTACCTGAACCTGTTACCATGTTCACCTAGCAGTTACCTGAACCTGTTACCATGTTCACCTAGCAGTTATCTGCACCTGTTACCATGTTCACCTAGCAGTTACCTGCACCTGTTACCATGTTCACCTAGCAGTTACCTGCACCTGTTACCATGTTCACCTAGCAGTTACCTGCACCTGTTACCATGTTTACCTAGCAGTTACCTAACCTGTTACCATGTTCACCTAGAAGTTACCTGCACCTGTTACCATGTTCACCTAGCAGTTACCTGCACCTGTTACCATGTTCACCTAGCAGTTACCTGAACCTGTTACCATGTTCACCTAGCAGTTACCTGAACCTGTTACCATGTTTACCTAGCAGTTACCTGCACCTGTTACCATGTTCACCTAGCAGTTACCTGCACCTGTTACCATGTTCACCTAGCAGTTACCTGCACCTGTTACCATGTTTACCTAGCAGTTACCTGCACCTGTTACCATGTTCACCTTGCAGTTACCTGAACCTGTTACCATGTTTACCTAGCAGTTACCTGCACCTGTTACCATGTTCACCTAGCAGTTACCTGCACCTGTTACCATGTTCACCTAGCAGTTACCTGCACCTGTTACCATGTTACCTAGCAGTTACCTGCACCTGTTACCATGTTCACCTAGCAGTTACCTGCACCTGTTACCATGTTCACCTAGCAGTTACCTGAACCTGTTACCATGTTTACCTAGCAGTTACCTGCACCTGTTACCATGTTCACCTAGCAGTTACCTGCACCTGTTACCATGTTCACCTAGCAGTTATCTGCACCTGTTACCATGTTCACCTAGCAGTTACCTGAACCTGTTACCATGTTCACCTAGCAGTTACCTGAACCTGTTATCATGTTCACCTAGCAGTTATCTGCACCAGTTACCATGTTCACCTAGCAGTTATCTGCACCTGTTACCATGTTCACCTAGCAGTTACCTGAAGCTGTTACCATGTTCACCTAGCAGTTACCTGAACCTGTTACCATGTTCACCTTGCAGTTACCTGCACCTGTTACCATGGTCACCTGGGCCTGTTACGACTGACGATCGTCACTGTCAGTCTGGTCCCGTCACTGACTGACGACCGTCACTGTCAGTCTGGTCCTGTCACTGACTGACGAACGTCACTGTTAGTTTGGTTCTTTCACTGACTAACGACCGTCACTGTAAGTCAGCTCCTGTCACTGACTGAAGACCGTCACTGTCAGTCTCGTCCCGTCACTGACTGAAGACAGTCACTGTCAGGCTGGTCTTGTCGCAGACTGACGACCGTCACTGTCAATCTGAGCCAGTCACTGACTAATGACCGTCTCTGTCAGTCTGGACCTGTCACTGACTGACGACCGTCGCTGTTAGTCTGGTCCTCTCAGACTGACGACCGTCACTGTCAGTCCGGTCCCGTCACTGACGACCGTCACGGTCAATCTGGTCCCGTCACTGACTAACGACTATCACTGTCAATCTGGTCCCGTCACTGACAACCGTCACTGTCAGTCAGGTCTTGTCACAGGCCGACGACCGTCACTGTCTGTTTGGTCCTGTCACTGACTAACGACCGTCACTGTCAGACTGGTCCCGCCTCTGAGTGAAGACCGTCACTGTCAGTCTGGTCCCGTCACTAAAGACCGTCACTGTCAGTCTGGTCATGTCACCGCCTCACGACAATCACTGTCAGTCTGCTCCTGTCACTGACTGACGACCGTCACTGTCAGTTTGGTTCTGTCAATGACTAACGACCGTCACTGTCATTCTGGTCCTGTCACTGATTGACGACGGCCACTGTCAGTCTGGGCCTGTCACTGACTAACGACTGTCACTGTCAGTCTGGTCCTGTCATTGACGACCATCACTGTCAATTAGTCCCCGTCGCTGACTGACGGCCGTCACTGTCAGTCTGGTCACGTCACTGACTGACGACCCTCATTGTCACTTTGGTCCCGTTACTGACTGACGACCGTCACTGTCAGTCTGGTACCGTCACTGACGACCGTCACTGTCAGTCTGGTCACGTCACTGACTGACGACCCTCATTGTCAGTTTGGTCCCGTTATTAACTGACGACCGTCACTGTCATTCTAGTCTTGTCTCAGACTGACGAGAGTCACTGTCAATCTGGTCCCTTCACTGACTGACGGCCATCACTGTCAGTCTGGTCCCGTCACTGACTGACGATCGTCACTGTCAGTCTGGTTCCGTCGCTGACGACAATCACTGTCAATCTGCTCCTGTCCGTGACTGACAACCTTAACTCTCAGCCTGGTCCTGTCACTGACTGACGACGGTCATTGTCGGTTTGGTCCGGTCACTGACCAACGTCCGTCACTGTCAGTCTAGGCCTGTCACTGACTGACGACCGTCACTTTCAGTCTGATCCCGTCACTGAAGACCGTCACTCTCAATCTGATCCCGTCAATGACTGACGACCGTCATTGTCAGTCTGTTCCCGTCACTGACTGACGACCGCCACTGTCAGTCTGGTCCTGTCACAGACTGACGACCGTCACTGTCAGTCTGGGTCTGTCTCTGACTGACGACCGTCACTGTCAATCTGAGCCAGTCACTGACTAATGACCGTCTCTGTCAGTGTGGTCATGTCACTGACTGACGACCGTCGCTGTCAGTCTGGTGCTCTCACAGACTGACGACCGTTACTGTCAGTCTGGTCTAGTCACTGACTGACGACCGTCACTGCCAGTCTGGTCCCGTCACTGACGACCGTTACGGTCAATCTGATCCCGTCACTGACTAACGACTATCACTGTCAATCTGGTCCTGCCACTGACTGACGAATGTCATTGTCAGTTTGGTTCTGTCACTCACTGACGACCGTCACTGTCAGTCTCGTCCCGTCACTGACTGAAGACAGTCACTGACAGTCTGGTCCTGTCACAGACTGACGACCGTCACTGTCAATCTGAGCCAGTCACTGACTAATGACCGTCTCTGTCAGTCTGGTCCTGTCACTGACTGACGTCAGTCATTGTCAATCTGGTCCTTAGGTAAGACACATATGCAACAGTTAGGTATCTTTATTATGAAACGTTTCGCCTACACAGTAGGCTTCTTCAGTCAAGTACAGAAAAGTTGATAGAAGCAGAAGATACTTGAAGACGATGTAATCAGTCCATCACCCTTAAAGTTTTGAGGTGGTCAGTCCCTCAGTCTGGAGAAGAGCATTGTTCCATAGTATGAAACAATATGGAGAAGAAGTGACAGGATGGAGCTTTTTATAGCGCCATATTGTTTCATACTATGGAACAATGCTCTTCTCCAGACTGAGGGACTGACCACCTCATAACTTTAAGGGTGATGGACTGATTACATCGTCTTCAAGTATCTTCTGCTTCTATCAACTTTTCTGTACTTGACTGAAGAAGCCTACTGTGTAGGTGAAACGTTTCATAATAAAGATACCTAACTGTTGCATATGTGTCTTACCTAACAACCTGTCGGTATTTTATACCATTTTAATGTTCAGTCAATCTGGTCCCGTCACTGACTGACGACCGTAACTGTGAGTCTGGGCCTGTTACGACTTACGACCGTCTGTCACTAACTTACGACTGTCACTGTCAGTCTGGTCCCGTTACTGAAGACAATCACTGTCAATCTGCTCCTGTCCGTGACTGACGACCGTCACTGTCAGTCTGGGCCTGTCACTGACTGAGGACCGTCACTTTCAGTCTGGTCTCGTCACTGACGACCGTCAATCTCAATCTGATCCCGTCAATGACTTCCGACCGTCATTGTCAGTCTGTTCCTCTCACAGACTGACAACCGTAACTGTCAGTCTGGGTCTGTTACGACTGTCGACCGTCACTGTAAGTCTGGTCCTGTCACTGACTGACGAACGTCAATGTCTGTTTGGTTCTGTCACTGACTGACGACCGACACTGTCAATCTGAGCCAGTCACTGACTAATGAACGTCTCTGTCAGTCTGGTCCTCTCACAGACTGACGACCGTTACTGTCAGTCTGGTCTTGTCACTGACTGACGACCGTCACTGTCAGTCTGGTCCCGTCACTGACGACCGTCACGGTCAATCTGATCCCGTCACTGACTAACGACTATCACTGTCAATCTGGTCCCGTCACTGACTGACGAACGTCACTTTCAGTTTGGTTCTGTCACTGACTGATGACCGTCACTGTCAGTTGGGCCGCATGACTAACGACATCACTATCAACTTCCCGTCACTGACTGTCAACAGTCATATCAGTCAGTTCTGTACGCCCGCCTCACTGTCGGTTTGGTCCTGTCACTGACTGACGACCAACAATGTCAGCTTGGTCCTGTCACTGACTAACGACCGTCACTGCCAGTCTGGTCCTGTTATTGGCTGACGAACGTCACTGTCAGTCTGGTCCTGTCACTTACTGACGACCGTCACTGTCAGTCTGGTCTCGTCACTGACTGACGACCGTCACTGTCAGTCTGGTCCCGTCACTGACGACCGTCACGGTCAATCTGATCCCGTCACTGACTAACGACTATCACTGTCAATCTGGTTCCGTCACTGACTGACGACCGTCACTGTCAGTCTGGTCCCGTCACTGACGACCGTCACGGTCAATCTGGTCCCGTCACTGACTAACGACTATCACTGTCAATCTGGTCCCGTCACTGACAACCGTCACTATCAGTCAGGTCTTGTCACAGGCCGACGACCGTCACTGTCGGTTTGGTCCTGTCACTGACTAACGACCGTCACTGTCAGTCTGGTCCTGTTATTGACTGACGAACGTTACTGTCAGTCTGGTCCCGTAACTGACTGAAGACCGTCACTGTCAGTCTGGTCCTGTCACAGACTGAATACCGTCGATGTCAGTCTGGGCCTGTCACTGACTGACGACCGTCGGTGTCAGTCTGGGCCTGTCACTGACTGTCCATCGTCACTGTTAGTCTGGTCCCGTCACTAACGACCGTCACTGTCAGTCTGGTCCTGTCATTGACTGACGACCGCAACAGTCAATCTGGGCCTGTCACTGACTAACGACCGTCACAGTCATTCTGGTCTTGTCACTGACAGACGACCGTCACTGTCAACCTGGTCCCTTCACTGACTGACGGCCATCACTGTCAGTCTGGTCCCGTCACTGACTGACGATCGTCACTGTCAGTCTGGTCCTGTCACTGACGACAATCACTGTCAATCTGCTCCTGTCCGTGACTAACGGCCATAACTGTCAGCCTGGTCCTGTCACTGACTGAAGACGGTCATTGTCGGCTTGGTCCTGTCCCTGACCAACGACCGTCACTGTCAGTCAGGGCCTGTCACTGACTGACGACCGTCACTTTCAGTCTGGTCCAGTCCACTGACGACCGTCAACTCACTCATCTGATCCCGTCACTGATATGACGACTATCACGGTCATTTACGACCATCCTGTCAGTCTGTTGCCGTCAATAACTTTTTTTTTTGCGAACCCTACCGTTCACTGTCAGTCTGTTCCCGTCACTGACTGACGACCGTCACTGTTACTCTGGTCCTGTCACAGACTGACGACCGTCACTGTCAGTCTGAGCCTGTTACGAACCCACAGTCGACCGTCCACTGACTGAAGCGACCTGTTCACTGTGAGTTTGGATTCCCTGTCCACTGACTGACGATACGTCAACTGGGCAGTTTGGTTTCTTCACTGACTGAGACGACCGTCACGTCATTCTCGTCCCCGTCACTGACTGAAGACAGTCACTGACAGTCTGATCCTGTCACAGACTGACGACCGTCTCTGTCAATCTGGGCCTGTCACTGACTAATGACCGTCACTGTCAGTCTGATCCTGTCACTGACTGACGACCTTCGCTGTCAGTCTGGTCCTCTCACAGACTGACGACCGTTACTGTCAGTCTGGTCTCGTCACAGACTGACGACCGTCACTGTGCGTCTGGTACCGTCACTGACGACCGTCAATGTCAATCTGGTCCCGTCACTGTCAGTCTGGTCACGTCACTGACTGACGGCCCTCACTGTCAGTTTGGTCCCGTCACTGACTGACGACCGTCACTGTCAGTCTGGTCTTGTCATGGGCTGACGACCATCACTGTCAGTTTGGTCCTGTCACTGACTAACGACCGTCACTGTCAGTGTGGTCCTGTCATTGATTGACGACGTCACTGTCAAGTCTGGTCCCGTCACTGACTGCGTAAGAAACGTCACTAGGCAGTGTTGGTCCTGTCACAGACTGATACCCGTCAACAGTCACCAGTCTGGGCCTGTTATGACCGACGACCGTCACTGTCAGTCTGGTCTCTTCACTGACTGACTGCCATCACTGTCAGTCTGGGCCTGTCACTGACCGACGACCGTCACTGTCAGTCTGGTCCCTACACTGACTGACGACCGTCACTGTCAGTCTGGTCCCGTCACTCACTGTCGACCATCACTGTCAGTCCATTTCTGTCACTGACTAACGACTGTCATTGTCAGTCTGATCCCGTCACTGAGTGAAGACCGTCACTGTCAGTCTGGTCCTGTAACATACTGACGACCGTCACTCTCAAACTGGGACCAGTCCTCTACCGACGACCGTCCATGTCATCTGGTCCCGTCACTGACTGACAACCGTCACTGTCAGTCTGGTCCCGTAACTGACTGACGATCGTCACTGTCAGTCTGGTCCTGTCACTGAGTGACGACCGTCACTGTCAGTTTGGTTCTGTCAGTGACTAACGACTCTGACTATCGTCTGATCCTGTCCACTGACTGACGACCGTCCACTGTCAGGTTCAGTCCACCCCCTCGGTCACTGACTGAGAAGACCGTCCACTGACTGAAGACCCGTCCACTGACAGTCTGGTCCTGTCTCAGACTGACGACCATCCCTGTCAGTCTGATCCTGTCACTAAATTACGACCATCACTGTCAGCCAGGTCCCTGATCATGACCGGACAGACCCGTCACTGTCAGTCCCTGGTCCCGCCACTGACTGCACGACCCACACTGTGCAGTTTGGTGGTCCCCGTCATAACTGAACGAGACCGTCATTGTCAGTCTGGGTTCCTCACTAGCGACCGTCCACTGTCACTCGATGGCCGGCACGACTAACGACCGCACTGTCAGTTTGGTCCTGTCAACTGATGACCACTCGTCAGTGTCAGATCTGGTCCCGTCCTCAATCACCGACCGTCACGTCAATCAAGTAGCACACCGGACTCCTGACTGCTGACACCATCACTACACACACACAAAGAAGGAGGGGTGACACTCCTGTCACTGTTGACGACCATCACTGTCGGTCTGGTCCTGTCACTGACTGAGAACCGTCATTGTCAGTTTGGTTCTGTCACTGACTAACGATCGCCACTGTCAGTCTGGTCCCGTCACTGAGTGAAGACCGTCACTGTCAGTCTGGTCCTGTCACAGACTGACGACCGTCACTGTCAGTCTGGGCCTGTCTCTGACTGACGACCGTCACTGTCAGTCTTGTCCCTTCACTCACTGACTACCGTCACTGTTAG
Source organism: Cherax quadricarinatus (assembly GCF_026875155.1). Classification (NCBI taxonomy): domain Eukaryota; kingdom Metazoa; phylum Arthropoda; class Malacostraca; order Decapoda; family Parastacidae; genus Cherax; species Cherax quadricarinatus. The sequence continues at coordinate 32,983,805 of NC_069442.1, forward strand.
TCTGGTCCCGTCACTGACTGACGAGCGTCACTGTCAGTCAGATTCCGTCACTGACTGACAACCGTCACTGTCAATCTGGTCCCGTCACAAACGACCGTCACTGTCAGTCTGGTTCTGTCACTGACTGACGACCATCACTGTTAGTCTGCTCCTGTCACTGACTGACGATGGTGACCATCACTGTGAGTCTGGTCCTGTCGCTGACTGACGACCATCACTGTCAGTATGGTCCTGTCACAGACTGACGACCATCACTGTCAGTCTGCTCCTGTCACTGACTTACGACCGTCACTGTCAGTTTGGTTCTGTCACTGACTAACTACAGTCACTGTCAGTCTGGTCCTGTCACTGACTGACGACCGTCACTGTCAGTCTTGTCCCTTCACTGACTGACGACCGTCACTGGTAGTCTGGTCCCGTCACTGACTGACGAGCGTCACTGTCAGTCTGGGCCTGCTCTGACTGACGACCCGCGTCACTGTAGTCTTGTCCCTTCACTGACTGACGACCGTCACTGTCAGTCTGGTCCTGTCACAGACTGACGACCGTCACTGTCAGTCTGGGCCTGTCTCTGACTGACGACCGTCACTGTTAGTCTTGTCCCTTCACTGACTGACGACCGTCACTGGTAGTCTGGTCCCGTCACTGACTGACGAGCGTCACTGTCAGTCAGATTCCGTCACTGACTGACAACCGTCACTGTGAGTCTGCTCCTGTCACTGATTGACGACCATCGCTGTCAGTCTTTGTCCTGATCAACGGCCTCAAAAGCTTCCGAAGAAGGTTAATAAATTAGTTAGACAAGACCGGCCTCTGGTGAAACCATGCTGAGTATCATTAATCAAATTATGCATATCGAGATGGCTTCTTATAATATCAGCTATAATTGACTCAAGTAATTTGCCTACAATTGAGGTCAGGCTTATTGGGCGGTAATTTGACGGTAACGACATGTCCCCTGTTTTAAAAATAGGAATTACATTAGCCATCTTCCACATATCAGACACTACAACTGTTTGAAGAGATCAATTAAAAAATTTAGTTAAAGGTTTATAGAGTTCTATTTTACACTCTTTAAGAAACCTTGAAAAAAGTTCATCAGGGTCCGGGGATTTATTTTGCTTGAATCGGTCTATCTGTTTGATAACCATTTCGCTGGTGACTGTGATATTGTATAATTTATCATCTTCAAGCCCACTATAAAAATTAATTACTGGGATATTGTCAGTGTCTTCCTGAGTGAAAACCGAGAGAAAATAATTATTAATAATAGAGCACATTTCATTCTCTTTGTCAGTGAGATGCACAGAGTTATTTTTAAGGGGACCTATCTTATCTCTAACTTTTGTTCTATAGACCTGGAAAAAACTTTTTGGGTTAGTTTTAGAATCCCTAGCAACTTTAATTTCATAGTCCCATTCAGCTTTTCTTATCCCCTTTTTAACGTCCCTCTTAATGTCAATATACTGATTCATAAGATAACCCTCACCTCTTTTGATACGCCTATAAATTCCTTTCTTCTGTCCTAAAAGATATTTGAGCCTATTATTCATCCATTTGGGGTCATTTCTATTCTATCTTATTTCCTTATATGGGATAACTGTTCTTTGGGCAGCATGTATTGTGTTAAGAAAGCTGTCATACTGATAGCTCTCTTCGTTACCCCAGTCCACAGATGATAAGTGTTCTCTAAGCCCATCGTAATCTGCTAAGCGAAAATCTGGGACCAGTACTGAGTTATCCCTACTATCATACTTCCATTCAATGCTAAATGTAATTGATTTGTGGTCGCTAGCACCCAGTTCCTCTGAAACTTCTAAATTATTAACAAGGGATTCATTGTTTGCCATAACTAAGTCAAGCAGGTTATTACCCCTTGTAGGTTCTGTCACAAACTGCTTCAAAAAACAATCCTGAACTACTTCTAAGAAGTCGTTAGATTCTAAATTCCCAGTCAAGAAATTCCAATCAATATGACTAAAGTTAAAGTCTCCTAGAATTACTACATTATCGTGCCTTGTGGCCTTAATAATTTCTTCCCATAGTAGTTTCCCTTGGTCCCTATCTAAGTTTGGGGGACGGTATGTCACTTCTAAAGTAAATTTTTCATGCCCCTCTGAAAATTCTATCCAAACAGACTCTGTATGTGTTATTTCAGACTTAATACCCGTTTTTATGCAACAGTTCAAGCGATCTCGGACACACAATGCCACCCCACCCCCCTTCCCGATACTTCTATCTACTTGGAACAATTTAAAACCCTGAATGTGACATTCTGCAGGCATGTCCCGACTTTTTTAATTAAACCACGTCTCAGTTATGGCAAATACATCAATGTGTCCTGCCCTAGCAACTAATCTCAGCTCGTCCATCTAATTCCTACCACTATGGCTAATAGCATAATGTACATTGAAAGACCCTCCTTTGTCTTTACCCTTCCTGCTCATTTCTGTTTTTCTACTAAACCTATTACTGTCCTTGTCACCCAGTGTCACTGGTTTTCCGATATCTACCTCGTTTTGGTTATTACTAGTTACCTTAGAACTCATAATATTACTACACTGGGACTTCACTGTTTTCCTGCCAAAACCCATACCACTAACTATTCCTAGTTTAAAGCCCTAACAGCTCCCTCCACTGCAGTTGCCAGTACCCCCTCCCCAGACCTAGGTAAGTGTACCCAATCCCTGGCATACATGTCATTTCTGCCATAGAAGAGGTCCCAGTTGTCAATGAATGTTACCGCATTATCCTTACAGTATTTGTCCAGCCAGCAATTGATACCAATTGCCCTGGACAACCATTCGTTTCCAACTCCTCTCCTTGGCAAAATACCACATATGATAGGGTTCCCACCCTTCTTCCTAATTATCTCTATTGCTGACCTATACCTGCTAATCAGGTCCTCACTCGTTGCCTCCAGCACTGAGACACATAATAGGATTGCTCCCATTACCTCTCATAATGTCATCCAGATGGCAAATAATGTCATCCAGGAAAACACACTCTCTGCCTCCTACTCCTATCTTTCAAGCAGAATGCCTATCCATGTACTCAATCTGGCTATCCTCAACAACAACAATGTTTTTACCTTCCTTGGCGTCGTCCGTGTGATGTTCCCAGTAGTCGACTCACATTCGTCAGGTAGCACTACACTTTCAGTTGTGGAATTCGTCAAGACGTTTTCGATGGTCTTATTTGGGGTTTCTAGGGATGTCTCACTCACGTCTGCCAATGCTTCCTTGGTGCTTGTTGTGGCATTCCCAGTAGAACACCTACATTCGTCAGGTAGCACCTAAAATGGGTTGGAAGTTTCCACAGTAGTCTTCTGGTTCCTCGTTGTTTAGTACTTCCAACAGTCTTCTTATCCCAGCTTAGTCCATGTTACCCGGCCCCTGACCAAGTTCCACTCTCTAACCTGGGATCACACTTGGAGGTTACTACTAATCCTCTGTTATTCTCCCGTTAATCGCCTATCTCGACTTAGCAACCCAGAGCTCTCTTTCAGCTGCTGGTAAAGTTGCTCAAAAAGCACCTGGTTCAGATTCACAAGAGCACACAAACAGCGTTTCCACAGAGCTAAGTACATGACTACCTTTACTCTTTCACAGACTTCACTCACCTATGCAACCATTCTCACTCATATGTTTTCACACCTCAAATTTGAAAATACCCAACGTTTTAAGCTTCATAACCCTGACTAGCAGACTGTTCCACATCAACACCCTATTTCCAAACTAATACTTTCCTATATCTTTCGATCTAAACAATCTAATTGGAATCCATTACGCCGGTTCTTTCTGAAGTGACATCCCAAACCTTATTTATATCCCTTTTTTAATACCCAGCTTCCATTATACACTTCGATCATGCTTCCCCTCATTCTTTCGTCTTACCAGAGAATCTGTAGTTTAAGAGCTCTCAACGTCTTCAGTATGGAAGATTTTCTAATCTTTCATTAATTTAGTCATCCTACGCGGATATTTTCTAGCGAATTATTCATCTGTAAATGGAAACTGACCAACGTTTTAGCTCATAACCCTAGGAGAGCCTACAACTGATGAAGTTTCAAATAATCCACTTTGTCTAATCCTTTTAAATCCCTAAACTAATCTAATTTGTAACCTAGCTTATTGCTTCTGTCTTGTAAGTGCTCCTCAAAAACCTTTTAAATCCTTGTTCCAGTTCACTTATACACTTCGATCATGTCTCCCCTCATTCTTCGTCTTACCAGTGAATGTAGTTTAAGAGTCTTCAATCGTTCTTCGTATGGAAGATTTCTAATGCTTTGTATTAATTTAGTCATTCTACGCTGGATATTTTCTAGCGAATTTATATCCATTCTGTAATATGGAGACCAGAACTGAGCTGCATACAGTAGGTGAGGCCTTACTGATGATGTATAAAGTTGTAAAATAATCGCTGCATTTCTGTTGCTTACACTTCTTGATATAAATCCCAGTAATCTGTTTGCTTTGTTACGTACGCTTAGGCACTGCTGTCTTGGTTTTAGGTTGCTGCTTACCATAAACCCCAGATCCTTTTCGCAATCTGTATGGCTAAGTCCTACGTTATTTAACTGATAAGTAATAGGGTTATGGACAATCCCGAGCTTCAGAACCTTGCATTTATCTACATTGAACTGCATCTGCCACTTTTCTGACCAGTTACTGAGTTTGTCTAAATCCTCCTGAAGTTCCCTGACATCTAAGTTTGAATCAATTATCCTACCTATCTTTGTGTCATCGGCGAATTTGCTCATATCACTAGTAATTCCCTCATCAAGGTCATTGATATATATTATAAACAACAACGGGCCCAAGACTGATCCCTGTGGAATACCACTTGTTACAGATCCCCATTTGGATTTAACCCCATTTAAGCATACTCTCTGCTTCCCGTCTGTGAGCCATGACTCGAGCCATGACAGCACTTTTCCCCCAATGCCATGAGCTGCCAGTTTCTTAACAGTCTCTGGTGCGGTACTTTATCAAAAGCCTTACTAAAATCTAAATAAACAATATCGAATTTTTTATCATGATCAACGGCCTCAAAAGTTTTACTGAAGAAGGTTAATAAATTAGTTAGGCAGGAACGGCCCCTCGTGAATCCATGCTGAGTATCATTAATCAAGCTATGCTTATCCAGATGGCTTCTTATAATCTCAGCTATAATTGACTCTAGTAATTTGCCTACAATTGAGGTCAGGCTTATTGGGAGGTAATTTGACGGTAACGACTTGTCCCCTGTTTTAAAAATAGGAATTACATTAGCCATCTTCCACATATCAGACACTACACCTGTTTGAAGAGAAATATTAAAAATAATCGTCAATGGTTCACAAAGTTCCATTTTACACTCTTTAAGAAACCTTGAAAAAAGTTCATCAGGGCCCGGGGATTTATTTTGCTTTAATCGGTCTATCTGTTTGATAACCGTTTCACTGGTGACTGTGATACTGCATAATTTATCATCTTCAAGCCCACTATAAAAATTAATTACTGGGATATTGTCAGTGTCTTCCTTAGTGAAAACCGAGAGAAAATAATTATTAAGAATAGAGCAGGAAGCTAAAGCATCTATTAGGGGAGAAAAGGGGAATTTATAGGTGCATCAGAAGAGGAGAGGTTAACTTTACTGACCAATACACAAATAACCCGCACATAAAAGAGAGAAGCTTACGACGACGTTTCGGTCCGACTTGGACCATTTACAAAGTCACACTAACCAGAAGTGGAGCAGGACGGCTATATATAGGCAGGAAGAGGTGGAGGTGGTACTAGTAGTAGTAGGAGAGAGCAGAGGTAGTAGTAGTGGTAGTGGTAGTAGTGGGGAATAAGGAGGAGGAGCCAGTCAAATACAAAGAAAGAGGAGCACTGCAAGGGAGCTTGGTGCCCACAGAGGGAGAGCAAGTGCACAGAGGTGGGTGAAAGGGGAAGTGGTGAAATAAAGAAGGAACAGAAACACGAGACAGAAGGAAGAAAGACAACCCAGAGGAGAAGAGGAAAGAGGAAAGGGGAAAAGGGAGAAGAAGAAAAAGAAAAAGAAAAAATGAGGAGTCAGGTTAAGTCACGGGTGTTCTGAAGTTTGGAGCATTTTACAATGTAGTGGGAGAGGAAGGCATCTACAGAGACGAAGCCAGGGCTAAGATTCATACAAGGAAAGTTGTATATTAGAGACGATTCAACTAGATGGCAACTGTTAAAGTTGGAAGTAGGGAAGACAGTTTTAGCAGAAGACCAGTCAATAGGATGGCTATGATCTCTGACGTGACAGAAAAGAGCATTGTTAGTGTGACTTTGTAAATGGTCCAAGTCGGACCGAAACGTCGTCGTAAGCTTCTCTCTTTTATGTGCGGGTTATTTGTGTATCGTTCCAGTCACAGTATTGTGCCTTTTTTTGTTACTTACTGACCAATATGTTCAGCTTAAAAGAGAAGTAAAAAAGGGGATTAGAAAGGCTAAACGTGACTATAAAATTAGAGTTGCTAATGAATCAAAGACCAATCCAAAGGGGTTCTTTCAAGTGTATAGGACGAAGGTTAAGGAAAAAGTAGGACCTCTGAAAATTGGGAATGGACAGCTGACGGATAACGAACTGGAAATGTGTTCCTTATTTAATGGCTATTTTTTGTCAGTTTTAACACAGGAAAACATAAATGAGATTCCAGAAATTAACAATTATTCAGTTCCTGATGAATTTAAATTAACTAATATTACTGTCACGAGGGACATGGTTATTAAACAGATAGACAAACTGAAGCAGAATAAGTCCCCGGGACCCGATGAGTTGTTTTCCAGGGTACTTAAGGAATGCAAGATGGAATTTAGTCAGCCATTAACGAGTGTGTTTAATGCGTCCATCCTTACCGGTGTTGTGCCAGAGTTGTGGAAGATGGCTAATGTGGTTCCTATATTCAAATCAGGGGATAAGTCCACTCCTTCAAATTACCGTCCAATAAGCCTGACATCTATAGTGGGCAAGCTATTAGAATCAATTATAGCTGACATTATTAGAAGTCACCTTGAAGAGCATAATTTGATTAATGAATCTCAGCATGGGTTCACGAGAGGTCGTTCCTGCCTGACAAATTTACTGACGTTCTTGTAGATGAATGGTTCACAGAACCGACACGTTGATAAATTAGACATATGTGCAACTCTTGGGTATCTTTATTAAGGAAACGTTTCGCCACACAGAGTTGCACTGACGTTCTTCAATAGAACATTTGAGGCAGTGGACAGTGATAGGAAATATGATGTAGTTTATTTGGATTTTAGTAAAGCCTTCGATGGAGTACCTCACAAGAGACTCTTATGAAAAGTGGCAGCTCATGGTATAGGAGGTAAAGTTCTAGCATTGACAGAGTCATGGCTTACCAATACAAAGCAGAGAGTTTCCATTAATGGGGTCGAATCTGAATGGGGATTAGTCACTAGTGGCATTCCACAAGGATCAGTTTTAGGCCCTCTCTTGTTCATAATTTACATTAATGACCTTGATGAAGGGATTACGAGTGACATGAGTAAATTTGCTAATGATACAGATAGGCCGAATAATTCATTCTGAGGAAGATAGCAATGAACTCCAAGAGGATTTAAACAAATTAATGTCTTGGTCTGAAAAATGGCAGATGAAGTTCAATGTGGATAAGAGTAAGGTACTAGTCCTTGGTAATGAAAATAACCCTAGGTGAAGTAGAGCTTGATCATACAGAATGTGAAAAAGACTTGGGAATCATGGTAAGCAGAAATCTAAAGCCAAGACAGCAGTGCTTAAGTGTGCGCAACAAGGCTAACAGTGGTGACCACAGTCTGACAAACAGTTCACACACTCAGTTCACGGAGTACACTACCTTATCACTAGATAGGCACATGGCTTCTGCCGAAAAGAAGAGGCCACGATGCTCGATGAACACGACGGAGGACTCGGATTTGGAAATGTGAGGCGCAATTCTAGCGAAGAAGTTGCGAGACCACTCCGTGTCATCAGAGGAAGAGGAAGAGCCAGCTCACATTGTAGCAGATCTGGCAGTTCCAACCATGGAGCCAGCGAATAGGGAAACAGGGGAGGAAATAAACACCTCACCCCCCGAGAACCAAGAAGGATGGATCCCTGTGGACAACAACAAGAAGCGCCGTCCGTCCAAGGATCAGGCAAACCAGCTCAACCGACCTGGAAAATTCAAGGTGAAGTCTTACGGGGACCACAGAACCCACTGTGGCGTTGTTTCATACCTGGAATCACGACACAACCTGAAGTTCAAGATATGGTTCAGCTTGAGGGGTGAACCAATATTGACTCCTCTCAGCAAAGAAATGTGTACCACCTTGAAGAGAGTCATGGAGACAGATCGCTCATTCACCCTGGAGAAACTGGACTCTCGGCAGAAGATCACCAAGGGTGTAGTGATGCGATACCCGCTGATGATGCCCATTGAGGCAGTAGCAGCTCACCCCAGTGTGGTGTCAGCTCAACGTCTCAAGGCAAAGACGGCAGGCAATGCTCCAACCCGACAGGTCCTCATACAGCATGTAGGACAGCTACCATCCCACCTGGACCTCGGTTCTTGAGGCAGGTACGACGTCAGGACCTTCACGGCAGAACCAGTTCGTTGTTTCAAGTGCCAGCGTTACGGACACTGGGTGCACTCTGTCCAAACAGAGTAATCTATGGTGTCTGCAGCCAGCACCACCCTACCGAGGAATGCATCACCAAGCTGAAAAATGCATCGCCACCCACTCCACAATGCCCAAACTGCAGGCAGAAACACCATGCCTGGAATCCTCGATGCCCCGAGAAGCTTGTCAGAATTCAAGGAGCCTGGAAGACGCCAAAAACTCGGTAGCAGGCTACGACAGATCATCACTCTCAGCAGACGATGGGTGCAGAGAACCCTGCCATACTGCAGACCTCTCATCAGGTCACCCAACTCAATGCCCAGGAACTCCCAATTCTCGAAGCCACAACCAGGCATTATGGACAGGAGCCTCCTGCCCCCCCTTCCTCAACGAAGAAACAAAAACAAGAGGAACAGGAGGCGTCAACAGGGAACATCTCGTCAACACGATCAGCAGACAGCACTAAACGAGCCCCCATTGGCCATAACACAACAACGCAAGCACTCCTTACCCGGCACAGCCGCTTTGCAGGCTCCACTGGCACCTCACCAGCAGATGCCGGCTACCCAACCTGTTATACAGCAACAGACCACGGTGCACCCTCAGCAGTCCCTACAGACCACAACAGCCCAGGTAATATCCACTGCTTCGAATCCAGTGCCAACGCAGGCCCTCACCAGGAAGGATCTCGTAGCATTAATCAAGGCGTTCACGGATATTATTTGCAACACAATCAACTCTACAGAACAACAGAACATGTTCCATCAGATGGTCAGTACGCTCCTGAGAGTGTGCTTACTGACCGAGGAGGAGACGGTCGACACCAAGAATTTGCAGGTTCTCGGAGTGGGCAGGGCTCAGTCCCGAGCTCGGAAAACAACAGCGATGCAATAACTTCAGTACCAAATCACACCCTCAAAGTCCTACAATGGAACATTCAGGGCCTGAGGAGCAAACAGCACCTCTTGCTGGAGGCAGTAATTCGGGATTGGGTTGACATCGTCTTGCTACAAGAAACTCTCCCCTCAAGGAAGGTTCCTTGATGTTGGTGAGGGGCTCTTGATTTAGGGAATTGGATCCGTGCTCCAGTTCCCCGAATTAAGCCTGAATGCCTTCCACATCCCCCCCCCAGGCGCTGTATAATCCTCTTGGTTTAGCGCTTCCCCCTTGATTATAATAATAATAATAATACAAGAAACTCTGACTGTCCCGACTATCTGCCCAAGACTACCCGGTTTTCCTGGGTATTTTCGGCACATGGACGTGGGCGTTCACTGCAGAGGCACAGTTGTATTCTTATCCGATACAATACCTCACGAGGTTATAGCCAACCCTGTGGACTATGAGGAGGATGTCGAGGTACAGGCCATCCATGCACACATACCTGGGGCGCCCATTACCATCTATAACATCTACAAGAATCCAAGACACACCCTCGACATTGCAGAGCTCCTCGCGCTAGTACGCACTGAGTGTATTATTGTGGGTGGAGATTTCAGTGCACATCACCCAATGCTGCACTCTCACTCAGCAACCAGTGCTGCTGGCAGGCACATAGCAATGCTCCTACACGATATTCCAGAGGTAAAGTTGCTAAACAATGGAGACGCCACATACCTGTTGGGTGGCTGCCTCGGCCTTACCTTCGGGACAACACAACTCGCAGCAGGAGCCACATGGGAAACTCATCCTCACCTTGTCAGTGACCACTGTGCAGTGATCACCACCTTCAACATCAACAGGCCTCCCACAACTGTGCTGCCTCCTAGATGGGACGTAAAGAGGGCCAACTGGAAGGTGTTCCAGGATTATACCTCTATGACTGGTGGTCTACATACACTCTATCTGAAGACTGTTATACAGCTAAACAGGAGCTAATCACTGTTCTCATCCAGGCAGCAGAGTGCGCAATTCCAAAAAAGTCTGCAGGATGCACTCACAAAAGAGACTGGTGGTTCTACAACGACGAGGTGCGGGAGCAGAACCACCGCATCAACTCTTTTAGGAAGCTATACAGGCGTAACCCAACGGCAGAGAACAGGAATACTCTGAGAGCCATTGTGCAGCATGCCCGCAGAGTCTCAGAGTAAAAACTGAGAAATGGCTGGAGTGGTGCTCAACATTCGGGCATCACACCATCGTATCTGAGATATGGGGCAAGCTCAACATAGCAACTGACAAAAGCAAGCCGAGGCCACCAGCACACTCGAACCCATCCCAGGAAGATGAGAAACTAGTGGAGCTTTTCACTTCCAGGGGAGCCACTGCTCAGCTCCCACAGGACATCCGGAATATACAGACGGATCTTCTGCCACAACGCCAGTTAACGATACAAGCTGCATGTGAGTCGGAAGATGTGACTGATGAAGACCTCACGGACTTGGAACTCCGGCGTGCCATTAGGAACACAGGTGACACTACCCCGGGCATCGATGATGTTACGTACTCCATGATTGCACGGGCTGGGGAGAGTGGATGGGAGGCCACACTAGACGTCATAAACAAGTCGTGGAGGGCCGGGACACTCCCAGCAGCTTGGAAGAAGGCTACCATTGTACCAATTCCAAAGCCCAAGGACCCAGGCAGTATGAGACCCATATCGCTGACCAGCTGTTTAGCCAAGACTGCTGAGAGGATGGTGTTAAACCGCCTCCTATGGAAACTTGGACCCCCTCATCATTACATATTTGGCTTCACCAAAGGAGTGGGTACACCAGAGTGAATAACCACCCTAGTAAGCCAGATTGCTGATAGTAACAAAAAACCTAGTATCGTCGTCTACCTCGACCTTGAGAAGGCATTTGAGCTAGCCAGCCCCACAGCAATTCTAGCAATACTAGCTCGGAAGGGAATCAAAGGACGCCTCCTGGCCTGGATAGAGTCCTACCTTAGGGACAGGCAGGCCTGTGTCAGCTTTCATGGACACTACTCTTCCTTTAAAACCCTGGAAAACGGCACGCCACAAGGTGTGCTCAGTCCTATCCTGTTTAACGTCCTTATGCAGGAACTTGTGAGCCTTCCCTTTCATAGTGGTACGCAGTTCCTCAGCTATGCTGATGATCTTGCCCTCATAGTGAATGGTAAGGGCAATTTGGAGCGACAGGCCCAGAAAGCTTTGGACCTAATTACGCAGTCTTGCAAGGAACTAGGCCTCAAGATCTCGGCCGAGAAATCTCTTGCAATGATGTTCAAGGGACCAGATCCTGTGAATAGATTACGTATTCAGGATACAGAACTTGAGTGGACAGGCTCCTACCTATACTTGGGAATCTACATTGATAAAAAGCTGACCATTCAGAAACAGGCCGAGTATGTCAGATCCCGTGCTCTACTCAGACTCAACGCCATGAGATCCATGACGAGGCACCGTGCAGGGGCGAACAAAGATGTACTTTGCTTGTACTATATACAAGCTATACGCTCGCTCATTGACTACGGTGCACCGGCGTTAACTCATCTCTTCCCGCAGAGCAGGCAAAGGGTGGAGGTCGTACAAAACCAGGCGATAAGAACTATGCTTGGGGCTCTCATCTGGACCAACACAGTATGTCTCAGATCTGAGGCCCGGCTTCCTTCCCTGGCTGACAGAGTAAGATACATAAACGCCTGCAAAGTAGCCACGATTCTGCACCGGCAGCAAGGTACCCCACTAAGGAGACGGATATTGACAACCATGACACAAGATCCAACTCTCTTCACGGACTACTCCTGGATTCGTTCGTTTTGTGCTGCTGGGTGGAAGCTGCTGCCTATACAACTACTCCTTGAGAAGAGTTGTGACCTTCCTGTTGCTGGGTACCATCCACCACCTCCCTGGCGCCCAGATCCAGCCGATGTTTGCGTCCTGCAACTACCCATCTCTAAGCGTCTCTGCAGTCAAGACACCCTCAGCAATCATGCTGAGACAAGCATGGCACTGGCAGAGGGAGGCACATGCGCAGTGTATTTCACAGATAGATCTGTCGACCCTGACAGGAAGAGAGCAGCAGCTGAACTGTACCAAGATGGTCACACACAAGGCTGGCGACTCCCTGACCACTGCACGATCCTTCGAGCTGAGCTGGTGGCGATTCAGCAGGCATTGTCACATGCCCTACGACATCGACTCCGACCTGTCATACATGTTGATTCCACCTCTGCAATCAATGCCCTCTCCCATCCTCAACCACAGGACAATGTTCACCTCATCACATCGATCCTGAGCATAATGGCAGCCTTAGAAGTTCAGGGTAACAGGTCGAAATTGAACTGGAACCCCAGCCATGCTGGCATCCGGGGAAATGAGGCGGCAGATGATGCAGCCAAGGCAGCCACAGACTATCCACATGTTGGGATTACTATCCCCATCAGCCTACGACAGACCAAACTTGTGGCTGCCAGAACCATGAAACTTATGGGGGAGGTCTTAGGTGATACCCCATCTCAACAGTGGTACCGAGCAGCGACTCAGGGAGAACCCCCCTCCATATAATAGAAGCTGGTCCAGAGCGCAGTGTACCGCCATCTATCGGCTTCGTTTGGTCTTTCCCACAGCCAAGATGATGGTAGACAAGGCTGAGGAGATGTGCCAGTACTGCCAGCACGTTGTCCAGCGCCCCCTAACACACTATCTTCTGGAGTGCGAAGTTACTGAGACACTCCGCAGGAAACTAGGACTGATATCCCCTCCCAAAGAGGACCCAGAGATGACTGTGGCCACACTAGTGTACCATGGAGTCAACGAACCAGACAAGCTGTTGCCCGTGATAACCACATATCCTCCTCCTCGCTAGTGTCCACAGTTAGGAGTACATATGGTGTTGTCGCTTATGAGATGCACCAGTTGAAATGACTAGAAGAGTGTTTGAGCAGCATACGTCGCATCATTGTAGAACCCTTTCTCCCTCGGGAGCCAGAGACGGGTCATCGCAAGATTGAGACCCGTGCCAGGACTACGGTCTTGGGGAACATTATACATACATACATAACAGAGGTGACGTGTACTTAGCTCAGTGGTGACGTGTACTTAGCTCAGTGGTGACGTGTACTTAGCTCAGTGGTGACGTGTACTTAGCTCAGTGGTGACGTGTACTTAGCTCAGTGGTGACGTGTACTTAGCTCAGTGGTGACGTGTACTTAGCTCAGTGGTGACGTGTACTTAGCTCTGTGAAGACTTGTTTGTGTGCTCTCTGTGTATCTGAACCAGGATGCCCTCTCTTGAGTAACTCTACCAGCAGCTAAAAGAGGAGCTTAGGGTTGCTAAGCTGGAGATACGGCGACTAACGGAGAACAAGAGGATTCGTAGTAATCCTGTTGTGAGTCCTCACTTTAAGAGAGGAACCTGGTCAGTGGCTGCACAACATGGAACCAAGCTGAGGATCAAGAAGACTGATGAAGAGGCAGAAACAACGAAGAACCAGAAGACTACTGTGGAAACTTTCAACCCATTTTCGGTGCTACCTGACGAATGTGAGTTGTCTACTGGGAACGTCACAACGAGCACCAAGGAAGCATTGGCAGACGTGAGTGAAACATCCCCAGAAACCCCAACGAAGACCATCGAGAACGTCACGACGAATTCCACAAGTGAAGGTAAGAACATTGATTTAGTTGGAGACAGTCAGGTTAAGTTTATGGATGGGGCGTTTTGTCCACCTGACGTTAGTATATAAGCACCAGGCTCCTTGCTTCTGCTTCAGAATCTCCACAATTATGGTGCTCTTCGCACCAACTCCAAGGTTGAGGAACTGATTACCTCATCTTCTGTATATAGTTCTACTGTCTTCAAGTTATGTCCTGGAATCTGTATTGATAAAGCCACTGGATGACGTAACGTCTACAATAAAGATACCCAGATATTGCACACGTGTCTTAATTTCATCTTGTCGGTATTGTATACCATTCTTGTACATCCGTTCACGTGGTTGTCTCGGTACTGTTGCTCTACTGAGATAACAGAGGATTACGGTTTCAGGTCTGAGACTGACTCCATGTGTTTCTGTACTATTTCTTCTGTGGTCTGGTCTAGAGCAATACTATCAAGTGAATTTCCTAGGCATAAGCTGAACTGAAAATCCACTTTTCTGAAATTGGTAGGAAGTCAATAGTAAAAGCTGACAAGTGGGAATAAAGACACTGGTAGCAGGTGTTGCTCTAAATGCAACGTTTGGCCCAAAGCTGGGCTTTATCAGGTACACTGGAAAGTGTAAATACACCGCAGGTAAGTAAACTGTCACCTTAAGATAAGATTAAGATAAGATTTCGTTCGGATTTTTAACCCCGGAGGGTTAGCCACCCAGGATAACCCAAGAAAGTCAGTGCGTCATCGAGGACTGTCTAACTTATTTCCATTGGGGTCCTTAATCTTGTCCCCCAGGATGCGACCCACACCAGTCGACTAACACCCAGGTACCTATTTGCTGCTAGGTGAACAGGACAACAGGTGTAAGGAAACGTGTCGAAATGTTTCCACCCGCCGGGAATCGAACCCGGGCCCTCCGTGTGTGAAGCGGGAGCTTTAGCCACCAGGCCACTAAACTATAACCTGTTCATATCTTCGGGTCTCATAATACATACACACGCAACATACCATCACTTCAAGGACCGGCCGTGCTCTTCAAAGACTGGCAAGTGTTTTAGCGGAAAACTTATCCAAAATTCTGGGCACAGTGAACAGTTCACACTAGCGACATTCTGGAGACCTCTCCGGCTTAACAACGTCGTCATTAAAAACAAGAAATGCACCAGTCTGGACGTGACCTTCCCCTTCACTCGGGTTCCCATCGATCGCTGCTCCATCACTGATAACCTCAACTTGCCTCTTCCTATACAGGATTTCGTCAACTTTGTTGAAGCTTCTGTGTTACGTTCAACTTTCGGTAATAACATTCACCAAAAAAAAAAAAAAATAGAATGTCTATGGAGTCATCCCTCAGTGCAGTTTTAGCAAATATTTATTTAGAACACATTGAAAGAGGATTGAGACACTTATGCAGCATATGGGAATCTTTATTCAGGAAACGTTTCGCCACACAGTGGCTTCATCAGTCCAATACAAAGAGGAAGGCGTAAGGAGAGGAGGAGAATGAGGTAATCAGTCCCTCAACCTGGAGTCGATGTGTTCAGTCCATCAATCGACTCCAGGTTGAGGGACTGATTACCTCATTCTCCTCCTCTCCTTACGCCTTCCTCTTTGTATTGGACTGATGAAGCCACTGTGTGGCGAAACGTTTCCTGAATAAAGATTCCCATATCCTGCATAAGTGTCTCAATCTTCAACTTGTCGGTTTTTCAAACCATTCATCACACATTGAAAGAGGCTGTTATAAAGACATCTCATAACACATCTCTCAGACACTTAACACAGTTGAGTCCTCCAGACAGTTCCCATTCAATGAGAAACGGATTCTTACCGTTCTTGATGTCTTGATCATCAAGGATGGAGATACTTATACGCAACGTATACAGAAAATCCACCAATAAATATGACTTAATTCACTACTTTTCCCACCATGATCTCAAAACCAAGAGGAGAATTATCATGGGTTCCTTCCTCTTATCACTCCGAATTTGCAATGAATATCTTTTAGAAGACCAAGAATATATTGAGGAAGAGTTCAACTTATAATTCCTAGGGAACATTATATACCCATGCAAAGTCTTCCTCGTACACAACACACCCAAAAATACCAACATTGATCCTCGCCACTAGACACTGCCAGCACCAACCCCCCGATTATCTTAAAAACCAACATGGATGTAGCAGTCCATGGTACCAAAATTTTGAGAGATCATCAGAAGCCCTAAACTCAGAACTACTTACACAGCAGACGTATACAGCATACAGTGTGATGGCTGCAGTAAATTCTATGTCTGGGAGACCGACAGAGGCCTTCAGACACTCCTTCATGAACGTAAATATGCCTGAAGGAGGGAACAAACAATATAACTTGCGTAGTCAATGACAGTGTCTTTATTTCTCCTTTCTGAAAATAGTTATACAGTTCTGGATGTTTCCTCTCACTGTGTTATTTAGGAATAACATACAGAAAGGAACCTGATATAATTTGTTATCCAATGCAAAGTACCATAATATGTTATCATAATTATAACCTTAATTTTTAAAGTGGTTGACGGGTAAGCCAGCGGAAGGTCTCGGTCACATGACCAAAATCTCCAGCGGCGGGTCATCGTATGACTAAGACTCGCGCCAGGAAATAATTGTCGAATCTTACCTAACCTAACCTAACCTAGCCTAACCTAACCTAACCTAACCTAACCTAACCTAACCTAACCTAACCTAGCCTAGCCTAACCTAACCTAACCTAACCTAACCTAACCTAACCTAACCTAACCTAGCCTAGCCTAACCTAACCTAACCTAACCTAACCTAACCTAACCTAACCTAACCTAACCTAACCTAACCTAGCCTAGCCTAACCTAACCTAACCTAACCTAACCTAACCTAACCTAACCTAACCTACCCAAAAGAACCATGGAACCATTTCTCTGATACAGGACAAGTGAAGGCATATGTTTCCATTTGTACCTGAAGAGAGAAAAATATCGACCATATCAACACAAGTCATCCAAAATCTTGAGAGCGATCCTCTTCTCTGCTGTAAATGTTTCAGATACCCTCTTAATAAAGTCAGCATCATACAAGCTGCACGTGTGCTCCTCAGGAGTTCAAATTGCAGGAAGTGCATCATTTAAATCTTGTATAACTTCATTGCTGCTGGAATGAAGTTAATCTTCGAGTTCTCGATCTCTGAGTCGCGTCAGTGATTCGTCTGGGAGCTTATGATCACGACCAGTCCAATTGTACTGCTTATGATCACGACCAGTCCAATTGTACTGCTTATGATCACGACCAGTCCAATTGTACTGCTTATGATCACGACCAGTCCAATTGTACTGCTTATGATCACGACCAGTCCAATTGTACTGCTTATGATCACGACCAGTCGAACTGTACTGCTTATGATCACGACCAGTCGAACTGTACTGCTTGCAATCCTTCGTAAACCTACCTGGCAGCAATAACACGACCTTTCACTTCTAGATCACCAAGTCTTGCACCAACGAGACTTCACTGCTAGATCACCAAGTTTTCCATCAACGAGACTTCACTGCTAGGTCACCAAGTCTTGCATCAACGAGACTTCACTGCTAGATCACCAAGTTTTGCATCAACGAGACTTCACTGCTAGGTCACCGAGTTTTGCATCAACGAGACTTCACTGCTAGATCACCAGGTCTTGCATCAACGAGACTTCACTGCTAGGTCACCAAGTTTTGCATCAACGAGACTTCACTGCTAGATCACCAAATTTTGCATCAACGAGACTTCACTGCTAGATCACCAGGTCTTGCATCAACGAGACTTCACTGCTAGATCACCAGGTCTTGCATCAACGAGACTTCACTGCTAGGTCACCAAGTTTTGCATCAACGAGACTTCACTGCAGGATCACCAAGTTTTGCATCAACGAGACTTCACTGCTAGATCACCAGGTCTTGCATCAACGAGACTTCACTGCTAGATCACCAGGTCTTGCATCAACGAGACTTCACTGCTAGGTCACCAAGTTTTGCATCAACGAGGCTTCACTGCTAGATCACCAAGTTTTGCATCAACGAGACTTCACTGCTAGGTCACCAAGTTTTCCATCAACGAGACTTCACTGCTAGATCACTAAGTTTTGCATCAACGAGACTTCACTGCTAGGTCACCAATTTTTGCATCAACGAGACTTCACTGCTAGATCACCAAGTTTTGCATCAACGAAACTTCACTGCTAGATCACCAAATTTTGCATCAACGAGACTTCACTGCTAGATCACCAGGTCTTGCATCAACGAGACTTCACTGCTAGATCACCAGGTCTTGCATCAACGAGACTTCACTGCTAGGTCACCAGGTCTTGCATCAACGAAACTTCACTGCTAGATCACCAGGTCTTGCATCAACGAGACTTCACTGCTAGGTCACCAAGTTTTCCATCAACGAGACTTCACTGCTAGATCACCAGGTCTTGCATGAACGAGACTTCACTGCTAGGTCACCAAGTTTTCCATCAACGAGACTTCACTGCTAGATCACCAGGTCTTGCATCAACGAGACTTCACTGCTAGGTCACCAAGTTTTGCATCAACGAGACTTCACTGCTAGATCACCAGGTCTTGCATCAACGAGACTTCACTGCTAGGTCACCAAGGTATGCAACAACGAGACTTCACTGCTAGATCACCAAGTTTTCCATCAACGAGACTTCGCTGCTAGATCACCAAGTTTTGCATCAACGAGACTTCACTGCTAGGTCACCAAGTTTTCCATCAACGAGACTTCAATGCTAGATCACCAAGATTTGCATCAACGAGACTTCACTGCTAGATCACCAAGTTTTGCATCAACGAGACTTCACTGCTAGATCACCAGGTCTTGCATCAACGAGACTTCACTGCTAGGTCACCAAGTTTTGCATCAACGAGACTTCACTGCTAGATCACCAAGTTTTGCATCAACGAGACTTCACTGCTAGGTCACCAAGTTTTCCATCAACGAGACTTCACTGCTAGATCACCAGGTCTTGCATCAACGAGACTTCACTGCTAGGTCACCAAGTTTTCCATCAACGAGACTTCACTGCTAGATCACCAAGTTTTGCATCAACGAGACTTCACTGCTAGGTCACCAAGTTTTCCATCAACGAGACTTCACTGCTAGATCACCATGTTTTCCATCAAAGAGACTTCACTGCTAGGTCACCAAGTTTTCCATCAACGAGACTTCACTGCTAGATCACCAAGTTTTCCATCAACGAGACTTCACTGCTAGATCACCAAGTTTTCCATCAACGAGACTTCACTGCTAGATCACCAAGTTTTCCATCAACGAGACTTCACTGCTAGATCACCAGGTCTTGCATCAACGAGACTTCACTGCTAGGTCACCAAGTTTTGCATCAACGAGACTTCACTGCTAGATCACCAAGTTTTGCATCAACGAGACTTCACTGCTAGGTCACCAAGTTTTCCATCAACGAGACTTCACTGCTAGATCACCAGGTCTTGCATCAACGAGACTTCACTGCTAGGTCACCAAGTTTTTCCATCAACGAGACTTCACTGCTAGATCACCAAGTTTTGCATCAACGAGACTCACTGCTAGGTCACCAAGTTTTCCATCAACGAGACTTCACTGCTAGATCACCATGTTTTCCATCAAAGAGACTTCACTGCTAGGTCACCAAGTTTTCCATCAACGAGACTTCACTGCTAGATCACCAAGTTTTCCATCAACGAGACTTCACTGCTAGGTCACCAAGTTTTCCATCAACGAGACTTCACTGCTAGATCACCAAGTTTTGCATCAACGAGACTTCACTGCTAGATCACCAAGTTTTCCATCAACGAGACTTCACTGCTAGATCACCAAGTTTTGCATCAACGAGACTTCACTGCTAGATCACCAAGTTTTCCATCAACGAGACTTCACTGCTAGATCACCAGGTCTTGCATCAACGAGACGTCACTGCTAGATCACCAGGTCTTGCATCAACGAGACGTCACTGCTAGATCACCAGGTCTTGCATCAACGAGACGTCACTGCTAGATCACCAGGTCTTGCATCAACGAGACGTCACTGCTAGATCACCAGGTCTTGCATCAACGAGACGTCACTGCTAGATCACCAGGTCTTGCATCAACGAGACGTCACTGCTAGATCACCAGGTCTTGCATCAACGAGACGTCACTGCTAGATCACCAGGTCTTGCATCAACGAGACGTCACTGCTAGATCACCAGGTCTTGCATCAACGAGACGTCACTGCTAGATCACCAGGTCTTGCATCAACGAGACGTCACTGCTAGATCACCAGGTCTTGCATCAACGAGACGTCACTGCTAGATCACCAGGTCTTGCATCAACGAGACGTCACTGCTAGATCACCAGGTCTTGCATCAACGAGACGTCACTGCTAGATCACCAGGTCTTGCATCAACGAGACGTCACTGCTAGATCACCAGGTCTTGCATCAACGAGACGTCACTGCTAGATCACCAGGTCTTGCATCAACGAGACGTCACTGCTAGATCACCAGGTCTTGCATCAACGAGACGTCACTGCTAGATCACCAGGTCTTGCATCAACGAGACTTCACTGCTAGATCACCAGGTCTTGCATCAACGAGACGTCACTGCTAGATCACCAGGTCTTGCATCAACGAGACGTCACTGCTAGATCACCAGGTCTTGCATCAACGAGACGTCACTGCTAGATCACCAGGTCTTGCATCAACGAGACGTCACTGCTAGATCACCAGGTCTTGCATCAACGAGACGTCACTGCTAGATCACCAGGTCTTGCATCAACGAGACGTCACTGCTAGATCACCAGGTCTTGCATCAACGAGACGTCACTGCTAGATCACCAGGTCTTGCATCAACGAGACGTCACTGCTAGATCACCAGGTCTTGCATCAACGAGACGTCACTGCTAGATCACCAGGTCTTGCATCAACATATAAGTTGCAGATTGTGTGAAAGTTTCCCATCATTAAAACAATGTTCCCATCATTAACATAATGCTGACATCATTAACACAATGCTCCCATCATTAAAACAATGTTCCCATCATTAACATAATGCTGACATCATTAACACAATGCTCCCATCATTAAAACAATGTTCCCATCATTAACATAATGCTGACATCATTAACACAATGCTCCCATCATTAAAACAATGTTCCCATCATTAACATAATGCTGACATCATTAACACAATGCTCCCATCATTAAAACAATGTTCCCATCATTAACATAATGCTGACATCATTAACACAATGCTCCCCTCATTAAAACAATGTTCCCATCATTAACATAATGCTGACATCATTAACACAATGCTCCCATCATTAAAACAATGTTCCCATCATTAACATAATGCTGACATCATTAACACAATGCTCCCATCATTAAACAATGTTCCCATCATTAACATAATCTGACATCATTAACACAATGCTCCCATCATTAAAACAATGTTCCCATCATTAACATAATGCTGACATCATAACACAATGCTCCCATCATTAAAACAATGTTCCCATCATTAACATAATGCTGACATCATTAACACAATGCTCCCATCATTAAAACAATGTTCCCATCATTAACATAATGCTGACATCATTAACACAATGCTCCCATCATTAAAACAATGTTCCCATCATTAACATAATGCTGACATCATTAACACAATGCTCCCATCATTAAAACAATGTTCCCATCATTAACATAATGCTGACATCATTAACACAATGCTCCCATCATTAAAACAATGTTCCCATCATTAACATAATGCTGACATCATTAACACAATGCTCCCATCATTAAAACAATGTTCCCATCATTAACAAAATGCTGACATCATTAACACAATGCTCCCATCATTAAAACAATGTTCCCATCATTAACATAATGCTGACATCATTAACACAATGCTCCCATCATTAAAACAATGTTCCCATCATTAACATAATGCTGACATCATTAACACAATGCTCCCATCATTAAAACAATGTTCCCATCATTAACATAATGCTGACATCATTAACACAATGCTCCCATCATTAAAACAATGTTCCCATCATTAACATAATGCTGACATCATTAACACAATGCTCCCATCGTTAACACAATGCTGCCATCATTAACACAATGCTGCCATCATTAACACAATGCTGCCATCATTAACACAATGTTCCCATCATTAACACAATGCTGCCATCATTAACACAATGCTGCCATCATTAACACAATGTTCCCATCATTAACACAATGCTCCCATCATTAACACAATGCTGCCATCATTAACACAATGCTGCCATCATTAACACAATGCTGCCATCATTAACACAATGCTGCCATCATTAACACAATGCTGCCATCATTAACACAATGTTCCCATCATTAACACAATGCTGCCATCATTAACATAATGCTGCCATCATTAACACAATGCTGCCATCATTAACATAATGCTGCCATCATTAACACAATGCTGCCATCATTAACACAATGCTGCCATCATTAACACAATGCTGCCATCATTAACATAATGCTGCCATCATTAACACAATGCTGCCATCATTAACATAATGCTGCCATCATTAACACAATGCTGCCATCATTAACACAATGCTGCCATCATTAACACAATGCTGCCATCATTAACACAATGTTCCCATCATTAACACAACGCTGCCATCATTAACATAATGCTGCCATCATTAACACAATGCTGCCATCATTAACATAATGCTGCCATCATTAACACAATGCTGCCATCATTAACACAATGCTGCCATCATTAAGACAATGCTACCATCATTAACACAATGCTCCCGTCATTAACACAATGCTCTCATCATTAACACAATGGTACCATCATTAACACAATGGTACCATCATTAACACATTGGTACCATCATTAACACAATGCTCCCACCATTAACACAATGGTACCATCGTTAACACAATGGTACCATCATTAACACAATGGTACCATCACTAACACAATGCTCTCATCATTAACACAATGGTACCATCCTGGTCGGGATGTCACCACGCAGGTAAACAAAGCTTCACTAACTACCATTACAATAGTTTTAAAATATAATGACAAATGAATAGACAGAGATTTGGTTACAATTTCTTGCACAATTGTGTCTGCCGGTGCTACACTGTTAGCCAGACTATGTGTCTGCCGGTGCTACACTGATAGCCAGACTATGTGTCTGCCGGTGCTACACTGATAGCCAGACTATGTGTCTGCCGGTGCTACACTGATAGCCAGACTATGTGGTCTGCCGGTGCTACACTGTTAGCCAGACTATGTGTCTGCCGGTGCTACACTGTTAGCCAGACTATGTGTCTGCCGGTGCTACACTGTTAGCCAGACTATGTGTCTGCCGGTGCTACACTGTTAGCCAGACTATGTGTCTGCCGGTGCTACACTGTTAGCCAGACTATGTGTCTGCCGGTGCTACACTGTTAGCCAGACTATGTGTCTGCCGGTGCTACACTGATAGCCAGACTATGTGTCTGCCGGTGCTACACTGATAGCCAGACTATGTGTCTGCCGGTGCTACACTGTTAGCCAGACTATGTGTCTGCCGGTGCTACACTGTTAGCCAGACTATGTGTCTGCCGGTGCTACACTGTTAGCCAGACTATGTGTCTGCCGGTGCTACACTGTTAGCCAGACTATGTGTCTGCCGGTGCTACACTGTTAGCCAGACTATGTGTCTGCCGGTGCTACACTGTTAGCCAGACTATGTGTCTGCCGGTGCTACACTGATAGCCAGACTATGTGTCTGCCGGTGCTACACTGATAGCCAGACTATGTGTCTGCCGGTGCTACACTGATAGCCAGACTATGTGTCTGCCGGTGCTACACTGTTAGCCAGACTATGTGTCTGCCGGTGCTTACACTGTTAGCCAGACTATGTGTCTGCCGGTTGCTACACTGTTAGCCAGACTATGTGTCTGCCGGTGCTACACTGCTAGCCAGACTATGTGTCTGCCGGTGCTACACTGTTAGCCAGACTATGTGTCTGCCGGTGCTACACTGTTAGCCAGACTATGTGTCTGCCGGTGCTACACTGTTAGCCAGACTATGTGTCTGCCGGTGCTACACTGTTAGCCAGACTATGTGTCTGCCGGTGCTACACTGTTAGCCAGACTACCTATGTGTCTGCCGGTGCTACACTGTTAGCCAGACTACCTATGTGTCTGCCGGTGCTACACTGATAGCCAGACTATGTGTCTGCCGGTGCTACACTGTTAGCCCCGACTATGTGTCTGCCGGTGCTACACTGTTAGCCAGACTACCTATGTGTCTGCCGGTGCTACACTGTTAGCCAGACTACCTATGTGTCTGCCGGTGCTACACTGTTAGCCAGACTTCCTATGTGTCTGCCGGTGCTACACTGTTAGCCAGACTTCCTATGTGTCTGCCGGTGCTACACTGTTAGCCAGACTATGTGTCTGCCGGTGCTACACTGTTAGCCAGACTTCCTATGTGTCTGCCGGTGCTACACTGTTAGCCAGACTATGTGTCTGCCGGTGCTACACTGTTAGCCAGACTACCTATGTGTCTGCCGGTGCTACACTGATAGCCAGACTACCTATGTGTCTGCCGGTGCTACACTGTTAGCCAGACTACCTATGTGTCTGCCGGTGCTACACTGTTAGCCAGACTACCTATGTGTCTGCCGGTGCTACACTGTTAGCCAGACTACCTATGTGTCTGCCGTGCTACACTGTTAGCCAGACTTCCTATTGGTCTGGGCCCGGGGCTACACTGTTAGCCAGACTACCTATGTGTCTGCCGGTGCTACACTGTTAGCCAGACTATGTGTCTGCCGGTGCTACACTGTTAGCCAGACTATGTGTCTGCCGGTGCTACACTGTTAGCCAGACTACCTATGTGTCTGCCGGTGTTACACTGTTAGCCAGACTACCTATGTGTCTGCCGGTGCTACACTGTTAGCCAGACTACCTATGTGTCTGCCGGTGCTACACTGTTAGCCAGACTACCTATGTGTCTGCCGGTGCTACACTGTTAGCCAGACTACCTATGTGTCTGCCGGTGCTACACTGTTAGCCAGACTACCTAGGTGGTCTGCCGGTGCTACACACTGTTAGCTAGACTACCTGTGTTATATAACCTGTTCGTAAATTGATTTTCTCATTCACGAAATCTTAATAACAACTTCAAACAAATCATGGAACGGGTGAGTCTTGGTGGGTGAGTCCTGGTGAGTGAGTCCTGGTGGGTGAGTGCTTGTGGGTGAGTTTTGGTGGGTGAGTCATGGTGGGTGAGTTCTGGTGGGTGAGTCCTGGTGGGTGAGTCCTGGTGGGTGAGTCTTGGTGGGTGAGTCCTGGTGAGTGAGTCCTGGTGGTGAGTGCTTGTGGGTGAGTTTTGGTGGGTGAGTCCTGGTGGGTGAGTCCTGTGTGGGTGAGTCCTGGTGGGTTAGTCCTGGTGGGTGAGTCCTGGTGGGTGAGTGCTGGTGGGTGAGTCCTGGTGGGTGAGTCCTGGTGGGTGAGTCCTGGTGGGTGAGTCCTGGTGGGTGAGTCCTGGTGGGTGAGTCCTGGTGGGTGAGTCCTGGTGGGTGAGCCCTGGTGGGTGAGTCCTGGTGGGTGAGTCCTGGTGGGTGAGTCCTGGTGAGTGAGTCCTGGTGGGTGAGTCCTGGTGGGTGAGTCCTGGTGGGTGAGTGCTGGTGGGTGAGTCCTGGTGGGTGAGTCCTGGTGGGTGAGTCCTGGTGGGTGAGTCGGTGGGTGAGTCCTGGTGGGTGAGTCCTGGTGGGTGAGTCCTGGTGAGTGAGTCCTGGTGGGTGAGTCATGGTGGGTGAGTCCTGGTGGGTGAGTCCTGGTGGGTGAGTCCTGGTGGGTGAGTCCTGGTGGGTGAGTCCTGGTGCGTGAGTCCTGGTGGGTGAGTTTTGGTGGGTGAGTCCTGGTGGGTGAGTCCTGGTGGGTGAGTCCTGATGGGTGAGTCCTGGTGGGTGAGTCCTGGTGGGTGAGTCCTGGTGCGTGAGTCCTGGTGGGTGAGTCCTGGTGGGTGAGTCCTGATGGGTGAGTCCTGGTGGGTGAGTCCTGATGGGTGAGTCCTGGTGGGTGAGTCCTGGTGGGTGAGTCCTGGTGGGTGAGTCCTGGTGCGTGAGTCCTGGTGGGTGAGTGCTGGTGGGTGAGTTTTGGTGGGTGAGTCCTGGTGGGTGAGTTCTGGTGGGTGAGTCCTGGTGGGTGAGTCCTGGTGGGTGAGTCCTGGTGGGTGAGTCCTGGTGCGTGAGTCCTGGTGGGTGAGTTTTGGTGGGTGAGTCCTGGTGGGTGAGTCCTGGTGGGTGAGTCCTGATGGGTGAGTCCTGGTGGGTGAGTCCTGATGGGTGAGTCCTGGTGGGTGAGTCCTGATGGGTGAGTCTGGTGGGTGAGTCCTGTGGGTGAGTCCTGGTGGGTGAGTCCTGGTGCGTGAGTCCTGGTGGGTGAGTGCTGGTGGGTGAGTTTTGGTGGGTGAGTCCTGGTGGGTGAGTTCTGGTGGGTGAGTCCTGGTGGGTGAGTCCTGGTGGGTGAGTCCCTGGTGGGTGAGTCCTGGTGCGTGAGTCCTGGTGGGTGAGTTTTGGTGGGTGAGTCCTGGTGGTGAGTCCTGGTGGGTGAGTCCTGGTGGGTGAGTCCTGGTGGGTGAGTCCTGGTGGGTGAGTCCTGGTGGGTGAGTCCTGGTGGGTGAGTCCTGGTGAGTGAGTCCTGGTGGGTGAGTCCTGGTGGGTGAGTCCTGGCGGGTGAGTCCTTGTGGGTGAGTCCTTGTCGGTGAGTCCTTGTCGGTGAGTCCTGATGGGTGAGTCCTGGTGGGTGAATCCTGGTGGTGTGAGTCCTGGTGGGTGAGTCCTGGTGGGTGAGTCCTGGTGGGTGAGTCCTGGTGTGTGAGTCCTGGTGGGTGAGTCCTGGTGGGTGAGTCCTGGTGGGTGAGTCCTGGTGGGTGAGTCCTGGTGGGTGAGTCCTGGTGAGTGAGTCCTGGTGGGTGAGTCCTGGTGGGTGAGTCCTGGCGGGTGAGTTCTGGTGGGTGAGTCCTTGTCGGTGAGTCCTTGTCGGTGAGTCCTGATGGGTGAGTCCTGGTGGGTGAGTCCTGGTGGGTGAGTCCTGGTGGGTGAGTCCTGGTGGGTGAGTCCTGGTGGGTGAGCCGATGTTTCAAACTTAGTAATATGATTTTCTGATTAGTTACTTTAAGAAGCACATACGTTCTCCGGTCTGGTAATAACATGTACCTTTCTCCACTATAATCTACCTTATCCATGATTACTAAGACATTTGCTTTGTCTGTTTCGTAAGGTGAAGTCCAGGATCTTTAATTAATTCATGGTATAACTTAACGAATCTTTGAGGACAAATGTGTTGCAGATGTCTGAGCTTCTTAAGTTGACTTACCAAAACCCAGAGATGTTTCTGCTGCAATGTTCACAGTGATGTAGTGTCAAGATGTTTCTGCTGCAATGTTCACAGTGATGCAGTGTCAAGATGTTTCTGCTGCAATGTTCACAGTGATGCAGTGTCAAGATGTTTCTGCTGCAATGTTCACAGTGATGCAGTGTCAAGATGTTTCTGCTGCAATGTTCACAGTGATGCAGTGTCAAGATGTTTCTGCTGCAATGCTCACAGTGATGGCAGTGTGAAGATGTTTCTGCTGCAATGTTCACAGTGATGCAGTGTCAAGATGTTTCTGCTGCAATGTTCACAGTGATGCAGTGTCAAGATGTTTCTGCTGCAATGTTCACAGTGATGCAGTGTCAAGATGTTTCTGCTGCAATGTTCACAGTGATGCAGTGTCAAGATGTTTCTGCTGCAATGCTCACAGTGATGCAGTGTGAAGATGTTTTCTGCTGCAATGTTCACAGTGATGCAGTGTCAAGATGTTTCTGCTGCAATGTTCACAGTGATGCAGTGTCAAGATGTTTCTGCTGCAATGTTCACAGTGATGCAGTGTCAAGATGTTTTCTGCTGCATGTTCACAGTGATGCAGTGTCAAGATGTTTCTGCTGCAATGCTCACAGTGATGCAGTGTGAAGATGTTTCTGCTGCAATGTTTCACAGTGATGCAGTGTCAAGATGTTTCTGCTGCAATGTTCACAGTGATGCAGTGTCAAGATGTTTCTGCTGCAATGTTCACAGTGATGCAGTGTCAAGATGTTTCTGCTGCAATGCTCACAGTGATGCAGTGTGAAGATGTTTCTGCTGCAATGTTCACAGTGATGCAGTGTCAAGATGTTTCTGCTGCAATGTTCACAGTGATGCAGTGTCAAGATGTTTCTGCTGCAATGTTCACAGTGATGCAGTGTCAAGATGTTTCTGCTGCAATGTTCACAGTGATGCAGTGTCAAGATGTTTCTGCTGCAATGCTCACAGTGATGCAGTGTGAAGATGTTTCTGCTGCAATGTTCACAGTGATGCAGTGTCAAGATGTTTCTGCTGCAATGTTCACAGTGATGCAGTGTCAAGATGTTTCTGCTGCAATGTTCACAGTGATGCAGTGTCAAGATGTTTCTGCTGCAATGTTCACAGTGATGCAGTGTCAAGATGTTTTGAAAGATTTCCTGCAATATTTGGTGATGGTCTTAATTTTCTCCTGAAACATGAACATGAAGACTGAGCGGTAATACTTATTATTTTTATCCCAGACACTTTAAAGTGAAGATTTTGTTTATGTTGTGCACATGGGGTTTCAGGCTGGAAAATAATTCTTGAGTAAGGTTCCAGACTTCATGTGTGAGAAATCAGATCTGCATTTTCGGAACTGATGTTGGAGTCTTTGAACAATTTCTAGAGTGGTTGAAAATTTCTCTCAGTTGTTGCATCAACTGAGGATGACAAATGCGGAGAACACGGAGAAAGAGGGAGATAAGAACACTTTCTTGACAGGGGAAGCATGATAAGAAAAGTAGTGAATTTACATGCCACTGTGCATAGGTTTGCGGTAAACGGAAAAGGCAAAACCTGTATCTGAGAGGTGGACATGAACATCAAGGAAAGGAAACAAGGAATTGCATTCCCATTCAGCTTTAAATTCAATGGAAGGGGCCAGATTAAGGGCATGAAGAAATAGTTGAAAGAGACTGGAGTCTTGAGGTTGATGTTATGGTCAGAGAAGTGGCAGATGCGGTTTAATGTAGACAAGAGTAAGGCTCAAACTTTAAGAAGAGAGAAATAATTATAGAATTAATCAGCTAAATATGGTGGATTTTAGTCAAATTGAATGAATGCAAAACACAATGGATTTTTGGCGAGCAGAAATTTAGAGCCAGACAGCAGCACTAGTGTTCGTAAAAAAAGGGTAATAGATTTCTTAGCTTCATATCAAGTATAATAATAGAAGTCCTCAGGTTATACTTCAACTCAGTACATCCTTGGTAAGGCCTCATTAAATTATGCTGCACAGATCTGGTCTGCATATCAGAGTGGACATAAATACTCTGGAAAATATATAGACAAAGATAACGATGTTGATTCCATTAGGAACCTTTCCTACGACAGCCAGACCGCAGGAACTGATACAAGTGTACAGAGAGAAAACAGGAATAAAGGAGAAATAGTGTGTTGAAAATATCTATCCAAGACAGGACTCACAGCAATGAATTCAGGTTGGAGACATTTAGATTTAGGCAGGATATAGGGAAGTATTAAGTTGGCAAGAGTTGCAGACGATTGGAACAAACTCCCGAATAGCGTTACTGAGACGAGAGTTCTGGGTAGTTGTTAATATAGGCTGGAGGAGGGTACGTGAGTGAGGGTGAGGGTGGGTGTGAGCTTGACCTACCTACCATAGGTCAGTAGGCCTACTGCAATGGTCCTTTGTTTCTGTGTTCTTGTGTTGTAGTTAAAGTTCTGAAGTCAGCTAAAATAATAAATTCTTAAAATATGAGTTTTTGATGAAATTTGTATAAAAACCTCGTATATTTCTGAAAGTTATTATAGGCCTTTTTAAATATTTTTTTAAAAATAAATAGTGAGTTCCCGTTTTTTTTTTTTTGGGTGGGGGGGAATCTTGTATATTCTTATAAACTGCAGAAGTGTGTGATACTTGTACCATATAAGTGATAATTCTCGTCAAAGTTATATGCATCCTATAAAAGTTATCTACCTGAAAACTAATTATTATAGGGGTGGTATAATTATTATAGGGGTGGTATAATTATTATAGGCGTGTTATAATTATTATAGGCGTGGTATAATTTCTTAAAAATAGCTACTCTGTTACCAGTAAGTTTTATCACTAAGTTTTTTAAATATATTTCAAAATTTGGGCCCAGTTTATGGGTTTGATCTACGCCTATTAGTGGGGCCCCGCCCACCTATGACACATCTATATATGCATCGCTTCACTACTACCACTGGCTCCACTATATAAGAGCTTCGTCTTCATTCTCTGTATTAGATTAATAAATCCCGTCTCTCAAATCCGTCTCATCCATCACCCTGTGGCTCTCTTATACACTCTAATGTACACAATTCTTGGTCACTAAAAAAAAAAAATCTACAAATTACCCAGAATAAGACCATAAGATACAGCCTGAACCCGGGTTCAAGTGGTTCATAGGCCAGGAGGGGGAATTACAATAACTGGCAATGCTTGATGTGTAAGTTAGGGCAAGGTAAATGAAAACTCTTGTGTATAAAGTTGCTTACTGGGTTCAAAATATCTTGCTGCAATGTTGTCATGGTTAGTTGTTATTGTTACTTTACTCGTCAGGAAAGAGGGTACGGGTCTCAGTCATATAGATGACCCATTACCATCAGTGGTAGGCACCAAACTCACGAAATCGTAATGACATGATTGCAAACAAACCACGGTACGGGCGGGGGTTGAACTCGAGGCAAGTGAGTCGTAAGACTAAAGGACAGGGTATATTCCATTGTGCTGGCTGGTCCAGTGGCTTACGCGCTGGCCTGGAGTTTTACCAATAATTTGTTGCGAGTTCAGTCCCCGCCCGTACTTTTTTTTTAGGTATCATAGCCGTTATAACAGTAGCGAGAGGTAACAGTTTTCTAGCTCCAGGGTAGCTGGCCAGGCCATTGGAAATAAGTCACTTAGAGATTTTCTTTGAGTTGTCCTAGGAAATTTACACACGTTACTATGTATGATATATTGTAACTGCCTAAATTTGTGTAGCTGTGTTTGTGTACCTGTGGTAAAATAAACCTACTAACACCTGTTATATAGCGCTAAACCCGTAGGATTATGCAGCGCCTGTGGGGGAGGATGGAAGGTACTCAGGTTTAATTCAGGGAACCGGAGCACAGATCCAATTCCCTAGATCAAGAGCCCCTCACCAGCGTAAAGGAACGTCGCTAGAGTCGTTCTGTAAGACAGATAAACAATACAACCAAAGAATATTTACTGAATGAAACTGCAATAAAAGAAAGAATACAACTTTCTTACGTTGCAAAAAATATTCATAATTCGTTTATTGATCTATAATATTATTAATAATAATAATAATAATAATAATAATAATAATAATAATAATAGACGTACTTGACATGAATGACATACTATAGAGAGTCACTGGTTATGCAGAACATTTCGGGCACCTTAGGTTATTTTTGTCCCAGGATGCGACCCACACCAGTCGACTAACACCCAGGTACCTACTTACATTTACTGCTAAGTAAACATGGACAACAGGTGTCTTAAGGAAACACGACCAATGCTGCCACCCATACCAGGGATCGAACCACGGCACTCAGTGTGTGAGCTGAGTGTGCTACTACTAAGAGTAGATAATAAAACTACCTCCCATGACAAAAATAAACTACATAAATACAAGGATTCTATTGGAAATAAATTCTGCATAATATCCCATGTAAAAGCCACTGTAAAAATGACTATATATACGAGGCGTAAATATAAAAATATACTTATTACTTTTAAAAATAGTTTGGACAAATATATGAATGGATAGTTGTGAGAGTGACTGCTGTAGTGGCCAGTGTT
The DNA here is from genome assembly GCF_026875155.1 of Cherax quadricarinatus. Taxonomy (NCBI): domain Eukaryota; kingdom Metazoa; phylum Arthropoda; class Malacostraca; order Decapoda; family Parastacidae; genus Cherax; species Cherax quadricarinatus. The sequence continues at coordinate 33,015,951 of NC_069442.1, forward strand.
ACTACCTGGTGTAGAAGTGAAGGCTTTGTGTAGCTTTAAAAATATGATATAAATGTGTGGGTTAGGTCGGGCCGTGAAACTGAACCTGGCATAAATGGGCCTGTAGGCTTCTTGACGTGATTTTCTGTTTGTATGTGGCTAAGTCTGCTGGTACACACCTCCCCGACCCCCACTGTGTACTACTGCCATGTAAATAAACGAACAGCTGGTTGCACGCTCGTACAGCTGGCACACCATACTATGTCGTACTTATTGTAATAATAAATACATTATTTATGATTGTAAAGCTTAGGGAAAAATGTCCGTGTTATGTTATATATAGAACTTTTCATTTGCTACAGTAATTTATGTAATAATGATCGCGAACCATTTGTTTATATTGTCGTACGTCTGGCAGGAGTGTGGCGTTGGGTGGGGACGAATTTCTTGACGAAAAAAAGTGTGGTTGAGGTTGGCGCATGTGTCAGTGTCTGATGTAGTGGTGTAGTGGGTATACGCACGCCTCTCATCCACTACAGTAACACTATCTACACTCCCTATAACACTGGAGGTAAGTAGATCAGTTGTAGGTTGTGATGATCATGCAGACGATCATGTGAGAGGCAGAGTGTGACTGGTAGAGGTGGGATGTGCAGGAGGCTGGTGCTAACAAGTGGTTCCACCTCGTCTGGTGTGTCAGCAGTGCCTGGTGGCCCTGTGCCAGTGTCACCCACCTTATCCTACCTCCACTATACCCTACATTCATCCATTAATGAAGCTATCATCCTAAAATTAATAGTAGTTGATAGAGGCATAAGCAACTAGGCTTTTCAATCTATGAACGTTAACATGTTGACATGTATTTTTTAAGGATAAAAACTGTCGTCTTCTATGACAATTAAAACATTCGTGAAAATAATTATAAACCATGAAGTTAATTATTATATTGTTCTTCATGTTAAGGCTGTGCAAAATAAAAATCAATAAGGGTGAGGTAATACAGTGGTGGGTCTCAGACCTCTCCTGAGTTATCCTAGGTTATCTACACATATCCTACTATGTATGATAATCTATGCAACTGTATTTATGTATATCTGAATAAGGTTACTACAGTCAACCATGGTATCAAGTGTATATGGTGTAGCTTAATATACTTTATAAACTACGATCAGTAGCTTCGTACAAGTTCCGCTGTTTGCTGATTTTAAGGCGAATTTATCGGCCTTAATTAGTTTATTTGAGACTATTAGTGTGATCACTTTCTGGAGTGTTTTGTGCTATATTCCCCCACTGTAGATGTCTGAAATTGAAATCACCGAACAGTATGATGTTAAGTCCAGTGCGTCGTCCTGGAACTGCTGAAGTTGTATTTGGTGGGTTTATGTTCCATCCACTACATGAATTAAATTCTTATTTTAAGTTTTTACTGCCAAAACTTCTGCTACGATATTCGTAGTGTTAAGGTAACTCATTGTGGTTTTGTCTTTCTGTTGCATCTGATAGATTGTACCCAGGCTTGAAGATTTTGTTGTCGAAGTAATCTCTTGTGGGTCTCTGTAATAGCTGTAAACAGTGCATTTGTGGGTCTGTAATAGCTGTAAACAGTGCATTTGTGGGTCTGTAATAGCTGTAAACAGTGCATTTGTGGGTCTGTAATAGCTGTAAACTGCATTTGTGGGTCTGTAATAGCTGTAAACAGTGCATTTGTGGGTCTCTGTAATAGCTGTAAACAATGCATTTGTGGGTCTGTAATAGCTGTAAATAGTGCATTTGTGGGTCTCTGTAATAGCTGTAAACAATGCATTTGTGGGTCTCTGTAATAGATGTAAACAATGCATTTGTGGGTCTCTGTAATAGATGTAAACAATGCATTTGTGGGTCAGTAATAGCTGTAAACAATGCATTTGTGGGTCTGTAATAGCTGTAAACAATGCATTTGTGGGTCTGTAATAGCTGTAAACAATGCATTTGACTCGGAGTCTTGATACACAGGCATTTTGCTATTGTTGCTTGTTTTAAAACTGTATATTTGCAAAAGTAATATTATTTGTTTTTTGGGGACTTTTGTTGACAGTAATGTATGTGGCTCCATGAGGTGGTGGAATATTCTTGTAATTTCTATCCTTCTTTCTCGCTGTCTAGCAGAGTAATCTCGGCTCTGAGTGATTGTGGTTAGTTTATTCACGTGGAATTCTCCTCTTGGCTGCTTTTAAAGCGTAACTGGACAGTTTGTGCTATAACCTTCTTTTTTTGTTTGAACGACATAAACTTTTAGTAAGGACATCACGGCAATTTTTCTGGTGGTCAAATCTGCATGTATCATTAGTTTTTATAGATACTGTTTATTTGTAAACATGCCAAATATAGAGTTTACACATTTGGGTTTTTCCGTTGACTGATGTATGAGGTCTGCATTGCCAGCTGATTCTATTGTTTGTGCGTATGTACTAGAACTAGGGGTAGCTAAATATCTTCAAATATATGTAATGATAATGTACTGTTCTCGTATACTTCGATACTTATACAATTGCTTTTCTGCTACGCAGCAGTTCTGTAGAAGTTATCCCTTGTGCGTAATCATGGCTTCCGTTTTCTGGTTCCGGTAGGCACACAGTTGTTATAGGCGTAGGTAAGTTTATTTAGGTACAGGTACACATAAGTACAGTTATCATACATAGTGTAAAATACCTAGGATAACCCCCCAAAAAGTCAAAATGACATTAACAATGGGGTCCTTGTAAAATCATATTCTGTAAAGCGTAGCAGTAACTTGCGGTAGGGTAACTCAACAAAGTCGGTGTGGCTTTTATTTTTCCATCTACCACAATCCTGTGGACAGTAGCATGTACATTCACTGCGTTTAATAATTTTAACTTGTTCCTTCTGTCAAGAAAACTGTTCTTGCATGTTCTTGGCATCTTTCGTAAACTATAATTCTCAAATTCTTAACTTTAAATTCTCATCTCGTTGTCTTTCATTTGGCTATCCTTCCAATTTCCTTAACTCTGGCGAGTAAGAAACATGTGCAACACCTGCGTGTCTTGGACAGGAGTTTCATCCACTAGGTGCTCTTGACATGATAGCGTCCTCAGCTCACACACCTGTTATCCCTTTCACCTAGCAGTAAGTAGGTACTTGGGTGCTAATTGACTATTGTGGGTTGCATCCTGCTGGACAAGATTTTTTTTTTTTATTATTCGCCGGCATTCTCCCGGCCTTGGCTCCCTATCTGGGGAGTATCTTGAGACGTAAGTCTCCACTTAAGTTTCCTGATGTGTTCTGCGTAACCAAAGGTTTTATAGCATGTCAGCTAGGTAAGTAACAGTTGTATAACGTACTTGTAGAAATAAAGATAATAATGATAATAGAATTATTATTATTATTATTATTATTATTAATATTATTATTTTTTTTTATTATTATCACACCGGCCGACTCCCACCAAGGCAGGGTGGCCCGAAAAAGAAAAACTTTCACCATCATTCACTCCATCACTGTCTTGCCAGAAGGGTGCTCTACACTACAGTTTTCAAACTGCAACATTAACACCCCTCCTTCAGAGTGCAGGCACTGTACTTCCATCTCCAGGACTCAAGTCCGGCCTGCCGGTTTCCCTGAATCCCTTCATAAATGTTACTTTGCTCACACTCCAACAGCACGTCAAGTATTAAAAACCATTTGTCTCCATTCACTCCTATCAAACACGCTCACGCATGCCTGCTGGAAGTCCAAGCCCCTCGCACACAAAACCTCCTTTACCCCCTCCCTCCAACCCTTCCTAGGCCGACCCCTACCCCGCCTTCCTTCCACTACAGACTGATACACTCTTGAAGTCATTCTGTTTCGCTCCATTCTCTCTACATGTCCGAACCACCTCAACAACCCTTCCTCAGCCCTCTGGACAACAGTTTTGGTAATCCCGCACCTCCTCCTAACTTCCAAACTACGAATTCTCTGCATTATATTCACACCACACATTGCCCTCAGACATGACATCTCCACTGCCTCCAGCCTTCTCCTCGCTGCAACATTCATCACCCACGCTTCACACCCATATAAGAGCGTTGGTAAAACTATACTCTCATACTTTCCCCCTCTTTGCCTCCAAGGACAAAGTTCTTTGTCTCCACAGACTCCTAAGTGCACCACTCACTCTTTTTCCCTCATCAATTCTATGATTCACCTCATCTTTCATAGACCCATCCGCGGGACACGTCCACTCCCAAATATCTGAATACGTTCACCTCCTCCATACTCTCTCCTCCAATCTGATATTCAATTTTTCATCACCTAATCTTTTTGTTATCCTCATAACCTTACTCTTTCCTGTATTCCCTTTAAATTTTTTCTTCTTTTGCACACCCTACCAAATTCATCCACCAATCTCTGCAACTTCTTTTCAGAATCTCCCAAGAGCACAGTGTCATCGGCAAAGAGCAGCTGTGACAACTCCCACTTTGTGTGTGATTCTTTTTCTTTTAACTCCACGCCTCTTGCCAAGACCCTCGCATTTAATTCTCTTACAACCCCATCTATAAATATTTTTTAAACAACCACGGTGACATCACACATCCTTGTCTAAGGCCTACTTTTACTGGGAAAAAATTTCCCTTTTTTTCCTACATACTCTAACTTGAGCCTCACTATCCTCGTAAAAACTCTTCACTGCTTTCAGTAACCTACCTCCTACACCATACACTTGGGAACATCTGCCACATTGCCCCCCTATCCACCCTGTCATACGCCTTTTCCAAATCCATAAATGCCCAAAGGGCCTCTTTAGCCTTATCTAAATACTGTTCACTTATATGTTTCACTGTAAACACCTGGTCCACACACCCCCCACCTTTCCTAAAACCTCCTTTTTCATCTGCTATCCTATTCTCCGTCTTACTCTTAATTCTTTCAAATTTTAACTCTACCATACACTTTACCAGGTACACTCAACAGACTTATCCCCCTATAATTTTTGCACCCCTTTTTATCCCCTTTGCCTTTATACAAAGGAACTATGCATGCTCTCTGCCAATCCCTAGGTACCTTACCCTCTTCCATAAAATTTATTAAATAATTGCACCAACCACCCAAAACTATATCCCACCTGCTTTTAAATTTCTATCTTTATCCCATCAATCCCGGCTGCCTTACCCCCTTTCATTTTAAACCCACTGCCTCACGAACTTCCCCCACACTCACAAACTGGCTCTTCCTCACTCCTACAAGATGTTATTCCTCCTTGCCATATACACGAAATCACAGCTTCCCTATCTTCATCAACATTTAACAATTCCTCAAAATATTCCTTCCATCTTCCCAATACCTCTACCTCTCCATTTAATAACTCTCCTCTCCTATTTTTAATGACAAATCCATTTGTTCTCTAGGCTTTCTTAACTTGTTAATCTCACTCCAAAACTTTTTCTTATTTTCAACAAAATTTGTTGATAAATCTCACCCACTCTCTCATTTGCTCTCTTTTTACATTGCTTTTACCACTCTCTTAAAATTCTCTCTTTTTCTCCATTTACTCTTCCCTCCTTGCATCACTTCTACTTTGTAAAAACTTCTCATATGCTAACTTTTTCCCTTACTACTCTCTTTACATCATCATTCCACCAATCGCTCCTCTTCCCTCCTGCACCCACTTTCCTGTAACCACAAACTTCTGCTGAACACTCTAACACTACATTTTAAACCTACCCCATACCTCTTCGACCCATTGCCTATGCTCTCATTAGCCATCTATCCTCCCAAAAGCTGTTTATATCTTACCCTAACTGCCTCCTCTTTTAGTTTATAAACCTTCACCCCTCTCTTCCCTGATGCTTCTATTCTCCTTGTTATCCATCTACCTTTTACTCTTCAGTGTAGCTACAAACTAGAAAGTGATCTGATATATCTGTGGCCCCTCTATAAACATGTACATCCTGAAGTCTACTCAACAGTCTTTTATCTTACCAATAATAATCAAACAAACTACTGTCATTTCGCCCTACATCATATCGTGTATACTTATTTATCCTCTTTTTCTTAAAATATGTATTACCTATAACTAAACCCCTTTCTATACAAAGTTCAATCAAAGGGCTCCCATTATCATTACACCTGGCACCCCAACTTACCAAACCACACCCTCTCTAAAAGTTTCTCCTACTTTGCATTCAAGTCCCCTACCACAATTACTTTTCACTTGGTTCAAAGGCTCCTATACATTCACTTAACATCTCCCAAAATCTCTCTCTCTCCTCTGCATTCCTCTCTTCTCCAGGTGCATACACGCTTATTATGACCCACTTCTCGCATCCAACCTTTACTTTAATCCACATAATTCTTGAATTTACACATTCATATTCTCTTTTCTCCTTCCATAACTGATCATTTAAATTACTGCTACCCCTTCCTTTGCTCTAACTCTCTCAGATCTCAGATTTAATTTCCCATTTATTTCCCCCCTGAAACTCTCCTACCCCTTCAGTTTGTTTCGCTTAGGGCCAGGACATCCAACTTCTTTTCATTCATAACATCAGCAATCATTGTTTTCTTGTCACCCGCACTACATCCACGCACATTTAAGAAACCCCAGTTTTTAAAGTTTTCTTCTTCTCTTTTTTAGTAATTGTATACAGGAGAAGGGGTTACTAGCCCATTGCTCCCGGCATTTTAGTCGCCTCATACGACACGATGGCTTACGGAGGAAGATTCTTTTCCACTTCCCCCTGGACAATAAAGAAATAAAAAAGAACAGAGCTATTTAGAAAAAAGGGGAAAAAACCTAGGATGTATGTATATATATATATGCATGTGCGTGTCTGTGAAGTGTGACCAAAGTGTAAGTAGGAGTAGCAAGATATCCCTGTTATCTTAGCGTGTTTATGAGACAAAAAAGAAACCAGCAATCCTACCATCATGCAAAACAGTTACAGGTTTTTGTTTCACAGTCATCTGGCAGGACGGTTAGTACTTCCCTGGGTGGTTGCTGTCTACCAACCTACTACCTATTATTATTATTATTATTTATTGTAAATCTCATTTTTCGCGTCTTAGTCATATGATGATGATGATGATGATGATAATAATAATAATATTAATAATATTTCTATCATTACATGATATAACTACAGTCCTAGCTGACATAATTGGTATACAATATAGAAAGCTCCTGGTTACATACAGCATTTCTCGCAACTTAGGGTAATCTTGCTCCCCAGGATGCGACCCCCAAGAGCCGTTTAACACCCAGGTACCTACTTTTTCCTAGGTGAACAGGGACAACAGTGTAAAAGCATCCCCAACGTTACACCCGTCTGGGATCAACCCTAGACTCCTCATTGTGACGAGGAGTCCCCAAAAAAAAGGGGTGCAAAACAGACAAGCAGGGGTAAAGTAACGAGAGGGGGCTTTTGAGGAGTGTAATTTTTGAAGTGTCTTCATGTTTCAAATTAAGGGACACAGAGTTTCAGAAATATTGAAACTCGCTGTGGGTTCGTACTGTGGTGATCCTATCAATAGATGACCCTAACTTATTTTTTCTGACGCTGTTCGTGCATTGGGTAATTTTGGTCCTTCCATTATTGTGCCCATACGAGTTTCCCTTTGTACAATGCATGTTTTGGGGCCACTTTGTTTTCCCCTGTATACATAAAATTAAAAGTTTCCCATTGTAATCCGGTTGCAGCACACATGGGACCAGGTAAACAGCCCCTTTGGATTGTTTATTTTATTTTGGCTTTTCCTGGAGATCCTTGATGGGGTAGTAATATATAGTAGGTATAGTAGTTAGTATTAGTACGACATTGATCTCAGTAGGTTCAAGCCTGAAATGCTTTTTGGGCGTGCGATTTTGGTTCCCTTTAAAGGGTAAGTCCTTATGCCGGGGACTGACTTTTGACGGAAATTAGTTTTTGTGCTGCATTTCCTTGTCAAACCTCCCTGCCCCCATTCCCTGAGGTCTACTAGTCTCATGGGTTTTTAGCGCTTTTTCCGAATATAAAAAAAACGGTGCAGGTTTGTTGGACAATATAAGTTTTCACTGTATTTGTGTTCTAAAATTGAAATGCTGTCTTGCACCTTTTAAAAAAGTGATCAGAAAGTTTAGGTAAATACTCATTTTATTTAGAAATACTTGACGTACAACGGGTACAAATGCGAGCCGAGGGAAAAATTTAGTTGCCAACCCACATTGTTGTTGTTTCTACTAGAAATTTAAAAAACATGATAAAGCCTTTATTTATGTGATTTAAAAATATTTACAAGAAGCGCTATCATTTTTTTTTTTAAAATTTAAGCATATCTAGAAAAGGGAATTTGTCTTGGATTTTTTCAGTGTGAATTTGATTGATGGCTCCACTTAGTTGATGTCCTCTTGAAGAGTCTTGGTACCCATGTGTTTAGGCATGATGATTAAGATATCTACACAACAGAGCCAAATGAGGTATGGAATGATGCTACCAAATCAGATTCATAGTGTTGCATCAATAAATTAGCGAGTATTGGCAGATTTCTGGTTGTAATTTTGAAGCAACCGTACACGACACAGCTCAGGAAGGTTGACAAAATCTTGAGTGGTGATGGATGGGTTGATCTTGCGGTGTAGACACCAACAGTTCAGTGGCTTGTGAGGTGGGTACTCTGGCGAGGAGAGACTTATTACATTGATAAAGCCCATTCTGGTCACACATCTTCCACTAAAGAAATAAGTTGTTGCACTCCACAGTCTCCACCACCACATACCCTAGTCACCACCACCACATACCCCAGTCACCACCACCACATACCCCAGTCACCACCACCACATACCCCAGTCACCACCACCACATACCCCAGTCACCACCACCACATACCCCAGTCACCACCACCACATATCCCAGTCACCACCACCACATACCCCAGTCACCACCACCGCATACCCAGTCACCACCACCACATACCTCAGTCACCACCACCACATACCCCAGTCACCACCACCGCATACCCCAGTCACCACCACCGCATACCCCAGTCACCACCACCACATACCTCAGTCACCACCACACATACCCAGTCACCACCACCACATACCCCAGTCACCACCACCACATACCTCAGTCACCACCACCACATACCCAGTCACCACCACCACCATATACCCCAGTCACCACCATCACAATACCCCAGTCACCACCACAACCTACCCCAGTCACCACCACCACATACCTCAGTCACCACCACCACATACCCCAGTCACCACCACCACCATATACCCCAGTCACCACCATCACATACCCCAGTCACCACCACAACCTACCCCAGTCACCACCACCACATACCCCGTCACCACCACCACTACCCCAGCACCACCACCACATACCCCAGTCACCACCACCGCATACCCCAGTCACCACCACCACATACCCCACAGTCGCCACCACAACCTACCCCAGTCACCACCACAACATACCCCAGTCACCACCACCACATACCCCAGTCACCACCACCACATACTCCAGTCACCACCACCACATACCCCAGTCACCACCACCACATACCCCAGTCACCACCACCACATACCCAGCACCACCACATACCCCAGCACCACCACCGCATACCCGTCACCACCACCACATACCCACAGTCGCCACCACAACCTACCCCAGTCACCACCACCACATACCCCAGTCACCACCACCACATACCCAGTCACCACCACCACATACCCCAGTCACCACCACCACATACCCCAGTCACCACCACCACATACCTCAGTCACCACCACCACATACCCGTCACCACCACCACCATATACCCCAGTCACCACCATCACATACCCCAGTCACCACCACAACCTACCCCAGTCACCACCACAACCTACCCCAGTCACCACCACCACATACCCCAGTCACCACCACCACATACCCCAGCACCACCACCACATACCCCAGTCACCACCACCGCATACCCCAGTCACCACCACCACATACCCCACAGTCGCCACCACAACCTACCCCAGTCACCACCACCACATACCCCAGTCACCACCACCACATAACCCCAGTCACCACCACCACATACCCCAGTCACCACCACAACCTACCCAGTCACCACCACCACATACCCCAGTCACCACCATCACAACCCCAGTCACCACCACCACATACCCCAGTCACCACCACAACCTACCCCAGTCACCACCACCACATACCCCAGTCACCACCACCAACATACCCAGTCACCACCACCACCTACCACAGCCACCATCACCACCTACCACACAGTCATCACCACAGTCACCAACCCCACCTACCCCACAGTCACACCACCACCACCACTACCACACAGTCATCACCACCACAGTCATTACCACCACAGTCACCACCTACCCCACACCCCACAGTCACCACACCTACCCCACAGTCACCACCTACCCCACAGTCACCACACCTACCCACAGTCACCACCCCCACCTACTCCACAGTCACCACCACCACCTTCCCCCCCCACCGCTCCCCCACCACCTTCCCCCCCCCGCTCCCCCACCATCGCTACCAACCACCACCACCTCCACAGTCATCATAGTCTTCACTACTACCTACCCCACAGTCACTACAACTACATCATCCCCACCACCAAGCACACAGTCACCACCAATACCACTACCCCACCACCTAGCACACAGTCACTCACAGCAGTCGCCACCACCATCTACTACAGTCACTTCCGCCTACCAGTCACCACCACCATCTACCATAGTCACTACCACCCACCACAGTCACCACCACCACCGAACACAGTCATCAAGACTACCTACCACACAGTCACCACCACAGTCACAACCACCTACCCGTCACCACCCATCTCAGTCGCTACCATAGTCACTGCCACCACCACCACAGTCATCACCACCATAGTCACTACCACCACTACAGTCACTACCTCCATCACCACAGTCATCACCAACACAGTCACCACCACTACCACCACCACAGTCACTACCACCACCACCACCACAGTCACAAACTACCACAGTCACCACCACCATAGTCACTACCTCCACCACCACAGTCATCACCACCATAGTCACTATCACCACCACCACAGTCATCACCACCATAGTCACTATCACCACCACAGTCACTAACTCCATCACTACAGTCATTACTACCATCACCACAGTCACCACCACCACAGTCACTACCACCATCACCACAGTCATCACCACCATCACAGTTACCACCACCATCACAGTTACCACCACCATCACCACAGGCATCACCACCACCACAGTCACTCCCTCCATCACCATCAAAGTCACCACCAGTCACAACCATCATCACCACAGTCACCACCACAGTCACTACCATCATCACCACAGTCACCACCACAGTCACTCCCTCCATCACCATCAAAGTCACCACCAGTCACAACCATCATCACCACAGTCGCCACCACAGTCACTACCTCCATCACCACCACCATCACCAGTCACTACCACCATCACCACAGTTACTACCACCTAACTGGTACCTCTCATACGCAGTAGTTCACCTTGAGCGTCCGGTGCTTCACAGGGAAGGTGTACTCACCTAGTTGTACTCACCTAGTTGAGGTTGCAGGGGTCGAGTCCAAGCTCCTGGCCCCGCCTCTTCACTGGTCACTACTAGGTCACTCTCCCTGAACCATGAGCTTTATCGTACCTCTGCTTAAAGCTATGTATGGATCCTGCCTCCACTACATCGCTTCCCAAACTATTCCACTTCCTGACTACTCTGTGGCTGAAGAAATACTTCCTAACATCCCTTTGATTCATCTGTGTCTTCAGCTTCCAACTGTGTCCCCTTGTTACTGTGTCCAATCTCTGGAACATCCTGTCTTTGTCCACCTTGTCAATTCCTCTCAGTATTTTGTAAGTCGTTATCATGTCCCCCCTATCTCTCCTGTCCTCTAGTGTCGTCAGGTTGATTTCCCTTAACCTCTCCTCGTAGGACATACCTCTTAGCTCTGGGACTAGTCTTGTTGCAAACCTTTGCACTTTCTCAAGTTTCTTTACGTGCTTGGCTAGGTGTGGGTTCCAAACTGGTGTCGCATACTCCAATATGGGCCTAACGTACACGGTGTACAGGGTCCTGAACGATTCCTTATTAAGATGTCGGAATGCTGTTCTGAGGTTTGCCAGGCGCCCATATGCTGCGGCAGTTATTTGGTTGATTTGTGCTTCAGGAGATGTGCCTGGTGTTATACTCACCCCAAGATCTTTTTCCTTGAGTGATGTTTGTAGTCTCTGGCCCCCTAGACTGTACTCCGTCTGCGGTCTTCTTTGCCCTTCCCCAATCCTCATGACTTTGCACTTGGTGGGATTGAACTCCAGGAGCCAGTTGCTGGACCAGGTCTGCAACCTGTCCAGATCCCTTTGTAGTTCTGCCTGGTCTTCGATCGAATGAACTCTTCTCATCAACTTCACGTCATCTGCAAACAGGGACACCTCGGAGTTTATTCCTTCCGTCATGTCGTTCACAAATACCAGAAACAGCACTGGTCCTAGACTGACCCCTGTGGACCCCGCTGGTCACAGGTGCCCACTCTGACACCTCGCCACGTACCATTACTCGCTGCTGTCTTCCTGACAAGTATTCCCTGATCCATTGCAATGCCTTCCCTGTTATCCCTGCTTGGTCCTCCAGTTTTTGCACTAATCTCTTGTGTGGTACTGTGTCAAAAGCCTTCTTGCAGTCAAGAAAATGCAATCCACCCACCCCTCTCTCTCACTTGTCTTACTGCTGTCACCATGTCATAGAACTCCAGTAGGTTTGTGACACAGGATTTCCCATCTCTGAAACCATGTTGGCTGCTGTGTGATGAGATCATTCCTTTCTAGATGTTCCACCATTCTTCTCCTGACAATCTTTTCCATGATTTTGCATGCTATACATGTCAGTGACACTGGTCTGTAGTTTAGTGCTTCATGTCTGTCTCCTTTTTTAAAGATTGGGACCACATTTGCTGTCTTCCATGCCTCAGGCAATCTCCCTGTTTCGATAGATGTATTGAATATTGTGTTAGGGGTACACATAGCGCCTCTGCTCCCTCTCTCAGGACCCATGGAGAGATGTTATCTGGCCCCATTGCCTTTGAGGTATCTAGCTCACTCAGAAGCCTCTTCACTTCTTCCTCGGTTGTGTGTACTGTGTCCAGCACATGGTGGTGTACCCCACTTCTCCGTCTATCTGGAGCCCCTTCTGTCTCCTCTGTGAACACTTCTTTGAATCTCTTGTTGAGTTCCTCACATACTTCACGGTCATTTCTTGTTGTCTCTTCTCTCCTTCCTTCCTTACCTGATTACCTGGTCCTTAACGGTTGTTTTTCTTCCTGATGTGGCTGTATAACAGCTTCGGGTCAGATTTGGCTTTTGCTGCTATGTCGTTTTCTTATTGACGTTGGGCCTCCCTTCTTATCTGTGCATATTCGTTTCTGGCTCTACGACTGCTCTCCTTATTCTCCTGGGTCCTTTGCCTTCTATATTTCTTCCATTCCCTAGCACACTTGGTTTTTGCCTCCTTGCATCTTTGGGTGAACCATGGACTCATCCTGGCTTTTTCATTATCTGTTACCCTTGGGTACAAACCTCTTCTCAGCCTCCTTGCACATTGTTGCTACATATTCCATCATCTCATTAACTGGCTTCCCTGCAAGTTCTCTGTCCCACTGAACCTCATTCAGGAAGTTCCTCATTCCTGTGTAGTCCCCTTTCCTGTAGTTTGGTTTCATTTGTCCTTGCCTTCCTGCTTCCCCCTCCACTTGTAGCTCTACTGTGTATTCGAAGCTCAAAACCACATGATCGCTGGCCCCAAGGGGTCTTTCATATGTGATGTCCTCAATATCTGCACTACTCAAGGTGAATACTAAGTCCAGTCTTGCTGGTTCATCTTCTCCTCTCTCTCTTGTAGTGTCCCTTACGTGTTGGTACATGAAGTTTTCCAGTACCACCTCCATCATCTTAGCCCTCCATGTATCTTGGCCCCTATGTGGCTCCAAGTTCTCCCATTCGATCTCCTTGTGGTTAAAGTCGCCCATGATCAGGAGCTTTGCCCTGCATGCATGAGCTCTTCTCGCCACTGCAGCCAGTGTGTCAACCATTGCTCTATTGCTCTCGTCATACTCTTGCCTTGGCCTCCTGCTGTTCTGTGGTGGGTTATACATCACTGCAATTATCACCTTGGGACCACCAGAGTGAAGCGTTCCCGCTATGTAATCACTTTCTTCTCCGCTGTCTCCTCTCTCCAGCTCATCAAAATTCCATCGGTGTTTGATCAGCAATGCCACTCCTCCAACCCCCCTGTTCCTTCTGTCTTTTCTCAGGATCTGGTATCGCGCTGGAAAGATGGCATCTGTTATCATACCTGTAAGCTTGGTTTCTGTGATCGCTATGATGTCTGTGATGCCTCTTGACTCTTTCGTCCACTCCTCCCACTTGTTTGTTATTCCATCAGTGTTTGTGTACCATACCTTCAGTTTCCTTTCTAACACTGTGGTTTGGGGGGCCTGTGGGGGTGGGAGACCTGGTAGCTTACTGTGGGATTCTATAGTTGGGGGTTGGGTGGAAGCTGTGGGTATGGATTGTATTGTGTGTTGGGATGGTATGATAGGTTGTGGGGTTCTGAGGATAGTTGTGTGTGTGCTTGCCCTTGCTGCTCTGTTCTGCTCTGACTGACCTCTGCTGGTTCCATCCTTGTCTCCTTTCCTAGCTCCTTTCGCTTTTTTGTCCTCTCCCCTCAGCTGCTTTCTCTCTGTTTCTGTCTTTGTCTAGGAACACCTTCTTGTACTCTTCCGAACTTTTCAACCGTGGTTTCTCTTGGAGGATCCTGTTCCACACTGTTTCTGTCCTGAGAATCAGCTTGATCGGTCGGTTTCTCCCCTTCAAGTACCCCCCTATTCTCTGAAAATTTACAATCTCATCCATGTCTTCTCCCCTATTTCTGTGATGATTTTCTCAATCTCCTTTCTTTCTTCCTGCCGTCTTTCAGTGTGTGTCCTTTCTCTCCCTCTCTCCGAAGCCCATGGATAATCACTGATTTTGCCCTTTCCTCCTCCCATTGCCTCTTCCTCTGTGACTGGTTCCTGTCTGTATGTGGTCATTTTCTCCCTTGATTTTTCCAGTGGCTCTTGGTAGCATGGTTGTGCCTCAGCATTCGACCTATCTCCCTCTCCATCTGCACCCATCTGCTCTTCCCTTCCACTCCCTGGCCCTTCTTTGCAGGCTGATATGACCTTAGCATAATTCATATCTCCTTCCTTCCTGTTCAGCCTCTCATCATCGTATGGTGTGTGTTCTCTTGTCACTACCCCTGAGACTTGCTTCAGCCTGTTTACCTCAAATTCTAGGACCTTTACCCTGGCTACTGCAGTTTCGACTTGTGCCTCTCAATTCTTCGTCTCCTTCTCCAACCTCTTTTCCCATCTCACAGAGAGCTCTTTCTCCATTTTTTCAGAAAGCTCTCCTAATTTTCTCTCCCTTTCTTGCTCTATCCTTTTCCACTGTTCCTCCATCCATTCCTCCCTACCAGTACCATTGTCATCTGATCCCTGATTCCTGCGAGTCCCAACCATTTTTTTTTTAATGAAAGAGAGAAAGAGAAAAAGAAAAAGGGGGATAGAGTGAGAGATAGGGAGAGAGAGAAGGGGAGCCTAGAAGGAGGGGAAAAGAAGGGAAAAAGGGGGAGAAAGTGAGAGAGGGAAAAGGTGAGAGGGGGGAGTGAAAAGGGAAGAGAGAGAGAGAGAAAAGAAGAGGAAAAGAGAGAGTAAGAGAGGAAGAGAGAGAGGGAGAGGGAGAGAGAGAGGAAGAGAGAAAGAGAGAGAGAAAGAGTGAAAGGAAGAGAGAAAGGAAGAGAGAGAGGAAGAGAGAGAGGATGAGAGAGAGGATGAGAGAGAGGATGAGAGGGGGAGAAAGAAGGAGAGAGAGAGAGAGAGAGAGAGGAGGAGAGAGAGAGAGAGAGAGAGAGAGAGAGAGGGAGAGAGAGGAGAGGGAGAGAGATGGGGGGGGGGAGGAAGGGTTATAGGGTCACTTCACAGGAAGGTGTAAAATCCTGTATATGTGTGTGTGTCTATATATATATATGTGTGTGTGTGTGTGTGTGTGTGTGTGTGTGTGCTACAGCTATTCAAGTGCCTAACAACAGTGCTGTTCTCCCCAAGTGTGCGTGCATATGTTTATGTAAACAGTCCTTATTTCCCACGTATGTACTACATATGTATTGTATATGTACCCGATCTCTTGGTTCCCACTGTACTGTCTTATTCGTTTAAAATTACATTAAAAAATAAATACACTAGGCTTCGCCTATATGCCGCTACCTCTAAATTCTATTAAATGCCAGTAAATGCTGCTTATTCTAATTCTGATAGCTCGAGGAGAATGACCCCCAATTCCAGCTAGAGGCAGGTGCTATTGACCCCATGCAACTCAAACTAGGTGAATACTACTTGCAGCTGGCAGTGGAGTAACGTTGCCGGTCTGTCCTGTCCCAGAAGTTGAAGGTGTTTGATGCTTCTCGGTAATTTTTCCACTAACTTCCTGTATGCACTATATTCTCTAGCTCTTCTAATTTTTTCACTCACTCACTGTATTTACTGACACATCTATACATATCTCTTATCTCCCTGGTCTTGAGTCGCACTTATTCTTCAAAATACCCCACTGCGTTATTATGGCAACACTATTTAGGCCTGACACAACCGTTCACCCTTCCAACAGCCCCTACAATACTCAGCAACTATTTCCTTTGTTTTCTTTTCTGTGATCACTTATATTTCCTTTTTTCGGGGCTTAAGTGATTATATGCACTCTCAAGCGTGCACACGCCTATATCCCACTCTCTATTCCTGTGTCTGTGATGGTGTGTGACCATGGAAATGGGAGGTCCTCTTCCTTGGATCAAACTTGACTGCCACTGTTTTCCTCAGGTGTTTGCTACCTACACATTCTAAACTCAGTTCAAACTTTTACCTAAGTAAAATTAACCAACTTTAAAATTAGTAATTAGGTTGTTAAACTTTGTGTACATAATATTAATTGTGATTACAATGATCTTGAGTGCACACAGATGTTATAGGCACATTATGTACGTCATGTGCATCATGTATGTCTCGCACGTCATGTACATTATGTAAATTTAACCTGGGATAACACATCAATTGAAACTCTCTGACTTATTACTTATCACAAAAAATATTATCTGATATGAGGGATATATGATTAATATGGAGATAAATGGTGTAAAATACCCACACGATGGAGAAAAATAGAGAAATGCAGTAAACTGGGATCCTTTATTAACTAGGCTTCACCCACAGTGGGTTTTATCAAGTTAGAAACAGATGTACTTGGGTAAAGTGTACATGAGTACAAGGTGGAGGTCGCACCTGCTGGTACTGGTTCGTCTCTTGTTACATAAAACGCGATATCTATAAAGCATAGAGATCTCCAGTGAATGTAGATGAATGGTTCAGAGAACCGACATGTTGATAAATTAGACACATAAGCAACTTTTGGGTATCTTATTGATACCCAAGAGTAGAATTCTATTCAAAATTGATGGACTGACCACATCGACTCAAGGTTGAGGGACTGATTACTTTACTCTCCTCCTGTTCAAGTTTCTCCTATGTATAGACTGATGAAGCCACTGTGTGGCGAAGCGTTTCCTCAATAATGATACCCAAAAGTTGCACATGTGTCTAATTTATCTCCAGTGAATACTAGAAAGGTCTGCCCCTCCAGCATCCAGCCTGTTACTGGGTTTTTGTAGTAGGTAGTCAGTATCCTGGTCCAATTATCCATTTGAATTATAATAAGTTGAATAGTGCTTTAGGATCTCAACTGGAAGGTACTAAAGAAATTAAGATATGTTTATTAACATAGTTGAAGTTGTGTAGGTGGACAAGTAAATACTTTATATAATATAGGATATAACTTCCTGCACTTCTCTCGTGTTGCAGAAGTAAATTATACTGTATAATAATGTTCAAGGTATATTTTATATCTTTATGGCTCTTAAGTACCGTCTGGTATATTGTCAGTAATTATCATAATATATATACATGTGAGTGTGTGTGAATGTATATATGTATTCCAAGTAGTTCGTTGTGTCAAGACTGACACAACGTCCTCAAATAATCTATCTTCTTGACCAAACTGGAATTCAGAACAGCTTGCTTGAACAGCACGGCGACCATTCGCCAACAGCAATAAAGTCACAAGCAGCAGCAGCACGGAGTTAGGAACAAGGAGACAAAATAACGACCCTAACTGGGGACCTTCTACAGATACTCCATAAAAGGCACAAAACTCCCTTAATAATGAATCTAGGTTCAGCATAACCAAAATCCCAGAGTACGACAGTGTACAGATACCAAAACAAATTGGGTCAGAAGCTACAGCTCAGGACCTGGGGTTAACAAAGTGTCAGCACGACACACAACCTCAGTAAAGCGTCGAAAATCACTAAGTCAAGGCTGTGCTCTGTGAACAGAGTTGCAAAGTTACGAGAAGTATGTTTCGTCTCACGACAGAAAACATAATCTACCAAAACAAGAGTGTAAACAACGACCACAGCCAGAGACAAGATAGGAAGGTGTTGGGTCACACCGGGACCAGCAGACAAAGAGAACCAGCAAGTGAGACAAGGCGTCTCCCCACGCAGGTGCGATCACGCCACTGCTCACATGACTTGCCTGTGGACTGCTGCTGCTGCCCACCTGCTGGAGAGAAGCCGGCAGGGAAATAAGCGAGGTAGCAATTAGCAGGGTAGTCTGCCAACTCACGGGCACTTGCTCAAACAACGAGCACAAAATAAAGGGTAAATATTACATCTTACGTAATCACATAAACTAAATTAAATAATAATATCAAGCAAGATATTTCCAATTTACCTAATATTAAAAATATCAGCAATATAATATTAAAATAATAATAAAATACAAATTTATACATCGAAAATACATTGTGGGCCCCTTTGGTGGGGGCAATATATCTTAATTTTATTTTTATTAAATTTAAACAAGGGGGAAAGCCCCTAAACCCAAAATAGGAAAGAGGCCCCCTTTTGGGGGTTTTTGGAAAAGGAAATTTACTTAATGCAGGGGAAACCCAAACAAAAGATTTCCCGTTTTCCCTTTAAACAAGAGCCCCCCACCCCCAAAGTCAAGGAAACCCCCCTTCAAACCCCCTGACTCACCACAAAAATTAAATCAGGGCCCTTTACCCAGATACTTTTTCGTGTCCCTTTATGAAGTCCACTTAAGGGCCCAAAAAAGTCAGCAAAAAGGGGGGCACATTATACATATTCGTGTTTTTTATTTTTTTCCCTATTTTAAGATTTAAAATATTTACTCAAAAAAAACCTTGGGGGGCAGTACAACACACTAAAAGTTGAAGCCGACCAAAGATGCATTCTCCAGTTTCTTGCACAATTTCCCCACACAAAATTTTGCCACAAGTCCCAAAAACCCTTTTTAAAGATTCCCTTCATTTAAATGCGAGGCCATCAAACCCTTACGTGCGGAAACCCTCACCCAAAAACGTGCGAGGCATCAAAACCCTTAAGTGCCCAAAGGCCCTCAACCACTTTTCTTTCGAGGAAACAGCCACTACTGGAGGACAAACCCTGCGTGCGAGGCATCAACCACGCATGCCCAGGCCCTCAACCCCCGCATTCGGGGGAATCAACCACGCAACGAGGAATCAACCAATACGTGCGAGGCATAAAACCCCTACGGCCCAGGATCCCAAACCCCTGCAAGCGAGGGATCCGCCTTAACGTGCGAGGGATCAGCCACTAAGTGTGACATTTAACCCCGGGGTGCAGGCTTCCCCCACTGCATGCCAAGGGATCAAAAAACCCCTGCATCGAGGGCAACCACTGGGATGCGAGGGAAACCCCCCCACTACGTGCGAGGCATCAACCACTAAGTGGCAGGCAAACAACAACTCTGGGGAGGAATTTAAAACACCAAAGTTCGGGCCTCACCACTCGTGCGAGGCATCAAACCCCACTGCGAAAGGGATCAACAACTACGTGTGAGGCATCAACCACCCACCTGCGAAGGGTCAACCACTAAGTGCGAGGATCCCCCCCACTACCCCTGTGAGGGATCAAAAAAAATTTCGTGCGAGGCCCTCAACCACTACATGCAGGCATCAACCACTTTCTTTCGAGCCCAACCACTGCGGCAAGGCATCAACCCCCTGGGTGTGAGGGAACAACCACTGCGTGGGGAGGCTCAACCAATACATGCGAGGATCAACCACTGCGGCGAGGCAAACAACCACTGCGTGCAAGGCATCAAAACCCTGCGTGGAGGCATCAACCACGGCGTGCTAGTCATCACCACTGCGGCGAGGCATCAAAAACTAAAGTGCGGGAATCCCCAAACCCCTACGTGCAGGGATCAGCCACAAAGGCAGGCAACAACCACAGTGTTTCAGGCTCAAAAAACGTTTTGAGGCACAACCACTACGTGCGAGGCCCTCAACCACTACGTCGGCATCAACCCCACTAAGTTTCAGGTATTTAACCATTAAAAGCGAAATATTTAACCACTGCATGCCCAGGCAACAACCACTACGGCGAAGGGGCATCAAAACCCTTGCGTGCGAGGCCCTCAACCACTGCGTGCGAGGCAACCCCCTGCTGCGAGGCAAACAACCACCTACGGGGGAGGCATCACCAAATCTTTCGAGGGATCAAAACCCCTGTGTTCGAGGGGATCAAAAACCACTGCTACCCAGCATCAACCACTGCGTGCGGGCTCAACCCCCTGCGTGCAGGCATCAAAACCCCTGGCCTTGCGAAAAGGGATTTAAAACCCCTGGGGGTCCAGGCATCAACCACTGCGTGCCCAGGGATCAACCACTTGGGGAAGGGAAACAAAACCCCTGCGTGCGAGGCATTTAACCCCTGCTTGGGGAGGGATCCCAAAAACCCCACGTGCAGGCAATTTAACCCCTTCGTGCGAGGCAAAACAAACCCCCCCAGATGCAAAGGGAACCCCTGCGTGCGACATCAACCACTACCCGGGGAGGCCTCAGCCACTGCGTGCGAGGGATCAACCACTGCGTGCGAGACATCAGCCAAAGCGGGACGATGCCTCAACCACTGCGTTGGGGGAGGCATCAACCCCTTTCATTCGAGGGCATCAACCACTACGTGCTAAAGGGAAACAGCCACTGGGGGTTTCGAGGGATCAAAACCCCTGCCCTGCCCCAGGCACAACCCTTTTGGGCGGGGCCCTCAACCACTGCCCTGCCGGGGATCAACCCCCTAACATTTGGGGAGGGAAACAACCCCCGCGGTGAGGCATCAAACCCCTGCGTTTCGAGGCCCCTCCCCCCACTGCTGCGAGGCATCAACCACTGCGGCGGGGGCATCAACCACGCCTGCGGGCATTAACCACTGCGTGCGAGGCATCCCAAACCCCCCTTTCGGGCATCAACCACTGCGTGCGAATCCCTCAACCACTGCGTGCGAGGCATCAAAACCCCTGCGTGCGAGGCATCCCAACCCCCCTGCTTGGGGAGGGATCAAAACCACTGCGTGCGAGGCCTCAACCACCCGCAAATGCCGGGGATCAACCACTGCGTGCGGGCATCAAAAACCCTTCTTTCCCATCACCAAACCAAATGCGTGTAGGGAAAAGGGCTGCGTGCGAGGGGATCAACCACTGCGTGCAGGCATCAACCACGCGTGCGAGGGATCAACCACTGCATGCGAGGCATCCCAAACCCCCTGCGGCGAGGGATAACAACTGGGGGCGAGGCATCAACCCATTGGGGGCGAGGCTGAACCACTGCGTGGGGGAGGCCCCTTCCCCAATTTCCCAAAATGCGTGCGAGGCATCAAACCCCTGGGGTTTCAAAGGGATTTAACCATTTGCTTGGGGAGGGGATCAAAAACCCCCTGCGTGCGAATCATCAAAAACCAAATGGGGTGCCCATGCAAACCCCCATTCGGTGGGCCCTCAACCACTAAGTGCGAGGGGATCAACCACTAAATGCGAGGCCCTCAACCCCCTTTCTGCGGAAAGGGGTTCCCAAAACCCCGCCCGCGAGGCATCAAACCCCTTTCGTGCCGGGCATCAACCACTTTAAATGGAGGCACAACCCCCAAGTGCGATGGCATCAACCCCCTAAAGGGGCGAGGCCCTCAACCACACGTGCGGGGGCCTCAACCACGCGGGAGGCATCAACAAATGGGGGTGCGAGGCATCAGGGCCCCTGCGGCGAGGCCCTTAACCACTGCGGCAAGGGATCAACCATTGCGGGAGGCATCAAACCACTGCGGCGAGGCATCAACCACTTTCGTGCGATTGGGATCAACCACTAAGTGCGAGGGGATCAACCACTACTGCGAGGCACAACCACTGCCTCAGGCATCCCAAACCCCTGGTTGCGAGGGGATCCACCACCCGCGTTTCGAGGGAACAACCACTGGGTGAGCATCCCTTTCTTTCGAGGCAAACAACCACTTTCGTTTTGGGCAAAACAACCAAATTTCGGGGCGAGGCCCTCAACCACTGCGTGCGAGGCATCAACCACTGCGTGCGAGGCATCCCCAAACCCTTGCGTGGGGGGAGGCATGAACCCACTGGCATGCGAGGCAACAATCACTGCGTGCGAGGCATTTAACCACGCGTGCAGGCATCAACCAAATGCGTGGGGAGGGATCAAACCCCTGCGGGGGCGGGGGCACAACCCCCTGCAAATTCAGGCATTTACTGCCCTGCGAGGGATTTAACCATTGCGTGCAGGCAAACAACCACTGCGGTGAGGCATCACTGCGTGGGGAGGCATCAACCACTGCGTGCGAGGCATCAAAACCCCGCGTGCAGGCAAACAACCACCCGCCTGCGAGGGATCAACCACTGGGGGTGGAGGCAAAACAACCATTGGGGTCGAGGCATGAACCCCCGCATGCAGGCATCAATCACTTTCTGCAGGCAACAACCCCCAAGCGTGCGGGGGGCAAACAACCACGCGTGCGAAGCATCAACCACTAAAACCCGGGGAGGGAACAAACCCCTAAGTGCCCAGGCATAAAACCCCAAAGTGCTAAGCACAAAACCCCGGTGCGAGGCATTTAAAACCCCTGCGTTCGAGGGATCAACCCTAAGTGCGGGGGCAAACAACCACTACGTGCGAGGCATCAAACACTGCGGGAAGGCATCAACCACTAAGTTCAGACTTTAACCCCTAAATGGGGGGCATCAACCGCTACTGCGGGGGCATTTAACCAAATACGTGCGAGGCATCAAACCCTACGTTTCAGGCAACAAAACCCCTATGTGCCCGGGTCATCAACTATGTGCGAGGCAATCCCCAAACCAAAATCACGTGCAGGCATCAACCACCACGTGCGAAGGAAACAACCACAGCGGGCGAGGCAAACAAACCCCGCGTCGAGGCATCAACCACTACGTGCGAGGCAACCCAAACCCCTACGTGCGAGGCATTTTAGCACTACGTGGGGAGCATCAAAACCCACGTGCGAGGGACAACAATACGTGCGAGGGGAAAAAACTACTGCAGGCACAACCCAAATACGTCGAGGCCCTCAAAAAACTAAAGTGCAGGAAACCAAACCCCTATGTGCGAGTCCCTCAAAAATGTCGAGCATCAACCACAAAGTCGAGGGATTTAAAACCCCTACGGTGCGACATCAACAACTACGTGCGAGGCTCAACAACACGTTTGGGGGGCATCAACAAATACGGCGAGGGATCAACCCAAATACGGCAGCTTTAACCACAAAGTCGAGGCATCAACAAATACGTGCGAAAGGGATTTAACTACGTGCAGGCATCAACCACAAAGGCGAAAGGGATCAACCACTAAAGTGCGAGGGAACAAAACGGGGGGCATCAACAACAAAGTTCGAGGGATCAACAACTACTTTCGAGGCATCAACAACTAAAGTGCGAGGGATCAAAAACTACGGCAGGCATCAAAAACAACCCGGGGAGGCATCAAAAACAGTTCGAGGCATCAACCACTAAAGGCAGGGAACAAACCCCTACGGGAAAAGGGTTCAAAAAACTACGTGCGAGGGATCAAACCCCTACTGCGAGGCATACAACCCTTTCTGCGAGGGAAACAACAAATACTGGGGAGGGATCAAAAACTACTTGGGGAGGCCCTCAACCACTAAATGCGAAAGGGGAGAAACCCCTACGTTTCGAGGCATGAACAACAAATGTGAAAGGGATCAAATACTTTTCGAGGGATCAACCAAAACGTGCGAGGGATCAACCCCCTCGTGCAAAAGGATCAAAAAACTACGTTCGAGGCTTTAACTACTAAGTTATGCACAACCAAATTTCGTGCGAGGGCAACAAATACGTGCGGCATCAACAAAGTGCGAAAGGGATCAACAACAAAGTGCGAGGCATCAACAACTTTCGTGCGAGGGATCAAAAACCCACGTGCGGGGGCATCAAAAACTACGTTCAGGGAAACAACAAATTTTCCGCGAGGCCCTCAAAAACTATTGGGGAGGCATCAAAAAACTACTTCGAGGCATCAACCTACGCCGAAAGGCCCTCAACCAAAAACGTCGAGGCATCAACAACTACCCTGCGAAAGGGATCAACAACTACGTGCGAGGCATCAACAACTACGGGGCAAACAACAACTACTGCGAGGGATCAAAAAATACGGGGCGAGGGATCAACCCCCCCATGTGGGGGAGGCATCAAAAAACTACGCCCCGAGGCATTTAGCCAACTACCGCGAGGAACAACAACCCACGTTTTCGAGGCCTCAACCAAATACGTTTTTGAGGCATCAAAAAACACGTGCGAGGGATCAACAACTACGTGCGTGCATCAACAAAAACGTGCGAGGCATCAACAACTACTGCGAGGCATCAACAACTAAAGTGCAGGGATCAACCATTACGTGCGAGGGAACTACGTGCGAGGCAAACCCAAAAACTACGTGCGAGGGAACAACAACAAAGTGCGAGGCAAACAGCCACTCGAAAGAGGCATCAACCCCCTACGTCAGTCCTTTAACCATTTCTGCGAGGGCATCAACCCAAAAACTTGCGAGGCATCACCACTACTTTCGAGGCAACAAAACCCCTACGAGCGAAAGGGACCAAAAACTACGGCGAGGGGAAAGAACCACTACGTGCGAGGCATCAAACCCCTACTTTCGAGGCATCAAATACCCTGCAGGGACAACAACTACTTTCGAGGGAACAAAAACCCACGGCGGGGGAAACAACCCAAATGGCGAAAGGGAACAAAACTACTGCGAGGGATCAACAACTACGGGGCGAGGGACCCCAAACCCTTACGTGCCCCGGGGCCCCAACCATTTCGGGGAAGGGAACAACCACCCGTGCGAGGGACCCAAATACGTGCGAGGCAAACAAAACAAAGTGCTAAAGGCATCAATACGTGCGAGGCATCAACAACGTGCAGGGATCAACAACCACGGGGAGGGATCAACCACTACGTCGAAGGGATCAACCCCTACGTGCGAGGCAACAACCCCCAACGTGCGAGGCATCAACAACCCACGGGGCGAGGCATCAACAACTACGTGCAGGCATCAAAAAACTACTGCCGAAAAGGGTCAACAACTACTGGGGAGGCAAAAAACTTCCCTTTTGGGGGCAACAACAACTAAAGTGCGAGGCAAACAACAACTAGGGGCAGGCATAAAAAACAAAGTCGAGGGATCAACAACAAAGTGCGAGGGATCAACAAGTACGGCAGGCATCAAAAAACTACGGCGAGGCATCAACTATGTGCGAGGCTTTAACAACTAAAAGTGCGAGGCTCAACAACCCAAATTGGGGAGGCATCCCAAAAAACTAAAGTGCGAAAGGGATCAACAACTAGTGCGAGGCAATTTAAAAACTACGGCGAGGCATCCCAAAAACTACGTGCGAGGCCCTTAAACAACGTGCGAGGGTCAACTACTTTCGAGGCAAACAACAAATAAAAGTGCGAGGCAAACAAAACTACGTTCGAGGCAACAACTACGTGCGAGGCATCAACAAGTACGGCGAGCATCAAAAAAAGTACGTGCAGGCAAACAAATAAATTTCGGGCATCCCAAAAACTACGTGGAGGGATCAACAACTACGTGCGAGGGATCAAAACTACTTGCAGGGATCCAAAAAACAACGGCGAGGCATCAACAAAACGGCGAGGGGATCAACAACTACGTGCGAGGCATCAACAACTACGTGCGAGGCATTCCCAAAACTCGCGAGGCATCAACTACGTCGAAAGGGATCAACAACTACGTGCGGGGCAAACAAAAAACTACGTGCGAACATCAACCCAAAGTGCAGGGATCAACAACTACGTGGGGGGCCCTCAGCAACTCGTGCGAGGCAAAAAAAAACTACTTGCGAGGGATGAAAAACAAATGCGAGGCAACCCAAAAACTACGTGCACATCAACCAAAAACGTTCGAGGGAAACAACCACTACGTACGAGGGATCAACCACTACGTGCGAGTCATCAACCCCTACGTGCAGTCCCTCCAAAACCCCACCTGCGAGGCATCAACCACTAAAGTGCGAGGCATCAACCACTACTGCGGGGATCAAAAACTACCTTGGGGAAAGGGATAACCCCAAAGTTTCGGGCATCAACCAAATACTGCGAGGGCATCCCCCCCACGTTTCGAGGGTCAACCCACGTGCGAGGGATCAACAACAAAGTGCGAGGGATAAAAAACAAAGTGCAGCATCAACAACTCCCGGGGGCTCAACAACACGTGGGGGGCATCAACCCAAATACTTCGAGGCATCAACCCCTTACGTGCGAGGGAACAACCCCTACGCGAAAGGGATCAACCACAAAGTGCGAGGCAACAACAAAATACGGGCGAGGCTCAACAACCCACGGCTTTGGGGATCAAATACGTGCAGGCATCAACAAAAGGCGAGGCACAACAACACGTCGGGCAACAACCACTACGGGGCGAAAGGGAAACCCAAACCCCTACGGGCGAGGGATCAAAACCCCCCCCCGGGGAGGCATCAACAACTAAAGTTCGAAAGGGATCAACCCCCTAAAGGGCGAGGCATCCCAAACCCTTGCGTGCGAGCATCAAAACCCCTGCTTTCGAATCATCCAAACCCCTGCTGCGAGGCATCAACCACTGCGTGCGAGGGATCAACCACTGCGTGCAGGCATCAAAAACGCAAAGCAAAGGCCCTCAAACCCCCGCTTCGAGGCAACAACCAAATTTCGAGGGCCCCAACCCCTGCGTTTGGGGGGCAAAACTGCGTGGGGAGGCAACAACCCTTTCCCGGGGGGGCCTCAACCACGCGTGCGATGGGATCAACCAAATTTCATTCGAGGCATCAACCCCTGCGGCGAGGCCCCAACAACTGCGTGCGAGGCATCAAAACCATTGCGTGGGGAGGCATGAACCCCCTCGTTTCGAGGGATCAATCCCTGCGTGCGAGGCATCAACCACTGCGTCGAGGGATCAACCCCTTTCGGCAGGCATCAACCACTGCGTGCGAATCCCCCAAACCCCTGCGTGGGGAGGCATCAACCACTGCGTGTGAAGGGATCAAAACCCCTAATTTCGAGGGCATCAACCACAAAAATGCAGGGATCAAACCCCTCGTGCGAGGCCCTCAAAACCCCCTGCAAAGCGAGGGTCCCAAACCCCTTTCGTGCAGGCACAAAAACCCCAAATGCGAGGCATCAACCCCTAAGTGCGATGGCAAACAAACCACTTTAAAAATTTCGGGCAACAAAAACCCCTTTCGTGCGAGCATCAACCACGGGGTCGAGGGAAACAACAAATGCGTGCGAGGCATCAGCCACTGCGTTTCGAGGCATTAACCCCCTGGGGTTCCCAGGCATCCAAACCCTTTTCCCTGCGAGGCATCAAAACCACTGGTTTTCGAGGCATCAACCCCCTGCGGCGATGGCATCAACCACAAAGGGGCGAGGGATCAACCACTTTTCGGCGAGGGATCAACCACTGCGTGCCAGGGATCAAAACCCCGTGTTCGAGGGATCAGCCACTGCTGCGAGGGAACAACCACTGCGGTGAAAGGGATCACCTTTCGTTTCGAGGGATCAACCCCAAGCGTTCGAGGCATCAACCACTTCGGGCAGGCATCAACCACGCGTTTCGAGGCAACAACCACTGCGTGCGAGGGATTTAACCATTGCTGCCAGGGGATGAACCCCTGCAAAAAGCCGGGCATCCCAACACTGCGGCGGGGCTCAACCACTGGGGTTCGAGGCCCTCAACCACGCGTGCAGGGATCAAACCCCTTCGGCGAGGGATCAACCCCTGCATGCGAGGCCCCTTCACTGCGTGCGAGCATCAAACCATTGCCCCTGCGAGGCATCAACCCCTGGTGATGAGGCCCTCACTGGGGTGCGAGGCATCAACCACTGCGTGCGAGGCATCAACCACTTCTTTCGAGGCATCAACCACTTTCGGGGCAGGCAAAAACCACGCGTGCGAAACATCAACCAAATGCTTTCCCAGGCAACAAAAACCCTTGCGTCGAAAAAGGGAAAACCACTGCATCGAAGGGATCAATTTACTGCGTGCCAGCATCAAACCCCCTGGGGTGCGAGGCATCAACCACTGCGTGCAAGCATCAAAACCCCTACGTGCCCAGGGACAACCATTAAAATGCGAGGGATCAAAACCCCTACGTGCTAAGCATCAACCACTGGGGGCGAGGCATCCCAAACCCCTTGCGTGGGGAGGCATCAAACCCCCAAGTGCGAGGGAAAAAAACCCCTTTCTTTCGGGCATCAAAAAACTGGGCGAGGCCCTCAACCACTTTTTTTTAAGTTTTGAACTTTAAAACCCCTAAAGTGGGGCATCAAAACCGTACTTTCTGGCCCTCAACCACACGTCGAGGCATCAAAACCCCTACGGGCGAGGGATCAACCACAAAGGCGAGTCATCAATATGTGCGGGCCCCAACCAAATACGTGCGAGGGATTCCCAAACCCCCCTACGTTCGAGGCATCAACCACTTCTTTCCAGGCCCTCAACCACCCGCGTGCAGGGATCAAAACCCCTACCCTGCGAGGCATCAACCACAAAGTTCGAGGGATCTAGCACTACGTGCGAGGGATCAACAAAAATAAGGGGGGGGGGCCCTCCCAAAAACCAAAATACGTGCAGAACAAAACAAAGTTTCAGGCATCAAAAACTACGGCGAAGGGATCAAAAACTACTTTCGAGGCATCAACCCCCTAGTGCGAGACAAACCCAAATATGTGCGAGGCATCAAACCCCTAAAGTTCAGGCATCAAACCCCTACGGCGAGGCATCAAAAAACTACGTGCGAAAGGGATCAACAACCAAATGCGAGGCATCAACCCAAAACGTGCGAGGGATCAACAACTAAAGGGGCGAGGGAAACCACTAAAAGTGCGAGGCATCAACAACTACGTTCGAGGCACCCAAATACGTTTTCGAGGCAAAAACCACTACGTGCGAGGCATCAACCACTTCGTGCGAGGCATCAACTACGTGCGGGGAAACAACAACTACGTGCGAGGCATCAACAACTAGGGGAGGGATCAAAAAAACTACGTGCGAGGGATCAACCTACGTGCCCAGGCCAAACAACAACAACGTGCGAGGGAACCCAAAAACTACGGCGAGGATCAACCACTACGTGGGGGAGGCATCAACCCCTACGTGCAAGGCTTCAAAAAAACTACGTGCGAGGGAATTTAACCACTACGTGCGAGGGATCCCAAACCCCTTTCGTGCGAGGCAACAAAACTACTTTCGAGGCAAACAACAACTACGTGCAGCATCAACCACTACTTTCGAGGCATTAACCCAAAACGTGCAAACAAGAACAACTACGTGTGAGGGATCAACTACGTCGAGGCATCAACCCCTACTGCGAGGCATCACCACTACTTTCAGGCATCAACAACTACGTTTCGAGGCATCAACTACAAGTGGATGCATCAACCACTTTCGGCGAGGCATCAAACTTCTTTCCCAGGCAACCCAAATACGTTTCGAGGCTCAAAACTACCAACGAGGGGATCAACAAAATACGGCTGGCATCAAAAACTACGAGCGAGGGATCAACAACTACTTTCGGGCATTTAACAAATTTCGCCGAGGACAACAACTAAAAGTGCGGGGATCAAAAACTACGTTCGAGGCATCAACAACTACGCGCGAGGAAACAACAACTACCCTCGAGGGATCAACAACAAAATGGGGAGGCATCAACAACTACTTTCAAAGGGAACAAAAACTACGGGGAGGCATCAACAACTACCCTCGAGGGATCAACAACTACGCCCCCGAGGCATCCCAAAAACTATGTGGGGAGGCAACAACAACTAAAGCACGAGGGATCAGCAACCCCAAAAGCCGCGAAGGGAAACAACCCAAATACTGCAGGCCTCACAACTACGTGCAGGCATCAACAACTACTGCGAGGCATCAACAAACTACGGGGGAGGCATCAAAAAACTAAAGTGCGAGGGATCAACAACTACGGGGGCGAGGGATCAACCCAAAACGTTCGAGGCATCAAACCCTTACAAGCAGGCAACTACGTGCGAGGCAAACAACAACTACGGGGCGAGGCCCCAACCCAAAAACGGCGGGGGCACAGCCCTACAAAGAGGCCCCAACCACTACGTCGAGCCCTCAAACCCCTACGGCATCATCAACCAAATACGTGCGAGGCATCAACCAAATAAGGCAGGCATCAAACCCCTACGTCGGGGTTTTAACAACAACGTGCAGGCAGGAAAACCCCCTACGACGAGCATCAACCACTACGGGGGAAACCCAACAAAAGTTCGAAAAGGGCATCCAACCCCCTCGTTTCCGGGGGCATCAAAAAACTACCCTTGGGGGAGGCATCAAAAAACTACGGGCGAGGGGGCAAACCCAAAAAACCCAAAGTGCGAAACAAACAAACAACACGGTTGGAAGGGCAAATTTTAACCAACGTGCGAGGCTCAACCACCCCAGGGGGGAGGGGAACAACCACTACGTGCGAGGCACAACTAAGTGCAGGGATCAAACTACGTGCAAAGGGATCAAATACGTGCAGGCATTTTTTTTTAAAAACGTGCGAGGGGAAACAACAACTTTCGTTTCGGGGACAAACCACTACGTTTCGAGGCATCAACCACTAATTGCGAGGCATCAACCACTAAAGTCAGGCATCAACAAAAACTTTCAGGCATCAAACCACTACGTGCGAGGCATTTTAACAACCTTTCGGGGCGAAAAACAATCAACCCCTAACCGGGGCGAGGGGACAACAACTACGGCGAGGGAAAAAAAACCCCCACGAGCGAAAGGCCCTACACAACAAATGCGAGGGAACAACTAAAGTGCGGGGGCAACCCAACCCCTACCTGCAAAATCCAAAAACTCATCATCGAACAACCCAGGCTAGGCCCTCAAAAAACTAAAGGCGAAAGGGATCAACAATACGTTGGGGGAGGCATCCAAAAATACGTTTGGGAGGCCATCCCCAACCCAATGTTCGAAAGGCCCTTTAACAAAAGTTTCGAAGGCAATCAAAACAAAAATTAAAAAGCGAAAGCTCAAAAACTAACTTTCGAAAAAATTTAACAAAAATTTTGGGGGGGGGGGGTTAAACATAAAGAGCGGGGGCATCAACAACCAACCGGGGGGGCGAGGCATTAACAAAATACTGCAGGCCCTCAACTACGTGGGAAGGCCCCATAACCAACAATAAAAGTTCGAGGCATCCAAACAACTAAAAATTTCGAGGCAAAAAACTACGTGCGAGGCAAACAACAAGTACGGCGAGGGACCAAAAAGTACTTGCGGGGGCATCAACACGTGCGAAAGGGATCAACAACAAAGGTGCGAGGGATCAACAACTACGTGCCAGGGTTTAACAACTACATTCGAGGCAACAAAAACTACTGCAGGGATCAACAACACGTTTCGAGGGAAACAACAAAATACGTGCAGGGGACAACAACCCAAGTGGGGAGGCATCAAAAACTTCGTTTCGAAGGCATCAAAACTCGAGGAGGCCAAAAACTCCCCTTTCAGGCAAAAACCCAAAAAAACCTTAAAAAATGCGAGGGAAACAACTCGTGCGAGGCATCAAAAATTTCGTGGGGAAGGGATCAGCAACCCACGTGCGAGGCATTTAAAAAAATAAAGGTGAGGCCCTGGGAACCCAAAAACGGCGAGGCACAAAAAACTACTTTCAGGCAACAACAAACCCAAAGGCGAGGCCATCAACCACTTAAATTAAAGAGGGAAACAACCACTACGGGGCGAATTTAAAAAAAACCACCCCACGTGCGAGTCATCAACCCCCTAACGTGCGACCCTCAACCAAAAAGGGGGAACAACACAACTTTAAATGCGAGGGCCCCAACAACAAAAGTTCGAGGGCCAAAAACCCTACGGGCGAGGGTCAACCACCCCCGTGCGGGGGCATCAACTTTCGGCAGGCATCAACAAAAAGGCAGGCCCCAAAAAAAAAACGAGCGAGGGATCAAAAACTACGTGCGAGCATTTAAACAAACTAAAGTGCGAGCCTTTAACCCAACCCAAAGGGGGAAAGGGGGCAAAAAACTACGTGGGGAGGCATCAACCATTACGTGCAGGCATCCCAAACCCCTAACCCCCTGGGGGAAAGGGATAAACCACTAAGGGGCGAAGGGCCCTCAAACAACCTTTTTTGGGGCCCAGGCCAACAACAAAAATTTCAAGGGCATCAAATACGTGCGAGGCTCAAAAACGTGCGAGGGTCAACAACTAACCTGCGAGGCATCAAACCAAATACGGGGCGAGGATCAACCACAAAAGGGCAGGCAAACAAAACCCCACGGGGCCCAGGCATCAAAAACTTTCGTGGAGGGCCTCCCAACCACTAAAGTGCGAGGGATCAAAACCAAATACTTGAGGCATCAAACCACTTTCCCTGGCCGGGGGGCATTCCCAAAAATACTGCGAGGCATCAACCAAAGTGCGAGGCAACAAACAAACTACCCCTTGGGGGAGCATCAAACCAAATACCCCGCGGGGGCATCAAAAAAACTCCCGGGGAGGCATCCAAAAAACTACGTGCGAGGGATAAAAAAATTTAACGCGCCCAGGCATCAACAACTACGTGCGAGCCCAACAACAACGACGGACCCCTCCCAAAAACTACGCGCGAGGCACCCAAAAACCTACTGCAGGGATCAACTAAAGTGCGAGGGAACAAAAACGGTCAAAGGGAAATTTAACAAATAAAGTGCGAAAGGCATCCAAAAACTTAAAGGGGAGGCATTTAACCAAATACGGTTTCGAGGCATCAACCAAAAAGTGGCCCAGGGGAAACAAACTTACTCGAACAAACAACAACCTTAAATGCGAGGCATCAACCAAATACCCTGCGGGGGGCATCAACCACTAAAAGTACCCAAGGGCCAATTTAAAAACCCCTACGGTTTCAATTCCAATCAAACCCCTACGAGCAAAAATCATCAACCACTAACCCTGCGAGGGATCAAACCCCCTACTTTCGAGGCATTTAAACCCCAAATTGGGGAGGCATTTAAAAACAAAGTTTCGAGGCAAAGAAACCCCTAAATCGAAAACATCAACCACTAACGTCCGAGGCCCCTCAACTACTTTCGAGGGTTTAAAAAAACTACTGCGAAAAAGGCCCTCAAAAAACTACTTTTCCAAACATCAACAACTAAAGTGGGGGGCAAACCCAAAAAATACGTTGCGAGGCAAACAACAACTACTGCAGGCCCTCAACCCTTAAAGTGCGGGGGCATTTATCCACTACGTTTCGAGGGATCAAACCCCTACGGGGAGGGATCAACTAAACGTGCGAGGGATTCAACCCAAATACGTGCTAGGGAACAACTACGGCGAGGCCCTCAACAACGTGGGGAGGAAAACAACAACTACTTTCGAGGCATTTAACCACTTTCGTGCCAGGGATCCCAACCACTACGTTCGAGGCATCAACCCCACTACGGGCGAGGCATCAACTACGTGCGAAGGGATTAAAACCCCCTTTCGCGGGCATTTAAAAAAACTACGTGCCCAGGGTCAAACCAACAACTTACTGGCCCAAGGGATTCAACAAAAAACCCCCCCCAAAAATTCGGGGAAAAAAAAAGGGGGCCAAAAAAAACCCCCGGAAAATTTTCCCCAAAAAAAAAAAAACCCCAAAAAAATTAAAAAAAAGGGGGGGAAAAAATAAAGGGGGGGAAAAAAAAAGGGGGAAAAAAACCCCAAAAAAGGGGGCCCCAAAAAACCCCCCCCAACTTGGGGTTTTAAAAAAGGGGGGGCCCCCCTCGGGAAACCCCAAAAAACCCGGGGAAAACCGGGGGCCCCCTTAAAAAACCCCAAAAAAAAAAAAAAGGGAAAAATTTTCCCCAAAAAAAAAAAATAAAAAACCCCAAAAAAAAAAAAAAAATTTTTAAAAAAATTTTTTTTAAAAAAAAAAAAAAATTTTTTCCCCCTTAAAGGGGGCCTTAATTTTTTTTTTAAAAAAAAAGGAAAATTAAAAAGGGGGGATTAAAAAGGGGGGAAAAAAAACCGGGGGCCCCCCTTTTAAAAACCCCCCCAAAGGCCCCCCAAAACCCCGGGCCCCCCCAAAATTTTAAAAACCCCCCCCTTTTTTTTTTTTTTTCCCCCCCCCAAAAGTGGGAAAAAAAAAAAATTTTTTTTTTTTTTAAAAAAAAAAAAAAAAAAACCGGGGAAAACCCCAAAAC
Source organism: Cherax quadricarinatus (assembly GCF_026875155.1). Lineage (NCBI taxonomy): Eukaryota > Metazoa > Arthropoda > Malacostraca > Decapoda > Parastacidae > Cherax > Cherax quadricarinatus. The sequence continues at coordinate 33,050,667 of NC_069442.1, forward strand.
CCAAAAAGGGGGGGTTCTTCCCGGGCCCCCCCAAAAAAAAAACCCCCGGGAAAAAAAAAAAAAACCAACCCCCCCCCCCAAAAAAAAAAAAAAAAAAAGGGAACCCAACCCCGGGGGGGGAAAAAAAACCCCCCCCGGGGCCCCCTTTCGGGAAAAAAAGGGGGCCCCCAAAAAAAGGCAACCCCCCCCCCCCCAAACCTTTTAAAAAAAAAAAGGGGGGCCCCCCGGGGGGGGGCCCCCCCAAAAAGGCCCTCAAACCCCCCCAAAAAAAACCAAAAACCCCAAAAAAAAAAAGGGGCCCCCCCCCCGGGGGAAAAAACAAGTGGGGGAAAAAAAGGGGGGAAAAAAAAAAACCCCCTTTTTGGGGGGGGGGTTTTAAAAAAAAAACCCCCAAAGGGGGGAAAAAAAATTTTTCCCCCCAAAAAAAAAACCCCCCCCCCGGGGGGGGGGAAAAAAAAAAACCCCCCAAAAAAAAGGGGGTTTTAAAACCCCCCCGGGGGGGGGCCCCCCCCCCCCCCCCCCCCCCCCAAAAGGGGGCCCCCCCCCGGGGGGGCCCCCCCCCCCCGGGGAAAACCCCCGGGGGGGGGAAAAAAAAGGGGGAAAAACCCCTTTTTGGGAAAACCCCCCCAAAACCCTTTTAAAAAAGGGAACAAAAAAAGGGGGAAAAAAAACCCCCCCAAAAAATTTAAAAAAAAAAAAAAAACAAACCCCCCCCTTTTTTTCCCCTTAAAAAATTTTAAAAAAACAAAAAACCAAAAAATTGTGCCGGGGCCCCCGGGGGTTTAAAATTTAAAAAACCGGGAAAAAAAAAACCCCCCCCCCGGGGGGGGAAAAAAAGGGGGGGGGGAAAAAAAAAGGGGGTTTTCCAGGAACCCAACAAAAGGGGCCTTAAAAAACCCCCCCCCCCAAAAAAAACCCCCTTTCCCCCCACCCCCCCCCCCCCAAAAAAAACCCGGGGAAAAAAATTTTTTAAAAAACCCCAAAAAGCCTAGGGGAAAAAAAATTTTAAAAAAGGTTTAAAAATTTTTTCCCCCAAAAAAAAAGGGGGGGGAAAACCCCCAAAAAGGGGGCCCCCCCCCCTTTTCCCCCCCCCGGGGGGGGCCCCCCCCCAAAAAAAACCCCTTTTGGGGAAAAAAAACCCCCCCCCTTGGGGGGGCCCCCCCCCCAACCCCAAAAACCCCAAAAAAACCCCAAAAAGGGGGGCCCCCCTTCCCCCCCCCCCAAAACCCCCCCCAATTTCCCCCCCCTTAAAAAAGGGGGGCCCCCCCCCCCCAAAACCAACCCCCCCACCCCCCAAAAAAACCCCCCCCCCGGGGGGGCCCCCTTTTGGGGGGAAAAAAAAGGGGGGGAAAAATGCGTGGGGGCCCCCCCCCCCAAAAAAAAAAAACCCCCCCCCCCCAAGGGATCCAAACCCCCGGGGGAAAAACCCCCCTTTAAACCCTTTCCCCCAAAATTAAAAAAGGGGAAAAAAAAAAAACCCCGGGGGGCCCCCCCTTGGGGGCCCCAACCCTTTTGGGGGAAAAAAAGGGGGAAAAAAAAAAAACCCCCCCCCAAACCAAACCCCTTTTTTGGGGGGGGGAAACCAAATGCGGGGCCCCCCCCCCCGGGGGGAAGGGAAAACTTTCCCCCCCCCAGGGTTAAAAAACCCCCGGGGGAAAAAAAAACCCCCCCCCAAAAAAGGGGGTTTAACCCCGGGGGGAAAAAAGGGGGGGTCCCCAAAACTGGGGGGTTAAAAAAAAAAACCCCCCCCCGGGGAAAACCCCGGGGTTAAAAACCCCCCCGGGGGGAAAAAATTTTTAAAAAAAAAAAGGGGGGGGGAAAAAAACCCCCCCCCAAAAAATTTTCCCCCCCGGGGGGCCCCCCCCCCAAAAAAAAAATTGGGCCGGGAAAAAGGGGGAGGAAAACCCCGGGGGGCCCCCCCCCCGGGGGGAAAACCCAGGGGGGGTAAAAACCCCCCCCCAAACCCCAAAAAACCCCCCCCCCCCGGGGAAACCCCCCCCCGGTTCAAAACCCCCGGGGGGCCCCCCCTTGGGGTTAAAACCCCTTCCGGGGGCCCCCCGGGGGGCCCCCCCCCCGGGGAAAAATTCCAGGGATCAACAACACGTGCAGGGATCAACAATACGTGCAGGATCAACAACAAATGCAGCACAACAATAGTGCGAGGCATCAACAACTACGTGCGAGGCATCAAGTACGTGCGAGGCATCAACAACTACGTGCGAGGCATCAACTACGTGCGAGGCATCAACAACTACGTGCGAGGCATCAACAACTACGTGCGAGGCATCAACAACTACGTGCGAGGCATCAACAACTACGTGCGAGGCATCAACAACTACGTGCGAGGCATCAACAACTGAAGAATCGTGTTCTTCACAATTGTTACATTTTAATTAAAGGAAAGCGCTAAACCCGGTGGGGTAATGTAGTGTCTGTGGAAGAGGAGGCATTCATATCCGATCCAAGGAGAGGATAAATCCAGTTCCTTGGATCAAGGCACCGTTCTTATTTCATTAAGGATTATACTGAAAATGGTATAAAATATTGACGAGATGAGTATAATAAGGACACATGTGCAGCAGTTGGGTCGCTTTGTTGATGAAACGTTTCGCCTGCGTAGTAGACTTCTACAGTCAGTGAACATAACCCAGTTGTTGCACCAGGTGTCTTAATTTGTGGGTGTTGTATACCAACAACAGTGTCAGACACTGCAACACAACGGTGTCAGACACTGCAACACAACGGTGTCAGACACTGCAACACAACGGTGTTGTATACCAACAACAGTGTCAGACACTGCAACACAACGGTATTGTATACCAACAACAGTGTCAGACACTGCAACACAACGGTATTGTATACCAACAACAGTGTCAGACACTGCAACACAACGGTGTTGTATACCAACAACAGTGTCAGACACTGCAACACAACGGTGTCAGACACTGCAACACAACGGTGTTGTATACCAACAACAGTGTCAGACACTGCAACACAACGGTGTTGTATACCAACTAGAGTGTCAGACACTAACACAACGGTGTTGTATACCAACAACAGTGTCAGACACTGCAACACAACGGTGTTGTATACCAACAACAGTTGTCAGACACTGCAACACAACGGTATTGTATACCAACAACAGTGTCAGACACTGCAACACAACGGTGTTGTATACCAACAACAGTGTCAGACACTGCAACACAACGGTGTTGTATACCAACAACAGTGTCAGACACTGCAACACAACGGTATTGTATACCAACAACAGTGTCAGACACTGCAACACAACGGTGTTGTATACCAACAACAGTGTCAGACACTGCAACACAACGGTGTTGTATACCAACAACAGTGTCAGACACTGCAACACAACGGTATTGTATACCAACAACAGTGTCAGACACTGCAACACAACGGTATTGTATACCAACAACAGTGTCAGACACTGCAACACAACGGTGTCAGACACTGCAACACAACGGTATTGTATACCAACAACAGTGTCAGACACTGCAACACAACGGTGTTGTATACCAACAACAGTGTCAGACACTGCAACACAACGGTGTCAGACACTGCAACACAACGGTGTTGTATACCAACAACAGTGTCAGACACTGCAACACAACGGTAGTGTATACCAACACCAGTGTCAGACACTGCAACACAACGGTGTCAGACACTGCAACACAACGGTATTGTATACCAACAACAGTGTCAGACACTGCAACACAACGGTGTTGTATACCAACAACAGTGTCAGACACTGCAACACAACGGTATTGTATACCAACAACAGTGTCAGACACTGCAAACACCAACGGTATTGTATACCAACAACAGTGTCAGACACTGCAACACAACGGTGTTGTATACTAACAACAGTGTCAGACACTGCAACACAACGGTGTCAGACACTGCAACACAACGGTGTTGTATACCAACAACAGTGTCAGACACTGCAACACACGGTGTTGTATACCAACAACAGTGTCAGACACTGTAACACAACGGTGTTGTATACCAACAACAGTGTCAGACACTGCAACACAACGGTGTTGTATACCAACAACAGTGTCAGACACTGCAACACAACGGTATTGTATACCAACAACAGTGTCAGACACTGCAACACAACGGTGTTGTATACCAACAACAGTGTCAGACACTGCAACACAACGGTGTTGTATACCAACAACAGTGTCAGACACTGCAACACAACGGTATTGTATACCAACAACAGTGTCAGACACTGCAACACAACGGTGTTGTATACCAACAACAGTGTCAGACACTGCAACACAACGGTGTTGTATACCAACAACAGTGTCAGACACTGCAACACAACGGTATTGTAATACCAACAACAGTGTCAGACACTGCAACACAACGGTATTGTATACCAACAACAGTGTCAGACACTGCAACACAACGGTGTCAGACACTGCAACACAACGGTATTGTATACCAACAACAGTGTCAGACACTGCAACACAACGGTGTTGTATACCAACAACAGTGTCAGACACTGCAACACAACGGTGTCAGACACTGCAACACAACGGTGTTGTATACCAACAACAGTGTCAGACACTGCAACACAACGGTAGTGTATACCAACACCAGTGTCAGACACTGCAACACAACGGTGTCAGATACTGCAACACAACAGTATTGTATACCAACAACAGTGTCAGACACTGCAACACAACGGTGTTGTATACCAACAACAGTGTCAGACACTGCAACACAACGGTTGTATACCAACAACAGTGTCAGACACTGCAACACAACGGTAGTGTATACCAACACCAGTGTCAGACACTGCAACACAACGGTGTCAGACACTGCAACACAACGGTATTGTATACCAACAACAGTGTCAGACACTGCAACACAACGGTGTTGTATACCAACAACAGTGTCAGACACTGCAACACAACGGTATTGTATACCAACAACAGTGTCAGACACTGCAACACAACGGTGTCAGACACTGCAACACAACGGTATTGTATACCAACAACAGTGTCAGATACTGCAACACAACGGTGTTGTATACCAACAACAGTGTCAGACACTGCAACACAACGGTATTGTATACCAACAACAGTGTCAGACACTGCAACACAACGGTGTTGTATACCAACAACAGTGTCAGACACTGCAACACAACGGTATTGTATACCAACAACAGTGTCAGACACTGCAACACAACGGTATTGTATACCAACAACAGTGTCAGACACTGCAACACAACGGTATTGTATACCAACAACAGTGTCGGACACTGCAACACAACGGTGTTGTATACCAACAACAGTGTCAGACACTGCAACACAACGGTGTTGTATACCAACAACAGTGTCAGACACTGCAACACAACGGTGTTGTATACCAACAACAGTGTCAGACACTGCAACACAACGGTGTTGTATACCAGCAACAGTGTCAGACACTGCAACACAACGGTATTGTATACCAACAACAGTGTCGGACACTGCAACACAACGGTGTTGTATACCAACAGTGTCAGACACTGCAACACAACGGTGTTGTATACCAACAACAGTGTCAGACACTGCAACACAACGGTGTTGTATACCAACAACAGTGTCAGACACTGCAACACAACGGTGTTGTATACCAACAACAGTGTCAGACACTGCAACAGAACGGTATTGTATACCAACAACAGTGTCAGACACTGCAACACAACGGTGTTGTATACCAACAACAGTGTCAGACATTGCAACACAACGGTGTCAGACACTGCAACACAACGGTATTGTATACGAACAATAGTGTCAGACACTGCAACACAACGGTATTGTGTACCAACAACAGTGTCAGACACTGCAGCACAACGGTGTCAGACACTGCAACACAACGGTATTGTATACCAACAATAGTGTCAGACACTGCAACACAACGGTATTGTATACCAACAACAGTGTCAGACACTGCAACACAACGGTGTTGTATACCAACAACAGTGTCAGACACTGCAACACAACGGTGTCAGACACTGCAACACAACTGTATTGTATACCAACAACAGTGTCAGACACTGCAACACAACGGTATTGTATACCAACAACAGTGTCAGACACTGCAACACAACGGTGTCAGACACTGCAACACAACGGTGTTGTATACCAACAACAGTGTCAGACACTGCAACACAACGGTGTTGTATACCAACAACAGTGTCAGACACTGCAACACAACGGTATTGTATACCAACAACAGTGTCAGACACTGCAACACAACGGTGTCAGACACTGCAACACAACTGTGTTGTATACCAACAACAGTGTCAGACACTGCAACACAACGGTATTGTATACCAACAACAGTGTCAGACACTGCAACACAACGGTATTGTATACCAACAACAGTGTCAGACACTGCAACACAACGGTATTGTATACCAACAACAGTGTCGGACACTGCAACACAACGGTGTTGTATACCAACAACAGTGTCAGACACTGCAACACAACGGTGTTGTATACCAACAACAGTGTCAGACACTGCAACACAACGGTGTTGTATACCAACAACATGTCAGACACTGCAACACAACGGTGTTGTATACCAACAACAGTGTCAGACACTGCAACACAACGGTATTGTTATACCAACAAACAGTGTCGGACACTGCAACACAACGGTGTTGTATACCAACAGTGTCAGACACTGCAACACAACGGTGTTGTATACCAACAACAGTGTCAGACACTGCAACACAACGGTGTTGTATACCAACAACAGTGTCAGACACTGCAACACAACGGTGTTGTATACCAACAACAGTGTCAGACACTGCAACACAACGGTATTGTATACCAACAACAGTGTCAGACACTGCAACACAACTGTGTTGTATACCAACAACAGTGTCAGACACTGCAACACAACGGTGTCAGACACTGCAACACAACGGTATTGTATACGAACAATAGTGTCAGACACTGCAACACAACGGTATTGTGTACCAACAACAGTGTCAGACACTGCAGCACAACGGTGTCAGACACTGCAACACAACGGTATTGTATACCAACAATAGTGTCAGACACTGCAACACAACGGTATTGTATACCAACAACAGTGTCAGACACTGCAACACAACGGTGTTGTATACCAACAACAGTGTCAGACACTGCAACACAACGGTGTCAGACACTGCAACACAACGGTATTGTATACCAACAACAGTGTCAGACACTGCAACACAACGGTATTGTATACCAACAACAGTGTCAGACACTGCAACACAAACGGTGTCAGACACTGCAACACAACGGTGTTGTATACCAACAACAGTGTCAGACACTGCAACACAACGGTGTTGTATACCAACAACAGTGTCAGACACTGCAACACAACGGTATTGTATACCAACAACAGTGTCAGACACTGCAACACAACGGTGTCAGACACTGCAACACAACGGTGTTGTATACCAACAACAGTGCCAGACACTGCAACACAACGGTATTGTATACCAACAACAGTGTCAGACACTGCAACACAACGGTATTGTATACCAACAACAGTGTCAGACACTGCAACACAACAGGTATTGTATACCAACAACAGTGTCAGACACTGCAACACAACGGTATTGTATACCAACAACAGTGTCAGACACTGCAACACAACGGTATTGTATACCAACAACAGTGTCAGACACTGCAACACAACGGTATTGTATACCAACAACAGTGCCAGACACTGCAACACAACGGTATCTTGGTACAGAGGATATCTTCCATTCTTTATCATGTATCTACTAGTTAAGAGTGAGAAGGGTTGTATTCCAGAGTGACCTATTGTCTTACTTCCTCTAGTTGATCCCGTCCTCTACAACGTCTTCCAGATCTTCCACCTCACCGTCAACAGTATTTAAGACTCGGTTCTCATGTTTCAGCGTCATATCGTTCCAGACGATGAAGCTGAACTCTTCTCCAGGCTGAGAGACTGACTACCTCAGATACTTTTTCTTGAAAGTTGATAGACTGATTACATCATCTTTCTACTTCTCCCTTTATATTTGATTGAGAAGCCTGCTGTGTAGGCGTAATGTTTCATTAATAGAGATACCCAACTGCTGCACATGTGTCTTAATCTTCAAGGATAATGCAGTTATAAGAAGATGAGGAAGGAGCATCGCAGAATGCCTACTGACCCGTGCTAGGCAGGTCCAACCCACACCCAGTCATGTAGTTGTCTAACCTAGTTTTAAAGCTACTTATGGTATTATGCTCAATGAGGGTACTCGGGAGTTTGTTCCACTCATCCACAACTCTATTACCAAACCACTGCTTTCCTATATCCTTTCTAAATCTAAAATTTTTCCATTTTGAAACCATTTTTGCGAGTTCTGTTTTGGTTAGATTTTTTAAGCCCGTTATTTATATTCCCTTTATTCATTCCTGTTTTCCATTCGTACACTTCAGTCATACATTAGATTTTGCCTCCGAAGCGGCTATTGTGCACTTCATATCCATCCTGTGGAGAGTAGCGCAAGAGCATATGGATACACAATAGGCCTAGGAACTAGGCCTCCAAAAGGGTGAACAAGAGTACATCTGGATTTAGATCTACAGTCGACATATCTGTGGCAAGCATATTTTGGAAATTTGCTTAACCTGTTTGGTATCTTATTCTTATAAATAAGATATCTTGTCGTATCACAAATGTGATCATACTGTCTAACTTTATTCCTCAGTAAGTGGAGAATAAAGCAGATAGTGTTCAAGATAGTGTTCAAGATAGTGCTCAAGATAGTGTTCAAGATAGTGTTCAAGATAGTGTTCAAGATAGTGTTCAAGATAGTGTTCAAGATAGTGTTCAAGATAGTGTTCAAGATAGTGCTCAAGATAGTGTTCAAGATAGTGTTCAAGATAGTGCTCAAGATAGTGTTCAAGATAGTGCTCAAGATAGTGTTCAAGATAGTGTTCAAGATAGTGTTCAAGATAGTGCTCAAGATAGTGTTCAAGATAGTGCTCAAGATAGTGTTCAAGATAGTGTTCAAGATAGTGTTCAAGATAGTGCTCAAGATAGTGTTCAAGATAGTGCTCAAGATAGTGCTCAAGATAGTGTTCAAGATAGTGCTCAAGATAGTGTTCAAGATAGTGTTCAAGATAGTGCTCAAGATAGTGCTCAAGATAGTGTTCAAGATAGTGTTCAAGATAGTGTTCAAGATAGTGTTCAAGATAGTGTTCAAGATAGTGTTCAAGATAGTGCTCAAGATAGTGCTCAAGATAGTGCTCAAGATAGTGTTCAAGATAGTGTTCAAGATAGTGTTCAAGATAGTGCTCAAGATAGTGCTCAAGATAGTGTTCAAGATAGTGTTCAAGATAGTGTTCAAGATAGTGCTCAAGATAGTGTTCAAGATAGTGCTCAAGATAGTGTTCAAGATAGTGCTCAAGATAGTGTTCAGATAGTGTTCAAGATAGTGCTCAAGATAGTGTTCAAGATAGTGTTCAAGTTTAGTTTTTCAAGATAGTTTTTTCAAGATAGTGTTCAAGATATTTTCCAAGTGGGTGCTCAAGATAGTTTTTAAGATATGTTCAAAATAGCCCCAAAAGGGATAGTTTTTCAAGAAAAGGTTTGAAGATAGTGCTCAAGATAGTTTTCAAGATAGTGCCCCAAGAAGTGTTCAAGATATTTTTCAAGATAGTTCAAGAAAAGTGTTCAAGATGGGGGCCAAATGGGTTTTTCAAGATAGTGTTCAAGATAGTGTTCAAAAATAGGTTTCAAGTTTTTTTGCTCAAGATAGTTTTAAAAGATATTGTTCAAAAAAGTGCTCAAGAAAGTGTTCAAGAAAAGGCTCAAGAAAAGGTCAAGTGGTGTTCAAGATATTTGCTCAAGATAGTGTTAAAGATATGTTAAAGATAGGGGTTTTCAAGATAGTTTTTTTTCAAAAATATTTGCCCCAAGATAGTCCCAAAGATAGTGTTTCAAAAATAGGCTCGGGATAGGGGCCAAGATGGGGGCTCAAGATAGTCCAAGTTTGTGTTAAAGAAAGTCCCAAAAGTTTAGTGTTTCAAGATAGGTTAAAAATTAGTGTTTCAAATAGGGGTTCAAGAAAGTTTTTCACGATAGTGTTCAAGATAGTGTTAAAAGATAGTGTTCAAGATATTTCCCCAAGATGTGATTAAGATAGTGCCAAAAAAAGTGTTCAAAAATAGTGCTCAAAAATATTTCCAAAAGATAGTGTTCAAGTTTAGTGCTCAAAGAAAGTTTTCAAGATAGTTTTTCAAAAATAGTGTTCAAATAGTCCCCAAGATAGGGGTTCAAGATAGGGCTCAAGATAGGTTTCCAAAAATAGTGTTCAAGAAAGTCCTCAAATAGTCCCTCAAGATAGTGCTCAAGATATTCTCAAGATAGAGTTCAAGATGGGTTGCTAAAGATGTGTTCAAGATAGTGCTAAAGAAGTGCCAAGATAGTGCCAAGAAGTCCCAAAGATGTGTCAAGATAGTGTTAAAGTAGTGTTAAAAGATAGTGTCAAGAAGTGTCAAGATAGTGCTCAAGATGGCCCCAAAAAACTGGCCACATCGTTTTTTTTTTTTGTCTCATCTGTATCTGCCAAACTTTCCTGAACTATCTATACTACTACTACTACTACTCTACTACTACTACACTACTGCTAACCCTGCCCGGGTATGCCCTTTTTTTCCCATTTGGGGTTTCCCCGCCTACAGTACAAGCCCCATCTGTTACCAACCATATCCTTTCGCCAGTATAAAATGCAGTTTTCTTCCCTGTGGTCCAAAATCTTCACTAACGGTGCTCTTCGCACCAACTTTAAGGCTGAGGGACTGTTTCCTCATCTTTGTATATAGTTCTAGTTTTTCAAATCTACCTAGAATTTATATTATGAAGCCAGGGTTGGGCGAAACGTCTACAAAAAAGTCCCAGATTTCACAGTGTCAAATTTTTCAAGATTAACCTGGCACTACAACTCGTCTTTTTAAATTTTTCAAGTTGCTCCATCAATAACTTATCTACGTTCATGTTATCATAGTGGGAAGATTTGCTCAGGTTTAACTGATTCCTGAGCATTAAATTTTCTTATTAACTTCATTAATTAATATTATTCCAAATGCTAAACCAAACACACCAAAGTTACTTTCTCATTTCCTTCAGGTACTTTTTTGGGGGGGCTTATCAACTTTTTTTTAAAGGATATCCAATGTGTGTTGGAATCCGGGGTTTTTTACTGGAGGAGTTTGGGGGTCAACCCCCCCGGGGCCCCGGTCGTGACCAGGCCCCCTGGTGGATCGGGCCCGATAAACCCGGCTGTTGCTGCTGGCTGCAGAAAACCCAAGTCGAGCCAAGCCCGGTGTCAGGAATGACTTTGGGTGCTTGTCCAGTCCCCTTTGAAGATGCCAGGGGTTTGTTTGGTAACCCCCTTTGGTGGGGGAGGCAGTTGAACAGTCTGGGGCCCCCTGACACTTATTGTTGGTTTTTTAAACGGAGGCCCCCCTGCTTTTCATTGGGGGGATGGTGCTCGCGCCAAGTCTTTTGTTTTGTAGTGAGGATTTTCGTGTGCAATTTCGTATAGCCCCTCTAGGTTTTCCCCCTGCTTTCCAGGAATACAGGTTTGAACCCAAGCGCTCCCAGAAATTTGAGGTTTTTATCCCCGTTATGCGCGCCGTGAAAGTTTCTGTAATTTTCTGGGGCGGAATTTTCACCCCCTTGAAAGTGTTTTTTAGAGTGCAGAATTTATTCCACCCTAGATAGAACAAGGCCCTTTAAAGTGTCATCATGGGTTGGGCCTCCCTATTTTTAAGGTTCTATTACCACCCTGTATTTTTCTAGCAGTGGTTTGAAACAATGTTATGGCCTTAAATTGGATCCCGACATAATCATTTCCCGGTCTTTGCTTTGGGTTTCGCTCATTTTGTGGCCAAATTTGTTTTTACTCTGATGAAGATTAATTTCCTCAGTTTCCCATATCTGAGTAATTGAAATTTCTCTCGTTGAACTTCATATTGTTTTCTGAGCCCACTGAAAGATTTGGTTGTGTCCCCTGGAGCCCTTTCAGGTCTGCAAAAGGAAACACTGTCATGCAGATTCGGGTGTATCGCAAAAGGAAGACACGGTGCTGTGGTGCATCCTTTCTATTCGGATTGAGGGGTGAGGAAAAGATGGGGGGTATATGGCCTTGTGGAACGAGCTTTTCCCGTATCCTCGGACTTTTTCTCTGTTGACGATACTTCTGTGTTCTGTTGTGAGAAATTAGATCCATCGCCGACTTTTCTGTTTTTTCCTTTGCGCCATTTTTTTGCGCTTTTTCGCCCTGGGCACATTGTCGAAAGGGTTTTGAAAATCTGTTTTTAATTGCATTCTTTTTTGTTTTAGTGCATTTAGGCCTTGTCGTAGTGATCCAGTATTGGCGACAGGGGCGTTTCAAACCCGTTTCCCGGGGGTTTTTAAATATGGGTTTCTAAGGGTGGTGACTTGCCTTTGGGCCTTTCAAAATTTTTTGATAATTTTATGATTTCGAGCCTGTTGGCTTTTCCCCCCCCCTTTTTGGAGTGGGGCTATTTTTTGTTTTTTTAATGGGGACGGGGCCCCCCTGCCCTGCCCCTCTCCATAGGAGGAAAAGGCTGTGTAGGGGGTTCTTGCGTTTTTTGATGAAAAAAGAGTTCATGAGTTTTCCCCGGGGCAAGTGCATGGGCATGCTTTATCCCTGTTCGAAATCATTTGGGGGTCAGGATAACATCGGATAGGTTGTGTTAATCAAAATTTTGTGGCTCTCTCAAAAAAATTCTTTTATCTTCGACCTCGTCTGTTAGCGGTTGCAAAAATGAGTCATTTTGGGATTGGTAGCTCACTCATTTCCTTCTGTCATCTGTGTGGACCCATCTTTTTTAAGAGGGCCCCAAAATGGGGTTGTTCTCGATTTTGATTTGGGATGGAAAGAAATCTTGGGTTTTTTTCGATTTCATTTATGCTTTTTTGTTCTTCCCGCGATTCCTGACCCCTAAAGGATTCTTTAGCTTAAATTTGATCTTGCTATTTCTCTGACCTGCTCCCCGCGCATTTTTAGATATATTGACCTCTTTTTTGCCCCTCTGTTTTCTTTTCCGTCCTGTAAGGGGCGCCCGTCTCTTTTTATTTTTAATCTACTCCCCCCTTTTCTTAGGGGAAAAAGCCTTGCGCTTCATGCCACCGAGTTAATCTGTTCTAGGATAAGTTTGGGTCTGTGTTGTTTGAAAACTTCCCACTTTACGGTTAGGACTTGGGTTTTCTTTGGGCCCCCTTTTGTTTTTGTTATTGAATTGATTTGGGGAAAGCCCCTCGTGACTAGTCTCATTTTTTCGGGGGGGCTCCACGCATACATGTCAAACCCAATTATGTTGGATCTGTTTTTTGTTTTTGAAGGTGACATTTCTTTTCGTCTCTGTTAGGAAGTGAGGGCTAGTGTATTTTTCCCTCTAGTAGGCTTATTATTTGCTGGTTTAAAATTGAATTTTTTGCGGGGTTTAAAAGCTCGGGAGTGTGAGTTTTCATCAGAGTGCCTCCTGGTGTTATTATGAAAAATATTATTTGCTATATTCCTCCATTTAGGTCCTTAAGTTGAAAAACCCCCAGGGCAAGATGTTGGGTGCAGGAGTGGAAGATTTTCCCGACGGGGCAATTTTTAAAAAACAGCTGTTCCTGGAATTGCTGGGAGGGTTGCATCCGGGGTTTTGTAGATTACCACAATGACTAGGTTTTGGTTCTGCCTTTATGCTAAATTTCCACTCTCTTTGAGGCTTTAAAGCATTTCTGTGCAAAAAGGGGCTCTGCAATGTACGGGCCCAACCCCCCCCCCCTTTTCCCTGTTCACTCTGTCCATTGTTTTGTTTAACCTGGGATAAAATTTTCTTTTGTAATGATCCTTTTTTTGGGGTCCTAAAAGCCCGAACATTGCCTTTGCCTTGAAGAGCCCACGGTTTAAAGGGTATTTTGTTGTTTGTTGCTGGCTTTAGACCCCTTTTATTTGCAAAAAAAATGTTAAACGGACTGGGGTATTGTTGGTACGGGGGGGGGATTTTTTTTCCGGCATTAATCTGATTGTTGGTTGGAGTGGAGGCCATCGACTGTGTTCCACCCAGGAAAAGACGGATTTGGGGTACGATTTTGCCATTTTTTGCCCGTTTTTTTTCCTTCCTGGCACTAAAAACCTCTCCCCTTTAGTGGGGTGGCTACCCAGGTTTTTTCCCCTGGCCCTGGGTGTTTTGTATTTTTTGTCCCTTTTTTGGTATGCCTGGCAATTTAAGTTTGCCAAGTTTTCCGTACTGAAGAGGACCTTTGGGTGAAAAAACTTTCAGGAAGGGATTTGCATTTTCCTGTTGTCATATGGGCTGACATTTTTTAGGGTGGTCTAGTTGCAGTCCCATCTGTTTTTTTCCAATTTCCCCGCCCGCTTTTTACCCCGTGCATAGTATGTGCACAGGGTTGGTTTCCGTTTGCCCTTTGGGGTTTTGTGACTGTATTCCCCGTTGGTGCATGTTTCCCTGTCTTTTCCATCCCCCCTAGCACCCAAAAAGGAGCTCCCCCCAGTTGTTTTTTGGGAAATTTTTCCTCCATTTTCTATTGGAGTCCCTTGTTTGCTATTCCGGGTATTTTAGTTTGCAATTTGGTTTTTTCTTACTTTGACTACATTGTTTCCCTATGGCTCCGTCCCCTATGAGGTCATTTTTTATGTTCCCCCTGCGTATAATTCCCCACTACCCGGACAAAAACTCCAGCTTAACCCTTACTGTCTCCCCGGCAGTATCTCCATTTACCATTTTGTTCCCCCGGACAGGGGACCTCCCGTTCCCCAAACGGTCCCCCAGGGACAGCACTATCAGCCCCCTTTACTATGCCAGGGGCAAAATCTCCCGCCTTACAGTTTCGACTACATGGCGACAAGGGGATACCCTTCAGCCCCAAATTTTTTGTTCCATCTGTTGTAGAAAAACTTCCAGGTTTTTTATGAAAGCAGCTTTGATTTTTCCTCTTTTAATACCCTTTGGTTTTTAGTCCACAGATTTTTTCATTTTTGGGGATACCCAAAAAAATTCTCTGTTTTAATACTGCTTGAGCTAGTTTGGGATACTGCACAAAACGTGACACCAATTTCCCCAAAAAGACAATTTATCCATTTTGGAAGCCCTTTTTTTGACTGACCACGACTACACAAGCTTCATAATGATTTGAAGGTTGATTTAAATGCAATTACTAGCAACCCCTTGAATATTATATTTTTAACCTTAAATGAAGCTCTACTATTTGTTTTTTCTGTTTCTAACTCTTTTTTTTTTTATATTGGACAGCTTACCGCACGTTCCTGAATTTTTAAATTTTGTGTTTAAAAGGGGGCCACAAAAAACCCCTCCTTTACTTTTGCTTTTTGTCCAACGAAACGTTTGAAACCAGCCCGGGTTCGGACCATCAAGGGTTTGGACCCGTCAAGGGTTCGGCCGTAAGGGTTTGGACCCGTCGATTGCTTGTCAGTGGGTCACTTTTTAAAAAATACGGTCGGGATTTGATAACACAGAAGGTCTACTGGAAATTTTCTACCCGAAAATATGTGATTTGACTGATAAAAAATTTTAAAACTTGCGTGTTAAAGAGCGGTGTATCTTGCACTCCTACAATGACGTACGTCGACCTCTTTGTTTATAAATCTTGTATTGGTTTTTTTCTATTTTTTGTTTTTTCCGCTCCCCCACAATAAAACTATATTTCACTATAGTTGATGGGGCAAATTTTGGAGGAAGGACGCTTTTCTTAGTAAAAAAATTGCTTCTCGTTTTGTATATTGCGACCGCTGGTAACTACGGTTTTATAAATTCCAGTAACGTTTTTTTATTTTTAAGAAAAAAAAACTAATAAAGTCACTCCACTCCCCTAAGTACCCTTATAATATGGTAAATTGCTATACAACACTGTATTTTGCTATTTATGGTATCACAGATTATTGCGAGTAACCCAGGGGCCAGGAGATTATTAAAAAAACTGACCGTGGAAGTTTTGGCGATTTGGCCCCCCTCTATAGGCTTACACTTTTTTACAAATTCACCTGTTTTTTAAATGAAAATTTAGCCTTTATCATCAATTATGGGGGCCACTGTAGTTACACTATACACTTTATCTCAATGCTTTTTGGGAACTTTCTTTTCCCCGACACAAAAATTTAAATTTTATTTTTTTTTACACGGAAACAGGGGGCCTAGATTCCCTTGGCAGTAAACTCTGCTAGGTAATGCACACTAATTCTCCTTTTTTTGTTTTTATATAATTTTTTCCGCCCAAGTTTGGGTTCCGGCGCTAGAGGGATTATCGTATAGGATTGAACAAAAATTTAAAAGTTCTAACGAAGAGCGCCCGTGAAAAACCAAAAACCGGGAGCAAACGGGGACGCTGACATCACGGGGAAGACAAAAATTTACATTTTTTTCCTTTTTTTTCGGGTTTTTTTTAGTATTTTTCCCCATGAGCGTGTAGTTAGTCATATGAGTCAAAACCCTTCAGTGATGACAAGAATCATAAATTTTAAACTTAGTATAAAAGTTAATTTTTTACGCCATTATTTCCAAAAATTCGGTCGCAGTAAAAACCCCCATTTGTCAATTTTACACTTGACATAGTTCTATCGTTCTTACTAGGGAGGGGCAACAAGAGCAGATAACCTTGCAAGTAGACTACTGCTTAGATCCCTCAGTGTCATTCAATTCCTAATTCCCAAAAGGCAGATTCAGTGTTCTTAGCGATCCCTTTTAGGAAAAATTTTTTTAAAAATGGGGTCTCGTCACCTTCTCTGTACGTTTTTTTAGAACATTAATGTCCACTCTGTAAAGTGAAAGACTGCAGAAAAATAAATAAGGCCTAACTGTGATATATAAAGATGAAGTATAACCCCAGGGTTCCCGTATTTTACTTCTTGAAATGAAGCCAAAATTTTAATTTACACAGTGGAACACTTCGCACGTTGTTTGGCTTTTTGTACCCCTGACCCGATCTCCCTTAAATTTTTTTTTCAGCCTGATTAGATCATCATTTAATTTATAAGTGGGATGGTTATTTTTGCTTCCAAAGCTTAGAACTTTACATTTTTCTATATTAAATTTCATCTGCAAATTCTCTGACCACTGCATCAGTTATTCAGATCTTCCTGTAATGCTCTACTGTCCTCTTCAGAATTAATTCAAACAGCCTATTTTGGTGTCGTCGGCAAACTTGCTTATGTCACTATTCATCTATCTCGTGTATGTATATTGTGAACAACAAGGGGCCCAACACTGACTGGCCCCTGTGGAACACCGCTTGTGACGCTCCCCCACTCTGATTTCTTCCCATTTATACAAATTCTCTTGCTTATCTGTCAACCACACCTCTGTCCAGGAAAAAGTTTCCTCTCGTATTCTGTGTGCCTCTACTTTCCTCATAATCTCCGTGTAAAAAATCAGGTCTATATACACAATATCATATTCATTGCCTACTCAAGTGTCTTAGTGAAAAAAATAGTAAATTGGTAAGGCAGGAATGACCCTTTGTAAAACTGTGCTAAGATTCATTGATCAATTTATATCTTTCAAAGTGGCTTTGAATAGCCTCGACAGTTATCGATTCCATCAATTTTTCCCACAATGAAGGTTTGGCTGATTGGTCTATAATTCGAAGCTAAGAACCTGTCTCCTGCTTTGTATATAGTATCATATATTTCATTTTTTCAGTCATCTGGCACTATGCCAATTTGCAGTGATATGTTGAAAACACTAGCCAACGGTTTGTTAAGTTCTTCCTTACATTCCTTTATAATCCATGAGAACAGTTCGTCAGGGCCCCTGGGATTTATTTGTGAGAGAACCATCTCACTAGTGATGTTCATCGTGCATAACTTATTTTTGCCCTGACCAATATTATTTCTTATTTCTGGAGTTTCTCTAGTTTCTCCCTGCATAAAACTGAGAGGAAATAAGTGTTGAAAATTGTACACATATCCTTGTCACTAACGGTAAGGTAAACTGAGCAACTTTGAAGTGGTCCTGTCGTGTCCCGGTCTTACTCCTACATACTTGAAAAAAACCCTTTGGGTTGATCTTCGATTCCCTTGCGACTTAAACTTCATAATCTTTTTTTGGCTTTTCTTATTCGTTTTTTTTTCTTTTTAATTGATCATATTTATTTCTTAACTGCACCTCTCATCTTTTGATTCGCTTGTATATCTCTCTCTTTTGACATGTAAGATGCTTTAATCTATTTTTTTTATCCATGTAAAGTCAAATTTCTTTGATCTAATTTCCTTATTTAATACATAAGTTGCCTGGGCATCCAGCACCACCTACCTGACTACATCAGTTCATTCCACCCAGGTAATTCTTAGTCCTAGGAAATTGGCTAAGAGGAAGTCATGGACATTGACTTGATTGTAATTATTAGGGTAATTTCATAATGTATTGATACTCAGTGATTTGTGATCGCTTTCCCCAGCTCTTCATTAACCTCAAGATTGTTAACTAGTGATTTGTTGTTAGCAATAACCAAGTCAAACAAGTTGTTTCCTTCAGTTGGTTCTGCCACAAACTGTTTTAAAAAGCAATCCTGGATAGTATCAAGAAAGTAGCCAGACTCAAGATTTCCTGTCAGATTTCTCCAATCAATTTCTCTCAAGTTGTAAAGTAAAAGGACGCAAGTGCAACTAATGTGACATTTATTGTGGCAACGCTTCGCTCTCCAGGAGCTTTATCAAGCCATTACAAACAATACATGGACACAGAGGGTATATAAAGGCTCAGAGTGAGCTGCAATACTTGTGAGGTAACATTTCGATGTTCACTAGTGGTAGTGGTAGTAGTAGTAGTAGTAGTAGTAGTAGTAGTAGTAGTAGTGACAAAAGTAATACAATATGATAGAGCAATTAATTCGTACAAGAGTAAAAGGATATAAAAGCTATTACTTGGGTAACATAAAAATAGGTTTTACAAATATAGACTGGAAAGAGGCAGCTTGTTTCAGTGTACACTCTCTGTAATGTGCTTTGTGTAGTATAACAGGAGAGACTATGTGATGGCAGGGTTTACTGTTTTCAGGAGGATTCTTGCTAAGACTTCGGAGATGGTGAAGCTGCCGTTGTTTTGTTTAATTGTATTCGAAACAGCGATCAGTGCTGATTCGAGGCACTTGCGTCTGCGGAAATTAGTTTCTTTGATCACTAATTGTGCGTCTCTGAATTTCATGAGATGATATGGTGGAATTTCGGTGTTGTACACAGGCGTTGTTCAAGTTATCGTTCCTACATGCGTTAAATGTGTTCACTGAGGCGGGTGTCGAGGTTTTGTTGCTGTTTCACCTACGTAAATCTTGTCACAGCCTCCACAGGGTATAGTGTAAACTCCTGCATTGACTGGTTCGTGGTGCTTGGATTGTGTCCTGGTTAGATCCTTTACTGAAGTGCTAGAAGCGATGGCGACTCTGGTGTTAGCTTGTGAAAGTACTTTTGAGACGTTCAGTGCAACCTGGCTGTTGGGAAGAATTATAACTTTGTTGGGAGTTGTGTTGATGCGTGGAGAATTAATGATCTGAAGAGCTCTTTTCTTGCAGTCTTTGATGAAAAAAAGAAGGAAAATGTAACTCAGTGAATGTTTGGTGAATATATGTACATTCCTCGTCAAGAAACTCAGGACTGCAAATTCGGTATGCTTTTAGGAAAAACCCGATATGATGATGCCTCTTTTAGTCTTGGTATCTTGACTGGAATAGAAGTGTGTGAGATCATTTTTTATTGGTGGGTTTCCGATAAACTTGAAAATCTTAGTTGTTGTCTACTTTGTGAATGAGGACGTCGAGGAAAGGTAGCTTGTCATTGGACTCTTCTTCTAGTGTAAACTGGATCGCCGGTTCAACTGCGTTGAGCCTTGCCTGAAGATCCCGTACATCAAAAGTTTTGGAGTTATTACGAGGACATCGTCCACGTAAGTAACCAAGTGACGCTTGAAGGGATGATGTTGGCGAAGTGTTCGGACTCTAGGTGTTCCATGTATAAGTTGGCTAGGACGGCACTTATGGGGGACCCCATTCCCATGCCGTAGGTTTTGTTTGTAGAGCTTGTTATTGAAAGAAAAACAGTTGAAATTAACACAGAGTTCAATCAAGTCAACGAAATCTCTGGGAGGTAGAGGAAGATTAAGGTCCTGATTGACTTTACGTCGGAGAACCTCGATGGCTTTTTTGGTAGTACTTTGTGAAGAGGGAAGTCACATCCAAACTGCTTAGTTTCTTGTTACGGATGGAGAGGTTACGATGCGGTTGAGAAGGTCGCCTGAGTGTTTAAGATGAGCGAGGCTGATGGTCCTAAGTAAGTCAGGAAGATGTTTGGCAAGAACTCCGGCTAGTTTGTGTGGAGCACTGCCTATTCCTGACGTGATTGGTCTGAGAGGAATATTGTGTTTATGGGTCTTGGGTAAAACCATACATATGTGCTGGTTTAGGTTTGCTTGGTAACAAGTACAGAAGTTCTTTCCCTTCTCTAGTGCGTTTGAGTATTTGTCTGGTTTTGTATAGAAAATCTTTGGTGAGCGTCTCCCACTGTTGAGTGCTGATGGGTTTCGTTTGTAGATTGATCATTCAAAGGTCCATCATTTTAGTGTGTAGTCACTGGTGTTGAGTATGACGACTCCACCTCCTTTGTCGGCGGTGGTGACGATAATGTTGGGGTCGTTGGCGAGGTTCTTAAGGGCAGTGATGTATCGTCTAGGAAGATTAGAAGAAGAAGGTTCACATAAAGCTGCAGTGAGAAGGCCCTGTATATAACCCTTCTGAAGTTGCTGTCACTGTGTCTGTGGTTCCTGGTAACTAGATTGAGTTGATAGTTAGGTTTGCGTATGTTGGTGGTAAATTTAAGTCCCAGACTCAGTGCTTGTTTTTCGTAGTCGGTTAAGGTGCGTGACGATAAGTTGTTTATCAGGGATTCACGTCCCATTTCCTTCCATCGACTGTTAGTGCAGAGAGTACTGAAGTTTGCGATTGAGTTTGATCTTCTGTTGAAGGTTAGCTGTGGTGACTGTGCTGAGAATATGCTCAGCAGTGTGTTGGTCAATCTGAAGATTGGCCCTCATATTCCTTGCAGTTTCAAAGGTTTCCTTAGCGATGTTAGAAAGTTCTTCGGCACATTCAGTTAAGTAAGCTTGGGTAGCTGGAGAGAAGGGGTGCTTGGAGTTGGAGAGTTGTGCAGGAGTAGACTTAGGGATCACCTTCTCTGCCAGGCAATCTTGTAGGAAGTTGTGTCTGTTGCGATAGCTGTGAGCACGAAGAAGGGTGTCCAAATAACGTCTGCATGAAATGTCCATTATGTTGCGGTGTCCGACAGATTGTAATAAAGTTGGTAGAATTACCGACAATATGTAAAGTAAAAGGACACAAGTGCAACTAATGTGACATTTATTGTGGCAACGTTTCGCTCTCCAGGAGCTTTATCAAGCCATTACAAACAATACATGTATGTATGTATAATGTTCGCCAAGACCGTAGTCCTGGCACGGGTCTCAATCTTGCGATGACCCGTCTCTGGCTCCCGAGGGAGAAAGGTTTCTACAATGACGCGACATATGCTGTTCAAGCACTCTTCTGGTCAGTTCAACTGGTGCATCTCATAAGCGACAACACCGTATGTACTCCTAACTATGGACACTAGCGAAGAGGAGGATAATGTCGTTATCACAGGTAACAGCTTGTCTGGTTCGTTGACTCCATGGTACACTAGTGTGGCCGCAGTCATCTCTGGTTCCTCTTCGGGAGGGAATATCACTCTAGTTGCCTGCGGAGCGTCTCAGTAACTTCGCACTCCAGAAGATATAGTGTGTCAGGGCCGCTGGACAACGTGCTGACAGTACTGGCACATCTCCTCCTCAGCCTTGTCTACCATCATCTGGCTGTGGGAAAGCCCAAACGAAGCCGATGGATGGCGGTACACCTGCGCTCTGGACCAGCTTCTATCATATGGAGGGGGTTCTCCCTGAGTCGCTGCTCGGTACCACTGTTGAGATGGGGTAAACCTAAGACCTCCCCCATAAGTTTCATGGCTCTGGCAGCACCAGTTTGGTCTGTCGTAGGCTGATTGGGACAGTAATCCCAACATGTGGATAGTCTGTTGCTGCCTTGGCTGCATCATCTGCCGCCTCATTTCCCCGGATGCCAGCATGGCTGGGGATCCAGTTCTATGTCGATCTGTTACCCTGAACTTCTAAGGCTGTCATTATGCTCAGGATCGATGTGATGAGGTGAACATTGTCCTGTGGTTGAGGATTGGGAGAGGGCATTGATTGCAGACGTGGAATCAACATGTATGACAGCTCGGAGTCGATGTCGTAGGGCATGTGACAATGCCTGCTGAATCGCCACCAGCTCAGCTTGAAGGATCGTGCATGGTCAGAGAGTCGCCAGCCTTGTGTGTGACCATTGTGGTAACAGTCCAGCTGCTGCTCATCTTCCTGTCAGGGTCGACAGAACCATCTGTGAAATACACTGCACATGTGCCTCCCTCTGCCAGTGCCATGCTTGTCTCAGCATGATTGCTGAGAGTGTCTTGACTGCAGAAGACCGCTTGAAGAGATGGGTAGCGGCATGAATTCAAACATCAGCCTGGATCTGGGCGCCAGGGAAGGTGGTGGATGGTACCAGCAACAGGAAGGTCCAACTCTTCTCAAGGAGTAGTTGTATAAGGCAGCAGCTGCGTCCGGCCCAGCAGCACAAAACGAACGGATTCCAGGAGTAGTCTGAGAAGAACTGTGGGATCTTGTGCCATGGTTGTCAATATTCCGTCTCCTTAGTGGGGTACCCGTGCTGCCTGTGGGGGAGAATCGGGCTCATTAACCTATGCAGCAGTGCGTCTATGTTATCTCACTCCTGTCCAGCCAAGGAAGGAGCCGGGCCTCAGATCTGAAGACATACTGTGTTGGTCCAGATTGGTGGCCACCAGCATATTCTTATCGCCTGATTTTGTACGACCTCCACTCTTTTGCCTGCTCTTGCGTAAGAGATGAGCTAACGCCGGTGCACCGTAGTCAATGAGCGAACGTAATAGCTTGTATATAGTACAAGCGAAGTACATCTTTGCTGCCCCTGCAGACGGTGCCTCGTCATGGCTCTCATGGCGTTGAGTCTGAGTAGAGCAAGTGACCTGACATACTCGGGGCCTGTTTCTGAAAGGTCAGCTATTTATCAATGTAGATTCCCAAGTACAGGTAGGAGCCTGTCCACATCAAGTTCTATATCCTGAATACTAATCTATTCAACAGTATCTGTCCCTTGAACATCATTGCAGAGATTTCTCGGCCGAGATCTTGAGGCCTATTCCCAGCAAGACTGCATAATTAGGTCCAAACTCTCTGACCTGTTCGTTCTAATTGCCTTTCCTCTTCACTTATCGGCTTACGAGGCAAGACATCAGCAATAGCTGAGGAGCTGTGTACCACTATGAAGGGAAGGCTCACAAAGTTCCCTGCAAAAGGATGTTAAACAGGGTAGGACTGAGCAACACCCTCCTTGTGGCGTACCGTTTTCCAGGATTAAAGGAAGAGTAGTGTCCCTGAAAGCTGGACACAGGCTG
The DNA here is from genome assembly GCF_026875155.1 of Cherax quadricarinatus. Classification (NCBI taxonomy): domain Eukaryota; kingdom Metazoa; phylum Arthropoda; class Malacostraca; order Decapoda; family Parastacidae; genus Cherax; species Cherax quadricarinatus. The sequence continues at coordinate 33,074,272 of NC_069442.1, forward strand.
CCTGCCTAAGGTAGGACTCTATCCAGGCCAGGAGGCGTCCTTTGATTCCCTTCCGAGCTAGTAATTGCCAGAATTGCTGTGGGGCTGGCTAGCTCAAATGCCTTTTCAAGGTCGAGGTAGACGACAATACTAGGTTTTTTGTTATATCTAGGTCAGCATCTGGCTTAGTAGAGGTGGTTTATAACACTCTGCTGTAGCCCACTCCTTTGGTGAAGCAAATATGTGAGATTGGAGAGGGGTCCACGTTACCATAGTGAGTCGTTTAACACCACCTCTCAGCAGTCTTGTGCTAAGCACTGGTCAGCGATATGGTCTCTACTGCCTGGTCCTTGGGCTTTGAATTGGTACTATGGTAGCTTTCTTCCAAGTATGCTGGGAGTGTCCTGCCTCCACGACATTGTTAATGACGTCTAGTATGGCCTCCCCATCCACATCTGCCCAGCCCGTGCAATCATGGGAGTATTTAACCCATCGATGCCCGGCAGTGTCAACCTTGTTCTTAATGTAACCGTCGGAGTTCACCAAGTCCTTGAGGTCTTCATCAGTCACATCATTCCGACTTCACAATGCACTTGTATCGGTTAGCTGGCGCTGTGGCAGAAGATCCGTACTTTATATTCCGGATGTCCTGTGGGAGCTGAGAGGATTCTCCCCTGGACGTTGAAAAGTTCCACGAGTTTCTCAGCTTCCTGGGAGGGTTCGGGGTGTGCTGGTGGCCTCGGCTGCTCTTGCCAGTTGGGGGCTATGTTTGAGCTTGCCCCATATCTCAATAAGGTGTGTGAATGCCCAATGTTAGCACCCACTCCAGCCACTTCTCAGTTTTACTCTGAGAGAGACTTCTGCGGCATGGGCCACGCAATGGCTCATCAGAGTATTTCCTGTTCTCTGCCCGTAGGGTTAACGCTTGTATAGCTCCTAAAAGAGTTGATGCGGTTGGTTCTGCTCCCGCACCTCGTCGTTGTAGAACAACCAGTCTCTTTTGTGATGCGTCCTGCGGACCTTCTTTGGAATTGCGCACTCTGCGCCTGATGAGACAGTGAATTAGCTTCCTGTTTCAGCCCTTTCACAGTCCCTTCCAGGTAGAGAGTAATGTGGACCACCAGTCATGAAAGATAATCCTGAACACCTTCCATTGCCCCTTTACTGTACCCATCTAGGAGCAGCACAACTGTGGGAGGCTGTGATGTTGAAGGTGGTGATCACTGCAAAGTGGTCACGTGACAAGGTGAGGATGGGTTTCCCAAGTGACTCCTGCTGCGAGTTGTCTTGACCCGAAGGTAAGGTAGAGGCAGCCACCCAACAGGTTGTGGGTCCCATTGTTTAGCAACTTTACCTCTGGAAATATCGTGGTAGGAGCATTGCTATGTGTTCGCCAGCAGCATTGGTTGCTGATTGGAGAGTGCAGCATGGTGATGTGCGTAGAAATTCTCCACCCACAATAAATACACTCAGTGGTGCTAGTGCGAGGATCTCTGCAATGTCGAGTGTGTGTCCTTGTTCTTGTAATGTTATAGATGGTAATGGGCCCCCCCAGGTATGTCACCAAGGATGGCCTGTACCTCGACACCTCCCCACAGTCCACAGGGTTGCTATAACCTCGTGAGGTATTGTATTTGGATACAAATATACAGCTGTGCCTTCGTAATGATCCTGCAGTGGAACGCCCTGGTCCGTGTGTCCGAAAATACCCAGCAAAACCGGGTAGTCTTGGGCACATAGTCGGACAGTCAAGTTTCTTGTTGCAAGACGATATCATATCCGATCCCGAAATTACTGCCTCCATCAGAGAGCTGTTTGCCCCTCCGGCCCTGAATGTTCCACTGTAGGACCTTGAGGGTTGGTGATTTTGGTACGCGAGGTTATTCCATTGATGTTTCCTGAGCTTGAACTGAGGGTCCTGCCCGCACTGAGACCCTGCAAATTCATGGAATAACATCCACTTCTCCTCTTCGGTCAGTAACACACTCTCAGAGCGTACAGACATCTGGCCGAATGCGCTCTGTTGTTCCGTGGGAGTTTGATTGTGTTGCAAATAAATCTGTGAACACCTTGATGAGTGCTACGAGATCCTCCCTGGTTTGAGGGCCTGCTTGGAGTTGATTCGAAACAGTGGATATTATCTGGGTTGATGTGGTCTGTAGGGAACTGCTGAGGGTTGATTTCTTCATTGTATGCCCGTGGTCTGTTGCTGAAAACAAGTTGGGTACCGTGGATCTGCTGGTGAGGTTCCAGTTTGAGTCTGCAAAGCGCCTGTCTGGGGTAAGGATGGCCTGCGTTGTCGTGCTATGGCCGGTGGGGCTCGTTTAGGTGCCGCCTGCTGATCGCATTGACAAACAATACATGACGTCAGAGGTATATAAGGCTCAGAGTGAGGTGCAATACTTTGTGAGGTAACATTTCGATGTTCAGTATGGTATAGTAGTAGTAGTAGTATGACAAAAGTAATACAATATGATAAAGCAATTAATTCGTACAAGAGTAAAAGGATATAAAAGCTATTACTTGGGTAACATAAAAATAGGTTGGACAAATATAGTCTGAAAGAGGCCAGCTTGTTTTCAGTGTACACTCTCTGTAATGTGCCTTTGTGTATAAACAGGAGAGACATGTGGATGGGGAGGGTTTACTGGTTTTCAGAGGATTCTTGCTAAGACTTCGGAGATGGTGAAGCTGCCGTTGATTGAACTTGTGTTAATTTCAACCTTTTTTCTTTCAATAACAAGCTCTACAAACAAACCTACGGCATGGAATGGGTCCCCATAAGTGCCGTCCCTAGCCAACTTATACATGGAACAATAGAGTCCGAACACTTCGCCAACATCATCCCTTCAAGCGTCACTTGGTTACGTTACTTGGACGAAGTCCTCGTAATATTCCAAAAAAAAACGTTTTATGTACGGGATCTTCAGGCAAGGCGTCCAACTGCAGTTGAACCGGCGATCCAGTTTACACAAGAATAGATCCAACGACAAGCTACCTTTCCACGACGTCCCTCATTCACTAAGTAGACAACAACACCAAGATTTACAAGTTTATCGGAAACCCATCTAATAAAAATGATCTCCACACACTTCTATTCCAGTTAAGATCCCAAGACTAAAATAGGCATTCATCATCGGTTTTCCTAAGAGCACACCGAATTTGCAGTCCTGAGTTTCTTGACGAGGAATGTACATATATCACAAACATTCCACTGAGTTTTACATTTTCCTTCTTTTTCATCAAAGAACTGCAAGAAAAGAGCTCTTCAGTCATTAATTCCCACGGGCATCAACACAACCCCACAAAGTTATAATCTTCGCAACAGCCAGGTTGCACTGAACGTCTCAAAAGTACGTCACAAGCTAACACCAGAGTCTCGCCATCGCTTCTACACTTCAGTAAAGGATCTACCAGGACACAATCCAAGCACCACGAACCCAGTCATGCAGGAGTTTACACTATACCCTGTGAGGCTGGTGACAAATTTTACTTAGGTGAAACAGCAACAAACCTCCGACACCCCGCCTCAGTGAACACATTTACGCATGTAGGAACGATAACATGAAACAACGCCTGTGTACACCACCGAAATTCCAACCAAATCATACTCATGAAATTTCCAGAGACGCACAATAAGTGATCAAAGAGACTATATTTCCGCATGACGCAAGTGCCTCGAATCAGCACTGATCGCTGTTTCGAATACAATTAAACAAAACAACGGCAGCTTCACCACTCCGAAGTTCTTAGCAAGAATCCTACTGATAACAGTAAACCCTGCCATCACATAGTCTCTCCTGTTATACTACACAAAGCACATACAGAGAGTGAACACTGAAACAAGCTGCCTCTTTCCAGTCTATATTTGTCCAACATATTTTTATGTTACCCAAGTAATAGCTTTTATATCCTTTTATTTTACTCTTGTACTGAATTATTGCTCTATCATATTGGTATAACTTTTGTCCCAACTATCTACTACTAATACTACTACTACTACTACTACTACTACTATACTACCACTACCACTTGTGAACATCGAAATGTTACCTCACAAGTATTGCAGCTCACGCTGAGCCTTTATATACCCACTGTGACCATGTATTGTTTGTAATGGCTTGATAAAGCCCCTGGAGAGCGAAACGGTTGCCACAATATGTCACATTAGTGCAACTTGTGTCCTTTTACTTTACATATTGTACGTAATTCTACCAACTTTATTATTCTCTAAAGTTTTTTAAAGTGTCGCCATTAACACAGTTTTCCTATTGAACTTAAAATGGGAAAAAATACCGACAGGTGTTAGTAAGACACATAGCAAAACGGTTAGGTATCCTTTATTATGAAAGATACCTAACCGTTGTATATTGTCATTACCTCACAACCACATTTTCCTATCAAAATGATCTAAATAATTTCGTCCCATAGAAGGTTTATTTTATTCCCTATCAAAAATTGAGGATGTAAATCCACACAACAGAATTATTTTTTTCACGTCCCCTCGAGAAACTGAAGCCAGTTCATGTAGACGTTTGTACTTTATATACTTTTGCCAAACTACACTTGCACACCACAACTGTTAAAAATTCGACATCTATAAAAGTATAAACATTTGGGCAGAGGCTACATAGAAGATTCAACTTATTCATCCACGTCTAACATCTAGTCTGTTTTCTGGCTTTGTAACACTTTGTTTTGTTTTTCAAAGAGAATATTCTAATTCCAGGTTGTCCTTCAAAATTAAGAGCTTTTTTCCAACGCTTTGGCATTACAACTTGTTAAATATAAACTAAATAAAAGTTTAGATCTTTAATAACAAAGGTGACTAAGTGGTAAATAATTAGTTAATATAGTTGGCATAATTAACAATAAGATAAAAACAACAATAATCTTGGATATAACGTTTATACTTGTATTTACGCGTACTGTACTTTCACAAAGTTGCTCTAGGCTCTTTCACATACAACGTAATACCATTATTACATTCAAGTACGTTACTAAGAGATCCACGCATTAGTTTATTAAAAAAATATATTAAAATCATGTATGTATATATATATATATATATATATATATATATATATAAATATATATATATAATATATATAATATATTATATATATATAAAACCTTATATATATATATGGGGTCCACCTCTGGTGTAAATGTGGGACCCATACCTCGGAGATAGTGGATAAAAAGGCTTCCAAGGAAAAATATGTTTAGGATTTCTTGTCTTCTGAAGCCGTTGAATATTCCACATCCCCTACCACCCCCATCTTTTCATATTAAATTTTTACACTAATAGGAATATTTTTATTATCATAATATGGTACAGAAGAATTTAAGAGATACATTATTATATAAAGGTGCATATAAGGTACATGTTGACGTGTGTATCACCGATTTTATAGTGCAGAAAATCTCCTCCAGCTCCTACGAGCTGGGCGTGTGCCACAAAATACAGCAGCATTATACCGACCCTTTTGAACAGCCGCACTGAGCCGCTGGAACAGAAAACCAGATGCCTGGGATCCTAGTTAACCCTATGAATCCTTTTCCTCAGATCCTTAATGAATTTGATGCCTCTTTCCCCATGAGCCAAGGGTCTCTGAGCCTATGGGACACTTTAACTTTAGAGAAATGATTGAGAAATCTGAACAGGAAATCTTGAGTCTGGCTACTTTCTTGATACATCCAGATTGCTTCTTAAAACAGTTGTGGCAGAACCAACTGAAGGAAACAACCTTGTTTGACTTGTTATTGTCTAACAACAAATCACTAATTCACATCTTGAGGTTCATGAAAGACATGGGGAAAGTGATCACAAATCACTGAGTATCAATACATTATGAAAATTACCCTATAATTACGAACAAAGTCAATGTCCCATAGACTTCCTCTTAGCCTATTTCCTAGGACTAAGAATTACCTGGGTGGAATGAACTGATGTAGTCGGTAGTGTGCTGGGATGCCCAGGCAACTTATGTATTAAATAAGGAAATTAGATCAAAGATAGTTAATTGCCAGGAAATTCATAACTTAGGTAACCGTAACCCAGCATAGGATTCCACAACAGATCATTCTTGATTCACTCTCTTCAATATTTCAATTTCACTATAAAACATTAGAATGATTATCGTACCTAAAACTATAACATACGTAGATTTATTTGTCAGAAAGCGTACGACAAACGGTGCCCCAATCCAAGATTAATGGTCAAATAAGAGAAACAAGGCGGTAGGAGGACAAAGTTTATTGTCTGATAACTGACTCACAGACAGGAAACAGTGTCACGTGCAACGAAGAAATATCTGAGTGACTTCCGTAAATATTGGAGTTCCCGAGGGATGGGTCCTTGGTCCAGTCCTCTTGACAGTGTAACAGCACTATTGATCTGAGGTAGGGCTTCTTAGATACCTAAATTTGTACATGACGTTAAATTTGGGAAAAATGTAGCTTCCTAAGCAGATTGTTTGAGTCTTCAGAGTGGTCTGAAGAAGAGGTTGGCTGTGTGGCGGAGACGTGGAAGATGAGTGTTTGTGTGAGTAAGTGCAGAGTAATGCATTTTGGATATAACAATCTCGGATATGTGTACATAATGTTTGAAAAAAAAATAATATATACAAAAAAAGAAAGGACCTTAAAAGTGCCAAACAGTGCCTATTTACAAGTAGGAAGACTAACAAAATGTTAGTTTTCTTAGCTAGAAGATTCAAGTACAAAACACCAGACATATTAACCCTCTGCAATGCACTTGTTACGCTGCTTCACGAATATGCTATCCAGTTCTATCTCTAAATTGCACAGAAGATGAAGATATACTGTCTGGAGTACAGAGAGAGAACCACCATATTCCTACTATCACTCAAACACAACATTATGAAAAAAAAACATTTAAAATATTAAACTTGTTTTATCTTAGGAAAAACTGACTACGAAATCTCACTTAAACCTTTAGGATATTGAATGGCTTTGATAAACTTTAAGAAAATTGAGACACTTATGCAATATATGGGAATCTTGATTAAGAAAAAGTTTCGCCATAGAGTGGCTTCACCCGTCCAGTACTTTGTACTGATTACCTCAAATTTCTCCTCTCTTTACCCCTCTCTGCTTTGTATTGGACTAATGAAGCCACTGTGTGGCGAAACGTTTCCTTGGTAAAGATTCCTATATGTTGCATAAGTGTCTCAAACTCAACTTATATTCGATTTTCAAAACCAAATATCCAAGAATTATTTGAGTGTTGAAATGATTCCATACTCGGAACAATGGAAAAAACTACGAGGCAGGAGAAGCAACACGAACATATTCAAAGAATTTTTTTTTCTTTTTTTTTTTATTTTTTAAAAAAATAGCATCATAGAATGGAATAAAGTACCTGCTAATGTTGCAAGTGTGAAGACAATTAAATTGTTGAAGAACCAACTGGACAAACACTGCAAGTCTAGGACACCACTAGTAACATTGTGACCTAGTGAGAGATGCCGAGTCTATTCGGGGACTAGCCGTTCTACAGATCACTGGTACGTGTTTTCGGTATAAAACTCGCATTTAAGATTGCTGGGTCACCCCTAATGCTTATATATGTTAGAAAACGTGATTATATTGAATATCAAAAGTATAGATATAATGAGGTACGAGTGAGATATTGCCTATTACACTCGCTAGTACACTCGCTAGTATACTCGCTAGTACACTCGCTAGTACACTCGCTAGTATACTCGCTAGTACACTCGCTAGTACACTCGCTAGTATACTCGCTAGTACACTCGCTAGTACACTCGCTAGTACACTCGCTAGTATACTCGCTAGTACACTCGCTAGTACACTCGCTAGTAACCCTAGAAAAACTCGCAGTACACTCGCTAGTACACTCGCTAGTAACCGCAGAAAACTCCTAATAAAAACCCCTATATACTCGCTAGTACACTCGCAGTACACTCCTAGTACACTCCCCTATACACTCGAGTATACTCGCTAGTACACTCGCTTTAAAACCCCTATACACTTGCTGTACACTTCCACAAAACTCGCTATTTTTCACCCTAGTACACTCGCTATAACTCGCAGTAAACTCGCACAAGCTAGTACCAAATCGCTATATAACTCGCCCCAGTACACCCCACTATATACCCCAGTACACTCGCACACTCCTAAACACCTGCTGTACACTCACTATAAACTCCTTAATTTTACTATATACTCGTAGTACATCGCGTCCCCCATCCCTCGCTATACATCGCTAAACAAATCACTATAAACTCGCTAGTAAAAACCTCCCAGACAACTCGCATACACCCCTAGTACACCACATAACTCGCAGACACTCGCAGTACACTCACTAAAAAAACCCCTTTGGCCTTCATATACATCAATAAAAGATCATTTCAACGTTAACAATCCCATTTTTGGGTTTTTAACAAGTGCAACAAAACATCTTTGCAAAGAACAACTCGGTCAAAAAGTAGTAGTGGAAAGGGTAGACGGTTTTGATAGTCACAGAAACCACTGTACACACAGCTCGTGACACTGCAGTACAAAGCCGGACATGACACACAGTTCTGTGACACTGAGTAACACAGTTCTGTGACAAAAAAAAATAACACAGCTCGGACACCAAACACACCTGGGCAAATGTTACACACAGTTCGTGACACTGCAGTACACAGCCCCCGTAAACGCAGTAACACACCTGTACACTGCAGTAACACAGCTCTGTGACACTGTTACACACAGCTCTGTGACACTGCAGTAACACAGCTCTGTGACACTGCAGTAACACAGCTCTGTGACACTGCAGTAACACAGCTCTGTGACACTGTTACACACAGCTCTGTGACACTGCAGTAACACAGCTCTGTGACACTGCAGTAACACAGCTCTGTGACACTGCAGTAACACAGCTCTGTGACACTGCAGTAACACAGCTCTGTGACACTGTTACACACAGCTCTGTGACACTGCAGTAACACAGCTCTGTGACACTATTACACTGTTACACACAGCTCTGTGACACTGCAGTAACACAGCTCTGTGACACTGCAGTAACACAGCTCTGTGACACTGCAGTAACACAGCTCTGTGACACTGCAGTAACACAAGTAGTTATCATAGTAACAGTACTAGTACAGTACAGGTAGTCACAGGTCAACTCTTACATCCAGGTCCATCGCTTCTGTAGATTCCTTGACATTTTGTACAGTGTAGTATGACATATTCCTCCCTCACTGTTTTCATGCCAGCAGTGGCCGGAGGGTGGGGAGAGAGCCTTCTGCTTCTCTGTCCTTGACCCATACACTTAGTACACAATAGTTCTTAATCTAGACAGAAGTAGATGATTTCTGTCTGTCTGTCTGTCTGTCTGTCTGTCTGTCTCTCTCTCTCTCTCTCTCTCTCTCTCTCTCTCTCTCTCTCTCTCCCCTCCTCTCTCTCTCTCTCTCTCTCTCCTCCTCTCTTCTCACTCCTCTCTCTCTCTCTCTCTCTCTCTTTCTCGTAACATCAAAATACATATTAATGAGTTTTTACACAAAGATTAATAAAATATGCTAACCTTAATATGAACTTTGATAGTGACGACCATCAATAATGACGTGTGTTGTGTCTTTATTGACCAATACCTGCTGTCTTGATAATACTGACATCAATAATGATGTGTTGTGTCTTTATTGACCAATACCTGCTGTCTTGATAATACTGACATCAATAATGATGTGTGTTGTGTCTTTATTGACCAATACCTGCTGTCTTGATAATACTGACATCAATAATGATGTGTGTTGTGTCTTTATTGACCAATACCTGCTGTCTTGATAGTACTGACATCAATAATGATGTGTGTTGTGTCTTTATTGACCAATACCTGCTGTCTTGATAATATTGACATCAATAATGATGTGTGTTGTGTCTTTATTGACCAATACCTGCTGTCTTGATAATACTGACATCAATAATGATGTGTGTTGCGTCTTTATTGACCAATACCTGCTGTCTTGATAATACTGACATCAATAATGATGTGTGTTGCGTCTTTATTGACCAATACCTGCTGTCTTGATAATACTGACATCAATAATGATGTGTGTTGTGGTCTTTATTGACGCAATACCAGCCTGTCTTGATAATACTGCCATCACTAATGATGTGTGTTTGTGTTTTATGACCGAATACCAGCTGTCTATGATAATACTGACATCAATAATGATAGTGCGTTGCGTCTTTATATTGACCAGTACCTGCTGTATTGATAATACTGACATCAATAATGACGTAGTGTTGTGTCTTTATTGACCAGTACCTGCTGTCCTTGAAAATACTGACCTCATAATGATGTGTAGTATGCGTCTTTATATTGCCAATCTGCTGTCTGAATAATACCCATCAGTAAATGATGTGTGTTGTTCTTTATTAGACCAATACCTTGCTGTCTTGATAATAACTGACATCAATAAAATGATGTAGTGTTGATGTCTTTACTGGACCAATACTGCTGTCACTTGATAATACTGACACAATAATGATGGTGTCCAGTCTTTATAGAGACCAATACCCTGCTGTCTTGATAATACAAAGACATCAATAATGATGTTTGTGTGTACTTTATTGACCAGGACCTGCTGTACTATGATAATACTGACATCAATAATGATGTGTGTTGTGTCTATATGACCAATACCTGCAGTCTTGATAAAACAGACATCAATAATATGTGAGTTGTGTCCTTGATTTTGACCAATACCCTGCTTGTCAGATAATACATGAGACAACATCAATAAGTGATGTATGTTGTGTCATTATTGACCAATACCTGCTGTTTGATAATACTGACATCAATAATGATGTTTGTTAGGCGTCTTTAATTGTGACCAATAAGCATAGCTAGCTGTCATTGATATACTGACATCAATACCTGATGTGAGTTGGTGTCTTTATTGAACCAATACCTTCTGTCTTGATAATACTGACAACAATAATGATGTGTGTTGTGTCTTTATTGACAATACCTGCAGATCTTCGTATAATACTACTACATCAATAAAGAATGTTATGTGTCTTTATTATGACCAATACCTGCTTGTCTGTGATAATACTGACATCAAAAATGATGTGTGAAGTGGTCTTTATTGACCAATAACCTGCTGTCTAGATAATACTGACATCAATCACCATGATTGTTTTGTGTCTTTATAGACCAATACCAGCTGATCTTGATAATACTTGACTACTCCAATAAAGATGTGTGGGTTGCGCGTTTCATGAATTGACAAATACCTTGCGGTCTGGTGATAATACAGACATCAATCTTGATGTGTGAGTACTGCGTCTTTATTGAACCATACCTGCTTGTCATAGATAATAACTGACATCAATAATGATGTGTGTTGTGTCCTTTATTGACAGATACTGCTTTCTTGATGAATACTGACATCAATATATGTGTGTATTTGTCATATATTGACCAATACCTGCGTCTTGTATAATACTGACAACAATAATGAAGTGGTAGTTGTGTCTTTAATGACGCAATACCTGCTGTCTAGATAATACTAGACGAACTCCTAAATAAAGATGGTGTGATGTGTCTTATTGACCAGTACCCTGCACAGTCTTGATAATACTGACATCAATAATGTATGGTGTGTTGGTGATCTTTATTGACAAAATTCCTGCTGTCCTTGATAATACTGACATCAAATAATGATGTGTGTTGTGTCGTTATGCGACAAATACCTGCTGTCCTTGAATAATACTGACATCAAAAATGATGTGTGTTGCGTCTTTATTGACAAATACCTGCTGTCTTTGATATAACTGACATCAATAATAGATGTTATGTTGCGTCTTTATTGACCATACCTGCTGTTCCTTCGAAAATTACTGACATCAATAATGATGTGTGTTGTGTCTTTATTGACAAATACCATGCTGTCTAGATAATACAGACATCAAAAATGATGTGTGGTGTGTCTTTAGTGACCAATTACCTGCTGTCTTGAATAATTACTGACATCAACAAAATGGTTGTGTGTTGTGATTCTTTAATGCAACAAATACCTGCGTCTTGAAAACTGACATCAATAATGACATGTTGTTATTGTCCTTTTATTGACCAATACCTGCGTGTCTTGATAATACTGACATCAATTAATGATGTTTGTTGTTTCTTTATTGACGCAATACCTGCTGTCTTGATACTACTGACATCATTAATGATGTGAGGGTTGTGTCTATAAGACAATACCTGCTTTCTTGATAATACATGACAATCAATTAATGATGTGAGGTTGTGTACTTTATTTGACAATACCTGCTGACTTGATAATTACTGACATCAAATAATGATGTTGTTTAGCTCTTTATTGACAAATACTTGCTGTCTTGATACAAGTACGACATCAATAATGATGTGTGTTGCGTCTTATTGACCAATACCATCTTCCTTGATAATACTGACATCAATATGAAGGTGTTGTGTCTTATTGACAAATACCTGCTGTCTTGATAATACTGACATCACTAATGATGAAGTGTTGTGCCTTTATTGCACCAATCCTACAGTCTTGGATAATACTGACATCAATAAGATGTGAGTATGTTTCTTTATTGACCAATACCTTGCTGTCTTTGATAATACTGACATCAATAATGATGTGTGTTTGTGTTGGCTTTATATGACCCAAATACCTGTCTTCTTGATAATAACTGACATCACATAATGATAGTGCTGTTGTGTCTTAAATTGACCAATACCTAGCCTGTCTTGATAATACTGAACTAATCCAATAAAGATGTGTGTTGTGTCATTATTGACAAATCTACCAGCTGTCTTGATAAAACTGACCATCAATAATGATGATGTGATGCGTCTTTATTGACAAATACTACTTGCTGTCTTGATAATACAGTACATCAATAATGATATGAGTTTTGCGCATTATTGACCAATCACCTGCTCTCTTGATAATACTGACATCAATAATGATGTGTGTTGTGTCTTTAATGACAAATACTTGCTGACTATGATAATACTGACAAACAATAATGATGTGTGGTTGTTCTTAAATGACCAATACCTGCTGTCTTTATAAGTACTGACATCAATAATGAAGTGTGTTGTGTCTTATTGACCAATACCTGCAGTCATTGATAATACAGACATCAATAATATGTGTGATGTGTCTTTAATGACAATTACCTTCTGTCTTGATAATACTGACATCAATAATGATGTGTGTTTGTTGTCTTTATTGAACCAATACCTGCTGTCTAGATAATACTGACATCAATATGAAGTGTGTGTTGTAGTCTTTATTATGACCAATACCTGCTGTCTTGATACTACTGACATCAATAATTGATGTGATGATGTTTCTTTATTTGCCACAATACCTTCTGTCTTGATAATTTAACTGAGACATCAATAATGATGTGTGTTGTGTCTTTATTGACCAATACCTGCTGTCTTGATAATACTGACATCAATAATGATGTGTGTTGTGTCTTTATTGACCAATACCTGCTGTCTTGATAATACTGACATCAATAATGATGTATTTTTTTTATTGACAGCTACCAACTAATTTGTTACCCTCAAGTAAAGAAGACACTAGTAACTAACTAACCACAACTATAACTACTAACAAAACCACAAACTAACTTAACCACAACGTAACTAACAATAAACCACAACAACAAACTACCACAACAACAGAATTCTTAACCACAACTACTAACTTAACCACAACTACTAACTTAACCACAACTACTAACTTAACCACAACTACTAACTTAACCACAACTACTAACTTAACCACAACTACTAACTTAAACCACTAACTACTAACTTAAAACCACAACACTAACTTAACCGACAACTACTAACTAACTTAACCTACAACTACTAACTTTACCACAACTACTAACTTAACCCACAACTACTACATAACCACAGCATACTAACAACAACAACTTAACCACCCAACCCCCCCACCACCACCCAACAGGTCCCCCCCACCCAGCCCAACCCACCACCAACCAAACGATCCACCCCAACAACTCCCAAACCACCCCCCTCCTCCCAAACCCCCCCCCACCACCCAACCGTCCCCCACACCCCCAACCCCCCAACACCACCAACGCAACAACAACTACCAACCCACCACACCTACCAAACCCCCCACACACCAGCACACGAACCCCCCAAAAACAAACTTCACCCCCGACACCAAGGCGCCACTTGACCAACGAGGCACAAACATACAAGCCACAAGACTACAAACTAAACACACAACTACTAACCATTCAACCACAACAAAACTAACATATAACCACAACTACAAAACTTAAACCACAACTACTACCTTAACCACACTACAAACAAAACCCACAACACAAACGATAACCACACACTACTAACTTACAACACACAACTAACTTAACCGGACAACTATAACAGTAAATCACAACTACTAACTTAACCACAACTACTAACTTAACCACACAACTAAACATAATAAACTACAACTACTAACTAACCACAAACTACTAACTTTAAGCCACAACTACAAACTTAACCACAAACAACTAACATAACCACAACAACAACCTTAACCACAACTACAAACTTAACCACAACTACTAACTTAACCAACAACACCTAACTTAAAAGGCCCCAACTACTAACTTATAACCACAAGAACTAACTATAACCACAACTACAAACTTAACACTACTGCTCCTAAAACCTATTAACTTCATCTCCTAAAAATTAAACTCTATTACTAGAAAATAACCACCAATACAACTGACACAAACTTACTCATAACCCCTGTAAACTAACTAAAAAGCCGGACACAAAATCAGCCAGATTACATAAATAAGCTAAATAGTTAAATAAATCCTAACTAATTACTTCCTCTGAACCTTCAGTAAATAATGAAGAAGTCAATGTACATTTTAAACGAAATAATTCAGATTACAGGATGTTTAATCAGTATAAGTTTAACGATCCAACTCTAACCACACAATAGAGTGAAAAAAGTAATGTGAGACCTGGATGTAATGTGCAGAGGATCTCGCCTCTAAGAAAGACCACAAACAATGTATCTACCTCATCTGCTATGAAAATGATAGGAATGGATAATGAGAACCATCTAAACTAGGGACGAGCCAAGCCATGATTTCAAATCGCTTGTGCTCTCTAGGCTGGAAAACTTGCTCGTACACTAACTGCCCCTTCAAGGCTGTGACATTACTCACAGACATGGAGATGTACAAAATAACTTTCATGGCACACACTACAACTACGGTAAGGCACTTAAATTTACAGGTCGGTTCTCTGAACCATTCAACGCTACAAACTTAAATTACTGGTAACGGTTGAAGTCCATTGATTTTATTCCTCTGGAACGCAGGCGAGAGAGATACCTGAACTATACACATGGAAAAATTCTAGATGTGATTAGTAACCAAACTTAACACACGGAAATCACTCTCCCTAAGAAAGCGAAAGACACGCAGTGAGATGCAACTTCCCCCGATGAAAAGCAGGGGTGCCACGAGTACACAGACAGACAACACAAAAAAGTGTCAAGGCCCAAAATAGTTGAACTGCCGCCTCCTCATTCATAACAAAACGTGGGATAACCATAGGCCCCTGGCTGTCTTCAAACAGGCGCTGTACACGTACATAGAGTCAGTACCTGACCAGCCGGGCTGTGGTTCGTACGTCAGTTTGCGTGCGGGCGGCAGTAACAGCCTGGTTGACCAGACTGATCCTCCATGAGGCCTGGTCTCAGACCGAGCCGCGGGGGCGTTGACCCCCGAAGCCCTCTCCAGGTAAACTCCAGGTCAGTAGTAAACAGATCAGCTTACCATGGTGGGCTAAGACATAAATTATCCTCATTAATGTTACAATGGGTATTAAGATATTAACTAGGAAGAATTACCTGAACTTTCTTAAAGACAACATTATCTTGTGGATGATGTAGTGAAGAACACTGATACAGCTCTTGGCACCTTCTCAAAGTTCTTATCACTATATCAGAGATAAGTACTTTTCTCGAATGGTTTCTAAAAGTACTTCTCGAATGGTTTCTAAAAGTACTTTCTCGAATGGTTTCTAAAAGTACTTTCTCGAATGGTTTCTAAAAGTACTTTCTCGAATGGTTTCTAAAAGTACTTTCTCGAATGGTTTCTAAAAGTACTTTCTCGAATGGTTTCTAAAAGTACTTTCTCGAATGGTTTTTAAAAGTACTTTCTCGAATGGTTTCTAAAAGTACTTTCTCGAATGGTTTCTAAAAGTACTTTCTCGAATGGTTTTCTAAAAGTACTTTCTCGAACGGTTTCTAAAAGTACTTTCTCGAACGGTTTCTAAAAGTACTTTCTCGAACGGTTTCTAAAAGTACTTTCTCGAATGGTTTCTAAAAGTACTTTCTCGAATGGTTTCTAAAAGTACTTTTCTCGAATGGTTTCTAAAAGTACTTTCTCGAATGGTTTCTAAAGTACTTTCTCGAATGGTTTCTAAAAGTACTTTCTCGAATGGTTTCTAAAAGTACTTTCTCGAATGGTTTCTAAAAGTACTTCTCGAATGGTTTCTAAAAGTACTTTCTCGAATGGTTTCTAAAAGTACTTTCTCGAATGGTTTCTAAAAGTAACTTTCTCGAATGGTTTCTAAAAGTACTTTCTCGAATGGTTTCTAAAAGTACTTTCTCGAACGGTTTCTAAAAGTACTTTCTCGAACGGTTTCTAAAAGTACTTTCTCGAACGGTTTCTAAAAGTACTTTCTCGAACGGTTTCTAAAAGTACTTTCTCGAACGGTTTTTTAAAAGTACTTTCTCGATCGGTTTCTAAAAGTACTTTCTCGAACGGTTTTCTAAAAGTACTTTCTCGAACGGTTTCTAAAAGTACTTTCTCGAACGGTTTCTAAAAGTACTTTCTCGAACGGTTTCTAAAAGTACTTTCTCGAACGGTTTCTAAGAGGCTTTAAAGTGTGATGAAGGCAGCGGTGTGAGCATCATCAGTCGAGCACAGAGATGACACTCCTGGAGTAGAGAGGTAGTCTGGTGTAGTCAGTCCACCCAGGTACAAGATGGTCAGTCTCTCAGCCTCAGCTAGAAGCAGTTGGTCACACTTATATTGATGAAGGTGAGGTGTAGCAGCTTGGACATGTCACAGGTAAGGTGGGTCACTACTGGACAGGTCACAAGTGAGGTGGGTCACTGCTGAACGGGTCACAGGTGAGCTGGGTCACTACTGGGTCACTGGTGGAAGGTCACAGGTGAGCTGGGTCAATGGTGGCAGGTCACAGGTGAGCTGGATCACTGGTAGAAGGTCACAGGAGGGCTGGGTCACTGGTGGAAGGTCACAGGAGGGCTGGATTACTGGTGAAAGGGCACAGGAGGGCTGGGTGACTGGTGGAAGGGCTCAGGAAAGTTGGGTCACTGGTGGAAGGTCACAGGAGGGCTGGATCACTGGTGGAAGGTCACAGGAGAGCTGGGTCACTGGTGGAAGGTCACAGGAGGGCTGGGTCACTGGTGGAAGGTCACAGGAGGGCTGGATTACTGGTGGAAGGGCACAGGAGGGCTGGGTCACTGGTGGAAGGGCTCAGGAAAGTTGGGTCACTGGTGGAAGGTCACAGGAGGGCTGGATCACTGGTGGAAGGTCACAGGAGAGCTGGGTCACTGGTGGAAGGTCACAGGAGGGCTGGGTCACTGGTGGAAGGTCTCAGGAAAGTTGGGTCACTGGTGGAAGGTCACTGGAGAGCTGGATCACTGGTGGAAGGTCACAGGAGAGCTGGGTCACTGGTGGAAGGTCTCAGGAAAGTTGGGTCACTGGTGGAAGGTCACTGGAGAGCTGGGTCACTGGTGGAAGGTCACAGAAGAGCTGAGTCACTGGTGGAAGGTCACTGGAGAGCTGGGTCACTGGAGGACGGACGTCATGTTAAGCAGTAGTTTGTGGTTAGGTTTTTGAAGACATCCCTGGTACCACGGTACAGTGGTGCCATGGTACAGTGGTACCACGGTACAATGGCATTATAGTTAGGTTTTTGAAGACATTCCTGGTACCACGGTACAGTGGTGCCATGGTACAATGGTACCATGGTACAATGGTATCATGGAACAATAATACCACAGTACATTGGTATGTGACCATCGCTTTACAATAGCATCATGTTACAATGATACCACGGTACATGTGTGCACCATGGTGCAATGGTACTCAACGATGCAGTAGTACATGGGTGACAGAATGATGAGCCTCACGGTACAAATGGCACTCATTGGTACATATTGTACCCGGTACTCAGATGGCACTATGGTGCTTTGGTATAGTTGTACCACGTACAATGCGCACCATGGTACAGTGGAAACATGGTACAATGGCACTATGGTGAAAATGTACCAACGGACATATGTGCATCATGGTTAGACAATTGTATCACGGTAAAAAATGGACCATGGTACGCAGTGGTACCATGGCGAGATGATACCACTGGTACAGTGGCACCATGGTACAATGATACCTCGGGTACGATGGCACAATGGAACCACGCGGGTGCAGTAGCCTACCTCGGTCTAACAATGATACCATCAGTACATTTGGTACCACTTTACAGTGGCACCATGGTAACGGCCGGGCTACCCCTCTACTTTCCACCAATGCAACGCCAATTTAGTCTTTGCAAACATATAGGGTCTAAGCGCGTCGCAAAAACCAGAACAAAGTTCCTGTACATGAAGGGACTGCTCACGGGAGTCAAATTCAAATGTTCGCTCACATCAGCCAGAGAGACCCCAATAAAGGATCATTATGAAAACAAATGGATCCGAGGTTATAAACCTATGTCTGATGATCGACAGACTTAGTACAGGCAACAAGGATGGGGGGGGGGGCCCTCCCCCCCCCCCCCCCTTGCATTGGCTTTGTGTATGTCAGCAGAGTCGCTTCATTTGCTCAAGAACTACTCGAAACACTCAAATGATGTAGTTGAGAAGTTTAGGCGACTTCCGGAAAAGAGTGAAACTCAAACATTTGGCTTTGTGGTTAGTTTACAAGCTCCAGGATGCAACTTCCCAGCAGTTCCAAGGAAGCTAGCTGAGAAAACTGACCATCTGGGAAAATCTCGCAACTTCCTGCCCTAAAACATCTTACTACTAGGAGATTTGCAATTGTGAAGACACTTAAAATGGAGGAGTATATAGATCACCCCAGGAGGCAGCTTAGATGAAAATTCACACACACACACGAACTATTAAAATCTCTGATAATAAAATTCACCTTAAACAGCAAATAAATAGAGCCCACAAGTGTGTACTTGAAAATACGCTGGCCTACATCTTCACTCTAACTCAGTGATGATCTGATATGTCTATAACTGTATCAAAGACATACATTCAGAATCACAACAAATTGAGGTTACTGATCATGTATGCACAGGAATCCGGACGGCAAAATGTGAGTAGTCATGAGGTGTCTTCTTCGCGAAAGTTCAATTCAATTAGAACAAAAACATAGAATGGATCAAGTAAAACCATGTCCTAGAAATGAAACGAGCTTGAGAAGTATGCTAGACACACGTATCTGAAAATTTTGCGTTGATGAAATGGATTCTGTGGTGTCTCTGAGATCTGCTAAGACACCATGCGCCATTAAGATACAAAGAATGAGAAGATGCAATACTAGAAAGAGAGAGATGCTCCCTATACAGACAAAGGCAAAGAGTCAGCAGAGCTGCTGAGTGGTGGTGTTCTCATATCTCTGAAATTCGGAAGGGATGCACTGGTCAATCGAAAATTGCCAGAAATATCGAACTTAAGTTTGAAGGTATCTTATAGGAGACAAGTTTTACGGAAGAACTTAAAAGCCGTTAAAGGGAAAATTGAAAAAAAAATCTTTCTCTTATGCCAATTCTTAAGGAAAAAACAACATCCAGTATTAGGGCCCTGCTTAGGCAGGGGATGGGACATACACAGATGACACCCAAGAAATGGAGTGAGATACTAAGTCCCAATATGATCAGTGTTCAGCGATCCACTGCCCACCTCTAAGGGTCGACAATTAAATTGATTTTTTTATGAATGAAACCCAAAATTTGGTCTCAAAAAACTCTCGCGATTTTATTATAATCCAACAAGATTTGGAGACGGCAATACAATGACATGCGCCCATGCACTCTGCCCCAGACGCCAGGACTCATGGAACTCCGTGTTCGGATGTATGAGTTGCATTAGTCTCTATTGCGTGTGTTCAGCATTTTATGGAGAGGGAGCATGGAAAGCAGGGTCATACACATCCATCTAAATACAGAAAAAAAAAAATAAAGACGCAAAAAAAAAAATACATAGCCTCCACTCCACAAAGGTGGTAGTAAAGCAATTGCAAGGAATGCTACAGACCGATAGCTAAGCTAACAAACCATATTATAAAATCTTTTGAGAGAGTCTTCATAGATAGTCAAGACAGCCAGCCACCTAGATTACCCATCAGTTGCAAACCCAGGCAACACGGGTTTAGAGAGGTTCGCATCTGCTGTTCCAGCTTAACTGGACCACTATGACAAGGTCCTGGATGATGTCTGGTAGAGGATTAATACAACTATCAAATGTAGTATACTCAAGACTGTTGCAAAAGTCTTTCGAGACAGTCGTGACCATGGTATTAAATAGCACACAATGCTGGGATAAAGGGAATAACGGGAAAAGTTGGTAGATGGATCTACAACTTCCTGGACAAATAAAACATCAAAGAGTTAATAGTAAACAGAGTAAAGTCCCAGGCATGACATTGGTTTAATAAAAAGCTCTATGTTCCATCAAGGCAAGGACTCGCTCTCATTCTTATTCCTCATCCTCATTTTCTGACATAGAGATGTAAGCCATAGCTCCGTGTCTTCCGCTTGTGGATGCACACCCGGATCACCATGGCAGGTGACCTCCATCGCGAAGACACCGCGAGACTCCCCAATGGCCACTAAAATACTAAATGAAGTTTCAACGGGGAGAATATTTCAAACTACTTAGTTATGGAAAAGCTTGAAGAAATTAATAAAATGTGTCAGGGTATACCGTACAAATTCTAGACATTACATATAGAGGCGCGGGAAAAAGTAATGTGAAGGACGTGGTGTAGTGATATGTGTCACGCGCGAATCTTGCCTTGTCAAAGACCACAAAATGTATATACTACGCTCATCTGTAGGAAAAATGCAGATGGATGGATATGAGAACCTGCAAAACTAGGGATGCAAAGCCCTTGTATGATTTCTCTTTCATACGCGCTTGTGCATCTCTAGGCTGGAATACTGCTGTATCACTAACTGCCCCTTCATAGGTTGGTGAAATTGCAGACCCTTGGGAGTGTACAATGAACTTTCACGGCACAGCATACTAGTACGATAAGGCACCTTAAAGTACTGGAACGGTTGAGAGTTCTGTGATCTGTATTCCCTCGAGCGCAGGTCGAGAGTGATACATTGATAATATACACTTGGAAGGTCGTGGAGGGTATTGGGTACGCAAACTCTTCCACGAAATCACTCCTGTATGAAAGTCAAAAGACGTCGGCAGGAGATGCCAACATTCCCCCGAGTGTAAAGCAGGGATGTCTCACGGAGTACACTGAGAGATCAAACAGACCAAATATTGTTCACCTGTGTTGTGTGTCGACTTGTGTTCGTGTGTCACTTGTGTTTCAGACTTGTGTTGTGTCTCAACCTGTGTTGTGTGTCACTTGTGTTGTGTCTTCGACCTGTGTTGTGTGTCTCACCTGTGTTGTGTCTTCCCTGTGTTGTGTGTTCACTTGTGTTGTGTTCTCACCGCTGTGTTGTTGTAACTCACCTGTGTTGTGTCTCACCTGTGTTGTGTGTCACTTGTGTTGTGTCTCACCTGTGTTGTGTCTCACCTGTGTTGTGTCTCACCTGTGTTGTGTCTCACCTGTGTTGTGTGTCACTTGTGTTGTGTCTCACCTGTGTTGTGTCTCACCTGTGTTGTGTCTCACCTGTGTTGTGTGTCACTTGTGTTGTGTCTCACCTGTGTTGTGTTTCTCACCTGTTGTTGTGTCTCACTCTGGTCGCTTGTGTCTCACCGCTAGATGTTCCTGCTCACCTGTGTTGTGGTCTACTTGTGTGTGTGTCTCACCGTGGTGTTGTGTGTAACTGTGTTTGTGTGTCACTTGTGTTGTGTCTCTACTGTTGTTGTGTCTCACCTGTGTTGTGTCATCTTGTGTTGTGTTCTCACCTGGGTTGTGTTCTCACCTGTGTTGTGTCTCACCTGTGTTTGTGTGTCACTGTGTGTTGTATGTTCTCACCTGTGTTGTGTTATTTCACGCTGGGGGTTGTGTGTCACTTGTTGTGTCTCACCTGTGTTTGTGTTTGTCACTTGTGTTGTGTCTCACCTGTGTTGTGTCTCACCTGATGTTGTGTCTCACCTGTGTTTGTGTCACTTGTGTTGTGTCCTGTCAACGCCTGTGTTGTGTCTCCACCTGTGTTGTGTCTTGACCTGTGTTGTGTGTCGACTTGTGTTGTGTCTTACCTGTGTTGTGTCTCACCTGTGTTGTGTCTCACCTGTGTTGTGTCTCACCTGTGTTGTGTGTCGCTTGTGTTGTGTCTCACCTTGTTGTGGTTCACCTGTGTTGTGTGGTCACTTTGTTGTTGTGTCTCACTCTGTGTTGAGTCTCACCTGTGTTGTGTGTCTCACCGTGTGTCGTGTCTCAACTGTGTGTTGTGTGTCACTAGTGTTGGTTTCTCACCTGTGTTGTGTGCTCACCTGTGTTTGTGTGTCATCTTGTGTTGTGTCTCACTGTGTTGTGTCGCTCAGCCTGTGTTGTGTGTCCTCACCTGTGTTGTGTCTCACCTGTGTGTGTGTGTCCACTGTGTTGTGTTCACCTTGTGTTGTGTTCTCACCTGTGGTTGTGGTCTTGACCCTGTGTTGTGCGTCACTTGTGTTGTGGTTGTCACACCTGTGTTGGTGTGTTCACTTGTGTTGTGTTCTCACCTTTGGTTGTGTCTGCACCTTGTTGTGTCTCTACCTGTTGTTGTGGTTTCTCACCTGGTGTTGTGTGTCACTTGTGTGTTGGTGTCTCGTACCTGTGGGTGTGTTCACTTGTGTTGTGTGTCTCACCTGAGTGTGTCTCACCGTGTGTTGTGTCTCGACGCTGTGTTGTGTTCACCTGTGGTGTGTGCGCACCTGTGTTGTGTCTCACCGCTGTGTTGTGTCTCACCTGTGTTGTGTTCACCGTGTGTTGTGTGTCTCACCTGTGGGTTGTGTGTCACTGTGGTTCACCTGGTGTTGTGTGTCGCTTGTTATTGTGTGTCTCACCTGTGTTGTGGTGTCACCTGTGTGTTGTGTCTCACCTGTGGTTGTGTCTCACCTGTGTTATTGTGTCTCACTTGTCGTTGTGGTCTCACCTGTGTTGTGTCTCACCTGTGTTGTTGTCTCACTGTGTTTGTGTGTATCTTGTGTTCTGTGGTCTTCCCTGTGTTTGTGTCTAAGCCTGTGTTGTGGTCTCACCCTTGTTAGGTGTCTCCCTGTGTTGTGTCTCACCTGTGTTGTGTGTCACTTGTGTTGTGTCTCACCTGTGTGTAGTGTCTCACCTGTGTTGTGTCTCAACTGCTGTGTTTTGTTGTCTCACATCCGGGGTTGTATGTCCAACCTGGTTGTGTGTCACTTGTGTTGTGTCTCACCTTTTGTTGTGTGTCTCGACCTGTGTTGTGTCTCACCAGTGTTGGTGTCTATCCTGTTGTTTGTGTGTCACTTGTGTTGTGTCTCCACCTCTGTGTTGTTGTCTCACTGTGTTGTGTCTCACCTGTGTTTGTGTCTCGTCTGTGTTGTGTGCTCACCTGGGGTTGTGTCTCAGACCTGGTTGTGTGTGACTTGTGGTTGGTCTCACCTTGTGTTTGTGTCTCAGCCTGTGTTGTGTCTCAGACCTGTGTTGTGTCTCACCTGTGTTGTGTTGTCACTGTGTGTTGTGTCTCACCTGTGTTGTGTGTCACTTGTATGTGTGTGTCTCATCCGGTGTTGTGTCTTCACCTGTTGTTGTGACTCACTGTATTTGTGTTCTCACCTGTGTCGTTGTGTGTCACTTGTGTTGTGGTCTACCTGTGTTGTGTCTCACCGTGTTGATGTTCTACCTGTGGTCGGTGTATCACCTGTGTGTGGTGTTGGTCACTTTTGTGTTGTGTCTCACCTGTGTGTGTACTATCCTGTGTTGTGTCGTCGACCTGTGTTTGGTGTGTGCCAGCACCGGTGTGTTGTTGGTGTCACGCTTGTGTTGTGTTATGGTGTCTCACCTTGTGTTGTTTCTCACCTGTGTTCGTGTGTCTCACTGTGTTGTGTCTCACTTGTGTTGGGTCTCACCTTGTGTTGTGTCTCCACCTGTGTTGTAGTTCTCTCCCTGTCCTGTGTGGTGAGGTGCACTTGTGGTTGTGGTTCTCTACCTGTGTAGGTGTCTCACCCGTGTGTTGTGTCTCACCTGTGTTGTGTCTCACCTGTTTTGTGTCTCACCTGTGTTGTGTCACTCACCTGTGTTGTGTGTCAGCCTGTGTTGTGTGTGTCATCTTGTGTTGTGTGTCATCCTGTGGTTGGGTCTTATCCGTGTGTTGTGTTTCACTGTTGTTGTGTGTCACTTGTGTTGTGTCTCACCTGTGTTGTGTCGCACTTGTGTTGTGTCTCACCTGTGTTGTGTCTCACCTGTGTTGTGTGTCACTTGTGTTGTGTCTCACCTGTGTTGTGTGTCACTTGTGTTGTGTCTCACCTGTGTTGTGTCTCACCTGTGTTGTGTCTCCCTCTGTTGTTTTCTCCACCTGTGTTGTGCTCACCTGTGTTGTGTAGTCACTTGTGTTTGTGTCTCACCTGTGTTGTCGCGCACCTGTGACTTGTTCTACACCGTTGTGTTGTGCGTCGACTTGGTGTCTTACCTATTGTTGTTGTGTCGCTTGTGTGTCACCTGTGTTGTGGTGGCACTTCTGTGGCACCGGTGGTTGTGCGTCACCTATGTGTTGTGTGTCACCTTGTGTTTGTGTTACCTGTGCATGGTGTACGTTGTGTTGTGGTCACATGTGATTACTGTGATCACCTGTTGTTACTGTGTGTCACTGTGTTATGTGTCACCGTTGTTGTGTGTCACCTGTGTCATGTGAAACCTGTGGTCATGTTGTGTCCCTGTATTTTGTGTTCATCTGTGCTGTGTGTCACCTGTGTCATGTGTCACCCTGTGTTGTATGTGTCACCTGTGCTGGGGTCACGTGTGTTGTGTCATCTGTGCCGTTGTCTCACTCTGCGTTTGTGTCATCTGTGCCATGTGTCACTGTTTTATGTGTCACTCGATGATGTGTGGTTGCAGAAGCTGTGCGACCTAGCTTTATAATGCTTACCTTTACTTTGATGATGTTTCCGAGAGGTATTTCTAGCTTCCGGAGCCCGGCCATTGGGTCTGGCTCGTCTGGTGTTCGCTGATAACCCAGGCTGTTGCTGTTGGTTGGTCTGCGCTTTCTTGCGGTAGCGTGTGTGTACAATGATTTTTGCGAGGTCACTGAACTTCCAGTGTCGGTGTGGGGATGGTGGTGGGTAGTGCAGCCATGACGACAGATCTTGTGTCTTGATAACAATCGCGCGCAGTGTTTAGAAGGTTGTGTGGCTCCGCTTTGTTGTGGTTGGTGGAGCGCAGGTGTTGTTGCCTTAACTCCACCCTGTGTGTCTAGTGTGCTCTTCCTCATGATGGCTGAAGATTCCTGCATGTTCTCTGACTTGTATCTTTTCCACGATCACTCATAAGACGGTGTGTGTTATCATGGTGTGTCTGTTCATGGTGTATCATGGTGTGTGTATCATTGGTGTATCATGGTGTGTGTTTTCGATGAGTTTCCAACATGGACAATAGTGTTATCAAGTGGTGTATCATGGTGTTGTTAATCATATGTATCATGGTGTATCTGGTGTGTGTGTGTATCATAGTGTGTGTTATCATGGTGTGTGTTATCCATTGTGCATCATGGTTGTGTGTATCTTTGTGTTCATGGTTGTGTGTTATCATGGTGTGTGTATCATGGTGTGTGTATCATAGTGTATCATGGTGTGTGTATCATGGGTGTGTGGTAACATGGTGTGTGTATCATAGTGTATCTCATGGTGTGTTGTATCATGGTTGTGTATCATTGTGTATTGCTATGGTATGTGTATCATGGTGTGTGTATAAGAGGTGTATCATAAGTGTTATCTGGTGTGTGTATTCTTGGTGTGTGTAGCATGGGGTATCATAGTGTATCATGGTTTTGTGTATCAGATGGTGTATTCATGTGTATCGCATGGTGTGTGTATCATGGTGATCATAGAGTATCTCAGTGGTGTGATGTATTCATGGTGTATTACATTGTGTATCATGGTGTGTTGTATCATGGTGTATCATGGTGTGTGGTATCATGTGTGTGTATCATGGTGTATCATAGTGTATCATTGTGGTGTGGTTCAGGGTGTATCATTAGGGTTATCATGGTTGTGTGGGTTTCATGGTTTATCATAGTGTTATCGATGGTGTGTGTTCATGGTTGTATCATGGTGTGTATCATGGTGTATCATGGTGTGTGTATCTGGTGGTGTGTATCGTAGTGTATTATGTGTATGTGGTATCAGTGGTGTGTGTATGCATAGTGTATCATGGTGTCTGTGTATCTATCATAGGCGTGTTGTATCATGGTGTGTGGTATCATGGTGTGTGTGTACCATAGTGCTGTGTATCATGGTGTGTGTATTCTATTGTGCATCATGGTGTGTGTATTCATGTGTATCATGGTGTGTGTATATGTGGTGTGTAGTATCATGGTGTTGAACATGGTGTATCATGGGTGTGTATGTATGGTGCTATCCATAGTGTATCATGGGTGTGGTGTATCATGGTGTGTGTGTATCATAGTGTGTGTATCATGGTGTGTGTATCATGGTGTAGTCATGGTGTGTGTACATGGTGTTCATGGTGTGTGTATCATGTGTATCATAGTGTATCATGGTGTGTGTATAATGGTGTATCATGGGTGTGTATCATGGTGTGTTGTATCATGGTGTTCATAGTGTATCACTGGGTGTATATAGTGTATCATGGTGTATCATAGTGTATCATGTGTGTATCCATGGTGTGTGATGTATCATAGTGTGTGTATCATGGTGGTGATGTATCATGTGGATCATGGTGTGTGTATCATGGAGTTATCATGGATGTGTTGTATCAGTAGTGTGATCATGGTGTGTGCACATGGTGTGTGTGTATTCATAGCGTGGTGTGTATCATGGTTGTGTATCATGTGTGTATCATGGTGTGTGTATTCATGGTGGTGTGTATCTATAGTGTATCATGGTGTGTGTATCATGGTGTGTTGTATCATAGTGTATCATGGTGTGTGCATCATGGTGTGTGTTTATTCATAGTTGTGTGTATCATGGCGTTTCGTGTGTTAAGCGCATGGTGCATCATGGAGTGGGTGTATGAATGGTGTATGCATGGGTGCACATCATGGTATATCATGGTGGTATCATGGTGTGTGTGGCTTGTTTTGTAGAGTGTATATCATTGGTGTATGTATAAATGGTGTGTGTATCATGGTGTGTATATCATGGTGTGTATATCATGGTATATCATGGTGTGTGTGTATGGTCTGGTATGTATACCATGGTTTTATGTATAATGGGGGTGTTTGATGTGATTATCATGGATGTGTAGGATAAAATTAGACTGACATTGTGCAACGCTTGAGGTAGTCTCTTTATATTGAAGGAACGTTTCGTCAAAGTAAAGATTAACCAACGAGTGACATGTGTGGCTGTATATTTTTCAACAGTGGCGCGCCCCCTGTTTCTCTGAACCATTCATCTACGCAAGACGTCGAGGTGTGGAATAATCATGGTGTGTTATATCGATGGTGTGTGTATATCATTGGTGTATCATGGTGTGTTTTGTCATGGGTATATCATGTTGGATTTAGTGGATGTTTTGGGTGTTGTTTTTTCTTACTGATTGTTTCTTACTGCTCTCTGAGAGCCAAGCTATCTATTGGGTCGTGTCTGTCTTAGCTAATACGTTGTCAGAATTTTCCAACTGAAAGAGCACTGTA
Organism: Cherax quadricarinatus; assembly: GCF_026875155.1. Taxonomy (NCBI): domain Eukaryota; kingdom Metazoa; phylum Arthropoda; class Malacostraca; order Decapoda; family Parastacidae; genus Cherax; species Cherax quadricarinatus. The sequence goes on from NC_069442.1 coordinate 33,102,353, forward strand.
TGTGTTGGGGAGCTTGTGTCCTGCGCTACTCTGAAGCATCTTAACTGTCTTTTGTCCTTCAATCATTGACGAAATATACTACATACTTTGTTGGGAATAGTCCTGTGGGCATTTCCTTTTAGCTAGGGGCCAGGGATTCCAGGCTCCGTTTGTCAAGTCAACGCCCAGGATGACTTCTTCTCGGAGTAGAGACAAGGACAGAATTGTAAATTCTGGGATTCCTACTAATTTCTTTCGTCTCGTCGTTATGAACAGCAGTATAACAATACAACCAATGAGAAAGTTACCAATGTGCGTAGACTACTGTCCGGCTGTTTTTTTTTGTAGTTCTGCTAGCTGAGTTTCTGTCCCTCCTCCTCGACCCTCTGGAAAAGTTCATATGATTACTGCGTGAGGGTAACTTATCCCAGCGTTTGATCGCCAGTGTTCTGGAGGTATTGTCGTCAACTGCTTATCTTACTCTTATAACTTTGTGGGTCAACCTTGCCTGGTTAAACAAGTTTCTTGTTGTTGATTCAACAAGGGCAAGGTGTGGTAGGGGCCTCACAGAGCTGGTGTTCATGTACTCTCTGTTGTCCGGTACGTCTGTCTTGTTGTCCGCCGTGTGTCTGGTGGGTCCGTGGTGCCGGGTGTCCTGTTAGATACACAACATTAACAACACCCACCATCTTTCCAGGTAGACACAACATTATACAACACAGACATCTTCCAGGTAGACACTAATAATTGTAACAACATTCCAGCCATCTTCCAGGGTAGACACAATATTAACAAAACCAGCCATTCTTTCCAGTGTTGACACAACACAACAACACCAACCATCTTCCAGGTAGACACAACATTAACAACACCAGCCATCTTCCAGGTAGACACAACATTAACAACACCCACCATCTTCCAGGTAGACACAACATTAACAACACCAGCCATCTTCCAGGTAGACACATTATTAACAAACACCAGCCGAGTCTTCTCAGGTAGACACAACATTAACAACACCAGCCATCTTCCAGGTAGACACAACATTAACAACACCAGCCATCTTCCAGGTAGACACAATATTAACAACACCAGCCATCTTCCAGGTAGACACAATATTAACAACACCCCGTCACCATCTCTGTTCCATGGTAGACACTAACTTAAAACTACACCAGCTTCTTCCAGTAGACACAACATTAACATAACACCAGCATCTTTCACGGTAGAACAATGGTTTAACAACACCAGCGCCATCTGTCCAGGTAGGACAACATTAGTACAACACCCACCCTCTTTCTCAGGTAAGACTCAACAATTAACTACACCGCCATCTTTCCAAGGTAGACACCAATATTAACAACACGCAGCGCCATCTTCCAGGTTAGACACAATTATTAACCTCAACACCCACCATCTTCCTAGTGTAGACACAGAACAGTAACAACAACCATCTTCCAGGTAGACACAACATTTAAGACAACACTAACCAGCTGCCAGGTAGACAAACATTAGACCAATAGTAACCATCTTCCAGAGTAGATGCTCAGTCATTTTGATGCAACACTAACCATCTTATCCAGGTAGACACAACATTAAACAACAATACCATCGTTCCAGGTAGACACAACATTTAACAACACCAACCGTCTTCCAGGAGACACTTAAGTATTAACCTCTACCACCTCCATGGCCATCTTGTCAGGTAGATACAAACAGCATTATGCAACACCAGCCTATATCGTTCCTAGGTGAACCACAACATTAATCAGACACAGCCATTTCCAGGTTGACTCTCAACATTTACAGAGCTCAACACCAGCCATACTTCAGGTAGACACAGCATTTCACAAAACACCCTCAGACGCCATCTTCCAGGTAGACACAACATTAACACACCAGCCATCTTCCAGGTAGACACATCATTAAGCAACACCCACTCACATCTTCCAGGTAGACCACAAACATTAACAACATCCAGCCTTATGTGTGTTCCATGAGTAGGACACAACATTAACTACACACCCACCATCTTCCAGGTAGACACAACATAACAACACCCACCATCTGTCAGGTAGACACAACATTAACAAGACACCAACCCAGTTCTTCAGGTAGACAAACATTATCATGAACACCAAGCCTATCTTCCAAGTCGCGGATCTATCAACAATTAACCACATGATCGTCTTCGAAGTAGATCACAACATTAAAACACCAGCATCTTCCAGGTAGAACAGACTACATTAACAACACCAGCCATCTTCTCTAGGTAGGGACCATCAACTATTAACCAAACACCAACCATCTCCAGGTTAGACACAACATTTAATGCAACACCCCAACGCATCTTCCAGTAGTAACACAGACATTACAACACCAACCATCTTCCGGTAGACGACAACATTAACAACACCAAACCATAGACTTTCCATGTAGATCCAACAACATTATCAACACCAGCCATCTTCCAGGGTAGACACAACATTAACAACACCAACATCTTCAGGTGACACAACATTAACAACACCAACCATCTTCCAGGTGTTAGACACACATTTAACAACACCAACCATATTTCCAGGTAACACAACATGTAACAACACCACTCCATCATTCAGGTAGACACACACTCAATTAACAAACACCAACCATCTTCAGGAAGACAGTCAACATTAAACAACACAGCCATCTTATACAGGTTAGAACACAACATTAACACACCCCACCATCTTCCAGGTGTATGACACAAAACATTGATAACAACACCAGCCATCTCCTAGGTGAGAAACAACTTAACAAACACCAGCCATCGCTATCCAGAGTAGAACACAACATTGTAACGTAACAACTCCAGCCATTTCTTTCCAGGTTGTACAACAAGCTTTAACAACACCAGCCATCTTCCAGGGTAGTGACACAACATTACACAACATGAGATCGTCTTCCAGGTAGGACATCTCTAACATTAACAACACCAGCCATCTTCCAGGTAGACACAACATTAAACAACACCAGCCATCTTCCAGTAGACACAACATTATACCAACACCCACCCATCTTCCAGGTAGACACACATTAACAACACCCACCATCTTCAGGTTAGACACATCATGTAACAACCCAGCCATCTTCCAAGTAGACACAACATGAACATATACAATCTTCTTTTGTCGCTTCCAAGTAGACACTCAACCATTAACAGCCTCCCAACCATCCTTGGCTATCCTCGTGCGAAGGACAGTGGTTTGACCGCTTGTCTGGGTCTACTGCGATTGACAGGTTGACCTGCTTGACCTGGGTGCTTACTGCTGTGTTGGTACAGTTTGACCTGACTTGACCTTGGGTCTACTGCGATGGACAGGTTTGATCACTGCTTGACCTGGGGGTCTTTCTGCGCGATGTGTGAGACAGGTTTGAGCCTGCTTGACCTGGGTCTTTTTTACGCTGCGATGGACAGAGGGTTTAGGGATGAGGCTAAGAACAATTGCTATTGTACGTCTGTAATTGACGAGATTTTCCTTTTCTTTCATAAAATGATTGCCTCAATGTTATTGCTTAGTGACTTATTGCCACGTAACTTTTTATGTATCCTCACAGTATCTGTAGCCAGTTGACATGATGATCTGCTGATATAAGCTTTCAGTGCGCAGACGTGTTACCAGTACGCCTTGTAGCCAGTGACTGTGAATAGTGAATAAGCAGTGACGTTATTACCCAGTACATTGTAGCCAGTGGACTGTGATCAGTGAATAAGAGTGACGTGTTTACCAGTACCTTGTAGCCTCGCATGTGACTGTGATCAGTGAATAAGCAGTGACGTGTTACCAGTACCTTGTAGCCAGTGACTGTGATCAGTGAATAAGCAGTGACGTATTACCAGTACCTTGTAGCCAGTGACTGTGAGTCGGTGAATTAAGGCTCTCAGTGACGTATTGACCCTAGTTATCTTGTAGCACAATGACTGTGATCAGTGAATAGAGAGGACGTGTTACCAAGTACTTGTTGCCAGTGACCTCATGTGATCTGTGAATAAGCAGTGATCGTGTTACCCTGTACCTTGTAGCACTCAAGTGACTGTGATCAGTGATAAGCAGTGACGTATTTCCAGTACCTTGTAGCCAAGAGACTGTGATCAAGTGAATAAGCAGTACGTGCTCTAACAGTACCTTGTAGCTCCAGTTGACGCTTGTGATCAGCTGATCACATATAGCTCGCAGTTGACGTTTTACAGTTTGTTTTACCGCTTGTAGCCAAGTGACGCTGTTGTATCAGTGAAATAAGCAGTGACGTATTACCAGTACCTTGTAGCCAGTGACTGTGATCAGTGAATAAGCAGTGACGTATTACCAGTACCTTGTAGCCAGTGACTGTGATCAGTGTAATAAGACAGTGACGTATTCTCAGTACCTTGTAGCAGTGACTGTGTTCAGTGAATCGTAGGCAGTGAGCGTATTACAGTACCTTGTAGCAGTGACTGTGTATCAGTGAATTGAAGGCCTAGTTGACGCTATTTACAATACCTTTGTAGCCAGTGACTGTGATCACTGTGAGTAAAGCAGTGATCTTATTACCAGTACCTGTTGTTTAGGTCCAGTGAGAGCTGTGTATCAGTGAAATAAAGATCGCAGTGACGTTGTTCCGCAGTGACCTTGTAGGCCTCAGTGACTGTGATTCATGTGAATCGAGACAGTACTGACGTGTTACCAGTCACCTTGTAGCAAGTTGGACCTGTGTATATAGTTGGAATATAGCGCGAGTGACGTGTTACCAGTACTTTGTTAGCCAGTGATACTGTGGATTCTACAGTGAATAAGCAGTGTACGTATTACCAGTACCATTTGTTAGCCAGTGACTGTGATCTGTGTGAATAGTCGTAGTGACGTTGTTTACAGTACCTTGTAAGCCAGTGACTGTGATCAGTGAATAAGCAGTGACGAATTACGCAGTAGCCTTGTAGCCACGTGACTTGTGATCAGTGAATAAGGCAGTGACGTGTTACCGGTGTACCTTGTAGCCAGTGAATGTGAGTTCTCATGTGGAAAAAGCAGTGATGCGTTGTTACCAGAACTTTGTAGCAGTTGACTGGTTTGAAATATATATAAAACCGCAGTTGAAGTTAAGCTAGTGACGTTATTGACCAGTACATTGTAGCTAGTGACGCTGTGTCAGTGAATTGAAGCAGTGACGTATTACCGTACCTTTGTAGCCAGTTGACTTGGTGATCAGATGAAATTGTAAGCAGTTGACGTGTTACTCGCAGTACCTTGGTAGCAGTGGACTGTTGTGATCAGTAGAATAAGCTGTTGACGTATTGCCAGTACCTTTGATAGCCTAGTGAACTGTGATCAGTGAATATAGTGCCAGTGACGTAATTTACCGCTCAGTACCTTGTGTAGCCAGTGACTGATGGAGCAGTGAATAAGCTCTCGCAGTGACGTTGTTACCGCAGTACCTTGTATGCCATGTGGGAGCTGTTGATTCAGTGTAATAAGCGCAGTGTAACGTTGTTACCAGTACTCTGTGTAGCATTGATGTGATCAGTGAATAAGCAGTGGGACGTGTTACCAGTTATTTGTAGCCAGTGACTGTGAATCAGTGAAATAAGCAGTGACGTATTACCAGTTACCTTGTAGCCAGTGGACTGGTGAACATAGTGAATATAGCAGTGACCGTGTTACTAGTACCTTGTTAGCTCAGTGTAGCGCATGTGATCAGCTTGGTAAGTCAGTGAGTTATTAGTCAGTTACGCTTGTTTGCCGCGCGCAGTGGATCTTGTGATCTAAGGGTCACAGGAGGGGCTGGGATTTACTGTGGGGAAGGCACAGGAGGGCGGGTCATGGTGGAAGGGCTCAGGAAGTTGGGGTGCACTGGGGGAAGGTCACAGGTGGGGCTGGATCACTGGATGGAAGGGTCACAGGAGAGCTGGGTCACTGGTATGGAGAAGCGTCACAGGAGGGCTGGGTCACCTGGTGGAAGGTCTCAGGAAAGTTTGGGTCACGTGGGTGGAAGGTTCACTGGAGAGCTGGGATCACTTGGTGGAAGGTCACAGAAGAGCTGGGTCACTGGTTGGAAGGTCTCAGGAAAGTTCGGCGTCGCACTGCTGGAAGGTCACTGGGAAGGCTGGGGTCACTGTTGGGAAGGTCACAGAAGAACTGAAGTCACTGTGGAGGTCGCACTGGAGGAGCTGGGGGTCACGGAGGACGGACGTCGATGTTAAGCAGTGAGTTTGTGTTAGGTTTTTGAAGACATCCTGGTACCACGGTACAGTGTGCCATGGTACAGTGGTACCCACGCGGTACAATGGGATTATAGTTAGGTTTTTGAAGACATTCCTGGTACGCACGGTACAGGGGTGCCATGGTACGCAATGGTAACATGGTACAATGGTATCATGGAACAATTAATACCACAGTACATTGGCTAGGTGACCATCGCTTTACAATAGCATCATGTTACAATGATACCACGGTACATGTGTGCACCATGGTGCAATGGTACTCAACGATGCAGTAGTACATGGGTGACAGAATGATGAGCCTCACGGTACAAATGGCACTCATTGGTACATATTGTACCCGGTACTCAGATGGCACTATGGTGCTTTGGTATAGTTGTACCACGTACAATGCGCACCATGGTACAGTGGAAACATGGTACAATGGCACTATGGTGAAAATGTACCAACGGACATATGTGCATCATGGTTAGACAATTGTATCACGGTAAAAAATGGACCATGGTACGCAGTGGTACCATGGCGAGATGATACCACTGGTACAGTGGCACCATGGTACAATGATACCTCGGGTACGATGGCACAATGGAACCACGCGGGTGCAGTAGCCTACCTCGGTCTAACAATGATACCATCAGTACATTTGGTACCACTTTACAGTGGCACCATGGTAACGGCCGGGCTACCCCTCTACTTTCCACCAATGCAACGCCAATTTAGTCTTTGCAAACATATAGGGTCTAAGCGCGTCGCAAAAACCAGAACAAAGTTCCTGTACATGAAGGGACTGCTCACGGGAGTCAAATTCAAATGTTCGCTCACATCAGCCAGAGAGACCCCAATAAAGGATCATTATGAAAACAAATGGATCCGAGGTTATAAACCTATGTCTGATGATCGACAGACTTAGTACAGGCAACAAGGATGGGGGGGGGGGCCCTCCCCCCCCCCCCCCCTTGCATTGGCTTTGTGTATGTCAGCAGAGTCGCTTCATTTGCTCAAGAACTACTCGAAACACTCAAATGATGTAGTTGAGAAGTTTAGGCGACTTCCGGAAAAGAGTGAAACTCAAACATTTGGCTTTGTGGTTAGTTTACAAGCTCCAGGATGCAACTTCCCAGCAGTTCCAAGGAAGCTAGCTGAGAAAACTGACCATCTGGGAAAATCTCGCAACTTCCTGCCCTAAAACATCTTACTACTAGGAGATTTGCAATTGTGAAGACACTTAAAATGGAGGAGTATATAGATCACCCCAGGAGGCAGCTTAGATGAAAATTCACACACACACACGAACTATTAAAATCTCTGATAATAAAATTCACCTTAAACAGCAAATAAATAGAGCCCACAAGTGTGTACTTGAAAATACGCTGGCCTACATCTTCACTCTAACTCAGTGATGATCTGATATGTCTATAACTGTATCAAAGACATACATTCAGAATCACAACAAATTGAGGTTACTGATCATGTATGCACAGGAATCCGGACGGCAAAATGTGAGTAGTCATGAGGTGTCTTCTTCGCGAAAGTTCAATTCAATTAGAACAAAAACATAGAATGGATCAAGTAAAACCATGTCCTAGAAATGAAACGAGCTTGAGAAGTATGCTAGACACACGTATCTGAAAATTTTGCGTTGATGAAATGGATTCTGTGGTGTCTCTGAGATCTGCTAAGACACCATGCGCCATTAAGATACAAAGAATGAGAAGATGCAATACTAGAAAGAGAGAGATGCTCCCTATACAGACAAAGGCAAAGAGTCAGCAGAGCTGCTGAGTGGTGGTGTTCTCATATCTCTGAAATTCGGAAGGGATGCACTGGTCAATCGAAAATTGCCAGAAATATCGAACTTAAGTTTGAAGGTATCTTATAGGAGACAAGTTTTACGGAAGAACTTAAAAGCCGTTAAAGGGAAAATTGAAAAAAAAATCTTTCTCTTATGCCAATTCTTAAGGAAAAAACAACATCCAGTATTAGGGCCCTGCTTAGGCAGGGGATGGGACATACACAGATGACACCCAAGAAATGGAGTGAGATACTAAGTCCCAATATGATCAGTGTTCAGCGATCCACTGCCCACCTCTAAGGGTCGACAATTAAATTGATTTTTTTATGAATGAAACCCAAAATTTGGTCTCAAAAAACTCTCGCGATTTTATTATAATCCAACAAGATTTGGAGACGGCAATACAATGACATGCGCCCATGCACTCTGCCCCAGACGCCAGGACTCATGGAACTCCGTGTTCGGATGTATGAGTTGCATTAGTCTCTATTGCGTGTGTTCAGCATTTTATGGAGAGGGAGCATGGAAAGCAGGGTCATACACATCCATCTAAATACAGAAAAAAAAAAATAAAGACGCAAAAAAAAAAATACATAGCCTCCACTCCACAAAGGTGGTAGTAAAGCAATTGCAAGGAATGCTACAGACCGATAGCTAAGCTAACAAACCATATTATAAAATCTTTTGAGAGAGTCTTCATAGATAGTCAAGACAGCCAGCCACCTAGATTACCCATCAGTTGCAAACCCAGGCAACACGGGTTTAGAGAGGTTCGCATCTGCTGTTCCAGCTTAACTGGACCACTATGACAAGGTCCTGGATGATGTCTGGTAGAGGATTAATACAACTATCAAATGTAGTATACTCAAGACTGTTGCAAAAGTCTTTCGAGACAGTCGTGACCATGGTATTAAATAGCACACAATGCTGGGATAAAGGGAATAACGGGAAAAGTTGGTAGATGGATCTACAACTTCCTGGACAAATAAAACATCAAAGAGTTAATAGTAAACAGAGTAAAGTCCCAGGCATGACATTGGTTTAATAAAAAGCTCTATGTTCCATCAAGGCAAGGACTCGCTCTCATTCTTATTCCTCATCCTCATTTTCTGACATAGAGATGTAAGCCATAGCTCCGTGTCTTCCGCTTGTGGATGCACACCCGGATCACCATGGCAGGTGACCTCCATCGCGAAGACACCGCGAGACTCCCCAATGGCCACTAAAATACTAAATGAAGTTTCAACGGGGAGAATATTTCAAACTACTTAGTTATGGAAAAGCTTGAAGAAATTAATAAAATGTGTCAGGGTATACCGTACAAATTCTAGACATTACATATAGAGGCGCGGGAAAAAGTAATGTGAAGGACGTGGTGTAGTGATATGTGTCACGCGCGAATCTTGCCTTGTCAAAGACCACAAAATGTATATACTACGCTCATCTGTAGGAAAAATGCAGATGGATGGATATGAGAACCTGCAAAACTAGGGATGCAAAGCCCTTGTATGATTTCTCTTTCATACGCGCTTGTGCATCTCTAGGCTGGAATACTGCTGTATCACTAACTGCCCCTTCATAGGTTGGTGAAATTGCAGACCCTTGGGAGTGTACAATGAACTTTCACGGCACAGCATACTAGTACGATAAGGCACCTTAAAGTACTGGAACGGTTGAGAGTTCTGTGATCTGTATTCCCTCGAGCGCAGGTCGAGAGTGATACATTGATAATATACACTTGGAAGGTCGTGGAGGGTATTGGGTACGCAAACTCTTCCACGAAATCACTCCTGTATGAAAGTCAAAAGACGTCGGCAGGAGATGCCAACATTCCCCCGAGTGTAAAGCAGGGATGTCTCACGGAGTACACTGAGAGATCAAACAGACCAAATATTGTTCACCTGTGTTGTGTGTCGACTTGTGTTCGTGTGTCACTTGTGTTTCAGACTTGTGTTGTGTCTCAACCTGTGTTGTGTGTCACTTGTGTTGTGTCTTCGACCTGTGTTGTGTGTCTCACCTGTGTTGTGTCTTCCCTGTGTTGTGTGTTCACTTGTGTTGTGTTCTCACCGCTGTGTTGTTGTAACTCACCTGTGTTGTGTCTCACCTGTGTTGTGTGTCACTTGTGTTGTGTCTCACCTGTGTTGTGTCTCACCTGTGTTGTGTCTCACCTGTGTTGTGTCTCACCTGTGTTGTGTGTCACTTGTGTTGTGTCTCACCTGTGTTGTGTCTCACCTGTGTTGTGTCTCACCTGTGTTGTGTGTCACTTGTGTTGTGTCTCACCTGTGTTGTGTTTCTCACCTGTTGTTGTGTCTCACTCTGGTCGCTTGTGTCTCACCGCTAGATGTTCCTGCTCACCTGTGTTGTGGTCTACTTGTGTGTGTGTCTCACCGTGGTGTTGTGTGTAACTGTGTTTGTGTGTCACTTGTGTTGTGTCTCTACTGTTGTTGTGTCTCACCTGTGTTGTGTCATCTTGTGTTGTGTTCTCACCTGGGTTGTGTTCTCACCTGTGTTGTGTCTCACCTGTGTTTGTGTGTCACTGTGTGTTGTATGTTCTCACCTGTGTTGTGTTATTTCACGCTGGGGGTTGTGTGTCACTTGTTGTGTCTCACCTGTGTTTGTGTTTGTCACTTGTGTTGTGTCTCACCTGTGTTGTGTCTCACCTGATGTTGTGTCTCACCTGTGTTTGTGTCACTTGTGTTGTGTCCTGTCAACGCCTGTGTTGTGTCTCCACCTGTGTTGTGTCTTGACCTGTGTTGTGTGTCACTTGTGTTGTGTCTCACCTGTGTTGTGTCTCACCTGTGTTGTGTCTCACCTGTGTTGTGTCTCACCTGTGTTGTGTGTCACTTGTGTTGTGTCTCACCTTGTTGTGGTTCACCTGTGTTGTGTGGTCACTTTGTTGTTGTGTCTCACTCTGTGTTGAGTCTCACCTGTGTTGTGTGTCTCACCGTGTGTCGTGTCTCAACTGTGTGTTGTGTGTCACTAGTGTTGGTTTCTCACCTGTGTTGTGTGCTCACCTGTGTTTGTGTGTCATCTTGTGTTGTGTCTCACTGTGTTGTGTCGCTCAGCCTGTGTTGTGTGTCCTCACCTGTGTTGTGTCTCACCTGTGTGTGTGTGTCCACTGTGTTGTGTTCACCTTGTGTTGTGTTCTCACCTGTGGTTGTGGTCTTGACCCTGTGTTGTGCGTCACTTGTGTTGTGGTTGTCACACCTGTGTTGGTGTGTTCACTTGTGTTGTGTTCTCACCTTTGGTTGTGTCTGCACCTTGTTGTGTCTCTACCTGTTGTTGTGGTTTCTCACCTGGTGTTGTGTGTCACTTGTGTGTTGGTGTCTCGTACCTGTGGGTGTGTTCACTTGTGTTGTGTGTCTCACCTGAGTGTGTCTCACCGTGTGTTGTGTCTCGACGCTGTGTTGTGTTCACCTGTGGTGTGTGCGCACCTGTGTTGTGTCTCACCGCTGTGTTGTGTCTCACCTGTGTTGTGTTCACCGTGTGTTGTGTGTCTCACCTGTGGGTTGTGTGTCACTGTGGTTCACCTGGTGTTGTGTGTCGCTTGTTATTGTGTGTCTCACCTGTGTTGTGGTGTCACCTGTGTGTTGTGTCTCACCTGTGGTTGTGTCTCACCTGTGTTATTGTGTCTCACTTGTCGTTGTGGTCTCACCTGTGTTGTGTCTCACCTGTGTTGTTGTCTCACTGTGTTTGTGTGTATCTTGTGTTCTGTGGTCTTCCCTGTGTTTGTGTCTAAGCCTGTGTTGTGGTCTCACCCTTGTTAGGTGTCTCCCTGTGTTGTGTCTCACCTGTGTTGTGTGTCACTTGTGTTGTGTCTCACCTGTGTGTAGTGTCTCACCTGTGTTGTGTCTCAACTGCTGTGTTTTGTTGTCTCACATCCGGGGTTGTATGTCCAACCTGGTTGTGTGTCACTTGTGTTGTGTCTCACCTTTTGTTGTGTGTCTCGACCTGTGTTGTGTCTCACCAGTGTTGGTGTCTATCCTGTTGTTTGTGTGTCACTTGTGTTGTGTCTCCACCTCTGTGTTGTTGTCTCACTGTGTTGTGTCTCACCTGTGTTTGTGTCTCGTCTGTGTTGTGTGCTCACCTGGGGTTGTGTCTCAGACCTGGTTGTGTGTGACTTGTGGTTGGTCTCACCTTGTGTTTGTGTCTCAGCCTGTGTTGTGTCTCAGACCTGTGTTGTGTCTCACCTGTGTTGTGTTGTCACTGTGTGTTGTGTCTCACCTGTGTTGTGTGTCACTTGTATGTGTGTGTCTCATCCGGTGTTGTGTCTTCACCTGTTGTTGTGACTCACTGTATTTGTGTTCTCACCTGTGTCGTTGTGTGTCACTTGTGTTGTGGTCTACCTGTGTTGTGTCTCACCGTGTTGATGTTCTACCTGTGGTCGGTGTATCACCTGTGTGTGGTGTTGGTCACTTTTGTGTTGTGTCTCACCTGTGTGTGTACTATCCTGTGTTGTGTCGTCGACCTGTGTTTGGTGTGTGCCAGCACCGGTGTGTTGTTGGTGTCACGCTTGTGTTGTGTTATGGTGTCTCACCTTGTGTTGTTTCTCACCTGTGTTCGTGTGTCTCACTGTGTTGTGTCTCACTTGTGTTGGGTCTCACCTTGTGTTGTGTCTCCACCTGTGTTGTAGTTCTCTCCCTGTCCTGTGTGGTGAGGTGCACTTGTGGTTGTGGTTCTCTACCTGTGTAGGTGTCTCACCCGTGTGTTGTGTCTCACCTGTGTTGTGTCTCACCTGTGTTGTGTCTCACCTGTGTTGTGTCTCACCTGTGTTGTGTGTCACCTGTGTTGTGTGTGTCATCTTGTGTTGTGTGTCATCCTGTGGTTGGGTCTTATCCGTGTGTTGTGTTTCACTGTTGTTGTGTGTCACTTGTGTTGTGTCTCACCTGTGTTGTGTGTCACTTGTGTTGTGTCTCACCTGTGTTGTGTCTCACCTGTGTTGTGTGTCACTTGTGTTGTGTCTCACCTGTGTTGTGTGTCACTTGTGTTGTGTCTCACCTGTGTTGTGTCTCACCTGTGTTGTGTCTCCCTCTGTTGTTTTCTCCACCTGTGTTGTGCTCACCTGTGTTGTGTAGTCACTTGTGTTTGTGTCTCACCTGTGTTGTCGCGCACCTGTGACTTGTTCTACACCGTTGTGTTGTGCGTCGACTTGGTGTCTTACCTATTGTTGTTGTGTCGCTTGTGTGTCACCTGTGTTGTGGTGGCACTTCTGTGGCACCGGTGGTTGTGCGTCACCTATGTGTTGTGTGTCACCTTGTGTTTGTGTTACCTGTGCATGGTGTACGTTGTGTTGTGGTCACATGTGATTACTGTGATCACCTGTTGTTACTGTGTGTCACTGTGTTATGTGTCACCGTTGTTGTGTGTCACCTGTGTCATGTGAAACCTGTGGTCATGTTGTGTCCCTGTATTTTGTGTTCATCTGTGCTGTGTGTCACCTGTGTCATGTGTCACCCTGTGTTGTATGTGTCACCTGTGCTGGGGTCACGTGTGTTGTGTCATCTGTGCCGTTGTCTCACTCTGCGTTTGTGTCATCTGTGCCATGTGTCACTGTTTTATGTGTCACTCGATGATGTGTGGTTGCAGAAGCTGTGCGACCTAGCTTTATAATGCTTACCTTTACTTTGATGATGTTTCCGAGAGGTATTTCTAGCTTCCGGAGCCCGGCCATTGGGTCTGGCTCGTCTGGTGTTCGCTGATAACCCAGGCTGTTGCTGTTGGTTGGTCTGCGCTTTCTTGCGGTAGCGTGTGTGTACAATGATTTTTGCGAGGTCACTGAACTTCCAGTGTCGGTGTGGGGATGGTGGTGGGTAGTGCAGCCATGACGACAGATCTTGTGTCTTGATAACAATCGCGCGCAGTGTTTAGAAGGTTGTGTGGCTCCGCTTTGTTGTGGTTGGTGGAGCGCAGGTGTTGTTGCCTTAACTCCACCCTGTGTGTCTAGTGTGCTCTTCCTCATGATGGCTGAAGATTCCTGCATGTTCTCTGACTTGTATCTTTTCCACGATCACTCATAAGACGGTGTGTGTTATCATGGTGTGTCTGTTCATGGTGTATCATGGTGTGTGTATCATTGGTGTATCATGGTGTGTGTTTTCGATGAGTTTCCAACATGGACAATAGTGTTATCAAGTGGTGTATCATGGTGTTGTTAATCATATGTATCATGGTGTATCTGGTGTGTGTGTGTATCATAGTGTGTGTTATCATGGTGTGTGTTATCCATTGTGCATCATGGTTGTGTGTATCTTTGTGTTCATGGTTGTGTGTTATCATGGTGTGTGTATCATGGTGTGTGTATCATAGTGTATCATGGTGTGTGTATCATGGGTGTGTGGTAACATGGTGTGTGTATCATAGTGTATCTCATGGTGTGTTGTATCATGGTTGTGTATCATTGTGTATTGCTATGGTATGTGTATCATGGTGTGTGTATAAGAGGTGTATCATAAGTGTTATCTGGTGTGTGTATTCTTGGTGTGTGTAGCATGGGGTATCATAGTGTATCATGGTTTTGTGTATCAGATGGTGTATTCATGTGTATCGCATGGTGTGTGTATCATGGTGATCATAGAGTATCTCAGTGGTGTGATGTATTCATGGTGTATTACATTGTGTATCATGGTGTGTTGTATCATGGTGTATCATGGTGTGTGGTATCATGTGTGTGTATCATGGTGTATCATAGTGTATCATTGTGGTGTGGTTCAGGGTGTATCATTAGGGTTATCATGGTTGTGTGGGTTTCATGGTTTATCATAGTGTTATCGATGGTGTGTGTTCATGGTTGTATCATGGTGTGTATCATGGTGTATCATGGTGTGTGTATCTGGTGGTGTGTATCGTAGTGTATTATGTGTATGTGGTATCAGTGGTGTGTGTATGCATAGTGTATCATGGTGTCTGTGTATCTATCATAGGCGTGTTGTATCATGGTGTGTGGTATCATGGTGTGTGTGTACCATAGTGCTGTGTATCATGGTGTGTGTATTCTATTGTGCATCATGGTGTGTGTATTCATGTGTATCATGGTGTGTGTATATGTGGTGTGTAGTATCATGGTGTTGAACATGGTGTATCATGGGTGTGTATGTATGGTGCTATCCATAGTGTATCATGGGTGTGGTGTATCATGGTGTGTGTGTATCATAGTGTGTGTATCATGGTGTGTGTATCATGGTGTAGTCATGGTGTGTGTACATGGTGTTCATGGTGTGTGTATCATGTGTATCATAGTGTATCATGGTGTGTGTATAATGGTGTATCATGGGTGTGTATCATGGTGTGTTGTATCATGGTGTTCATAGTGTATCACTGGGTGTATATAGTGTATCATGGTGTATCATAGTGTATCATGTGTGTATCCATGGTGTGTGATGTATCATAGTGTGTGTATCATGGTGGTGATGTATCATGTGGATCATGGTGTGTGTATCATGGAGTTATCATGGATGTGTTGTATCAGTAGTGTGATCATGGTGTGTGCACATGGTGTGTGTGTATTCATAGCGTGGTGTGTATCATGGTTGTGTATCATGTGTGTATCATGGTGTGTGTATTCATGGTGGTGTGTATCTATAGTGTATCATGGTGTGTGTATCATGGTGTGTTGTATCATAGTGTATCATGGTGTGTGCATCATGGTGTGTGTTTATTCATAGTTGTGTGTATCATGGCGTTTCGTGTGTTAAGCGCATGGTGCATCATGGAGTGGGTGTATGAATGGTGTATGCATGGGTGCACATCATGGTATATCATGGTGGTATCATGGTGTGTGTGGCTTGTTTTGTAGAGTGTATATCATTGGTGTATGTATAAATGGTGTGTGTATCATGGTGTGTATATCATGGTGTGTATATCATGGTATATCATGGTGTGTGTGTATGGTCTGGTATGTATACCATGGTTTTATGTATAATGGGGGTGTTTGATGTGATTATCATGGATGTGTAGGATAAAATTAGACTGACATTGTGCAACGCTTGAGGTAGTCTCTTTATATTGAAGGAACGTTTCGTCAAAGTAAAGATTAACCAACGAGTGACATGTGTGGCTGTATATTTTTCAACAGTGGCGCGCCCCCTGTTTCTCTGAACCATTCATCTACGCAAGACGTCGAGGTGTGGAATAATCATGGTGTGTTATATCGATGGTGTGTGTATATCATTGGTGTATCATGGTGTGTTTTGTCATGGGTATATCATGTTGGATTTAGTGGATGTTTTGGGTGTTGTTTTTTCTTACTGATTGTTTCTTACTGCTCTCTGAGAGCCAAGCTATCTATTGGGTCGTGTCTGTCTTAGCTAATACGTTGTCAGAATTTTCCAACTGAAAGAGCACTGTATGTGTTGGGGAGCTTGTGTCCTGCGCTACTCTGAAGCATCTTAACTGTCTTTTGTCCTTCAATCATTGACGAAATATACTACATACTTTGTTGGGAATAGTCCTGTGGGCATTTCCTTTTAGCTAGGGGCCAGGGATTCCAGGCTCCGTTTGTCAAGTCAACGCCCAGGATGACTTCTTCTCGGAGTAGAGACAAGGACAGAATTGTAAATTCTGGGATTCCTACTAATTTCTTTCGTCTCGTCGTTATGAACAGCAGTATAACAATACAACCAATGAGAAAGTTACCAATGTGCGTAGACTACTGTCCGGCTGTTTTTTTTTGTAGTTCTGCTAGCTGAGTTTCTGTCCCTCCTCCTCGACCCTCTGGAAAAGTTCATATGATTACTGCGTGAGGGTAACTTATCCCAGCGTTTGATCGCCAGTGTTCTGGAGGTATTGTCGTCAACTGCTTATCTTACTCTTATAACTTTGTGGGTCAACCTTGCCTGGTTAAACAAGTTTCTTGTTGTTGATTCAACAAGGGCAAGGTGTGGTAGGGGCCTCACAGAGCTGGTGTTCATGTACTCTCTGTTGTCCGGTACGTCTGTCTTGTTGTCCGCCGTGTGTCTGGTGGGTCCGTGGTGCCGGGTGTCCTGTTAGATACACAACATTAACAACACCCACCATCTTTCCAGGTAGACACAACATTATACAACACAGACATCTTCCAGGTAGACACTAATAATTGTAACAACATTCCAGCCATCTTCCAGGGTAGACACAATATTAACAAAACCAGCCATTCTTTCCAGTGTTGACACAACACAACAACACCAACCATCTTCCAGGTAGACACAACATTAACAACACCAGCCATCTTCCAGGTAGACACAACATTAACAACACCCACCATCTTCCAGGTAGACACAACATTAACAACACCAGCCATCTTCCAGGTAGACACAACATTAACAAACACCAGCCGAGTCTTCTCAGGTAGACACAACATTAACAACACCAGCCATCTTCCAGGTAGACACAACATTAACAACACCAGCCATCTTCCAGGTAGACACAACATTAACAACACCAGCCATCTTCCAGGTAGACACAACATTAACAACACCCCGTCACCATCTCTGTTCCATGGTAGACACTAACTTAAAACTACACCAGCTTCTTCCAGTAGACACAACATTAACATAACACCAGCATCTTTCACGGTAGAACAATGGTTTAACAACACCAGCGCCATCTGTCCAGGTAGGACAACATTAGTACAACACCCACCCTCTTTCTCAGGTAAGACTCAACAATTAACTACACCGCCATCTTTCCAAGGTAGACACCAATATTAACAACACGCAGCGCCATCTTCCAGGTTAGACACAATTATTAACCTCAACACCCACCATCTTCCTAGTGTAGACACAGAACAGTAACAACAACCATCTTCCAGGTAGACACAACATTTAAGACAACACTAACCAGCTGCCAGGTAGACAAACATTAGACCAATAGTAACCATCTTCCAGAGTAGATGCTCAGTCATTTTGATGCAACACTAACCATCTTATCCAGGTAGACACAACATTAAACAACAATACCATCGTTCCAGGTAGACACAACATTTAACAACACCAACCGTCTTCCAGGAGACACTTAAGTATTAACCTCTACCACCTCCATGGCCATCTTGTCAGGTAGATACAAACAGCATTATGCAACACCAGCCTATATCGTTCCTAGGTGAACCACAACATTAATCAGACACAGCCATTTCCAGGTTGACTCTCAACATTTACAGAGCTCAACACCAGCCATACTTCAGGTAGACACAGCATTTCACAAAACACCCTCAGACGCCATCTTCCAGGTAGACACAACATTAACACACCAGCCATCTTCCAGGTAGACACATCATTAAGCAACACCCACTCACATCTTCCAGGTAGACCACAAACATTAACAACATCCAGCCTTATGTGTGTTCCATGAGTAGGACACAACATTAACTACACACCCACCATCTTCCAGGTAGACACAACATAACAACACCCACCATCTGTCAGGTAGACACAACATTAACAAGACACCAACCCAGTTCTTCAGGTAGACAAACATTATCATGAACACCAAGCCTATCTTCCAAGTCGCGGATCTATCAACAATTAACCACATGATCGTCTTCGAAGTAGATCACAACATTAAAACACCAGCATCTTCCAGGTAGAACAGACTACATTAACAACACCAGCCATCTTCTCTAGGTAGGGACCATCAACTATTAACCAAACACCAACCATCTCCAGGTTAGACACAACATTTAATGCAACACCCCAACGCATCTTCCAGTAGTAACACAGACATTACAACACCAACCATCTTCCGGTAGACGACAACATTAACAACACCAAACCATAGACTTTCCATGTAGATCCAACAACATTATCAACACCAGCCATCTTCCAGGGTAGACACAACATTAACAACACCAACATCTTCAGGTGACACAACATTAACAACACCAACCATCTTCCAGGTGTTAGACACACATTTAACAACACCAACCATATTTCCAGGTAACACAACATGTAACAACACCACTCCATCATTCAGGTAGACACACACTCAATTAACAAACACCAACCATCTTCAGGAAGACAGTCAACATTAAACAACACAGCCATCTTATACAGGTTAGAACACAACATTAACACACCCCACCATCTTCCAGGTGTATGACACAAAACATTGATAACAACACCAGCCATCTCCTAGGTGAGAAACAACTTAACAAACACCAGCCATCGCTATCCAGAGTAGAACACAACATTGTAACGTAACAACTCCAGCCATTTCTTTCCAGGTTGTACAACAAGCTTTAACAACACCAGCCATCTTCCAGGGTAGTGACACAACATTACACAACATGAGATCGTCTTCCAGGTAGGACATCTCTAACATTAACAACACCAGCCATCTTCCAGGTAGACACAACATTAAACAACACCAGCCATCTTCCAGTAGACACAACATTATACCAACACCCACCCATCTTCCAGGTAGACACACATTAACAACACCCACCATCTTCAGGTTAGACACATCATGTAACAACCCAGCCATCTTCCAAGTAGACACAACATGAACATATACAATCTTCTTTTGTCGCTTCCAAGTAGACACTCAACCATTAACAGCCTCCCAACCATCCTTGGCTATCCTCGTGCGAAGGACAGTGGTTTGACCGCTTGTCTGGGTCTACTGCGATTGACAGGTTGACCTGCTTGACCTGGGTGCTTACTGCTGTGTTGGTACAGTTTGACCTGACTTGACCTTGGGTCTACTGCGATGGACAGGTTTGATCACTGCTTGACCTGGGGGTCTTTCTGCGCGATGTGTGAGACAGGTTTGAGCCTGCTTGACCTGGGTCTTTTTTACGCTGCGATGGACAGAGGGTTTAGGGATGAGGCTAAGAACAATTGCTATTGTACGTCTGTAATTGACGAGATTTTCCTTTTCTTTCATAAAATGATTGCCTCAATGTTATTGCTTAGTGACTTATTGCCACGTAACTTTTTATGTATCCTCACAGTATCTGTAGCCAGTTGACATGATGATCTGCTGATATAAGCTTTCAGTGCGCAGACGTGTTACCAGTACGCCTTGTAGCCAGTGACTGTGATCAGTGAATAAGCAGTGACGTATTACCAGTACCTTGTAGCCAGTGACTGTGATCAGTGAATAAGCAGTGACGTGTTACCAGTACCTTGTAGCCAGTGACTGTGATCAGTGAATAAGCAGTGACGTGTTACCAGTACCTTGTAGCCAGTGACTGTGATCAGTGAATAAGCAGTGACGTATTACCAGTACCTTGTAGCCAGTGACTGTGAGTCGGTGAATTAAGGCTCTCAGTGACGTATTGACCCTAGTTATCTTGTAGCACAATGACTGTGATCAGTGAATAGAGAGGACGTGTTACCAAGTACTTGTTGCCAGTGACCTCATGTGATCTGTGAATAAGCAGTGATCGTGTTACCCTGTACCTTGTAGCACTCAAGTGACTGTGATCAGTGATAAGCAGTGACGTATTTCCAGTACCTTGTAGCCAAGAGACTGTGATCAAGTGAATAAGCAGTACGTGCTCTAACAGTACCTTGTAGCTCCAGTTGACGCTTGTGATCAGCTGATCACATATAGCTCGCAGTTGACGTTTTACAGTTTGTTTTACCGCTTGTAGCCAAGTGACGCTGTTGTATCAGTGAATAAGCAGTGACGTATTACCAGTACCTTGTAGCCAGTGACTGTGATCAGTGAATAAGCAGTGACGTATTACCAGTACCTTGTAGCCAGTGACTGTGATCAGTGAATAAGCAGTGACGTATTACCAGTACCTTGTAGCCAGTGACTGTGATCAGTGAATCGTAGGCAGTGAGCGTATTACAGTACCTTGTAGCAGTGACTGTGTATCAGTGAATTGAAGGCCTAGTTGACGCTATTTACAATACCTTTGTAGCCAGTGACTGTGATCACTGTGAGTAAAGCAGTGATCTTATTACCAGTACCTGTTGTTTAGGTCCAGTGAGAGCTGTGTATCAGTGAAATAAAGATCGCAGTGACGTTGTTCCGCAGTGACCTTGTAGGCCTCAGTGACTGTGATTCATGTGAATCGAGACAGTACTGACGTGTTACCAGTCACCTTGTAGCAAGTTGGACCTGTGTATATAGTTGGAATATAGCGCGAGTGACGTGTTACCAGTACTTTGTTAGCCAGTGATACTGTGGATTCTACAGTGAATAAGCAGTGTACGTATTACCAGTACCATTTGTTAGCCAGTGACTGTGATCTGTGTGAATAGTCGTAGTGACGTTGTTTACAGTACCTTGTAAGCCAGTGACTGTGATCAGTGAATAAGCAGTGACGAATTACGCAGTAGCCTTGTAGCCACGTGACTTGTGATCAGTGAATAAGGCAGTGACGTGTTACCGGTGTACCTTGTAGCCAGTGAATGTGAGTTCTCATGTGGAAAAAGCAGTGATGCGTTGTTACCAGAACTTTGTAGCAGTTGACTGGTTTGAAATATATATAAAACCGCAGTTGAAGTTAAGCTAGTGACGTTATTGACCAGTACATTGTAGCTAGTGACGCTGTGTCAGTGAATTGAAGCAGTGACGTATTACCGTACCTTTGTAGCCAGTTGACTTGGTGATCAGATGAAATTGTAAGCAGTTGACGTGTTACTCGCAGTACCTTGGTAGCAGTGGACTGTTGTGATCAGTAGAATAAGCTGTTGACGTATTGCCAGTACCTTTGATAGCCTAGTGAACTGTGATCAGTGAATATAGTGCCAGTGACGTAATTTACCGCTCAGTACCTTGTGTAGCCAGTGACTGATGGAGCAGTGAATAAGCTCTCGCAGTGACGTTGTTACCGCAGTACCTTGTATGCCATGTGGGAGCTGTTGATTCAGTGTAATAAGCGCAGTGTAACGTTGTTACCAGTACTCTGTGTAGCATTGATGTGATCAGTGAATAAGCAGTGGGACGTGTTACCAGTTATTTGTAGCCAGTGACTGTGAATCAGTGAAATAAGCAGTGACGTATTACCAGTTACCTTGTAGCCAGTGGACTGGTGAACATAGTGAATATAGCAGTGACCGTGTTACTAGTACCTTGTTAGCTCAGTGTAGCGCATGTGATCAGCTTGGTAAGTCAGTGAGTTATTAGTCAGTTACGCTTGTTTGCCGCGCGCAGTGGATCAACAAAAAATCATTCTTCTCTCACCTGGTTGATGTTAGTCAACCATCCTATCCTCCACCTGGTTGATGTTAGTCAACCATACTTCCTCACTCTGGTTGATGTTATCAACATCCTTTCTCTCACCTGGTTTGAATGTTAGTCAACCATCCTTCCCTCACCTGGTTGATGTTAGTCAACCATACTTCCCTCACCTGGTTGATGTTAGTCAACCATCCTTCCCTCACCTGGTTGATGTTAGTCAACCATCCTTCCCTCACCTGGTTGATGTTAGTCAACCATACTTCCCTCACCTGGTTGATGTTAGTCAACCATCCCTTTCCCGCATCCATGGTGTGAGTTAGTCAACCATTCTTCTCTCACCTGGTTGATGTTAGTCAACCATCCTTCTCTCACCTGGTTGATGTTAGTCAACCATCCTTCTCTCACCTGGTTGATGTTAGTCAACCATCCTTCCCTCACGATGGTTGATGTTAGTCCAATCCATCCTTCCTCACCTGGTTATATGTAGTCAACCATGCATACTTCTCTACACACTGGTTGTGTTATTCAACCATTCCAATCTCTCAGGCGCATGGTTGATGTATATGTCAATCCATCCTTCTCTTCACCTGGTGCGTGTTAGTCACCATCCTTCAGACTCACCTGTTAGATGTTAGTCAACCTTCCTCCCCTTGAGCCCTGGTTCTGATGTAGCAGTCCAACCATCTTCCTCCACCTGTTGGATGTTTAGTCCAACCTTCCTTTCCCCTCACCTGGTGATGTTATCAACCATCTTCTCTCACCGGGTTGATGTAGTCAACCTTCCTTCCCTCACCCAGTTGATGAAGTCAGTCATCCTTCTCTCACCTGTTGATCACAGTCCCAACCATCCTTCTCTCAGACCTGTTGATAACAGTCAACCATCCTTCTCTCCACCCTTGGTTGATCACAGTCAACGCATGCCTTCTCTCACCTGGTTGATAACAGTTAACCACCTTCTCTCACCTGTTCGAATCTCAGTCAACCATCCCTATCTCACCCGTGATGCCAGTCAACCTGTACACCATCCTTCCCTCACCTGGCTAATTCCTGTCAACGAACTTGTTGTTGGTATCAAGATATATTTCCCTGTTATCAACAGCTGTGTCCACGTGAGTGTTCAATCCTAAACTCTGCTAGTCTTTGTATTAACATTTAATGTTTTTACCCTTGCCAGAGTTATATTTGGCAGAAATAACACTGGTTGAAATGTTGCTTTGCAGACTTCGCTCAGAGGCGGTGTTGCAGCCGTCAGGCAGCTCTCCTGTCTGCAGGAATGTGTTGAGGAGGCTGGCTTGTGTGTCTTAATGCTGCATCACCTTCCCTCACTACCCACAGTAAGTTGTACATGAATGGTATATACAATGCTGACAAGATGATGAATTACACACATGTGCAACATCTGGCTATCTTTATTCGTAGATATTTCTCCATAATGTGAAGATCACCGTAGTCTTCAAGACTACGGTGATCTTCACCACCTCCAAGGCTGAGGGACTGATTACCTCTTCTTTTGAATATAGTTGTACAGTCTTCCAGTTATGTCCAGATGTTGTTTTTTATTTGAACATGTGTTTAAATCGCACCCATAGTTAAATCTTGTACTCTCCCTCAACCTGTCTTATTAGGTATCCCCCAAGATGTGTTCAAACTTACCTTCATACCTTGAGAATGTCTAGTTCGATCGACTTCAAATTTGGAACACTGTTTTACTGTACCGGAGCACAGACTCGTGCACTTGTTGACTTACTCAGGTGACGTCTGGTCAGTGTTATTTAAATTATAACAACATTCTTGAAGAAGCTCCGATAAGTTGGAAATTGTCTCTTCTGACTGAGAGGAATGTTGAACACGGTTACCCAAAATGAGGGAGTGAATGTTGAATCACTGGTGTACAAATGGAGGGAGGTGAATGTTGAACACTGGTTACCATAATGAGAGGAGGTGAATGTAGAACACCTGGTGTACCAGAATGGAGGGAGGTGAATGTTTGAAGACTGGTGTAATTAAGGAGGGAGTGAAATGTTGAACACTGGTGTACCATAATGGAGGGAGGTGAATGTTGAACACTGGTGTACCATAATGGAGGGAGGTGAATGTTGAACACTGGTGTACCATAATGGAGGGAGGTGAATGTTGAACACTGGGTACCATAATGGAGGAGTGAATGTTTGACACTTGTGTACCATAATGGAGGAGGGGAATGTTAACACGGTGTACCATAATGGAGGAGGTGAATGTTGAACACTGTGTACCATAGTGAGGGAGGTGAATGGGGGGGGGTGTTGAACACTGGTGTATCATATTCTAGGTGGTGAATGTTTGAAACACTGGTGTATACCATAGTCCAAGGTGGTTAATGTTGAACACTGGTGTACCATAGTCCTAGGGTGGAGGAATTTGAACACTGTGTACCATCGTCTAAGGCTGGGATGTGAACACTGGTGTATCATAGTCTAGAGGTGAATGTAACACTGGTGTAATCATAGGTCCTAGGCTGGTGAATGTTAACACTGGTGTCCATAGTCTAGGTGGTGAAATGTTGAACACTGTGTATCATAGTCTAGGGAGGTGAAATGTTGAACACTGTGTATCCATAGTCTAAGGGTGGTGAATGTTGAACACTGGTGTATTATAATGGAGGGAGGTGAATGTTGAACACTGGTGTACCATAATGGAGGGAGGTGAATGTTGAACACTGGTGTATCATAATGGAGGGAGGTGAATGTTGAACACTGGTGTACCATAATGGAGGGAGGTGAATGTTGAACACTGGTGTATCATAATGGAGGGAGGTGAAAGTTGAACACTGGTGTATAAAAAAAGGGATTGAGTGAAATGTTGACACTGGTGTACCATAGTCTAGGGAGGGTGAATGTTGAACCTGGTGTACCATATCTAGGGATGAATGTTGAAACACTGGTGCACCAATAGTCTTAGAGGTGAATGTTGAACACTGGTGTACCATAGTCTAGGGAGGTGAATGTTGAACACTGGTGTACCATAGTCTAGGGTGGTGAATGTTGAACACTGGTGTACCATAGTCTAGGGTGGTGAATGTTGAACACTGGTTACCATAGTCCTAGGAGGTGAATGTGAACACTGGTGTACCATAGTCTAGGGTGGTGAATGTTGAACACTGGTGTACCATAGTCTAGGGTGGTGAATGTTGAACACTGGTGTACCATAGTCTAGGGTGGTGAATGTTGAACACTGGTGTACCATAGTCTAGGGAGGTGAATGTTGAACACTAGTGTACCATAGTCTAGGGTGGTGAATGTTGAACACTGGTGTACCATAGTCTAGGGTGGTGAATGTTGAACACTGGTGTACCATAGTCTTACGGAGGTGATGTTTGAACACTGTGTATCCATAGTCTAGGGTGGTGAATGTTGAACCTGGTGTACCATAGTCTAGGGAGGTGAATGTTGAACACTGGTGTACCATAGTCTAATGTGGTGAATGTTGAACACTGGTGTACCATAGGCTAGGGTGGTGAATGTTGAACACTGGTGTACCATAGTCTAGGGTGGTGAATGTTGAACACTGGTGTACCATAGTCTAGGGTGGTGAATGTTGAACACTGGTTACCATATTCCTAGGTCGTGAATGTTGAACCTCTGGTGTACCATATTCTATGGATGTGAATGTGAACACTGGTGTAACCATAAGTCTAGTGTGTGAATGTTGAAACCGGTGTACCATATCTAGGGTGGTGAATGTTGAAAATGGTGTACCATAATCTAGGAGGTGAATGTTTGAACACTGGTGTAGCCATAGGTCTAGGGTGGTTGAATGTTGAAACACTGGGTACCATAGCTAGGGAGGTCAATTATGAAAGCACTGGTGTAACCATACAAGGTTGGTGAATGTTGAACACTGGTAACCATAGTCTAGGTGGTGAATGTTGAACACTGGTGTACCAAAGCCTAGGGATGTGAATGTTGAACACTGGTGTACCATAGTATAGGGTGGTGAATGTTGAACACTGGTGTATACCATAGTCTAAGGGAGGTGAATGTTTGAACACTGATGTACCAGTAGTCTAGGGAGGTGAATGTTGAATCACTGGTGTTAACTCATAGTCTAGGGAGTGAATGTTTGAACACTGGTGTAACCAGAAGTCAGGGTGGTGAATGTTGCACACTGGTGTACCATAGTCTAGGGTGTTGAATGTTGAACCTGGTGTACAATAGTCCTAGTGGTGAATGTTTAACACTGTGTACCATAGTCAGGCCTGTGTATGTTGAACACTGGTGTACCATACCAGACGTAAGTTTGGTTGGTATACCAGACGTAAGTTTGGTTGGTATACCAGACGTAAGTTTGGTTGGTATACCAGACGTAAGTTTGGTTGGTATACCAGACGTAAAGTTGTGGGTATACCAACCTAAGTTTGGTTGGTATAACCAGACGTAAGTTTGGTTGTATACCAACGATTAGTTTTGGTTTGGTATACCAGACCTAATTGTGTATAAAAAAAGACGTAAGTATGGTTGGTATACCAGACGTAAGTTTGGTTGGTATACCAGACGTAAGTTTGGTTGGTATACCAGACGTAAGTTTGGTTGGTATACCAGACGTAAGTTTGGTTGGTATACCAGACGTAAGTTTGGTTGGTATACCAGACGTAAGTTTGGTTGGTATACCAGACGTAAGTTTGGTTTGGTAAGACAGACGAAAGTTTGGGTTGTAATACCAACGTAAGTTGTTGGTATACCAGACGTATGTTTGGTTGGTATACCAGACGTAAGTTTGGTTGGTATACCAGACGTAAGTTTGGTTGGTATACCAGACGTAAGTTTGGTTGGTATACCAGACCTAAGTTTGGTTGGTATACCAGACGTAAGTTTGGTTGTATCCAGACGAGACGGTAGTTTGGTTGGTATACCAGACGTAAGTTGGTTGTATACCAAGACGTAAAGTTTTGTTGGTAAACTAGACTAAAGTTGTTGGTATACCAGACATAAGATTTTGTTGGAATACCATACGTAAGTTTGTTGTGTACCAGACGTAAGTTTGTATACCAACGTAAGTTTTGGTTGGTATACCAGACGTAAGTTTGGTTGGTATACCAGACGTAAGTATGGTTGGTATAACAGACGTAAGTTTAGTTGGTATACCAGATGTAAGTTTGGTTGGTATACCAGACGTAAGTTTGGTTGGTATACCAGACGTAAGTTTGGTTGGTATACCAGACGTAAGTTTGGTTGGTATACCAGACGTAAGTTGGGTTGGTATACCAGACTAAAGGTTGGTTGGTATACCATAACGTAAGTTTGGTTTGATACCAACGTAAAATTTGGTTGGTATACCAGACGTAAGTTTGGTTGGTATACCAGGATATTTCAGAGTTTCCAGCAATACATATAGTAAGCAATTTCTGACAACGATGTGGATGTGGATCAACAGAGCTGTTATTGATACTTTAAGGTTAAACGTAATTAATGTCAGCAGTGTTTAAGTCTGATATATAATTCACTTTTTAACTATATTATTGAAGCAGGTGGCCGAAGGTAATTATTTTTACTATCTTCTGGAAGGGCGTTCGAATTTCTTAGTTACTTTATTTAGATTGAACCTGACACGTGGTATACCAGAGATAGTTTTTGTATTGTATGTTAATGTTGTGCTGGAGTGTTCCAGTAAGAGTGGGACCGCTGTCTGGAAGTTTGTTCTGAGTGTTCTCCTGTTGTGCTGAGTGTTTTCAGTAAGAGTGGGGACCGCTGTCTGGGAGTTTGTTCTGAGTGTTCTCTGTGTGCTGGAGTGTTCCAGTAAGAGTGGGAGCGCTGTCTGGAAGTTTGTTCTGAGTGTTCTCTGTGTGGCTGGAGTTTCCATAAGATGTGACCCGCTGTCTGGAAGTTTGTTCTGATGTTCTCTGTGTGCTGGATGTTCCAGTAAGAGTGGAGCGCTGTCCTGGAAGGTTGTTCTATTTCTTGTGGGCTGGAGTGTTTCCCAGTAAGATGGGACCGCTGTCTGGAAGTTGTTCTGAGTGTTCTCTGTGTCTGGAGTGTTCCAGTAAAATGGGACAGCTGTCCTGGAAGTTTTGTTCTGAGTGTTCTCTGTGTGCTGGATGTCCAGTAAAGAGTGGAGCGGCCTGTCTGAATTTGTTCTGAGTGTTCTCTGTGTGCTGAGTGTTTCCAGTAATGTGGACCGCTGTCTGGAAGTTTTTCTGAGTGTTTCTCTTGTGGCTGAGTTTCCAGTAAGAGTGGGACAGCTGTCGGAAGTTTGTTCTGAGTGTTCTCTGGGCTGGAGTGTTCCAGTAAGAGTGGAGCGCGTCTGGAAGTTTGTTCTGAGTTTTCTCTGTGTGCTGGAGTGTTTCCAGTAAGAGTGGGAGCGCTGCTGGAATTTTGTTCTGAGTTTCTCTGAGCTGGAGTGTCCAGTAAGAGTGGGACCAGCGGTCTGGAGTTTGTTCTGAGTGTTCTCTGTGTGCTGGAGTGTTCCAGTAAAGTGGGACCGCTGTCCTGAAGTTTGTTCTGAGTGTTTCTCTGTGTGGCTGGCGTGTTCCAGTAAGAGTGGGAGGCACGTCCTGGAAGTTTGTTCACGAGTGTTCTCTGTGTGCTGGAGTTCCAGTAAGATGGAGCGCTGTCTGGAAGTTGTTCTGAAGTGTTCTCGTGTGCTGGAGGTTCAGTAAGAGTGGACCGCTGTCTGGAAGTTTGATTTCTGAGTGTTCTCTGTGTGCTGAGTGTTTCCAGTAGATGGAGCGCTGTCTGGAAGTCATGTTTCTGGATGTTCTACTGTGTGCTGGAGAGTTCCAGTAAAGTGGGAGCGCTGTCTGAATTTGTTCTGAGTGTTCTCCTGTGTGCTGGGTGTTCCAGAAAGAGTGGGACCGCTTCTGGAAGTTTTGTTCTGAGTGTCTCTGTGTGCTGGAGTGTTCCAGTAAGAGTGGGAGCACTGTCTGGAAGTTTGTTCTGAGTGTTCTCTGTGTGCTGGAGTGTTCCAGTAAGAGTGGGACCGCTGTCTGGAAGTTTGTTCTGAGTGTTCTCTGTGTGCTGGAGTGTTCCAGTAAGAGTGGGAGCACTGTCTGGAAGTTTGTTCTGAGTGTTCTCTGTGTGCTGGAGTGTTCCAGTAAGAGTGGGAGCGCTGTCTGGAAGTTTGTTCTGAGTGTTCTCTTGTGTGCTGAGTGTTCGATAAGATGGACCCGCTGTCTGGAATTTGTTATGAGTGTTCTCTGTTGCTGGAAGTGTTTTCCCAAGTAAGAGTGGGACACTTCTGGAAGTTTGTTCTGAGTGTTCTCTGTGTGCTGGAGTGTTCCAGTAAGAGTGGAACCGCTGTCTGAAGTTTTGTTCTGATGTTCTCCTCTGTGCTGGTAGTGTTCCAGTAAGAGGTGGGAGCGCTGTCTGGAAAGTGTTGTCATGATGGGGTTCTCTGTGTGCAGGAGTGTTCCAGTAAAGATTGGACCGCTTCTGAAGTTTGTTCTGATGTTCTCTGTGTCTGGAGTGTTCCAGTAAGAGTGGGACCGCTGTCCTGGAATTTTGTTACTGAGTGTTCTCTGTGTGCTGGATGTGTCCAGTAAGAGTTGGACCGCGTCGGGAAGTTTGTTCTGATTGTTTCTCTGTGTGCTGGAGTGTTCCAGTAAGAGTGGGAGCGCTGTCTGGAAGTTTGTTCTGAGTGTTCTCTGTGTGCTGGAGTGTTCCAGTAAGAGTGGGACCGCTGTCTGGAAGTTTGTTCTGAGTGTTCTCTGTGTGCTGGAGTGTTCCAGTAAAGTGGGAAGCGCTGTCTGATTTTGTTCTGAGTGTTCTCTGTGTTCTCTGGATGTTCCAGTAAGAGTGGGACCGCTGTCTGAAAGTTTGTTCTGAGTGTTTCTCTGTGTTGGAGTGTTCCAGTAAGAGTGGGAGCGCTGTCTGGAAGTTTGTTCTGAGTGTTCTCTGTGTGCTGGAGTGTTCCAGTAAGAGTGGGACCGCTGTCTGGAAGTTTGTTCTGAGTGTTCTCTGTGTGCTGGAGTGTTCCAGTAAGAGTGGGACCGCTGTCTGGAAGTTTTGTTCTGAAGTGTACTCTGTTGCTGGAGTGTTCCAGTAAAGGGGAGCGCTGTCTGGAGTTTGTTCTGAGTGTTCTCTTCTCTGTGGCTGGAGTGTTCCAGTAAGAGTGGGACCGCTGTCTGGAAGTTTGTTCTGAGTGTTCTCTGTGTGCTGGAGTGTTCCAGTAAGAGTGGGAGCGCTGTCTGGAAGTTTGTTCTGAGTGTTCTCTGTGTGCTGGAGTGTTCCATAAGAGTGGGACCCGCTGTCTGGAAGTTTGTTCTTAGTGATATCTCTCTGTGTGCTGGAGTGTTCCAGTAAGAGTGGGAGCGCTGTCTGGAAGTTTGTTCTGAGTGTTCTCTGTGTGCTGGAGTGTTCCAGTAAGAGTGGGAGCGCTGTCTGGAAGTTTGTTCTGGAGTGTTTCTCTTTGTGCTGGATGTTTCCCAGTAAGAGGAAGCGCTGTCTGGAAGTTTGTTCTGAGTGTTCTCTGTGTGCTGGAGTGTTCCAGTAAGAGTGGGAGCGCTGTCTGGAAGTTTGTTCTGAGTGTTCTCTGTGTGCTGGAGTGTTCCAGTAAGAGTGGGAGCACTGTCTGGAAGTTTGTTCTGAGTGTTCTCTGTGTGCTGATGTTCCAGTAAGAGTGGGACCGCTGTCTGGAAGTTGTTCTGGAAGTGTTCTCTTGTTTACGTGGCTGCCATAGCTTCCTGATTGAGTTGGCTTTTGCGCAGTGTTGACGTGTACTTGGCTCCGTGAAGACCTGTTTGCGCGTTCTCTAGAATTGAAGCAAGATGCCCTCCATCGAGCAACTTTACCAACAGCTTAAGGAAGAATTGTGGTTGGCGAATATGGAAATTCGGCGACTGACCGAGGAAAACAAAAAGATTCGTAGTATCCTCACTGTTTGAGTCCTCATCAAGAGGGAAATCTGTCATGGCTGGACAGCAGGGAAAGATGTTATCGATGAAGAAGACGAATGGAAAGGTAGAAACGAAGAAGAAGAAAGAGACGGCCGTGAAACTGTTGTGGAAACATCCAAACATCTCAGTGCTACCTGACGAATGTGAGTCGACTACTGGGAACTCACGAACGAAAGACATTAAGGAAGGTACGAATATTGTTGTTGTTGGGATAAGCCAAGTTAGGTATATGGATAGGAGGCGTTCTGCTGAAGGACAGTAGTAAGAGACAGAGAGTTTGCTTTCCTGGGCTGAGATGGGAGGATATGTTAGCCGTCTGGATGACATCATGAGAGGTAATGGTAGCAATCCTATTATCTGTCCCTCAGTGCTGGAGGCAACGGATGTTTGGTCAGACGTTAAAAAGGAGTGAGTACCTGATTTTAGCATATAGGTCACAATAGAAATAATTAGAAGTAAAGGCAGTGGGAACCCTCATATGTGGTATTTTGCCAGGAGGGAGTTGAAATGAATGGTTGTCCAGTGGCAATTGGTGTCAATGCTGGCTGGACTAATACGGTAAGGAAAAATGCGGTAACATTCATTGACAACTGGGACCTCTTCTATGGCAGAAATGACATTATGCCAGGTACGGTTCCTTTATCTAGTGTGGGGTGGGAGCATCTGGCACCTGCAGTGAGGAGTCAGTTTGGACTTGAAACTCGACTAGTTTAGTGGTATGGGTTTATTGGCAGGCAAACAGTGAAGTCGCCAGTGTAGTAAATAATTACGATTCTATTGGAACTAGTAATAATAAGAACGTGATAGATATTGAAAAGCCAGGGACCTTGGCGATAAGGACAGTAAATAGGTTAGTAGAAAATAGAAATGAGCAGAAGGGTAAAGAGAAAGGAGAGTCTTTCACTGTTTTATTATGCTAATTGCCGTAGTGCTAGGAAAAGAGGACGAGTTGAGATTAGTTTTGCTAGTGTAGGTAACATTGATGTATTTGCCTTAACTGAGACGTGGTTTTAATTCAAAAAGTCGGACTTGCCTGCGAATGTATATTCAGGGTTTTAAATTGATCCAAGAAGATAGAAGTATTGGGAAGGGGGTGGGGTGGTCATTGGTATGTCCGAAGATCGCTTGAACTGTTGCATAAAAACTGGTAATTAATCGGAAGTAACACATACCAGAGTCTGTTTTGGATAGAATTTTCAAGGGCATGAAAAACTGATTTATGAGTGATATACCGTCCCCCAAACATAGATAGGACCAAGGGAAACTACTATGGAGAAATTGTTAAGGCCACAAGGCACGATAATGGTAGAATTCTAGGAGACTTTAACTGAGTCATGTTGATTGGAATTTCATGACTGGGAAATTAGAATCATACCGACTTCTTAAAGTATTTCAGGATTTGTTTTTTGAAGCAGTTTGTGACAGAACCTACAAGGGAAATAACCTGCTTGACTAGTTATGCAAACAATGACTCCCTTGTAATAATTAGAAATTTCAGAGGAAACTGGGTGCGAGCGACCACAAAATCAATTACTTTAGCCATTGATGGAAAGTAACGATAGTAGCGAATAACTCAGTAACAGTCCCAGATTTTCGCATAGCAAGATTACGATGGGCATAGAAACACTTATCATCTTTGACTGGGGTAACGAAGAGCTATCAATAAGACCGTTTTCTGAACACTATACTTGCGTGCTCAAAGAGCGATTATCCCAATATAAAGAAATTAGAGTCAAATAGAAATGACCCAAAATGGATGAATAATAGGCTCAAATATCACTAGGGCATAAGAAAGGGAATTATAGGGCGTATCAAAAGATTGAGGGTCATCTATGAATCAGTATATTGACATTAAGAGGGACATTAAAAAGGGATAAGAAAAGCTAAAAGGGGACTATGAATTAAAGTTGCTAGGGATTCTTTAAAACTAACCCAAAAAGTTTTTTCCAGATCTATAGAACAAAAGTTAGAGATAAGATAGGTCCCCTTAAAAAATAACTATGGGCACCTTACTGGACAAAGAGACTGAAATGTGCTTGATTATAAATAATTATTTTCTCTCTATTTTTTACACAGGAAGACACTAACAATAGTCCGTAATTAATTTTTACAGTGGGCTAGAAGAAGATAAATATGTACATCACAGTCACTAGTGATATGGTTGTGAATCAGATAGACAGACTGAAGCAAAATAAGTCGGCCGGTCCTGATGAGGGTTTTTTTCAAGGGTTCTTAAGGAATGCAAAAAGGACATCCTGTGAACCATTACTTATATTTTTAATTTATCTCTCAAACAGGTGTAGTGTCTGATATGTGGATAGAATGGCTAATGTACTTCCTATTTTAAAACAGGGGACAAGTCGTTTAACCGTCAAATACCGCCCAATAAGCCTGAGCCTCGAATTGTAGGCAAAATTACTAGAGTCAATTAAAGCAGAATTATAAGAAGCCATCTCGATAAGCATAGCTTGATTAATGATACTCAGCAGGGGTTCACAAGAGGCCGGTCTTGTCCTAACAAATTATTAACTTTCTTCAGTAAAGCATTTGAGGCTGTTTGACCACAATAAAGAATTTGATATTATTTACTTAGATTTTAGTAAGGCTTTTGATAGAGGTTCCGCACAAGACTGTTGAAAGAAAAGTGCACTCATGGCATTGGGGAAAAGGTGGCTCTCGTGGTCGAGTCATGGCTCACTGACAGGAAGCAGAGAGTGGTCCATAATGGGTTAAATCCGAGTGGGATCAGAACAAGTGCGTTTCCACAGGGATCAGTCTTGGTCCCGTTGTTGTTTATAATATATATCAATGATCTTGAGGAAGAATAACTAGTGAATGAGCAATTCGCGGCCGATGACACGAAGATAGGTAGGGGATAATTGATTCAAATAGATTATAGGGAACTTCAGGAGGATTTAGACAAACTCTACTTTTGGTCAGAAAAGTATCAGATGCAGTTCAATGTAGATAAATGCAAGGTTCTGAAGCTTGGGAGTGTCCATAACCCTAGCACTTACAAGTTAAATAGTGTAGAACTTAGCCATACAGATTGCTTTGTTGTTTGTCTGCCAGTGTTGTTGTTTGTTGTTTGTCTGCCAGTGTTGTTGTTTGTTGTTTGTCTCCCAGTGTTGTTGTTTGTTTGTCTACCAGTGTTGTTGTTTGTTGTTTGTCTGCCAGTGTTGTTGTTTGTTGTTTGTCTGCCAGTGTGTTGTTTTTGTTTGTCCCCTCCCAGAGTTTGCTGTTTGTTGTTTGTCTCCCATTGTTGTTTTGTTGTTTGTCTGCAGTGTTGTTGTTTGTTGTATTGTCTCCCAGTGTTGTCGTTTGTTGTTTGTCTTCCCAGTGTTTGTTTGTTTGTTGTTTGTCTGCCATGTTGTTGTTGGTTGTTTGGTTGCCAGTGTTGTTTGTTTTTGTTTATGTCTGCCATGTTGTTGTTTGTTGTTTTGTCTCCATGTTGTTGTTTGTTTGTTTGTCTGCCAGTGTAGTTGTTGTTGTTTGTCTCCAGTGTTGTTTTTTGTTGTTTTGTCTACCAGTGTTTGTTGTTTGTTGTTTGTCTCCAGGTGTTGTTGTTTGTTAGTTTGTCTACCAGTGTTGTTGTTTGTTGTTTGTGTGCCAGTGTTGTTGTTTGTATTTTGTCTCCCAGTGTTGTTGTTTGTTGGTTTGTCTCCCAGTGTTGTTAGTTTGTTGTTTTCTCCCAGGTGTTGTTTTGTTGTTTGTCTTGCCTGTTTTGTTTGTGTTTGTCTCCCAGTGTTGTTGTTTGTTGTTTGTCTCCATGTTGTTGTTGTGTTTTGTCTGCCATGTTGTTGTTTTGTTGTTTGTCTCCCATGTTGTTGTTTTGTTGTTTGTCTCCAGTGTTGTTGTTTGTTGTTTGTCTGCCAGTTTGTTGTTTGGTTGTGTGTCTCCAGTGTTGTTGTGTTGTTGTTTGTCTGCCAGTGATGTTTGTTTGTTGTTTGTCTGCCAGTGTTGTTGTTTGTTGTTTGTCTGCCAGTGTTGTTGTTTGTTGTTTGTCTGCCAGTGTTGTTGTTTGTTGTTTGTCTCCCAGTGTTGTTGTTTGTTGTGTGTCCCAGTTTTGTTGTTTGTAGTTTGTCTCCCCAGAGTTGTTGTTTGTTGTTTTGTCTCCCATGTTGTTGTTTTTGTTTGTCTGCCAGTTGTTGTTGTTTGTTGTTTGTCTGCCAGTGTGTGTTGTTGTTTGTTCTCCCATGTTGTTGTTGTTTGGTTTGTCTCCCAGTGTTGTTGTTTGTTGTTTGTCTCCCAGTGTGTTGTTTGTTGTTTTTTGTCCTCCAGTGTTGTTTGTAGTGTTGTTTGTCTACCAGTGTTGTCTTGAAGATATATATTTGTGAGGAGTGAGAATGTGTGTCCTGCTGTATCTCTGGTCATCACTGTGTCCTGCAGTATCTCTGGTCATCACTGTGTCCTGCTGTATCTCTGGTCATCACTGTGTCCTGCTGTATCTCTGGTCATCACTGTGTCCTGCTGTATCTCTGGTCATCACTGTGTCCTGCAGTATCTCTGGTCATCACTGTGTCCTGCAGTATCTCTGGTCATCACTGTGTCCTGCTGTATCTCTGGTCATCACTGTGTCCTGCAGTATCTCTGGTCATACTGTGTCCTGCAGTGACACTCTGTCATCACTGTGTCCGCTGTAGCTCTGGCAACACTGAGTCCTGCAGTATCTCTGTCATCCTGTGTCCTGCAGTATCTCTGGATCATCACTGTGTCCTGCTGTATCTCTGGTCATCACTGGTCCTGCTGTAGCTCTGGTCATCACTGTTCCTGCTGTATCCTGGTCATCACTGTGTCCTCATATCTCTGGTCATCACTGTGTCCTGCAGTATCGCTGGTCATCACTGTGTCCCTGCTGTAACTCTGGTCATCACTTGTGTCCTTCTGTAATCTCTGGTCATCACTGTGTCCTGCTGGTATCTCTGGTCATCATGTGTCCTGCTGTATCTTCTCTGGACATCATGTGTCCTGCCAGTATCACTCTGGTCATCACTGTGTCCTGCTGTATCTCTGGTGCATCACGTGTCCTGCTTAATCTCTGGTCATCACTGTGTCCTGCTGAATCTCTGGTAATCACTGTGTCCTGCTGTATCTCAGCTCTGGTCATCACTGTGTCCTGCAGTATCCTGGTCCATCACAGTGTCCCTCTGTATTTCTCTGGTCACAGCTGGTCCGCTGTATCTCTGGTCATCTACTTTCCTGCTGTATCTCCTGTCATCACTGGTCTGCTGTATCCTGGTCATCACTGTGTCCTGCAGTATCTCTGGTCCTCACACTGTGTCCTGCGGTAGCTCTGGTCATCACGTGTCATGCTGTATCTCTGTCATCACTCTGTGTCCTGCTGTAACTCGGTCATCACTGTGTCCTCTGTATCTCTGGTCATCACTGTGTCCTGCTGTATCTCTGTCATCACTGTGTCCTGCTGTATCTCTGTCATCACTGAGTCCTCTGTATCTCACTCACTTGGTCATCACTGTGTCCTGCCGTATCTCCTGGTCTCACTGTGTCCTGCTGTACTCTGGTCATCACTGTGTCCTGCAGGATCTCTGGTCATCACTGGTGTCCTGCAGTATCTCTGGTCAATCACTGGTCCTGCTGTATCTCTGGCATCACTGGTCCCTGCAGTATCTCTGTCATCACTGTGTCCTGCGTATCTCTGGTCATCACTGTGTCCTGCTGTATCTCTGGTCATCACTGTGCCTGCTGTATCTTCTGGTCATTCTCACTGTGTCCCTGCAGTATCTCTTGGTCATCACTGTGTCTGCTGTATCTCTGGTCATCACTGTGTCCTGCTGTATCTCTGGTCATCACTGTGTCCTGCTGTATCTCTGGTCATCACTGTGTCCTGCAGTATCTCTGGTCATCACTGTGTCCTGCTGTATCTCTGGTCATCACTGTGTCCTGCTGTATCTCTGGTCATCACTGGTCCCTGCCTATCTCTGGTCATCACCACTGTGTCCCTGCATATCTCTGGTCATCACTGTGTCCTGCATAATCTCTGGTCATCACTGTGTCCTGCTGTAATCCTGATCATCACTGTGTCCTGCTGTATCTCTGGTCATACCCTGTGTCCTGTCTGTATCTCTGGTCATCACTGTGTCCTCTGCAGTATCTCTGGTCATCTACTGTGTCCCTGCTGTATCTCTGGACATCACTGTGTCCTGCTTGTATCTCTGTTCATCACTGTTCTCCTTCTGTAACTCTGGTCATCAACAGTGTCCTGCTGTATCTCTGTCATCACTGTGTCCTGCTGTATCTCCTGGTCACACTGTGTCCTGCAGTATCTCTGGTTCATCACTGTGTCCTGCTGTATCTCTGTCACACTGTTCCTGCTGTATCTCTGGTCATCCCTGTGTCCTGCTGTATCTCCTGGTCATCACTGTGTCCTGCTGTATTCTCTGTCATGCCACTGTGCCGCTGTATCTCTGGTCCTCACTGGGTCCTAACCAGAAATCTCTGGTCATCACTGTGTCCTGCTGTATCTCTGTCATCACTGTGTCCTGCTGTATCGTGTCATCACTGTGTCCTGCTGTATCTCTGTCATCACGGTGTCCCTGCTGTATCTCTGGTCAGCACTGTGTCCTGCCTCTGTATCCTGGTCCATCACTGTGTCCCTGCAGTATCTCTGGTCATCACTGTGGCCCTGCCTGTATCTGCGGTCATCACTGTGTCCTGTCAACAGTATCTCTGGTCATCATCACTGTGTCCTGCTGTATATCTGGTCATCTCTGTGTCCTGCAGTATCTCTGGTCATCCATGTGTCCTGCTGTATCTCTGGTCTCACTGTGTCATGCAGTATCTCTGTCATCACTGTTCCTGCTGTATCACTGGTCATCACTGTGTCCTGCAGTATCACTCTGTCATCACTGTTCCTGCTGTAACTACTGTAGCACTGTGTCCTGCTGTATCTCTGGTCGATCACTGTGTCCCTGCTGTATCACTGGTCATCACTGTGTCCTGCAGTATCTCTGGTCATCACTGTGTCTTCAGTATCTCTGGTCCATCACTGTGTCCTGCTGTATCTCTGGTCATCCTGTGTACTCCTGAATCTCTGGTCATCACCTGTGTCCCTGCAGTATCTCTGTCACACTGTGTCCTGCTGTATCTCTGGTCATCACTGTGTCCTGCATTATCTCTGGTCTTCACTGAGTCGCCTGCTGTATCTCTGGTCATCACTGTTCCTGCAGTATCTCTGGTCATCACTGTGTCCTGCTGTATCTCTGGTCATCACTGTGTCCTGCTGTATCTCTGGTCATCACTGTGTCCTGCAGTATCTCTGTCATCACTGTGTCTGCGTATCTTCTGGGTCATCAGTGTGACCTGCTGTAATCTCTGTCATCACTGTGTCCCTGCAGGTATCTCTGGTCATCCTGTGTCCTGCTGTATCTCTGGTCATCACTGTGACCTGCTGTATCTCTGTCTCACTTGTCCTGCTGTAACTCTGTCATCGCTGTGTCCCGCGGTATCTCTGGTCATCACTGTGGTCCTGCTGTATCTCTGGTCATCACGTGTCCTGCTGTTGTTAGTCAACAAAAAATCATTCTTCTCTCACCTGGTTGATGTTAGTCAACCATCCTTCCCTCACCTGGTTGATGTTAGTCAACCATACTTCCCTCACCTGGTTGATGTTATCAACATCCTTTCTCTCACCTGGTTTGAATGTTAGTCAACCATCCTTCCCCTCACCTGTTGATGTTAGTCAACCATACTTCCCTCACCTGGTTGATGTTAGTCAACCATCCTTCTCTCACCTGGTTGATGTTAGTCAACCATCCTTCCCTCACCTGGTTGATGTTAGTCAACCATACTTCCCTCACCTGGTTGATGTTAGTCAACCATCCCTTTCCCGCATCCATGGTGTGAGTTAGTCAACCATCCTTCTCTCACCTGGTTGATGTTAGTCAACCATCCTTCTCTCACCTGGTTGATGTTAGTCAACCATCCTTCTCTCACCTGGTTGATGTTAGTCAACCATCCTTCCCTCACCTGGTTGATGTTAGTCCAATCCATCCTTCCTCACCTGGTTATATGTAGTCAACCATGCATACTTCTCTACACACTGGTTGTGTTATTCAACCATTCCAATCTCTCAGGCGCATGGTTGATGTATATGTCAATCCATCCTTCTCTTCACCTGGTGCGTGTTAGTCACCATCCTTCAGACTCACCTGTTAGATGTTAGTCAACCTTCCTCCCCTTGAGCCCTGGTTCTGATGTAGCAGTCCAACCATCTTCCTCCACCTGTTGGATGTTTAGTCCAACCTTCCTTTCCCCTCACCTGGTGATGTTATCAACCATCTTCTCTCACCGGGTTGATGTAGTCAACCTTCCTTCCCTCACCCAGTTGATGAAGTCAGTCATCCTTCTCTCACCTGTTGATCACAGTCCCAACCATCCTTCTCTCAGACCTGTTGATAACAGTCAACCATCCTTCTCTCCACCCTTGGTTGATCACAGTCAACGCATGCCTTCTCTCACCTGGTTGATAACAGTTAACCACCTTCTCTCACCTGTTCGAATCTCAGTCAACCATCCCTATCTCACCCGTGATGCCAGTCAACCTGTACACCATCCTTCCCTCACCTGGCTAATTCCTGTCGTCAACGAACTTGTTTTTGGTATCAAGATATATTTCCCTTTATCACACAGCTGTGTCCACGTGAGTGTTCAATCCTAAACTCTGCTAGTCTTTGTATTAACATTTAATGTTTTTACCCTTGCCAGAGTTATATTTGGCAGAAATAACACTGGTTGAAATGTTGCTTTGCAGACTTCGCTCAGAGGCGGGTGTTTGCAGCCGTCAGGGCAGCTCTCCTGTCTGCAGTAATGTGTTTGAGGGAGGCTGGCTTGTGTGTCTTAATGCTGCATCACCTACGCCTCACAACCCACAGTAAGTTGTACGATGAATGGTATATACAATGCTGACACGATGATGAATTACACACTTTGCAACATCTGGCTATCTTTTATTCGTAGATATTTCTCCATAATGTGAAGATCACTCGTAGTCTTCAAGACTACGGTGATCTTCACCACCTCCAAGGCTGAGGGACTGATTACCTCGTCTTTGAATATTTTGTTACAGTCTTCCAGTTATGTCCAGATGTGGTTTTTTATTTGAACATGTGTTTAAATCGCACCCATAGTTAAATCTTTACTCTCCCTCATCCTGTCTTATTAGGTACCCCCAAGATGTGTTTTCAACTTACCTTCATACCTTGAGAATGTCTAGTTTTCGATCGACTTCAAATTTGGAACACTGTTTTACTGTACCGGAGCACAGACTCGTGCACTTGTTGACTTACTCAGGTGACGTCTGGTCAGTGTTATTTAAATTATAACAACATACTGAAAGAGCTCCGATAAGTTGGAAATGTCTCTTCTGACTGAGAGGAATGTTGAACACGGTTACCCAAAATGAGGGAGTGAATGTTGAATCACTGGTGTACAAATGGAGGGAGGTGAATGTTGAACACTGGTTACCATAATGAGAGGAGGTGAATGTAGAACACCTGGTGTACCAGAATGGAGGGAGGTGAATGTTTGAAGACTGGTGTAATTAAGGAGGGAGTGAAATGTTGAACACTGGTGTACCATAATGGAGGGAGGTGAATGTTGAACACTGGTGTACCATAATGGAGGGAGGTGAATGTTGAACACTGGTGTACCATAATGGAGGGAGGTGAATGTTGACAACACTGGGTACCATAATGGAGGAGTGAATGTTTGACACTTGTGTACCATAATGGAGGAGGGGAATGTTAACACGGTGTACCATAATGGAGGAGGTGAATGTTGAACACTGTGTACCATAGTGAGGGAGGTGAATGGGGGGGGGTGTTGAACACTGGTGTATCATATTCTAGGTGGTGAATGTTTGAAACACTGGTGTATACCATAGTCCAAGGTGGTTAATGTTGAACACTGGTGTACCATAGTCCTAGGGTGGAGGAATTTGAACACTGTGTACCATCGTCTAAGGCTGGGATGTGAACACTGGTGTATCATAGTCTAGAGGTGAATGTAACACTGGTGTAATCATAGGTCCTAGGCTGGTGAATGTTAACACTGGTGTCCATAGTCTAGGTGGTGAAATGTTGAACACTGTGTATCATAGTCTAGGGAGGTGAAATGTTGAACACTGTGTATCCATAGTCTAAGGGTGGTGAATGTTGAACACTGGTGTATTATAATGGAGGGAGGTGAATGTTGAACACTGGTGTACCATAATGGAGGGAGGTGAATGTTGAACACTGGTGTACCATAATGGAGGGAGGTGAATGTTGAACACTGGTGTACCATAATGGAGGGAGTGAATGTTGAACACTGTTAATCATAATGGAGGGAGGTGAATGTTGAACACTGGTGTATAAAAAAAGGGATTGAGTGAAATGTTGACACTGGTGTACCATAGTCTAGGGAGGGTGAATGTTGAACCTGGTGTACCATATCTAGGGATGAAT
The DNA here is from genome assembly GCF_026875155.1 of Cherax quadricarinatus. NCBI lineage: Eukaryota > Metazoa > Arthropoda > Malacostraca > Decapoda > Parastacidae > Cherax > Cherax quadricarinatus. The sequence continues at coordinate 33,143,800 of NC_069442.1, forward strand.
GTTGAAACACTGGTGCACCAATAGTCTTAGAGGTGAATGTTGAACACTGGTGTACCATAGTCTAGGGAGGTGAATGTTGAACACTGGTGTACCATAGTCTAGGGTGGTGAATGTTGAACACTGGTGTACCATAGTCTAGGGTGGTGAATGTTGAACACTGGTGTACCATAGTCCTAGGAGGTGAATGTTGAACACTGGTGTACCATAGTCTAGGGTGGTGAATGTTGAACACTGGTGTACCATAGTCTAGGGTGGTGAATGTTGAACACTGGTGTACCATAGTCTAGGGTGGTGAATGTTGAACACTGGTGTACCATAGTCTAGGGAGGTGAATGTTGAACACTGGTGTACCATAGTCTAGGGTGGTGAATGTTGAACACTGGTGTACCATAGTCTAGGGTGGTGAATGTTGAACACTGGTGTACCATAGTCTTACGGAGGTGATGTTTGAACACTGTGTATCCATAGTCTAGGGTGGTGAATGTTGAACCTGGTGTACCATAGTCTAGGGAGGTGAATGTTTTGAACACTGGTTACCCATAGTCCTAATGTGGTGAATGTTGAACACTGGTGTACCATAGTCTAGGGTGGTGAATGTTGAACACTGGTGTACCATAGTCTAGGGTGGTGAATGTTGAACACTGGTGTACCATAGTCTAGGGTGGTGAATGTTGAACACTGGTTACCATATTCCTAGGTCGTGAATGTTGAACCTCTGGTGTACCATATTCTATGGATGTGAATGTGAACACTGGTGTAACCATAAGTCTAGTGTGTGAATGTTGAAACCGGTGTACCATATCTAGGGTGGTGAATGTTGAAAATGGTGTACCATAATCTAGGAGGTGAATGTTTGAACACTGGTGTAGCCATAGGTCTAGGGTGGTTGAATGTTGAAACACTGGGTACCATAGCTAGGGAGGTCAATTATGAAAGCACTGGTGTAACCATACAAGGTTGGTGAATGTTGAACACTGGTAACCATAGTCTAGGGTGGTGAATGTTGAACACTGGTGTACCATAGTCTAGGGTGGTGAATGTTGAACACTGGTGTACCATAGTCTAGGGTGGTGAATGTTGAACACTGGTGTACCATAGTCTAAGGGAGGTGAATGTTTGAACACTGATGTACCAGTAGTCTAGGGAGGTGAATGTTGAATCACTGGTGTTAACTCATAGTCTAGGGAGTGAATGTTTGAACACTGGTGTAACCAGAAGTCAGGGTGGTGAATGTTGCACACTGGTGTACCATAGTCTAGGGTGTTGAATGTTGAACCTGGTGTACAATAGTCCTAGTGGTGAATGTTTAACACTGTGTACCATAGTCAGGCTGGTGAATGTTGAACACTGGTGTACCATACCAGACGTAAGTTTGGTTGGTATACCAGACGTAAGTTTGGTTGGTATACCAGACGTAAGTTTGGTTGGTATACCAGACGTAAGTTTGGTTGGTATACCAGACGTAAAGTTGTGGGTATACCAACCTAAGTTTGGTTGGTATAACCAGACGTAAGTTTGGTTGTATACCAACGATTAGTTTTGGTTTGGTATACCAGACCTAATTGTGTATAAAAAAAGACGTAAGTATGGTTGGTATACCAGACGTAAGTTTGGTTGGTATACCAGACGTAAGTTTGGTTGGTATACCAGACGTAAGTTTGGTTGGTATACCAGACGTAAGTTTGGTTGGTATACCAGACGTAAGTTTGGTTGGTATACCAGACGTAAGTTTGGTTGGTATACCAGACGTAAGTTTGGTTTGGTAAGACAGACGAAAGTTTGGGTTGTAATACCAACGTAAGTTGTTGGTATACCAGACGTATGTTTGGTTGGTATACCAGACGTAAGTTTGGTTGGTATACCAGACGTAAGTTTGGTTGGTATACCAGACGTAAGTTTGGTTGGTATACCAGACCTAAGTTTGGTTGGTATACCAGACGTAAGTTTGGTTGTATCCAGACGAGACGGTAGTTTGGTTGGTATACCAGACGTAAGTTGGTTGTATACCAAGACGTAAAGTTTTGTTGGTAAACTAGACTAAAGTTGTTGGTATACCAGACATAAGATTTTGTTGGAATACCATACGTAAGTTTGTTGTGTACCAGACGTAAGTTTGTATACCAACGTAAGTTTTGGTTGGTATACCAGACGTAAGTTTGGTTGTATACCAGACGACGTATGGTTGGTAAACAGACGTAAGTTTAGTTGGTATACCAAATGTAAGTTTGGTTGGTATACCAGACGTAAGTTTGGTTGGTATACCAGACTAAGTTTGTTTGGAAATACCAGACGTAAGTTTGCGTTGGTATACCAGACGTAAGTTGGGTTGGTATACCAGACTAAAGGTTGGTTGGTATACCATAACGTAAGTTTGGTTTGATACCAACGTAAAATTTGGTTGGTATACAGGACGTAAGTTTGGTTGGTAACCAGATATATCAGGTTTCCAGCAAGACATATAGTATGCAATTTCTGACAACGATGGGCTGTGGATCAACAGAGCTGTTATTGAATACTTTAAGTTAAACGTAATTAATGCAGCAGGTGTTAACGTCTGATATATAATTCCCACTTTTAACTATATTATTGAAGCAGGTGGCCGAAAGTAATTATGTTTTACTAATCTTCTGGAAGGGCGTTCGAATTTCTTAGTTACTTTATTTTAGATTTGAACCTGACACGTGGTATACCCAGAGAATAGTTTTTGTATTGTAATGTCTTTTTTGGGTCATCACTGTGTCCTGTGTATCTCGGGTATCACTGTGTCCTGCAATTCTCTGGTCATCACTGTGTCCTGCAGTATCTCTGGTCATCACTGTGTCCTGCAGTATCTCTGGTCATCATTGTGTTCTGCTGTATCTCTGGTCATCACTGTGTCCTGTTGTATCTCTTGTCATCACTGTGTCCTGCTGTATCTCTGGTCATCACTGTGTCCTGCAGTATCTCTGGTCATCACTGTGTCCTGCAGTATCTCTGGTCATCACTGTGTCCTGCAGTATCTCTGGTCATCACTGTGTCCTGCAGTATCTCTGGTCATCACTGTGTCCTGCTGTATCTCTGGTCATCACTGTGTCCTGCTGTATCTCTGGTCATCACTGTGTCCTGCTGTATCTCTGGTCATCACTGTGTCCTGCAGTATCTCTGGTCATCACTGTGTCCTGCAGTATCTCTGGTCATCACTGTGTCCTGCAGTATCTCTGGTCATCTTTTACATACACAAACTTCAAATATTTCTGAGGTCTCTTAAAGACGGAACTTCAACACACTTCCTTACACGGATGTCTCAGTGTAAAGTGTTGCCGCTCTACTAATTAATATCTCGAAATATTATGTATCCCAGATCATTTCAGGTAATAGTGCGTTACCCTAGGCGATCACTCACCTAACACAACTGTCACAGTGCCAAGAATCCTGGGCTTACCTAACCTAACTAGTTACCAGACTGTGGACTCACACTATATCTCCTTTCACTTTCACCATCTACTAAGACGTATTTACAGTTAGAAAGGTCACTGTCTCTTCCCCTTTGTTTCCTACAATAATTTTGGGTCTATCCATCTTGTATGTCTACGAGAGGAGACTGAGAAGGTTCAACTTGAGAATTATTATAACTGCTTGGACTTCCAGCAGGCATGCGTGAGCGTGTTTGATAGGAGTGAATGGAGACAAATGGTTTTTAATACTTGACGTGCTGTTGGAGTGTGAGCAAAGTAACATTTATGAAGGGATTCAGGGAAACCGCCAGGCCGGACTTGAGTCCTGGAGATGGGAAGTACAGTGCCTGCACTCTGAAGGAGGGGTGTTAATTGTTGCCAGTTTAAAAAACTGTAGTGTAAAGCACCCTTCTGGCAAGACAGTGATGGAGTGAATGATGGTGAAAGTTTTTTCTTTTTCGGGCCACCCTGCCTTGGTTTGGGAATCGGCCGGTGTGATAATAATAAAAATAATAAAATATATATATATATATATATTATATATATATATATATATTATATATATATATATATTGCTTTTTTTGTTAGTGCTTGTGTGTGGCTACAGGGTTCGCGTCACAGCTTCTGTCTGCGCCTTTTTTCCTAACCGCTACTTGGTTCTCTCTCTCTCTGCTCCAAGAGCGTTATCGTACCTTGTTTTAAAGCTGTGTATGGATCCTGCCTCCACTACTTGACTCTCCAGACTGTTGCACTTCCTGGCAACCCTAACTTGTTAACGTCTTTATGACTCTTCTCAGTTGTTCACTTCCAGTTGTGTTCTGTTATTCCCGTGTTTGTGCACATCAGGTTATCAGTGCTTTATAGCATATACAAATCTCTTTGTAATATCAGCAGACAATACACAAATAACCCGCGCACAGGTGAGAGAGACTTGCAACAACGTTTCGCTCTGACTTGCACCATTTACAAAGTCACACTAACACGTACGGCGCCATTTTGTTCTTTCTGAGGCAGATTAAAGTATAAACAATTGGAGATGTTGCAGTAAAAGGAACTAACAGCCACTGAACATGACAGACTTGTGATACAATGTATTACACAGTGTAAAACAGGATTAAATTGACTGTACGATAAGTAATGAATTATACACACTCCCAATATCAAAGTTGACAGTGTTCAGTGTTAACAGTATTAAAACCTGTGTACTCACCTATTTGTACTCACCTATTTGTGGTTGCAGTCGTCGAGTCCTAGCTCCTGGCCCCGCCTCTTCACCGGTTGCTACTAGACCCTATCTCTCCCCGCTCCATGAGCTTTATCAAACCTCGTCTTTAAAATGGTAAGGTTTTCCCGCCTCCACTCCCTCATTTTCTAGCTATTCCCCTGCCCTTTCAACTCTATACTGGGAAAAAATACTTCCCCTCTA